>JAOTQM010000153.1:0-747445 GCA_026939265.1 Oreonectes daqikongensis
AAAAGATCCTGTTGAATATGTTCTTGGAACAAGATTTGCTACACGGCATAAACAGAACAACTGGAGCTTTTGCCCAAACACATTGTTAAGGATAAATTTGTATATATACCAATCCTTGAAACATTACAGTCCATTTATAGGCACCCTAACATTAAAAATGATGATTGCGAGAGATTCACAGCAAAGACCCAATTGTCTTTATGACATACACGATGGAGAATTCTTTAAGAATCATGCGCTCTTCTCAAAACAAAGACATGCAGTTCAGATCCAGCTTTTTTTTGATGAATTTGAATGTTCAAACCCCCTCGGATCAAACGCGGAATACATAAGTTAGGAGCGATTTATTTTTACCCTTCGAAATATTTCCCCTAAATACAACTCAGTTTACTTAATATCCTTTAGTCTCTTTATTTCATGCACAAGATATCAAAACTTATGGGTTTGATAAAATACTAAAGACGCTTGTCCAGGATATCTCAACACTGGAAACCAATGGGATTCAGATTCCTTTATTTGATCATACATTTATGGAACCATTGTCCAAGTACTGGTGACAACCTTGGTGTCCATTCCTTATTTGGTTTTGTGGAATCGTTTAGTGCTAGGTACTGTTGTCGCTTTTGCTTACTAGAGAAAGAAGACTTTCAACAGTGTTCAGTGAAGATAGTCCAAATGTCAGTGCGAACTAAGAACTTCATGCCGAACACTGCCAGGGAATGGAGAGCAATCCCAGTCTACCTTATGTAATGGGAGTAAAAAAATGTTGCCCTTTAAATTCGTTGCAATATTTCCACACCACTGAAACTTTACGGTTGATGTTATGCACGATATATTAGAAGGGGTTGCACAATATGAGATGAAATTACTCCTTCAGCACCTGATTGACAATTACACTACATCAGCAGAAGTACACAGAAGAATTCAGAGTTTCAACTATGGCTTCATGGAGCAAAGCAACAAACCTCCTGGTGTACAATTAAAAGAGGGTTCCAATGACTTGGGCTTAAATGCCACTCAGAGCTGATGTTTACTACGTTATCTGCCCATCATGTTTGGAGATCTTGTGTGTCCTAATGATCAGCACTGGTATTTGTTCATCTTATTGCTTCAGATAGTCAACATAGTGTTTCTCCAGTTATATCCACTGGTATCACCGTTTATTTAAAACACCTGATTGCAGAGCACCACAGTTTGTTTAAGCATTTGTTTCCTCATAAAAACTTGTTGCCAAAGCATCATTTTATGGTTCATAAAGTTGCACATACCATAACAGCAGCACCTTATGTTTTGGAGATAAGGATATTTTGTACCACAAGTTGTTTGACATTCTGATGTCTTATGGCTGTGATTCTGATTTGTTTATTGTACCATATTATTTCATGTAATTATTTTTCGTCGTCTCGTTATATTATTGTTCTCATTATTCTTATTTCTTTTTTCACAATTACAAGTGAATGAAGTGTATAATTGTTTAAAAGAGGAGCTTGAAAAATTAAATTGTGACATGAGTATACAATTGGTTTTGGATTTGATTTTGAGTGAAAGCTAATTTGAGTGAAAGCTAATTTTTAAACACTAAATAGAGTAAAATATCACAGGACAGAGTAAAATATTAACACTACATTGAGCATAATTAACTCTGGAAAAATAATTTTTACTCTTTTCAGAGAGGGACCAAATGTTATCTGGCATAGAGCAAAATTTTCTTCAATTTGAGTAAGACAGAGAGAGAGGAGAGTCTCCAGAGAGCTGGATCACAGTCACAGGTGAAAGTCTGACATGTGATGTGACATGATTTTATTATAGTTCAGTTATTCTTGATTTGTTATTCTTGTGTTGAATCTTTTTCAGGATCTATTCTGAAGGAGATTTCTGTCCTCAAGATTCTCAGTTTTCTGCTGGCAGTTTGTCTATATCTGATAGTGACAGTCGTGCTGGTGTTCAAGTGTTACAGATTCAGAGATGAAACATCTGTCTGATATATTAGATTGTTGCATTGATTATGAAGTTCTTATTGAATTAAACAACAAAGTCAATATCATCATTAACTCTGGATGTGTCTGGATTATATCTGGAGAAATAAACATTGATGTTTGTATGAGGGGCTTTTGCTGGGATGTGAATCAGTTTGAGATTGAATATGATGTGAAGCAGCTTTTCCTCTATTAGTGACAGTCCTGTCTATATGTACGGATGTATACTTTGTGTTCATTGGTTCAAATTTGTGTTGGTCATGGAGTGATGAGGATGTTTTTTCCTTGGCTTGGGTTTTCCAAGCTTTCAGAGGTTTTCTTTTTTAGAGATCTTTTGTTTTCATCCTCTGCTTGCTTTAGTGTTTCTTTGGAAACTATATGTAGGCTATTGACAATAAAAGTGCTATACAAAATAAAATAAACTGAATGTATCTCTTTCTTTTTTCACTTCTGTAAATATATTTCTTTACACAGACAGGCTTTTAGAAGTGGGTCTTCTGGTCAAGTTAAAGAGAGTTTTATTACTATCTCTAGTCCTAAATGATATGAATAAATCCATTAAATGAGATCTCACTTCATTAGTGTAATGTTACTGTATTACTGTCTAATTTAAAGTACAATCATATTGGATTTACAAGAAGTTTAAATTTACTCTTTTAATTGTATTAATTGTTTTTATATCACTTCATCTCATCAAAATAATTCATTTGAACTCATTTAATAAGTTACAGTGTAAATGAATATGTGGTGAAGGTTTCTGTACACTAGGTGTCGCTGTGAATCCTGTGAATCTCTAGATTGATTCACTGAGATCTTCATTTATTTGACGGAATTGTTGCTATTCAATAAACTTATTTCCGGTAAGAAGGTAAGATAGTTTTTTCCTCATTCATTTATTAATCTGTATTAATAATCTATACATAGTATATATCACTGAATTTTATATCTTACATCTGCTGTTTGGTCAGTGATGTTATTCAGTTTTTCAACTCCGGTCAGTTTGACTCTTTCAGCATCAGGTTGGTTTGGTGTCTTTAGATGAAGTTCTTTTATGTTCAGTAAGTCTTTAAGTCAGAAATCAGAAGTCTGATTGTTTAGTAACACAACATCACACTTCTCAACAAGTTTCATCTCAGCTATCATTCATGTCTATAGCACAAACATTTTCAACAACAGATGTTTGATTTCTTCTATCTTCACAGGAACATATATATTATTATCACAGCATCACCGTCAGTGTTTGTGTTCTGCTGGAATAGAGATGAAGATGAAGATGAAGCTCATCGTGCTGTTAGTTTCAGTTTCTGTGTGTGAGAGAACAGTAGTTGTTCAGTATTACTTAAAAAATACACATTTCAACTTATTCACATTTAGCACAAACTTATTGTAATTTTAAAGAGTAACAATTACAATGTCTTTAAAATGACATTTCATGTTGTGTGTAATGTTGCTGTGTGTGAATGTAAGCAGTCTGTCAAGTGAACGAAAGTTAACAAATAACAAAGTTATTGACTTGGGAAAAAGGAGTCGACTCTGATTCACGATGTATTTTTTACAAAATGAGTTGAGACAAATTAGAAATGAATAACTGCTCTTTTATTATTTCTCAAATGCTGCTCATTTTTTTTTTTAAATAAATCGAGTCGTTGTGTTCTGGTGCCGTCTGGTGGCCATTTAGACGAACTACAATCTAATAATATATTTAACTCAAGGTTTGCGTAAAATCAACATGTTTAAATCAACAAAACATTAAAACAGGGGAAAAAAATATAACGAGTTAAAAGGGCCAGTTTCACAGCAAACCTTGCATTAAATAGATTATTAGATTGTAGTTAATCGAAATGGCCACCAGACGGCGCCAGAACACAACGACTCGATTTAATACGTTTATAAAGCGCTTTTTCACTAACAAAAACAATAGAAAAATGAGCTCTTACGAGCATTACTTCAGTCTCAGTTGATCATTTTGAGAATATAATAAAAACTGTTCATCATCTTACTCTTCGTCTGTATATAGTGGTTCTGTTACAGCGCGTCTAGCTCGACATGATCAAGTTAACTCAGCTAAGAAGCTAATGCTGTATGCTAATGATAGAAACACAATCCACCTGTTTTGTATATAGAGAAGTAAAACATTAGAGAAGTAAAAACATGTATATAGGCCTACACGTGTGTGTGCGTGCGTGCGTGCGTGCGTGCGTGCGTGTGTGTGTGTGTGCGTACTTGTTTGACTATACTTGTGTGGTCCAAATGTCCTCAGTTAAACAGTGAAGTACTTGTGAACCCACTTGTGAGGACATTTTCCTGGTCCTCACTAAATAAAAAGACTCATAATTCGGTCAGAAAGTGTTTTTCTTTAAATCTAATAATGTGCAAATGTTTGTGTGATTATTAGGTTTAGGTGTAGATGTTAGGGGATAGAATATATCATAAGCTTGATATAAAATCAATGGAAGTCAATGTAATCTCCCCACTAGTGTAGTCAAACAAACCTGTGTGTGTGTGTGTGTGTGTGTGTGCGTGCGTGCGTGTTCATAAATACAAAATTGACATCTATTATGTAACACAAACTTTTATTCTGAATGCGATTAATCTTTTGACAGCCCTCAGGGTTTTTTTTTTTTAGCAAATGTGACACAACCTTTGAATTGAGACTCACTGTAACAATAATGTTAATGGATCTTCACTGTTTAGAAACATTGTTAGAAATTCTGTTTCAACACAAATAACTCAATATTATTATATCAATAAACTATTGTTTAATAAACAGTTATTCACACATCTATCATCCTTCTATTATACATCAATATATGAATAGATTTATGAGAAAATGTTGCACAATTATAAGAAAACAATCATTGATCTAATTGTCAATTACTTTACTTGATATTGTCATTTCAGTTCTGATTTCCATAGTTTTCATCTCATTGTCTTGTATATATTTTCACACATTGGGGTTGTAACACTGGGTTATACTCGGAGCCGTTGAGTCGTGAAGTTCACATTTTTTGAGTGTCACGTGATTCATGGAGCCTTCAAATAGTTCCAGGAAGTTGTTTTTTTTTTTTTTTTGATTTTTAAAATACATTAAACGACTAAAAGTTTATGTCTGTTTAGCCGCAGCTCCATGTGTTACTAGTAACTTCCAGGAACTATTGAGAGGCTCCATGAGAGGCAAACATTTTTTCGAAAGCTATGAAAAGCTTGTCCTATTGAATTCCACAGTGAAGAAGGAATGAAGAAGACTTCACACGTCCCCAGAAGCGCTCCAGCCGCGGGAGGTTTGAAAACCTTCCAGCATCACATCTCTGCAATTTCTTCTGCAATCTAACTACAATCTATCTATTGTTCAGAGCGTGTGTTGGGTCTTTTAAAATTGTGAAAGGTCTTGCCCTCCGAGTCTGAATAGACCAATCGTAGTAGAGCAGGAAGAGGATCTTGGTCCCCCTCTCACCAGCTACTTTTCATGTTTTTATTGTCTAATGGCACGTTTGTAAACATAACTCCAGATTACTAAGAAAATATTATGAGAATAAAATGTTTGTTACCATAGTAAAACCTATATCATTAAACAGGAAATGACGGTAGTTACCGTTGCATATTAAACATGCGATACTGTGAACTATGTGACGTTGTGAATCATCTCAATGTTTGGATACAACATATTACCTGGTTAGACCATTTGTCCATTCTTCTGGGATCACCTGGAGATTGTCACCGTTATTTTCTTTGAGGTATCAGAGAAAGGGTCATAAAAGCCGTGTCTCAATTCGGGGGCTGCAACCTTATAAAATCACAGACTTAAAAACGAGGTCTTGGTCTTTAAAGCACGCAGTCTTAAAAGTCTGTGATGTCAACTGAAATGAGACGTCTTGCCTTGCGGAGGATTTCCTCATTGCGTCACCTGCTGCTCCTGTTGCCTGGTGAAAACAGCACGACATAGAAAAGACTTTTACTTTTTAAAACAAATACAGAGCCAGAAAATTGTTGTTTTATTTTAGAGAATATGACGATAAAAACAATAATGCACCAATAATGTTAATGAACAACATCATATATAATATTAAGATGGCTGCCGGGGTGAGGTGCATGATGGGGAATGTAGTCCGTTAGAAGGCCGGTGAGCGGGATCGGGTGAAGCGTGGTGAGAGAGTTGAAGTAGGAGACGTGGTTGGTAAAGATAAGACAGTCAACAACTTATCTTTTGTTGTTATATGAACATGTTATATAAACTCAGAATCATTTTTTACAGTGAAGGTTTAATAAACTAATAATAAGCTAAATGCATTTAAATATAAAATAATACTTTTGAGAACAACTGACTAACACAAGCCTGATACTTTGGACAGTTCAGCACTTTTGGTGCAACACTCCATTAAAAACTCACTTGGTTTGACTGTAACTCAGAGAACAAGACTTCAGTTGAACTCATTTAACCTCCTATTATATTATTATTATCCCAGAAGTCAATTTCACCTCATTCAATGTTTAATGTCTGGAAATATATGATTGACATCAGTTTTTTGCTTCAGATTTAATGACTTTTCCTTATTTAATGGGGACAACTCAGTAAACACAAAATTAACATAATGTGATTTTTTCAATGTTTTCTACACATTTTGTAGCATCAGTGTTCCTTTGAGTCAGTTTAACCCCAGAATCTTTTAGCTGTATTAAACTTAGAAATGTCAAAATTTCACACTCATTTGTTTTGGGTGATATTGAGGTCACTATAACATGCCATTATTTTATAATATTGGAATGCTGACAATGGAAGGTCAATATTTCCAGCCACAGTGTCTCAGTATAATTTTAATTATAAATAATTATAATAAAATACAAATGATAATAATAACAATAACAATGTATATTTATTTAACAAGCCAGAAAAACATCCAGGAGATGTTTCTTTAATTGCTCTAATTGCTTCTTAGTCGTGAATGAACAGAAAATGTTGATGAACATTTAAAGAATTTAAAGGCAATGCAACTTCATTGTATGATTAATCTTTGTCATATGCCCATTCATATGTCTTATTTATGTTCAATGTACCGCACATATGGACTCCGAATAAAAAAGAAACACTTATAAACATTAGATGACACACAGATGATGTGTAGGTAACACTATGTGTTCGAGTCAGTTTCATAAATGAGACCAGAGGATGAGTGAATGCGAGTTGTGTGCTTTTGTTGTGAACTTGACTGCAGCGATTTAAAGGCAGTTTACTGTATAATGGTGATAAAACTCAGATTAGAGAGGTTGTGAGGCGAGAGCCTATGACAACATTGTACCAGATTTATCAAGAAAATCCCGCATGGTATACTTTATAGTTGATTTTTGTTGTTGTTGGACGAAAAAAAATAGATATTTTTTATTTTAGGTCATGGTTATTTATTGTTATGAAAATATAAAGTCTCACCAAGTTGCATAGGATTGTTGCAAGAAAGTAACAAGAAAACAAATAGGCCTATCCAAAAATACAAAAAAGCAAATGCATACACATACACATACACATACACATACACATACACATACATATAGCTTACACATATGTATTGACATACTTCATAGTGTTATAGCGTAGGCTACAACTCTTATGGTATTATTACAGGTCTTATAGATGAGTTAAAGATACTTTAAAGACATCATCAACAGGTGAAAAATTATATAAATGTCCATTATCACCGTTAATTTAAGTTATAACCACATTCTAAAAGCAGTATTATTATATAGTATTTGAGCTATTTATTTTTTGTCTTAGCCACAATATGTCGTGTCTGATGATAAAAAGCATCATGCATGGACGTATAGATCGCACAAGTGTTGTTATGAGGGACATTGTTATGTCAGATGAGGAGCGCAGGTTCAAGCAGGACTTGTAGTGAACGTCTCTAATGTCTTTGGTAGGTCCACCAGCGAACGTTACAAAGCGGATCAAATAAGGACCTCATGCGGACTAAAGAGGCCGTTGGCAACATCCGGGGGACGTCCCCTGTTTGCTGGGCATGCGTGAACGCGTCATGTACCAATTAGCATGTCTGATTTGTTTATTGTTTTTTTTACAGGTGCAGGTGCCGTCTGGAAATTTACTATAAAAACCTACTCAGCATCCATCTGATACATTCTGCACGACTGAGCTGCACAGACGACGAAACGGCTTCACCGGCGAAAATATCAAAATTTAATTATACCGACAGCGTAGTTAGTTTTGTGCATTGTGTGTCAGAACTAAAAACGTCGCTCGTCAAGAAATCAAAATATTTCAATGCGATTCTACAAGTCGACCGAGACGAATTTCACAATTTAGTTGGATTCTCACCCGAGAAACGAGTTACTTTTGTTCAAGCTCAAAACGCCAAAACAGCAGTCAAACTAATGAACGTGACAAAACCATTAAGTGAGTAAAAAAGCCTTTTTTCTGTTACTTGACGTTCAAATTATTTGTACACTTAAACTAATATTGTTTTTCCTACAGGCCGAGCAGGCGACGGTGTTGTCTGTGGACAAACCACCGAAGTCCTGGTTGTGGATAACGTCCACTTTACTTCTAAAGATCCACCTGGAAAAACACAGAAAACAGTGGCTGAAATCTTACAAATGGGTGCCAAAGAACCGGTGAGTTGTTCAGACAAATGCTTTTATTATTTGTAGGCCTACTACTACTGCTTGCAACTGCCTAAATATTTTTTTCTGTGTTCGTTTATACATTACAGATTGGCTCCGTGGTTGGACGTGTAGTTTTTGTGAGCGCGGCCACCGAGTCTGTGCCGTATTAGAAACCCAGACGAGTTATGTGGAGGACGAGACGGGGAGGATTAAAGTTCAGTTGTGGGGTAGCAACATCGGAGCTCTCGAGTGCAGCAAGACCTACGAACTGTCAAACCTGGCTACACGAGGGTTTAAAGGCAACGTTTATTTCACCACGACCAACCGCACTCTACTGAAACAGGTGGAACCATCAGGAACGTTGATGCCAATCGCACCGTCCACGGTTGAAGAACAAAGAGTCGATGCGCTATCGGGTGCAGTAAAGAGGACCGTGTCACGTCGATGTGGGCACTGCAAAGCCTGGCAGCAGAACTTCAATGAAAAATGCAAAAACCATCGCTGTGAAAGGTGCAACCTCTTACAGAGAGCGGCAACATACGATCCTACAGCTGCGGGGACTTTTCACAAAAATAAAAGTAGAAAGGCACTGAATGCTTATTTATTGCATCATTTTTAAGTAGACGCTTGAACAATTAGTTATTTATTGACAATATGCATAGGATGAAACTAAATGGTCTTTGGAAATAAGATCACATGGAGATGTCATTATTTAGTGGTGTAATAGAGAAAAGGAACATCCCTCAATAGTGAAGACACTGGTGGCAGTAAAGCAATGCTGAGATCTGGATGAAGGTGGAGCTCAGCTCCTGATGAGCACGATGGAAGGAGCCCTGGGAGATGAATTTGATGATGAATGAAGGTAAATGGGATGGAGGAGTCATCGATTTGCCTGAAATGACAACTGTCAGCAACACAGAGACAAACAGCTTTCAACTTAAAAAAGTATAACAACTGGCTCAAGAGGGATGAGATAAAACAGTCAGCTGATGAGTTTGAAGTGCGTAAAAGTGTTGAATTTAATTTCAAGTTTCAAAACATTGTAAAACAAGCCATAAGGGCAGTCGTGGCCCAGTGGTTAGAGAGTCGGACTCGTGACCAGAAGGTCACTGGTTTGATTCTCAGGGCTGGTGGGTAACGGCTGAGGTGCCCTTGAACAAAGTACCTTCCCCCCCACTTGCTCCCCAGGTGCTGCAGTGATAGCTGCCCACTGCTCCTGGTGTATGTGTGTTCACAACTCACTAAATTGGTTAAATGCAGAGGTCACATTTCGGTATGGGTCACCATATCTGACAAATAGGTCACTTTCACTGTACTAAAATAACAATGGAATGCATGATTATGAAATATTAAATGTTTCTAAAGAATATCTGGAAAGGGAATTTTAGATTTTAATTTTAGAAAAAAATTAGATTTCTGTTTAAGCCTGCTTAAACTCCATGTATAACATTTATTGAAGATTTTCACTTTTACACAACAACAGAAAGACACAATGTAATAAATACACAGAAACTAAAAATAGAGTTCATATTAAACATTTAATGTATTTTTATTCATTTGTAGAGAATCCTTTGGCTGCCAGGAAGGGGGCCACTTCTCACCACTAAAAACAGAAGGATTTTTTTCTGTAATTTGTACATGTTGAGTTTGTTCAATGAACATAAACCTTCTAACAGGTTTGACACACACATGATTGAAGAGTATGTACACTTTCATTTTCCATCTATGAAGGTTCACCATCATTTGTTAAACAGGACAGATATAATATAATACTGTGACCATATAAAAGAGACATTGACAAGGTTATATATGAATAATGAAAAACAGACGACTACATACCATACTGGACAAGGCTCCCAGTCAACCAACATTTCTGGTTTGCCCTATCAAACATAGATAAAAACAAACAAATTAATTCCATTCTTAGCATAAGGCTATTGCGTTTGGTTACAAAAAGTATTTAAGAAAAAAAATGGTCATTGTTTATATGTAAATCTGATCATGATCTTTTCAATACAGGCTTCTTCCTAATCTGTGTGTCAAAATGACTAAGCACATAAAAAGTATCTACCTAACAATTATAGTATGTATTACCAACACACAAGGACGTTACTAAATTCTATATTACACTCTGCATACTGTCTACATTATGAATTTCTTTTATGACTGTCTAACCTTTCTCACTCTTTCTCTCACTACACTCCTGATGGGAAAAGCCTCCAGATGGGTGTGGTAGGAGCACATCTGTGGACATCAAAAACATGTTTCACATATTTCTTATGGAAAAAATAATCACAACTGTAAGGATTTAAGTAAGTCTTCATAACTGAAAAGTAAAATTTGAACTAGGTTACTTGTACTTGTAACCCTCAGTTCCAGTGTGATATTCTTGCTTTAATAACCACACAACTACAGAGCCACAGCTCACAATTGAGAGTACTCCACTGCTGCTTGGTAATGCATTTTGATCAAATTGAATACATTAAGCCTGTTGGATTAAGTTGTCTGTCTAATAATCCTTTGTAAGTGGTTACAAAAATCAAACAATGAAATTATAGTAAATAACCAGGGGTAAAAATATCAATGTCAACAAACTGACAGAAGCATCAATCAATGTGTTTAGATGCACTTACCCTTTTGTGTTTTAGCCATATGTTTTGGTCCTTCTGTAGGATAGAAGATTACAGTCTAGTTATATATAAAAAAAATAATTGGTTAAGAAAAGACAAAATGCACTTTATAATGTGTTATCATCATAAATATGTGAACCCCAAATAAGAAAAGACCATCTAGTTTCAGACAGTAAATGTGTGTGAAACCACTGTTTATATTTGGCTTCACATTTTACATCACATGCAGGCTCATTAGATTAGTAACCATAGGTCAAAATAAACTAAAATGAGCTGTCTAAAACTGTTTGCTCTAGCTCTACATTTCAGCACTGTTCTATTCATTTATTATCATTTGATTCACTGACTCAATGACCAAAACTTTTTGTTTTGGAATTTAAATTTTTTTTTAATTCAGTTTCCTCAAAATATATTAACTATATAATATTTTGACAGATTCCAACCAATCATATATCGTTTTTGAAAAGATCTAGTGTTGGTTATATAAAAATTGAAACCTCTGAAGTTTCTACTGTCAAGGAGGTTGGAGTTAAATGAATTTAAAATCTTTTGCATACTCCAAACTGTGACTTTAAAAACATTGTGCATGCATCTCACCTTCACAAAGATATTCATAAAATGACCCTATTTTATGAAGGTAGTCCTGGGCGTAGGCTGAGAGTGTGCATCGAGGGGTTAAAATTTCACATTTATTTTCTTTCTTCTTGGTCTGCTTTCCAAGAAGCAGAACTGGCTTGTATCCAACAGCATGGAGTTTCTCAAGCTGCAATGACAACATTGTGTATTTGCTGTTTAAAGTAATAGAAAAACAACAGCAAAAATAACGAAGCATATTAGATGTTGAGAAAATAAAATTATATACATTATTGACAACAGCATCCGGGTTAATGCCATTCATGATTTATCTTCATGTGTTTAGTATAGCCAAGTACATGCAAACAGGCTCATACAGTATAAGTGATAAGATTGTGCAACCACTGTGCAGTTGTACAGTAATAGATTTATATCTATAGATTTTTTCAAAATAAAAGCAAAACCTTGAATGCTGCATGTACATTTACAGTTGACATGTGCACATTGTGCTTTGAGTTCAATAGTATGAATGCAGTCCATTTTTTTATTTCTCATCCACTTTGTTTATTATAATGCACTTTTGATTTTGTCATAATGCTTGCCTGTATTTATGAACACAGACTTTCCAAGAATTATTTAAATTAGTTATGTTCCAATTTTTCTGGGATAAATAAATTAGGATCACAATGTATTAAGGTAAACGTGTACTTTAAAATGTGCTCTGATGACACAGGGAGGACAAAAATATCATTTTAGAATAAAGCAACAAGCCCCAAGAAGCAGTTTGTTACAGTGTGATTTTATAACAGCGAAGGGCTAAACCCCCTTTTCTGTTATAAAATTATATTGTAACCCGTGGCTTTGTGGGGGTATTGCTTTGGTAAGAAATTGTACATACCAGAAAAATGGCTTCATCCTTCATGGAAGCGATGTTGTGGTTTTTATTACGGCCAAGCACCCATTCCTCTTGATTCTCATGGAATTTATGAAGCTTCTTCTTAAGACGCAGCTTTGAATGCTCCGTTTTACAATGAGAGCATATCTTTTGTGCGCAAAATAAAATTTTGTGATATATGGGACAAATCTTTTTTGTTGAACCCCCTGGCATTACAACTGACAGACTAAGGACAGGATAAGTAAAACAGACAAGTAAACAAAGACAGAGGAAAAAGAAAAAGATAGAGGTGGCTCTTAAAAGTGCCTTTTGGATGTATAAATATGTTGTGCAGTGTTCATCGGTAGCAATCTACCTTCTGCCTATTTGTATTTATTCTCAGGTAGGCAAAGTATTAGTCAAATCTGTCCTACATCATAAGCACTCAAAAGATACTTACATCCAGCAACAGAAGACTCCTCCGTGGACTGTTCGTAGTCTACTCAATGACTTCTTCAGAGTTTTGTGATTTTGTATCTTTTATTTATATATCCTATATTGTTACAATCAATATTTGTATAAAATAAAATATAACAAAGTATATAGTTCACAAATTCTACTCCAAGTCTAAGGCACACCCAGTAAGCATCTAACACCGGAGAAGTGGTCTTGAAGAACCAACATCTGATGAGAACATCCAATCTCAGTCTTTTATAGACAGTTCTAGAAGCCCCAACTCTTCTGATGTCATCATTAGCTTGGAAAACTCCTCCATGATCTGTCTATATAAAGCCACCTGTTCCTTTGCTCTTCGTCTTCGAGCTCTCTGGCGTTGTCTCTTTCTTCGCTCCATCTGTAACAGAACATTCCTTATCTGATGGAACTGCAATTCCTTTATCAAAGGTAATAAACATTATTCTTTCTAATACAATGTTTTTTCTCTCTACTCTAACCCAATAAAATACTACAACAAACATTACATTTGTTTTCTTTGTTCTTTTTCCTTCAATGGTTATACAATACAAAAGCAATAAAGTATATATGTTCTATTTCTACTTAATAGGTTACAATATTTTTGGTTACATTTTGCAATACACTTTACAGTATATCACAGTTGTTTGGGTTACACATGATATAAAGGTAGGATAATTGCATTTTCTTCATTCACACAACAGGTTACAAGCATTCGTCACTGTGTTCAGCTAAACAAAGACATTTATACAGATTTGGAACAACTAGAGAGTAAGTAAATGATGACAGAATTTTAATTTTTGGGTGAACTTCCCCTTTAATATACATATTGACTTCAACCTTGACCACTAAATAAATAGACTGCTATTGTTATGTTAGTATGAGGTTTGATTATTTAGTGTACAGTTCATTTCAAAGGTGATGGAAAATGTACATTAAACATTTTTAAACATTTAAAATGTATGAAAAAGCACTCATTGCATCACACCCTCTCCTGGCTGCATTATTATTTGTAAAATAGGGGCTTTATGGAGTGAAGTGTTTACATGATTTTAAGTATGACAGGTAACATTTTAATAATTCATTAATTTATGGAAATGAACAAGTGTCTATTTGGCCAACCAGCTTATTTTTGCTTGAAAAGCAGAATGTTATTGTGTATAAACTGTAAACCCGAATGTTCAAAGTAATAAAATAGATAAAGTAGTGCTAACTTAATTGTATATCAAAAATTCAAACTTAAATAGTTAAATAATTCTTACTTTTGAGTTCATTTAACTTAATTTAAACAAGTTAATTCCACACGACTTTTTAAGAATGATTTTCAGTTCCCAGCATGCTTTGCGTGCGACTGCATTAGGAGAGTACATTTTGAAATGAAGTGTTATTTAATGCATTTTAAGAAAGGAAAAAGCTCAAGTTAATGATTGAATGTTCATTTATCTTGGATATTTAGAAGAGTTTGTTGTATTATTGAGTTATTATTGGTGTTACCATCGTTCAGAAGATTGGTGCTTATGCTTAGGTTGTGGGAGGAGCCTTAGTCATGTTTGTTGCATCTGTAGTGAGTAAACTCACTTAAAGATTAGGATATTGGACCAGATAACAAAATCAGAAGATTTCAATGGTACGCAAAAGGAGGTGGCAGGGATGCTGAATAACAGACAGGAGCACAGGGTAAGTTTAACCACAGTTTCTCCTTTACTGGATTTTAAAGTGGTTATTTTCTCCTTTTTAATGTATTAAGAACAATAAAATTAAAACAATTTACAACAGTATACGTAACCAAATAATAATACAGAAGTATACGCTGGGTGCACCCTGTTAGTTTCTCTTCATTCAATGAGTATTATAATCAAAATCAATGTATCTGATTGACACAAGTAAATGACAATATTCAAGTAAAGAAAATATGACATGTAAAACATACTGAGCTCAGTTTCTAATTTCAAAATTTGCATAAATGATAAGATTAGTCCACCTTAAATCTTGCAATTGTGTCTCTGAGATGTATTTGTCCCATGTACTTTGAGAAATCCCTCGTACTTTTCTGAAGAGAAAGAAATAACCGTCTTTCCTGTTTTCCAGATCCGTGTTTCCAGTATTAAAGTGGGAGGATCGCCATCAATTAAGCAAAGTCCAGCTGAAAAGAAGATCCTCACAAAAAAAACCTGGCCTGTCCATTCATGTCTTTTTCCTCTTATTTCTTTTTCACAGGCACACGTAACTAAAATGGCGACAGCGACTGCATTGAACATGCAACACACATGCGGCCTGACCACCAAATGACGCTGTGCTGAACAATCCAACTCGTACAACACGACAATATAACATCATCTTGTCTCAAATGCATAAAGAAATAAAATAATATTATGTTTTAAGGTGTTGTCATTTGTATTTAAGACAAATTAAATTCGTTGTAAACTCACCAAGTCAAAATAAATTCTGTTGTGCCCGATCGACACAATCACCCCAAATCATTCGATGTATTGAAATTACAATCACACTTCAAAGAGTTTTAGTCTCATATTTCTCTATTTTAATGCTAAATAACTTCTCTGTTACTCCTGCGTCTGCACTCTCACTTCCCCAACTACACGCAACAAGGGGGCGGAGCTAAACTACGCAAGGCTTTGATTGGCTATTACTTATTTCTTACATTTAAATTTTTCTTAACTTGACTCAATATTTTAAATGCATGGATAGTTTTGACGTTCTAATAAAACGATCTTTTAAGGAGCAATAATTGTTCACCAATGTACTCAGGGTTACACATCACTCTCTGTGAAGAAGACTGTTTGTTCATTGTTGATGTAGCTGAAATGTTAAAGTTGAGACTTTTTATCTAACTGTAAATCAAAAAGTAGTTACCAAACTAAATGTTCAAAGTTAAGAGGAATTAACATGCATGAGTACAACAAACTTTGCAACAGCAACTTTGAAGCACATGTGAGTGATAGACTAGCATTACCTTACAGCAACACTCCATTCAATTAAGGTAAAAAAGTTATAATAATAATAATAATAATAATAATAGTTCATTTAAATGGAATCAGAACCGGGAATCATTGGGCAAAACTGGAACCGAA
Organism: Oreonectes daqikongensis; assembly: GCA_026939265.1. Lineage (NCBI taxonomy): Eukaryota > Metazoa > Chordata > Actinopteri > Cypriniformes > Nemacheilidae > Oreonectes > Oreonectes daqikongensis. The sequence continues at coordinate 16,223 of JAOTQM010000153.1, forward strand.
ACATTTCTTATGATACTCTTATGAACCCTATTCATGAGAGATTTCTCACTTTCAGATAAACCCAAGCCAGTTTTAAGAGTTTCTCCACAGCAGTGGCTGACTGAAGGAGATTCAGTGACTCTGATGTGTGAGGTTAACAGATCCTCTACAGGCTGGACATTCAGCTGGTTCACTAAACACAATCTTTCCTCAGGTCTGATCTGATAACATCTCATGAAACTGGTTTATAGTAAAACAATGGGTTAAGGTAACATGAATCTCTTTTGACAGTGAATAATTCTGATGGTTATGATCTGGTGTCAGTCAGCAGTGGAGGATCTAAAGGCAACTACACTGTGAGTTCTGCTGCTCTGAAGCACACAAGAGTTTATATGTGCAGAGCAGAGAGAGGAGATCCAGTCTATCACACACACAACAGCAACACACAACCACTGTGGATCACTGGTGACTTCAACACACACAACTAAACAACAACAAGCTGTTTATATCATATAAAGCTTTCTTCTCAGGTGTTTCTTCTTCAACAGAAGTCAACACTTCTCATCTGAATGTCTCTCTCTGAGCTGTGAGGATCACAGGATCTCTACTGGATGGACAGTGAGAAGATACACAAACACACTGGAAACTTGTTCATCATCATCATCAGTCAGATCTACAGGAACAGAATCTACATGTACAATCACATCTGTGTACTGGTGTGAGTCTGAATCTGGACACAAACTTCTATTACTGTAAACACAGAGAGAGAGGAGAGTCTCCAGAGAGCTGGATCTCAGTCACAGGTGAAAGTCTGACATGTGATGTGACATGATTTTATTATAGTTCAGTTATTCTTGATTTGTTATTCTTGTGTTGACTCTTTTTCAGGATCTATTCTGAAGGAGATTTCTGTCCTCAAGATTCTCAGTTTTCTGCTGGCAGTTTGTCTATATCTGATAGTGACAGTCGTGCTGGTGTTCAAGTGTTACAGATTCAGAGATGAAACATCTGTCTGATATATTAGATTGTTGCATTGATTATGAAGTTCTTATTGAATTAAACAACAAAGTCAATATTATCATTAACTCTGGATGTGTCTGGATTATATCTGGAGAAATAAACATTGACGTTTGTATGAGGGGCTTTTGCTGGGATGTGAATCAGTTTGAGATTGAATATGATGTGAAGCAGCTTTTCCTCTATTAGTGACAGTCCTGTCTATATGTACGGATGTATACTTTGTGTTCATTGGTTCAAATTTGTGTTGGTCATGGAGTGATGAGGATGACTTTTCCTGGCTAATCTTGGGTTTTCCAAGCTTTCAGAGGTTTTCTTTTTTAGAGATCTTTTGCTTTCTGTTTTCATCCTCTGCTTGCTTTCTAAAGTGTTTCTTTGGAAACTATATGTAGGCTATTGACAATAAAAGTGCTATACAAAATAAAATAAACTGAATGTATCTCTTCTTTTTTCACTTCTGTAAATATATTTCTTTACACAGACAGGCTTTTAGAAGTGGGTCTTCTGGTCAAGTTAAAGAGAGTTTTATTACTATCTCTAGTCCTAAATGATATGGAATAAATCCATTAAATGAGATCTCACTTCATTAGTGTAATGTTACTGTATTACTGTCTAATTTAAAGTACAATCATATTAGATTTACAAGTAGTTTAAATTTACTCTTTTAATTGTATTAATTGTTTTTATATCATTTCATCTCATCAAAATAATTCATTTGAACTCATTTAATAAGTTACAGTGTAAATGAATATGTGGTGAAGGTTTCTGTACACTAGGTGTCGCTGTGAATCCTGTGAATCTCTATAATGATTCATTTATTTGACGGAATTGTTGCTATTCAATAAACTTATTTCCGGTAAGAAGGTAAGATAGTTTTTTCCTCATTCATTTATTAATCTGTATTAATAATCTATACATTAGTGTATATCGCTGAATTTTATATCTTACATCTGCTGTTTGGTCAGTGATGTTATTCAGTTTTTCAACTCCGGTCAGTTTGACTCTTTCAGCATCAGGTTGGTTTGGTGTTATGAACCAATCAGATGTTTAGATGAAGTTCTTTAATGTTCAGTAAGTCTTTAAGTCAGAAATCTGAAGTCTGATTGTTTAGTAACACAACATCACACTTCTCAACAAGTTTCATCTCAGCTATCATTCATGTCTATAGCACAAACATTTTCAACAACAGATGTTTGATTTCTTATATCTTCACAGGTACATATATATTATTATCACAGCATCACCGTCAGTGTTTGTGTTCTGCTGGAATAGAGATGAAGATGAAGATGAAGATGAAGCTCATCGTGCTGTTAGTTTCAGTTTCTGTGTGTGAGAGAACAGTAGTTGTTCAGTACTACTTAAAAAATACACATTTCAACTTATTCACATTTAGCACAAACTTATTGTAATTTTAAAGAGTAACAATTACAATGTCTTTAAAATGACATTTCATGTTGTGTGTAATGTTGCTGTGTGTGAATGTAAGCAGTCTGTCAAGTGAACGAAAGTTAACAAATAACAAAGTTATTGACTTGGGAAAAAGGAGTCGACTCTGATTCACGATACAAGATGAGTTGAGACAAATTAGAAATGAATAACTGCTTTTTTATTATTTCTGAAATGCTGCTAATTCTTTTTAATAAATCGAGTCGTTGTGTTCTGGCGCCGTCTGGTGGCCATTTCGACGAACTACAATCTAATAATATATTTAACTCAAGGTTTGCGTTAAATCAACATGTTTTAATCAACAAAACATTAAAACAGGAAAAAAATATAACGAGTTAAAAAGGGCCAGTTTCACAGCAAACCTTGCATTAAATATATTATTAGATTGTAGTTCATCAAAATGGCCACCAGACGGCGCCAGAACACAACGACTCGATTTAATAAGTTTATAAAGCGCTTTTTTACTAACAAAAACAATACAAAAATGAGCTCTTACGAGCATTACTTCAGACTCAGTTTATCATTTTGAGAATATAATAAATACTGAGAAGAAAAATGAACGCGTCTGCCAAAGGAATAAATGTAAATGTAATTAAATGTCTGTTGAGTGTTACTTTAAAGAATTATGTTTCTGAATTGTGACATTTCAGGGTAAGAATAAAACTACATCAGGTGCCAGATTACGTTACAGATCCATGTCGCAAAATCTAGGGACGAGGTGTCTACACCATAAATTTATAGGGGCGTGATATGGAAATTACGGTCAATTTCAGCCGCTGCATTTATCAAGGTACGATCATTTGTACGATGAGTTTGATGAATCACATGTAAATGTGTGCGAGTATAACATCATTCATAGTCCAAAGCACTCAGTGAATATTCTCACTTCTGAAAGGTGCTGCTGACGCTGTCCATCTCAAACCGCTCACTCTCTTCAGTCACTGTCACAGCTGATGCTTGTGTGATGCTGGAGGATCGAACTCTGGTTTCTGTGTTTAGCAGCGCTGGAGAAACATTGTGGCGACGCTCCAGTTCCTCAACAAACCTATTGAGAATAATAATAAACAAAATAAGAAATTCATGCTATCAGAGAAGAGCAAGAAAACATGTTTGACAAAACTCTTCCACCAACCTGTCAATGGGACTGGCGTCCATCATAATCTTTGTCAGGTCTCCATAACTGAAGACTATGCCAGACTGCAGAATCTCCAGAGAATTGGCCTTTGCCTTCTCCACCACCTTATTGATGGCCTCCGGTGTGTCGTTCTTCATGCAGACACTGCGCAGGTCAACAGACAGGGTGGCCTGGGTCTTCTTGCACTTGGGACACAGCAGATTAGAACTAGACAAAAAAAAAAAAAACATTTCCCACTGGTTGATCCTGTTTGCACATCAAATCTGAGAGAAGGTTTTGTACACATGCAAATGAAGCTGTCAAAACTGCAGCAACAGAAATCCAAGTCGGATGCTCTTGAAAACAAGCAGAAATGAGTTACTGGCCTGTAGGGTCTCATCATTTATGTTTTACCTGAAAGTCCCGTCCACATACCTGAGAGGGGCTGAAATGGGGAGAAGTTTATCACTCACAGCTTTACTGTTTTCAAATGAAGTAAAATTGTATTTTTTTTCATGAATTCATCAAAGCAAATAAATCTACACGAGCTGCAGTTTCTAGGGTATATCATCATCAATGTATATTCATATTAAATTAAACTGTCTACTGATCTTCAGATCCTCCTGAATCTTTCAGTGATGCCCATGAAGTCAACACGATTCATTTAAAGTTAAGTGGCTGTAAACCTCTGAAAATGACAACTGGTGTACATTTTTAATATTTCAATCCCTGAAAAACATATATATATTTTTATAGCTTCTGAAAGACATTACTAAATGTATAAACAAAAAAATAACAATTTACATCAGGGCAAAACTAAATTAACAATAAACTGCAAGTGGTTCACAAACTCATTGAAAGTGGCATAGGTGGTAAAACTTATGATCTTATTAAATCAATGTACACAGAGTAAACTCAGAGTAAACATGGTTTACAACAGAACCTGGACCTGCTAGAACAATACTGTCACACCTGGGTCCTGACAGTTAACCTCAGTAAAACTAAAATTATCACCTTTCAGAAAAGATGCAGATCAAAGCTAACACAACACATTTACATTATGTACTAACCAAATAACACACACATCACATTACAATTATCTGGGTTTACAAATCACATCCACAGGAAACTTTAATCCTGCAGTGAATGAACTGAGAGATAAAGCACGCAGAGCCTTCTATGCTATCAAACGTCAATGTCCTATAGAGATCCCAACTAGAATTTGGCTAAAAATATTAGAATCAGTAATAGAACCGATTGCCCACTATGGCAGTGAGGTGTGGGGTCCACTGACAAATCCAAAACAAGATTTTACTAAATGGGAAAAACATCCAATTGAGATCCTGCATGCAGAACTCTGTAAAAATATTTTACAGGTGCACCAGCACACAACAAACAACACATGCTGAGCAGAATTAGGCAAATATCCATGAATCATAAAGATAATGTAAGAAAAACGAGCGAAGAAATTCTGGAAACATGTAAAACACAGCAACTCTCAGTCAAATCACTATAAAGCCCTGAAATACCAAGAGATGAGCAAAGAAATGAATCTTCTCTGTCAGCTGATCCAGAGCTTCAGTCCTGATGTTTCAGTCCTAACATCCACTGATGCTCTCAACCACAACAATACTGACAAAATCACACTCAACCAAATTACAACACAAATGAAACAAAACTATATCAGTCATTGGAAATAGATGGTGAGTTTAAAAACTTAGTGAGCTTGCTCAAAATACACTGACGTCAGCTCCACCTATCGGGCAAGTGAGAAGTTGCAGAAGGCGATGAATCGTTTCGCGCTCACTGTGAAACCATGAATCGTCAGCGATTCGCGCCGCATTATCGCATCGCCTTCAGTCTGGAAAGCCCTTAACACATACAGTACTTGCTCAGCAACAATCCAAAATTCTTCTCTGGAGGTGTGGACTGCAACTGTGAAAGCTTCTAGGCCAAACAAAGGGATAAAGGCCCACAAAAAGGTCAACAGTCTGAACGGCCAATTTAATTTTTAAATTCTGAGTGGAAAATGATCCAGATCGTTGTTTGGAAAACCTCACCTCACAGCCATTTAAATTACAAAGACCAAAAGCAATAGAGATAACAATGGATGGATGTACATCATCAGAAAGATGGGACATCAGCAACCTGACCATCACTTACCCAGATGACAGTGAGACTGCAAAAAAGAAAATCAAAACTAAATTGATCAAAGAATCCTCAGAAACACTGAAAGCAGACTTCATGCAAGTACAGGACAAGACAGTAAAAGCAGACTTGCTCTTTTACACGGACCACCCAAATGCCTGGCATTCAGCACTCTGCTCTACCTACAAAGATCTTAAAATGGGTGGAAATAGAGCCATGAGGCAGCTATACCTGGACACCACACCAAAATTCAACATCAACCTGTACCACAACGGCATTATGATTCAGGGCTCAGAAGACAGGCTTGAACAATTAGAGAGAGACTTTACAAGCCTGAAAATTCAAACCGAGAAAGAGAAATCTTCCCTACAGCACTTAGGGATTATAAAAATACAATCTACAACCAAAAACAACATTACCATAACCACACTCTTAATGAAATCAAAGACTCTATTAATAATAGTCGATTCTGGGAAAAATGGAATAGTCTAATTAAACAACAAAATCAGGATTTACCCATACAAAAATTGAGAATTATGGAAAGACAACTTTAAAAACCTGTTCAAAGAAATCTTCACAGATAGTCTTACAGCTGATCAGAAAAACCTGCAAAATAAACTAAACCAGTTAGAATCGATAATTAAAAACAACCAAAATCCTTTCGACTATCCGATTAGTTTGAATGAAGCACTAAACAAATTAAAACCGGGAAGGAATGCGGTTTAGACTAAATCAAAACAGAAATGTTGAAGCGCAGTCCTACAGCAATGCAGGAGACTCTCTTAAAACGATTTAATTTGGTTTTACAATCTGGACACTTTCCTGAAACGTGGAAAACAGGCTTAATTCAGCCACTTTACAAAAGAGGAGATAAACTGGACCCCAATAACTTCAGAGGCATTTGTGTGAACAGTTACCTGGGGAAGACTTTCTGTAGTATCCTGAATACTCGAATTCAGGCCTTTCTTACCAAACACAACGTCTTAAGTAAAAGTCAGATTGGATTCCTACCAAACCACCGACCACATCTACACACTGCAGACATTAGTCAATAAACACGTCCATCAGAAAATCAAAGGCAAAATTTATGCATGTTTTGTTGACTTTATAAAAAGCTTTTTATTCGATATGGCATGATGGACTGTATTATAAAATTCTTTAATCAGGCATAGGAGGGAAAATATATGACATCATTAAATCCATGTACACTGAAAACGAATGCAGAGTTAAAATTGGCGATAGAAGAACAGAACTTTTCGCTCAGGGGTGCAGGGTAAGACAGGGATGCAACTTAAGCCCAACTCTGTTTAATTTATATATTAATGATTTAGCCGTGTTACTGGAACAATCTACAACATCTCAGAGGTGAAATGTCTTCTGTATGCTGATTATTATAGAAAATTATAGAAACATTTAAACCTGCTAGAGAAATACTGTCAAAACTGAACCCTGACAGTCAATCTGAAAAAAACTAAAGTTATGATCTTCAGATTACAGGATAACAGATATACATTCCCTCTGGGAAACACTACATTAGAACACTTTACACTACGACTATCTCGGCCTAAACATCAGCGCATCAGGAGGTTTTGGTCTAGCAATGAAGGCACTGAAAGAAAAAGCCAGACGAGCGTTTTACGCCATTAAAGACAAATTTACCCAAACAGATATTCCTGTTACAGTCTGCTGTAAAATCTTTAACAGTGTTATTATGCCTATAGCTCTGTACGGCTGTGAGGTTTGGGGTCCACGGTGTCTGACAGAGAAACACCCCATAGAATCCCTGCATGCTAAATTCTGTAGAAACATCTTAAGAGTTCAGAGAAGAACACCAACCAATGCATGCAGGACTGAATTAGGCAGATATCCCCTAACAATACATAACCAAAAATATTCCCTTAAATTCTGGACACACCTAAACTCAAGTTCCCCGAACACACTACAATATGAAGCACTTAAAACCCAAGAGCTGAGACCTAAAACCAGTCCCATCTGCCAGCTGACTCTGAAACTTCAGAACAAACCCAAATCAGAATAAACCAAATTACCAAAGAAAATAAAAAGTCATATTTAGACCACTGGGAAAATGAAAGTAAAAACTAAAGAACACTAGAATGTTATCAGGCTCTAAACAGAAAATACAATCTGGCAGATTATTTCTACACTGTTGGTGATGTAAAACAGAGACGGATCCATAGAGACAAACATGAGTCTGTGCCCGCTGTGACACTGGTGAGGTCGAGCAGAGACACACTTTCTCCTTCATTGTGATCACTTTAAAGATGTGAGACACTTTGTCAGAGTTTCACAGGTGTTCAGAAACAGAGCAAATGCAGATCATTACTGGGGGAGAAGAGTATGGAAGCCCATTTCCGCCACATAATAAAAAAAGACTGCTCTAAAAAGTCGAAATTATGAGATTAAAAGTCATAATTATGAGATAAAAAGTCAAAATTATGAAATTAAAAGTCATTATTATGAAATTAAAAATCGAAATTATGAGATAAAAAGTAAAAATTACGAAATTAAAAGTCAAAATTATGAGATAAAAAGTCATAATGTGAATTGCTGAAAGACGGCATGGCGCTGCGCTGCCCAACAGAACCTTAAGCCTAAAGACCAGGCAAACAAACAACAGCACCCAAGTAAGTCATAAAATGATTAAATGACATGAATTAAATTATTAAATAAACATCAAAATACACATATGGCCTAAGCATATTTGTGAATGCTCCCGCGTCCCTTTAATGAAATCTTATTCAGAACACGGGGAAATTAGAGGTTGGCATGTTCAGGCTATTTATTGCTATATTCATTTAATCAGTCGAAAGTCGGACCTTTGCGTCTCTGGCCGCATATATGTTAGCTACAAGACTGACAGGTAAGCAAATGTGTTGAGTGTGCATGAAGTGTGTATTTAGGCTATTGCACGAGTTTATGTTTGTATTTGGCGTGCTGGCTACTCAGAATTAACTTTTTGCATGCCTATGATATGCTCGTATTGCGTGCACATAAACGCGATGAGACGGACATTTATGTGAATTAAATATTTCGCCACTACACTCAAACACATCACACAATAATCACACAAATTAAAAAATCATTTTGGAAATATGTGATCATAAAAGCTTTTCTGATGAAAAATTACAGGTGCTGCTCTTTTTATTCATGCCTGTTAACGTTTTTACCAACCACATACAACAACAAATGCTGTAGGAAATGTGTAACATATATGCCTTTAAAAACTTTAATTAATTAAAAAACATCAAAACTAAATCACTGCACACTGACTTGATCTTCTGATACTTGATCTTTAGAACAGTGGTCCTAATACTATATCAGTTAAACAGAATGAGCTTGAACCCAGCAAACACAAAACGTTTCCCTAACGTTAGTTTTTGGTTCCCTTTTGGTTATTTTTTCGGGAACCAAAAAATAACGTTCTAAGAACGTTATTTTCAGGTTTTATATTTTGCAACCAGAAAATAATGTTCCCTAATGGTTATCTTTGGTTATTTTTTTGCAGTTTCATGATGTGCATGCAGGTTGTGACCAGTCCTCACAGCTTTTGTCTGTCAATCTTCTTTCCCTCAATTTCTCTGTGGTGTAAAATATCTTTCGTTTTCTTCTCTAGCTCTCCTGTGTTTCCTCCAGATTTTAGAAACATTTAAAAGTAATCCTGCTGCAACCTGAAGGGGGTGCTGTGCTTTTGCGTTTCTTGCATTTGCTTATCCTTTTGTGTGGATCATGTCGACACGATCTTCTTTCATGCAAACACTGTAAATGAATGCAATGAAGCTGTATAGAGGTGAAGGGACGGGTGCGTGGCTCCACCTTAAATATATATATATATATCTCCTTTTTATGGTTTTGAGACTAATCAATCATTAATCAGCATTATCTTATGAGAAACAGATGATTAAAATTAATCAATATTTTACTCTTTTATTTCTGATTATGATATCAAAAATGAAACTCTAGAGTGTGTGTGTGTGTGTGTGTGTGTGTGTGTGTGTGTGTGTGTGTGTGTGTGTGTGTGTGTGTGTGTGTGTGATTGTATTGTTTCAGAAGTTAGTTATTGGTGGCAGAAAGACCATATTTAAAAGACAGGATGTAAAGAGATGCGTATATGTTGTGGTTATACTAGGGTTTCTGTGTCAAACTTAGGTAACGCTTTAGATTACGGCCCGCAATGTACCACAGAATTAAACAGAATTTACAGCGTAACTATTTGTAACAATAATGTACCTCTACAGTACATATCTGTAGGTAAAGGGGAACAATATGCAAAGTTCAGGAAATAAAGTGGTAAGAGTTCAATTATCTTTTAAACACTCATCTTCAATCGCCAGATCTTTGTCATGGTTTTATTAATTATAAATAAAGAAATGCGCAAAATTCTAAGAGGAAGGATGAAGCGCGTTTCACAGCAGGTGTTCTTGTAAACAGACTGGGACTGACTTTCACCTTATCATGTATATGTTATACCTCAATTTAAACAATATAAACAGGACAACCATATACCAACTCAAGTGTTCTTTAAGTTACTATATGAGCTGTCCGCTTTATTAGAACGTTTTCCCATTTTACACGAGGTAAAACACATCGAGCACAGCCTCATGATTAAAGGAAAAGCTAAACATTAAGTTGTGTGTAAACTTTTATTAAATTGTTGTTAAATTGTACAAGTTCAAACATTTTCCTGACTCTTACCTCTATTCCCCAAATTGTGCATCTTGTTCCGCTTTACCTACAGATATGTACTGTTTACATACATTACTGTTACAAGTAGCCTAGTTACGCTGTAAATTTTATTTATCTAAGTAATGATGGAGGTTAGATGGCTCTGTTAGTATAAATATTACTGCATTTTTATGTAACAGCAGATCGGTCTGTGGAACTCCTTGAAAGTGCTGAAGCTGACTTCTGCTGGCAAAACTACAAACAATTCTTCTTCAGTAAATTTTCTTCAGTAAAGTTGAATTAATTACATTCCTGACTCTGTGTCTTCATTCATCACAACTGATCTTCGGGTCTTTACTGTAAAATCCCCTACAGAGGTCATTACTTGCATGCATTATTTTTGTTTTGAAAGGGAGGTATCATAATATTTATACTGTATTTAATTTGTTTTCATATTATTTTAATATCTTTTTTTCAGTAAATGCCGTTTCCACCCATTGGACTGTGACTGTTATTTGTTACTTTTCATGGGAAAACATTTGAGGTTTTAGGCCTACTCTTAAAGTTTTATCTATATGCACAGACATGAGGTAACGCATGAAATTTCCTTGTCAACGGGCTTTAATCCCAAAGCTAAGATTAGTCCTTTTTTTTAATTTGTAAATTTATCATTTTTTATTACGTAGGCCTTATATATGACATTTCACAAAAAGAAAAATACAACATATACACAAAGTAAATGAAAAAATACATACAAACAACACGGTGCAATTCAACTGTCCATTTTAAATGCCGACAGTTTTTGAAGTCTCGTTCAAGCGCGAGTTTCATATGCGCATTAAGATTAATAATAGCCTATACGCCAAATTATTTCAAAGCTGTAATACTGTTTCTGCTGCACAAGCAATACAGAACTGTTTCTGAAACATCAGTGAGTAACTCATATAGGCAGTTTCCTATGATAAATATGTAGGCTATAATTTAATGTATGTTATACCATGTGTAATGTAGGCTAATCGGTTTTTTATAGGCTGTTACATATAAATCAAAACAGATCAAAACTATACAGATACTGTAGTTTTTGAGAAAAGCCATCTCAGCCATTTCTTCTGCATTACAGTGGCACATGTTCTCCACACAGTCAGTGCAGACCAGTGTTTAAATATAATCTGTTTTAGTACCCCTAACATAAGCTTATGCACACATGTAAATCATCATTTGTACTTTACAATATTTAGACACCCTCTGAAAATCATAAAAGGGATAAATAGCAGCGCATCAGTGTATCTTTTTAAATGTGTCTTAGCTTTCTTTTAAATTACAACATATAATGCACTTAGACAAATCAGGACACATTACAATCATGAGAATTACAGAAGAAAAAGACATCAAATACATACATATGACACATAGATCACACAATTATCTTTATTATGATCATTTTTTGTGTTACAGAATTTTATCATTCAAATCTTTACTGGTTTTGTGAGAAACACCTAAATAGATAGCAGAGCTCAGGATATCATAAGGGCATAAATGTCATGAAGGTACAGAAATACAGAAATGTTCAGACATGCAGGATATGCAACTTACCCTGTGGCTTGCTCAGCAGTTGATAACATTGACATGAACCAAGTTGAAGCTCATCTCGAAAGTGCACACAAAAATAAAATATAAGAGGAGTGTTTTAAATTAATCAATATCTGATCCAAGAAACAAGGCCAAAAATATTAATGTGTATACACACACATGATTAATGCATTATGGTATTGAAAATATACAACAAACCAAACATGGTTGAAATCCTCTGCAAATCCAAAATCCACTTTGGATTAGTGACTCCCACAATGGAGGAGACCGGAATGTGCAAATGTCTGCTGAACAAATCAAATAGGTGCTTTGACTCAGGAAAGTCATTCCAAGCTGCTTTGCAAGAAAACCAAGGAGTCTGTAAGAGATAGATGTAGAAGGAAAATAAAGTGGCAGTTTGCCGAGTAGACTGGCAAGACAACTTTGATCTTGTTCAGCTCGCTTCATGCCACAGGCCTCTAGTCAGCCAGAATTCTTTGCGTACAGCCTTGTGCCACAAAGTGAGCTAAACAAGCTCGAAGTTGTCAACTTAAAACTGTCACTTTAGGGCGGTTTGTCAGACAGGGACTAGGCTTTAGTTAAATTAGGAGATTTAAGTTGTTTTTACAAACATGCCTTAAAAAAACATTACTTTTGGGACATTACTTTTTACATTTTAAGACAAAACAATGGCACTAATGTATTTTTTAAGAAGTCTATATCCATTCTCAATCTTTCTTGTAAGCAAAAAAACAGATGCTTGTTCAAGTAGCCAAACGGTTCATGGAGATGTCAAATTCACCACATTTAATCTGTATTGATCATGATGTCTCAACTCACTTATAATATCTTTATTTTTGAGAGAGATGCTTTTAGGCCATTGAAAACACACATGGCTTTTGTACCAATGTTTTCAGTTTTCAGTCAGTCCCTTTGCACTCAGAGACGCACTGGGTGCTTCTTAATTCTTATTTGTGCATCTTCATTTTCTTACCATTTTTCAAACTGATTGACCCCCAAAAAGTGCATTCTGTGATCAAATTTAAAGGTGCTTCAACTAAGTATTAGTTTAGGGGTGTGCGCACTTATGCAACCTGGTTATTGTACATTTTTTACTTTTCAATCCCCCCTAAAAGATCCTTATTGTTTTATACTTTAATATTTAGGTTGCAGTTTTGCAATAAAGGTGCAGGTTCCGACATGATGCATCTTAATAAAAATTTTACATGACAAAAAACTTGGAATTTTAACAGGGGTGTGTAGACTTTTTAGATCCACTGTATTTGACATACACCATATAAATGTGTGAGCACTTAAGTTTGTGTTTAACTTGAATGTTTTTAACGTGCAAAATCCTCCTGCGTAAAGTCATCACCTTGAAATGACACTTCAGAAAGTGAGGATGTCCCATTTCACTTGCTTCAATTCCTCAGTCCTTGCATCTTTTACTTGCATCCTTCCCTCACATCATGAAGGGGTGGAGCTAAGACACAAAGGAGAAGCACCCGCTTTGTTACTCTAGCTCCCTTATGCAGGCAATCTAGAACAATCACAAGATACGAGACAAGATAGAAAACCATTACTTATGTACCTACCTACTGACATTCTTCTTCTTTATTTAAAATCTTATAGTCATATAGAAATAGCTTTGGGAATAAAATTCTGTTAAGGTACATCACCACTATCACTGTCTGCTAACTGCCATGCTCAGTTCTAGTGATATTTATTTATTACAGGACCGAATACATTTACTGATAGTAAACATTATTCTCTCCCTGCAGTGTATATTTAGTAGGAAAAAAATCAGTTTTTCAGAGATGTGGCATTTAGAAGAATAATGTGAACCAAAAAAAAAGTATTAGAGCAGCAGCATGCAAAAATGAATGAACTCATACATACTGTGCAGAAATGACAAGCCAGCAACAAGATGAGGTCATTTCAATATCCTGAAGTTTCATGATCCCTTTGGACAAATCCCAGTCAAATTCCACGCACAAAGCCTGCATTGTGGGATTAAAAATGATTCATTGTAAAATCATATAATATGACTAAAAGGTATACAAACATAAAACAAAAAGAATATAAAAATACATTTTAAAATGTATAAAAAAGGCATAAAATTAAAATTGTCATATGTTTAGTCATGCACTTTTAGTCCACATACATTAAAAACAAATGTATTAAGATGAATAAATATTATACCAAAATTTCTCAGTGGAAGTCGTCGTTGGGTAAACGCGGTGAATGGAAAACTACCACAATATATTTTTTACATTCTCCTTTTCTCAAATATCAAAAGAAAAACTTAACGATAGTGTTTTCACTACTTTTAACACAATAGAAAAATAAGAGTCTGGTAATGGCAGGCAAAAAGAGAGAATGATGTCTAATTTACCATGAATTCCATACAAAAAAACATCACATTAGCGTTAAAATTTTTTTTGTAATTTAATGCAAAGGTTATAATACAAAGTATAGTGTTATAAATTAGGGGTGTAAATCGGACAGTTCATCACGATTCGATTCAATATCGATTTTTCCCTCCAGCGATGCGATATTTGCCGATACATCTGAAATTTTTGCGATTCGATCCGATTTAAATAATTTAATCCATATTTTGATATTACTTGCCTAGTTTAGACAAGCAATTACATTTTTTAATAACCCACAAATGCAACCAAAATATTAACATGAATGTTTAATTAAACTTTTTGAAAATGGCACAATCTCTGTCCCAACTGGGACATTTACAACAAACAGAAAAACATTTTTTAAATACAGAAAATAAATAATGAGGGGAAAAAAATGTTACATAAATTAAAGCTTATGGTGGCAACAGTCTTTCAGCAATAGTGCAAATCACTGAAGTAGTTGTAGGAAAAATACAAATTAAAAACGTAAAAAATAACATAACATAAAAATGCAAAGAATAAAGCTTTTAAACTTAAACATTTGATCTGTCACACAACTTCAGATCTACCATTTAAACAAGTGCTGCAGTAGTCTCTTTTGAGAGATTTTTCTTTAAGAAAAGCAACTGATCAACATGCTCAGGAGAGAGAACACTGCGTTCTGCATGGACAATATCACCTGCAGTGCTAAACACACGCTCAGATGGTACACTGGTACCAGGAATGCACAAGTAAGTTTTGGCAAGGTTTGCCAGGTTGGGAAACTCAGTTTGATTACTTTTCCACCTCTTCAACACCTTACCCCCCAAGTTCAAAGATGCAGCTTCTCTGTACTTAACAACTT
Organism: Oreonectes daqikongensis; assembly: GCA_026939265.1. Classification (NCBI taxonomy): domain Eukaryota; kingdom Metazoa; phylum Chordata; class Actinopteri; order Cypriniformes; family Nemacheilidae; genus Oreonectes; species Oreonectes daqikongensis. Next base: position 31,434 of record JAOTQM010000153.1, read on the forward strand.
CAGCATGGGCCAGTTCTTTTGGGGTCTTGACAGTCTGGCTAGGGTCCACAGTGCAGAAGGTGTCACCAAAGAGATCTTCTAATGGTTTTGATTTCTTGGAAGAAGGAACATATTCTAAAATGGAAAATAAAGCAGATATATTATGTCAGAGAACAAACTATCATGTGTGCCTCTAGCAGTTGCTACTTGATCAATAAAAGCACAATTCACATTTTCAGCCAGTTAACAGAAATAAAGATAAGGCAAATATTTCATTACAGTTTGTACACACCTTCTTTATTGGTTTCAGCCTGTGCCACTGGCATCATCTCAAGGTCGTCATCATCAGAAGTTTTGTCAGCAGATGAGTCAGTCAAAAAAAAAGTTGCTAGCGCACTTATTAGCAAATGTAAACATTAGCTCTTGAAACGTCTATGATCATATGCTTCCTCGTGAGATCACGTGATAAGTGCGTCCTCTGCTAAAATAATCGTATTATTATCTTGTAATGTGTGATGCGCCAGGAGTTTCAAATCTTTAGTATGAGCATAATTAAGATTTTTAAATAAGAGAATCTGTAAAGATCCTCGTAATGTGTGTGCTGCAAGCAGATTTCATAATAGGACAGGATTTTCAAAATCCTGTAGTCAGAGCCAGCCTTTAGGCCCAATCCCAATTCTATTTTATACGCCGTCCTCTTGCCCCTTAAAACAGAGTGACAAGGTGAAAGGCTAAAAACATTCCACTAAGAAATGGGACACCACTACTACACCGTCATTCTTCACTGCTAGCTGTATATGACAAAAGAGATGTAGGGATTTTTATCACAAACTTCCAAGATGCCGCCGTCAGCTGTAGTTATATCAGTTTTGTGAATTACAGTTTAAAAAGTGACCCTGAACTTTTTTGCCAAAAGCAGCGCAGTGCACCACACACCTCTCTGTTTGTGATCGTGTTCCCCGGACAGAGTGAGAGACTCATAAAACGCCATCACAAACAGACCAAGTTATTCAGTGTCTGCTTCCTCCGGTCTGTTCACGATTACATTCCGGCCGTGCAACAATTACTTTTTTGCAGTTGTATGTTGCGGTTCTACCGTGCAATCACTAATGCAGTACGTTAGCAAACTTAAGCAACTTTTTGCAAACGTTTTAAGTATTCAAGACAAGAAACTTAAAAATTTAACAAACTAATATTTTTTATTGTTCAAATCCTTATTTATTCCAAAATTTGTGCTCTGCATTTAACCCATAAATTGTTTGTAATGGGTATGAATTGTTTGATTTTTATTGCAGGTCTTCTGTTTTTCTTTGAGACCCAGCTGAAGACATCAAGAGAGCAGATGTTGGCCCTGACAGATGTTGGCTTACAGTACACCACACTAACCTTTCTGCGCTTCCATGAATAACTACTATCATTTTATAAAAGTAAAACTGAGCACCTGTGACAGTGGAGTTTGTAGTTGTCAAGTCACACATTTCAGTAAATAGTTTTTTCAGTTTTGTTAGCTGCAGTTTTCTCATTTTCTCTCTCACAACACAGCAGTTTTAACTTTTCAAAATCATCATTGGAGGTGCAGAAATGTATTAAATAGACAAAAATATTTTCTACATAATCCCTATCACAGGTGCATAAGTGCAACTACCATATATAATTGTTAACAGGAGTATAAAGTGATGTCTTTTATTCAGGTGTGCATTATTAGTAAGCAGTTCTTTTCTTTAACAGGAAGACAGATAGGTTGAGAGTGACACCAGAGGGACCAGCACCACTTCCACTTGTAACACTGGAATTTATCAGATTCCAGAATCTGACAGTAAGTTTTGAGATTTTAAGTTTATCTCCAACTCTGACAGGTCTTTGACTTGAACTGGTGCTGGTTCTTCAAAGTCACCTATATAATTTTTCTGTGTATTTGTTTTTGTTTAACGAAAAGGAGAGTCACATAGTCCAGTTAGTTTATCTTATAGAAAAGTAGCAATAATGGTAAATCGTGTCTGAAGCTGTCAGTCTCTTAATGTTCTGCCTCACATCTCCTTTTGTGTCTCACTGAATATATAAGACACACAGTATGGCATACACAAATACAAAATAAAAGTTTTATTCTTCATAAAGTATTGCATGACTTTTATACCTGTGTGTATTTGAGAGTAAATGGCTTTTATATTAGTCTTGTATAGAAGGTTTGTATGCTCTAAATATGTGTTTGTGAATGTATATTGTGTATAAATAATTAAGCAATGTAACTGAATGTGATGTTTTAATGAAAGACTACATACACAAGCAAATTTATCAAATAGTTTTAAGTATTTTTAAATGTTTATTATGTTAAATATTAAGCAATTTAATCACACTGAAATCAACATTGATTTAATTTTATGTAAGCAATCCAATTGTGTCGATTTTGTGTTGAATATGTGTTGATTCTCTAACGTTGTTTCACTGAGCTGAAATCAATGTTGATTCAATGTTAGATAAGTGAACCAAGTGCGTCGATTTTCGGTTATTTTTGAATGGCGTGACTGATGTTGATTCAACATTATCCCGATGAGCAAAACAATTCCGGATCGACGTCGGAAATCAACGTTGTTTCGATGTCGCGAGAGACATTGATTCTACATCGATTTGCTATCTGGGGGGGGATTATTTCTATGTACGCAGATAGACTGAGGTTAAAGATTCGGACGGGTCACGACTCGTTCGCGTGATTTAGAGTCGACTCCCATTTTTACAAGCTAATAACTTTGTTATTCGTTCACCTTCAGATCTACAACTTTGGCAGACAGTTTACTTTCAAACACGGCAACATTACACAATGCATGAAATGTAATGTTTATGATCTTGTACTCATTAAAACTACTCCACAGTTATTGATTATTTGCAGCTACCGGAAGTTACGTTTGTTTATGTTGTTGCCACTGAAACAGTCTATACTGGCAATAGCAGTATATTGATTCCAGTACTAAGACTTAAATGAAAAGTTAAATATGATGTGAAGATGTGTAAACTTAAAGTATTAAATAAACACAAACTAAGAAGAGTCCCTCAGTACATCATGACATGTTATTAATGTTTTATACAGTCGTTGATGTAGGCTTGTTTTTGCACTGCTTTACTGTGATCATGTCAGTTGTCTCTTTCAGCAACAGTGTTCTCTCAACACATTATAATCAACAACAATGATATTATAACCTAATGTAACATGCACTGATAATGCACAGATAGATGCAAACACATAACCAATCGATAAAGTTGTTGTTGTTCTCCTAAGTGCTGCTTATGAAAAACATCTGCTGGATTAAAATAATAAAACATTCAGAAAACACATTTTTATTATACATAAGTTTTAGCAATGTGATCCCTTAAAGTCAGCTGGTCATCCATGATTACTCCAAGAGTCCTGACTGAAGTTTATAGGATTATCTTTAATGAACTAAGATGGATGGTAAACGAAATCATCATATATGATGCAGAAAATAACTTTTTGGAGAAATTAATGTTATGTAATGAACATGAAATGTAATGATACTTTTTCTTTTTAAAAGAAATGTTTTTCAGAACATCTTTCAATGCATTCAGCAAGGCTCACTAAAATTAACATGAAACAAGTGCTGGCAATCGTCATGTCAGAACCCAAAAGCTTTCATCCTGTAATAGTCGGCACATATAGAGGACATTATCGAAAATATATGCAATCTTCTGTTTGAGAGCAAGAAGGAAAACATGCTTTGTATATATAACACATGTTTTAAATGAGCATTCTGATAGAAGAACTGAAGTTTCATTAACTTTTGGGCTACGTCGTGGTATCTTGTGGAGTGTGTCATTCAAGTTTCCAGATAGGTTCTCCACCTCAACGTCTCCACAAACACACAGCAAGTCCTGAACCCAGCTGAACACATTTGGTGTGACTTTAAATGCCAACTTAAATTTGAGCAAATAACTCATCACTCCACATCAATGGCTTGTACACAAGAGTTTTGTCATTTTGTCACAGGAAAATGTTTTAAATTACATTTACATTTCTACAACTGGCATTGTAAGGAATTTTGTTTCCATCTCAGTTTTGGAAGCACCTTTTTTTGTATCAAATTGGCAGAACCCCTGTGCACAAGCCATTGATGTGGAGTGATGAGTTTTTGGCTGGACGTTTCATCAATTTTATCTCTGTAGATACGATCACAAGAGCCAGTCCTGCTCAAAGCTGTGTGAGGACTCAGGTTATGTTGTTCATTTCATGTCTATTTCTTGTTAACTGAGGTAAAATCATAATACTGACCAGCTCATTGAAAAACTCATGAAACTTTTTTAAATACAAAATTCTCAGACAAATAGCTTTCACATACCTATGTCCAAATAACCATTCAAAAACAACACAACTGCCATTCAACCATTTACTGTACAATAAGCATTTTTGAAAAAGCAAACATACAAATACAAGGTATTTTATAAACAAATTAAAGGGCCTCTATCCCAGGTGTTTTTCGCAATGTAAAAATACGAATGAATCGGCCCGGTTGCAGCAGCCGGTGCCTTGCCTACGCTGCTGTAATCAAGCAGGAAGCTGCCCGGCAGTAATATGCGCAGCACGCTTCAATATTGATATGATTATATGAACGGTATACCCCGTTCATATTTATAATTAATAATATTAATATGTATTACTTAATAGTATATATAACCAAATCTTGATATAAAAATAGAAACACAAATGCAAAAATGTAAATCACAAATTTTTATTTATAAAATTGCATAAAAACACTTTGAAACACACATTTTAATTAACTTGAAAACGTCGTTTTAAATAAGTTCTTGCGCTTTGCTTCCTTCCTCCATTCCTGTCAGGAACCAGCCATCGTGTGATAATGTTTCCACCTCTTTGTTAGTGAAGCTCGTGGTGTGGCCATTTCCATACTGCTACTGTAAACAACAAACAATATCCAAAAAGCAATTAATAAATGATGAAAAGCACATCTCATTTTCAAATGATTACTGATCAGAAAAGAAATTGTTACCAAACTGTTAGAAGTAAAACAAACTTACTGTCAAAGTTGGTCACTAACTTTCGCTTTCCCTGGTTAAACCACACTGTTAAGTGAAAAAACACAAATTATTCCAAAACTGAAAACACAAATTTAAAGAGAAATTTAAGACAAAAAAAAATCGAAACTTACCCTTGTGATTGAAACCCCAAATGTAAATGGTGTAAAACTTCCATTCCCTGAAGCCAGTGGCTAAGGAAACACATCATTGTATTGTTAGGTTTGAAATTTGCCATGTAACAATGCAAGTTACCCTTAAAGTTAACTTAAAATGTAAATAGGCCTACACATTTCTGTTGAATAAACAGAACAAAAACAACAAACGTTACAACAACAGTTTGAAAGTGTATTTATCCGACTAACGTTATATCAAAACCCTACACTGGAAAACCGCGTCTAGTGGCAAACAAACATCCGTTTATCTGCATCTGGAAATGTACTTGGTACAAAATTAAAAAAAATTCTAAAACATTACTGCATATATCTGCTGCTATAATTTAGATGTTATGCATACAGAAATATTCTCAGCCTAAGTTTTTATGCAAGAAAGTCACGCTCACACACACACACACACACACACACACACACACAGTGAGACCCCTCCTCCTGCTCGAACTCTCTCTCACTGTTGTACGAGTGAATGAGTTATAGCGCAAAGTGCGTTTAAATTATATTTATATATATTATATTTTATATAAATATTTATATATATTAATTTAATATTATATTAAATTATATATAAAGTATAAATGACCACCTGTATTACATCTACATTGATTTACTGCTATTATAAAAAATAAATGAATGCTCTGTACTAGCTTAATGTGCTTTACTACCTTAATTCATGTGTTTATGCATTTATTGCTTTCTTCACAAATTCACGACATTAATATGCAGCTAACAAATAATCATATCAAATCAGAGAATTAAGTACATTTAAAGTTAAACACGTAATTATAGCCATACAATCTATGAAACATGCCGACTCATTTCTGGATCTGGCCCGGGCTCTACAGCCAGTTACACACCAGTTCCGTTGAACAAGAAGCTGCCCAGTGCTATGCGTCCTAACAAAACACGACGGTGCGGCAGCCGGATGCTGGCCGCAGCCGGTCTGGAGCATACACGCCGATGCTGATTCTGAGCCGATTGCGCCGGAGGGCTGCAGGGGCTCGGGCCGATTACTTCATGCTATCTGGGAATTGTCTATGCTGACAGAACATGACAAAATTCTGCATACCGTCATTCAGATGTTGAAGAATACTGGACTGACACTCAATATGCAGAAATGCATGTTCAATCAGACTTCTCACAACTTTCTTGGGCACGTCATCTCAAAAGATGGAATCTTGCCTGATATGGCCCACATTGAAGCGATTGTCGACGCCCCAATCCCACACGATTTACCATCCCTTCGTTCTTTCCTCGGATTAATTTCCTGGTACAGTAAATTTCTCCCAAACTTTGCGACAGCGGTGGAACCTCACTTTTTTTTTCATACTGAAAGAAGCGCTGGTGGAGAGCCCAGTTCTCGCTCTCTTTAATCCATGGTGTCAACTGACGCTTCTGACTACGGCCTGGGCGGGGTGTTGACGCAATTACATGCAGATGGTGTAGAACGCACCATTGCCTTTGCTTCACGTACACTCACTGCGGCTGAAAGAAACTACTCCACAGTAGAAACAGAGGCTTTAGCGTGCGTGTTTGCTGTGGAGAAATGGAGGCCTTACTTGTGGGGACACCACTTTATGCTACGAACGGCTCACAAAGCATTAACCACGCTGCTGGCAACAAAAGGCCTGGGACGGGCTGGAATGAGAGTGGCGAGGTGGTCAGCTCGATTGCTGTGTTTCTCTTATGACATTGTGTACCGCCCTGGAGTGCAAAACCAGGCCGCAGATTGCTTATCGCGAATGCCCTTGCCCCCCTCCGTGTACTGCATCAGCTAGAATTTGTCAGAGACTGGAGATCTGTGTTTTCGTGAAAGTGTTAACAATCAGAGAGTTTAAGAATCAGGCTCTGTTGGATTGCCTATGCTCATTGTTGTCCGCTGGCTGTTCTTGGGCTCTTGTTTTTTCTCTGTTTGTCACGATGTTCATTGTCAACCCATGCTCAGACAGACAAAGAGACTTCTGTGGTGCTCTTAAAATGTCTGGTTGTTGAAGTGGGTAACCCCGGCACGTCAGGCCCAGAGTGCTGCGGTCTCCCATATGGTCTGCTAACTATTGACCCCGACGTGATTTGAACACGCAACCTTCTGATCTGGAGTCAGACGCACTACCGTTGCGCCACGAGGCCTGCAGGCAGTTGAGCGCCACCCGGTTCCGTCGAGCAGCCTCGGCAGACTTTTCTCACACAGAAGGTTGAATCGGCTGTGCTGTATGTGGCCAGGAAAACCTCTACGCGTCCCTGGGTGGGCTCGAACCACCAACCTTTCGGTTAACAGCCGAACGCGCCACAGAGACAGACGGTTGGAGGCAGGATGGTGGGGGTGTGGTGGGGGCGGGGATATGCGCCGCCAGAACGAGACGTGGATTTTTTGTCACGGACTAAACACCCGTTTGATTTCGAAATAAAAAGCAGCAGAACATCGCAAAATCATGAGCACGTACGTGGCGGCACAAAGGTTTTGTGGTGATTTTCAGAGAAGCCCCTTTTGCAGCGGAAAGGTTGAGAGTTGTTATGTGTAGTGTATTTTCCACAGAAGCTGCCCAACTGGAGGTCAAGGCCCCGGTGAAAAGCACTGCGAATAGACGCAACAAACACGCCCAACGTGGGGCTCGAACCCACGACCCTGAGATTAAGAGTCTCATGCTCTACCGACTGAGCTAGCCAGGCTTAGCTTGCACCTGTTTGACACTACAAAACACAGACTACATGGCATTCGGCAATGACAAAGGCGTTCAAATCCATCACTTTACAGGAACGAAGGGAAGGCAGGCAAAGGTATCTAATGAACTTTAACCTGTTGTCGAAAAGAAATTTATTTGAGGAAGAGAGAGGCCTTGCCCCCCTCCGTGTACTGCATCAGCTAGAATTTGTCAGAGACTGGAGATCTGTGTTTTCGTGAAAGTGTTAACAATCAAAGAGTTTAAGAATCAGGCTCTGTTGGATTGCCTATGCTCATTGTTGTCCGCTGGCTGTTCTTGGGCTCTTGTTTTTTCTCTGTTTGTCGCGATGTTCATTGTCAACCCATGCTCAGACAGATAAAGAGACTCCTGTGGTGCTTTTAAAATGTCTGGTTGTTGAAGTGGGTAACCCCGACAGGTCAGGCCCAGAGTGCTGCGGTCTCCCATATGGTCTAGCGGTTAGGATTCCTGGTTACAGTACGAGTGTTTTTAAAAGGGCACTGTGAGCAAAAAGGGCACTTCGGGAAGAAAAGGGCAGGGGCTCAAGCCCTGTTTTTGTCTATGTGTGCCTCATGTTGCGCTCACACCTTCACAAACAAATGTTCATTTATTCAGGCTCATGCAGTGTACACGGGATAGTAATTCAGCAGCGAAAAGCAAATCACCAAAAGTGCAGGGCGTGCGACACAGAGCAAATTTACAGTAATTTTTTAAGTAAAGTAATTAAAGTAATTTTTTCATTGTTTCTTGTTGTAACCTTGAGCTCTGTTGAAAACACAACTTTGCTGATCACTTGCTTCACACACTTGCGATGGTCCATTACCATCCACAACATTAGACTGACAACTTTCATAGATGAGAAATGCTTAAAGGTGGTGGGCCGAGTGGTTAAGGTGATGGACTGCTAATCCATTGTGCTGTGCACACGTCATCCCATCCTTGTTGTAAAAACACTACTTTCTAGATTATTGTCTTGCCTCTTGCATGTTTAAATCTCTGACTCTATGTATAACGCAGATGTAGGTGCTAGCGCTTGTAATTTTGTTGGGATCTGGCCCCTCGACGAGGTGGCAGAGTGGTTAAGGCTATGGACTGCTAATCCATTGTGCTCTTTTTTCTAGATTATTGGCTTGCCTCTCACACGTTTAAAGCCCTGACACTATCTATAACGAAGATGTAAGTGCTAGTGCTTGTAATTTTCTTTTGAAAGGTTAGGTCGCCAACCTTTCAAAACGACTTTATCATTGATGAGAATGGCTTTCAGCTTTTCATCGTTTCTTGTTGTAACCTTGAGCTCTGTTGAAAACACAACTTTGCTGATGACTTGCTTCACACACTTTCGATGGCCCATTACCATCCACAACATTAGACTGACAACTTTCATAGATGCTTAAAGCTTTGACCCTGTACTTCCCCATCAGTCAAATTGATAAAATGTTTGTTATTTTGAATGTTCCAAGCAGTTGTGATTAGTCAGATGCACAATGATAAGGGTTTAAAGTCATCGTCAAAAGATGTCAAAGTAAATAGACCATCAGCAATCCCTTGCACAGTGTGTATCCTCCTTAGAAAAGCCTCCTTAGAACTTGTCACTTTCATCTCGAAAAGGCTTGAAAATAAAAAAGTAAATGCAGATGTAAATGCTAGCATTTGTAACTTTGTTGATGTCAATCACTTCGATGAGGTGGCCGAGTGGTTAAGGCGATGGACTGCTAATCCATTGTGCTCTGCACGCGTGGGTTCGAATCCCATTCTCGTCGTAAAAACACTACTTTCTAGATTATTGACTACTTTCTAGAGCGTGCCTCTAGCACGTTCAAAACCCTGACACTCTCTCTGATATTAGGTTGACAACTTTGTCATCCAAAAACGTGACTTTACCATTGTTGAAAATAGCTTTCAGCTTTTCATCGTTTCTTGTTGTAACCTTGAGCTCTGTTGAAAACACAACTTTGCTTATGACTTGCTGTTGGATATTTTGTGCACATAAACTTTCTTCTACAACCAAGTCGACCCGCAGCAATCCCTTTCTTTTTACGGCGCCGGGAGAACCAAATAAGTGACACACACTCAAGGGTATATCTCAGTTGATTCTCATTTAATATTACATAAACAGGTTTTATTCAACAATGCATCCTTGAGAAATGGTGTGAGGAGTTTAATCAAAACACAGACAGTTTGTCTCATCCGTTATCAGAATGGAAAGTACAGGCCCTCAGACGACAGAGACAAAAACATGTATAAAGTTCATTATAGGCAAATAACAATTCAGAACCTCAATCATAAGAGCCATTTATATTTAACAATGGCCACTTTGAATCATTTATGATTTAGCGCTCTTATGATTATAACTTCATGATTATGGTTAACATTACAAAAGAGTTTAAGTTAATAATCAGTCCCCCTGACATCATCTATCCCGAACTCGAGGTACACTTTACCAAACAGACAAAATCATTCTTTCACACTCTTAATGGCACACCTAGACCAAACCTCCACCCCCAGCCCATTTTCTCTTTTTCATTTCTTTAATTTCTTTCTTTGCCTCTGACTGATAGGGGGGGTAAAAGATCTCGCTTATCCTACTCTAACATTACATAAGTAATCAGTATATCATCATCATACATATCAATTCCAGCATGTGCATCTTTTTCCGGAGTAAGATTCCCAACATATAAGCAAGCAAGGTACAAATGTATAGTACAATGTAATGTAAGTCGCTTTGGATAAAAGCGTCTGCCAAATGCATAAATGTAAATGTAAATGTAAGGTAATAGTAAAATTATTCATTAAACCAATATACTGAAAATCATTATAAATTACTTATTTTCACAATCAAAATGAATGATTAATAATCAATGGGTTACCAAAATCAGGCATATATTGATGTTTCAGTATGACATTCATATTTTTGATTGGATAATGTATGGATGTGCAAATGTGTGATGTTGTATCATCCAGTTGTTGTGCTGATCAGCGTGAATGCGATCAGCAGCACTGAGAACAGCGACTGTTAGCGGCGAAGTTGGAGCAGCTTTCACTCTACTGGCATGAATCCACTGCGGTTTGAGGTCCGTTAGAACACCCGTCCGTGTCACGGCAATGACAGTGGCAGGACCCAGATACTTTGGCTCTACAACTTTCACTGGTTTCAGGCTCCGTATCAGGACCTGCTGATTTGGCACAAAGTTATGTGTTGGTTTATCTGAGGGAACAGGAATAGTTAGTGACACATCTCCAGTAATAGAATTTAATTTGTCAACCAAGGCAGCCACGTAATCTGCCACGACGACCTCCATGTCACCTGTGGGGGGAACGCATGCACGGCCTCTGACCCAGGGGGTCGGGAAAGGCCTACCCATCAATATTTCAAATGGTGACAGCTTAGTGGTTGAGGAAGGAGTCATTCTTATTTCAGATAACACTGCGGGCAGCACCGCTACCCAATTCCGGCCTGTTTCCAGACACGCTTTTGTTATCCGATCTTTTAAAGGTTGGTTTGTCCTCTCCACCACCGCAGATGACTGTGGATGATAGGGTATATGAAAATGCCAATCGATAGATAACATTTTAGCTAACTGCTGTGTTACTCGTGATGCGAAAAGAGTGCCATTATCGCTTTCTATTACTGTTGGTATATCGAATCGAGGAATGATCTCCTTTGCCAACATTTTTACAACAGTTTGGGCAGTTTCTTTAGCGCAAGGAAATGCTTCTGGCCACTTTGAACAACAAACAAAACTTCTGTAACTGATCTTTTCGAAGGTTGCTTGAGGGGCGGGGCTAAACTGAGTAAAGTTAACGTCTCCGAATTTTACGCTGATCATTTTCACCAACACCAGAGGGCATCTTTCACCATTTGTTGTTAAATTGACTCCTTAAGTGTAAATATAGAGTAACACTGCTTGATTAACACTGCCGATTTTACTGTGTAGATAACAAGAGAGCAGAGGGAAAAAAGAGAGAGAGACATTAGAATCAGTGAAAACAATTTCTATTCCAAGTTTGTGCATCAAATCTCCACCCAATAAATTTAAAGGGGAATTTGGTATGATCGTGAAGCAATGCAAAAGATTCAAATCAGGTTTTGTTGTAGGTTTCACAGGCAAAGGTTGTGTAATAGGACACACAATTGGGACCCCATCAATTCCCACAGAGCGAGTAGTCTTGGCAGAAACTGGCCCAGAATACTGTTGGCCAGAAATAGAAGAGTAAGTTGCACCTGTGTCAATTAAAAAGGAAAAAAATTCACCATCAACCAACAATTCAATATTAGGCAGTGTGCATTCATTATTTTTTAAAGACAGACTAATCATAGATTCATCAGGGGTCTGTTCACTCTGTAGGCAGCTCTAGTTCAGAGTCCATTGTGTTTGATACACTTGTGTCTGTGACTGCGCTTGTGGCTGCGGCTGTGATCCCGGTTGTGCATACATTTGTGTCATAAACTGCGGCTGTAAAGCCGATTGTGGATATGGCTGTGGAGCAGGTTGGGTATATCGCGATCCCAAAAATTGTGGCTGTGACGCCATTTGTGGCCGTGCCCGTGTGAAAAATTGCGTCCGATTTGATTGATTATTGATGTCGTACTGCTTTTTCCTGCATTCTCTTTCCCAGTGCCCCTCCCTATTACAATATCTACATGCGCCTATACCTTTTGGATTGTTTTGTGATTTAGATTTCTCTCCAAAAAAGGAGTTTCTGTGTTTCCATGTCGCGATAAAAGCAAACTGCATTGACAAATAACAAGTAACGTTAACGTTATACATCGTCTTTCAGACAAAAAGATGATTTGATAACTGGATTCAATGAACTAAGCATTATTACCATAGGTATCCTACGAATGCTAACTTCCACCCTTCGCTACTGCTTGAAAAACAACTTTTAAATCACATTTGTTTGCACAAACAGGTTCCACCAAGATTTGAACTCGGATCACTGGATTCAAAATCCAAAGTTCTAACCATTTCTCGACGCAACCAAAGACAATAACGTGTCGCTGGATTCAAATCACACATTTTAACATGGAATTCACTGTCTGTACATATTACAAGATTCAAAGTTCTCAGCATTTTACACACAGAAAATAATTGAGTGCAGTCTTGTACCCTTTGCCATAACCCAGAAACATTTTGTTACAAAAGCAGACGGCAGAAATTGGTTCCATTGTGGTTGATTTGAACTCAGACCACTGGATTCAAAGCCCATAGTGCAAACCATTATTACCATAGTAATCCTCAAAACACTAACTTTTAATTTTTCTGATCAAACAGGTTCCACCGAGATTTGAACTCGGATCACTGGATTCAAAGTCCAGAGTGCTAACCATTACACCATGGAACCAAAGACAGTAACACATTGCTGGATTCAAATCATACATTTTAACATGAAATATACTAGGGCTGCACAATATTTATCGGACAGATAAATTATCGTCCGATATGGGTAAAAATGACGTCATTTTTATTCCTCTGATAAATAATTGAAATCCGATAACTACATTTGATAAAATAAGTTTGTTGGTAAATCAATAAACAGTCTGATATATCCGCTTTCCGAGTGGAAGTGACTGCAGCTTTAAAACTGACGCGTGTCATCATCTGTGAACAAACATGTCTTCGTCGGTCTGCAAGTTTTTCTCCAGGTGTCTTGCTGAAGGGCACCTCAGCCGTTACCCGCCAGCACTGAGCCAGCAACCTTCTGGTCAAGAGTCTAACGCTCTAACCACTGGGCCACGACTGCCCCACCTCACAGTCTGTATTTTACTTACCTTTTTTATATAAAGAGTACCTACAATAACTGTATAATAACTGATAAAGTATTGATACTCGTCACTTTATTTCTGTGAACGGCTGCCATAGTGCAGCATTCAAAGCAATCGAACAAAAAATGAAATGCACTTACAATGAAAACATTTATTATTACTGGATTTAAAGAAACACTTTTTAAAGAAAAATACACCAAAACACAGGGAAAGAGATCACATTTGTCAGCCGCGTATGACATTGAGATTTATTTAATTACAGAAAAGCAATCGTTACATTGGTTATGTATGACACTGCAATGATTACGTCTCACGAGAATTCAATAATAATTTTAAAAAAAATTCTAGGATTAGCCTGTTTCAAGCTTTGTTGCTCCGCACCGCGAGCCTCTGTTGGTTGCGCTCGCACTTTCGCAAACAAATGAGGCGTTTATTGACGCGCATGCCGTTGTTTATTTATTCAGGCTCATGCAGTGTACACGGGATAGTAATTCAGCAGCGAAAAGCAAACCACCAAAAGTGCTGAGCGTGCGACACAGAGCAAATTTACAACCAAATTTATATCTCACTTGAAAGGTCGAATATGTATTGAAAGAATAAGAAGCCGCAGCAGCTAAAGTTACAAGCGCAAAGCCTAAAACACGGAGCGTTGTTCCCAGAACACTAAAATATCAGTGCATTTTAGATTTTCTATTCTCCTGGGAGCACAAACTGAAGATTATATGAAAATTATAATATAAAAATATGAACTTATTGGTTATCGGTATCGGAATCGGTTAAAAATGTTCATATCGTGCATCCCTAAAATATACAGTCTATACAGATAACTGGATTCAATGAACTAACCATTAAAACCATAGATATCCACAGAATGCTAACTTCAATCTTTTGCTACTGTCCGAAACAGCACTTTTTGACTACATTTTTCTGATCAAACAGGTTCCATCGAGATTGTTATGGTACAGGATAAACGACAGTGAGTTTAGTTTGTGGTTGTATGATCTTGTTCTGTTCTCTACCATACAGTATGGTGGTGTGATGTTTTTGTCCCCGAGCTACTGATCTCTGATCTCGTTTTGTGAACTTTACTCCATCAGTTGGGTCCAATCTGCAAATTCAATGAGAGAGAACTTTGTCTTGTCAAGGTTCCCTTTGAGGTGGTGTCTTCTGCATTGGGTCTGTTGCAAGCGAGGCAGATGGTTCAAGAGGCGTTTCACATTTGACCCACTGTGCAATTCCTCAATTCCCTCCCCCTTTAAGGCTTTCAGCATACCAACAGCATACCAACTATCTGCGTTTACTATTTTATTTTCAAGCCTTCTCGAGATGAAAGTGACAAGAGGGTTTTCTAAACCGTGTACACACTGTGCAAGGGATTGCTGATGGTCTAATGACTTTCACAGCTTTTGATGATGATTTTAAACCCTTATCATTGTGCATCTGACTAATCACAACTGCTTGGAACGTTCAAAATAACAAACATTTTATAAATTTGACTGATGGGGAAGTGTGTGTGAAGCAAGTCATCAGCAAAGTTGTGTTTTCAACAGAGCTCAAGGTTACAACAAGAAACGATGAAAAGCTGAAAGCCTTTCTTATCAATGATAAAGTAATTTTTTCATCGTTTCTTTCGTAACCTTGAGCTCTGTTGAAAACACAACTTTGCTGATGACTTGCTTCACACACTTTCGATGGCCCATTACCATCCACAACATTAGACTGACAACTTTCATAGATGCTTAAAGCTTTGACCCTGAACTTCCCCATCAGTCAAATCGATAAAATGTTTGTTATTTTGAACGTTCCAAGCAGTTGTGATTAGTCAGATGCACAATGATAAGGGTTTAAAATCATCGTCAAAAGATGTCAAAGTCATTAGACCATCAGCAATCCCTTGCACAGTGTGTACACGATTTAGAAAAGCCTTATTAGAACTTGTCACTTTTATCTCGAAAAGGCTTGAAAATAAAATAGTAAATGCAGATGTTAATGCTAGCATTTGTAACTTTGTTGAATTTAATCACCTCGACGAGGTGGCCGAGTGGTTAAGGCGATGGACTGCTAATCCATTGTGCTCTGCACGCGTGGGTTCGAATCCCATCCTCGTCGTAAAAACACTACTTTCTAGATTATTGACTACTTTCTAGAACGTGCCTCTCGCATGTTCAAAGCCCTGACACTCTCTCTGATATTAGGTTGACAACTTTGTCCTAATGAAAATGGCTTGCGTGTCTTCAAATCCAAAAACGTGACTTTACCATTGTTGAGAATAGCTTACAGCTGTGGCGTTTGCTCGTGACCCTTACTTTGCTTACTAGGTGCGTTTGGCCAGATTGGAACTTAACTGTGCAGGACAGCGATATTTCCGGAGCAACCTTAGAAACCTTTCTTAAAAGAGCTGACATGTTTCCACCCGGTTTCGGGCCGAGGACCTTTCGCGTGTAAGGCGAACGTGATAACCACTACACTACAAAAACTCTTAGTGCCTTTTGTTTGCCCCATTCTGAAAACATTACGGAACACTACAGAAACTCTTAGTACCCTTTGTTTGCCCCATTCTAAAAACATTACGGAACACTACAGAAACTCTTAGTACCCTTTGTTTGCCCCATTCTGAAAACATTGTGTTGTGGCCTGTGGCGTTTGCTCGTGACCCTTACTTTCCTTACAAGGTGTGTTTGGCCAGTTTGGAACTTAACTGTGCAGGACAATGACCTTTCTGGAGCAACCTTAGAAACCTGTCTTAAAAGAGCTAACTTGTTACTACCCACATATCAGACGGACTCGGCCCAAATGTGGTCTCAGGATGGCACTGCTGGCGCACTGCCGGCACTGGCATGCAACATGTCAGCCAAGTGTGGGCCATGTGTGGCAGTGATGGTACTGGATGCATGACGGCAGACAGCATTTGAGCCGATTGTGGATGGGAGGTGTGTGGCCCAAGATCGGCATAGTGATTTTGGGCCACATTTAAGTAGTTTGATTTACTATGAATAATTATAGAAATTTGAGGATTTAGAAAATGTTTTCTTTGCATTTCATCAAATGATAAAAATAAAAAAAAATGTAATTTTGTAATGGTAAAAACTTTTTTTCTCTCTCTCTCTCTCTCTGACAAGCACACACGCACGCACACTAAAATATAAATATAATTGTCATATCATATTTTTGAAAAAATTCAAGTTGTCAGGGCTTTGAAGAGGCATGTTCCAGAAAGTAGTCAATAATCTAGAAAGTAGTGTTTTACGACGAGGATGGGATTCGAACCCAAGCGTGCAGAGCACAATTGATTAGCAGTCCATTGCCTTAACCACTCGACCACCTCGTCGAGGTGACTGACAGCAACAAAGTTACAAATGCTAGCATTTATATCCGTGCATTTACTATTTTATTTTCAAGCCTTTTCGAGATGTAAGTGACAAGTTCTAAGGAGGGTTTTCTAAATCGTGTACACACTGTGCAAGGGATTGCTGATGGTCTAATGACTTTGACATCTTTTGACAAAGTTGTGTTTTCAACAGAGCTCAAGGTTACAACAAGAAACGATGAAAAGCTGAAAGCCATTCTCATCAATGATAAAGTCGTTTTGAAAGGTTGGCGACCTAACCTTTCAAAAGAAAATTACAAGCACTAGCACTTACATCTGCGTTATAGCCCAGCCAACATTTGTATGTGGGGCCCATTCGGGTATGAAATGGGCTGGAAAATGGGCCCTATGTAGGATTGTCCGCGGGTTACATAATGGCCCAATGCCAATTGCCCACATGGATTTCAAGAAGGATTGCACTTGCCTCTAGGTGGGTCCCAGCTGGGCAACAAGCCCAAGACCCATATCGGTCCCAGATTTCAGTTTTATGTGGGTACTACATGGGGACAACATGGGCTTGAAAAATGGGTTTTAAGTGGGATTGTCCATGGGTTCCATGTTGGCCCCTTGTCAATTGCCCATGCAGGTAATATGTAGGAGTTTACTGGGTGCTAGGTGGGCCCAGACTGGGAATTATGCACAAGACCCATATTGGTCCCAGATTTCAATTTTATGTGGGCACTACATGGGTACAACATGGGCTTGAAAAATGGGTTTTAAGTGGGATTGTCCATGGGTTCCATGTTGGCCCCTTGTCAATTGCCCATGCAGGTAATATGTAGGATTTTACTGGGTGCTAGGTTGGCCCAGACTGGGAATTATGCACAAGACCCATATTGGTCCCAGATTTCAGTCTTATGTGGGTACTACATGGGGACAACTCGGGCTTGAAATATGGGTTTTAAATGGGATTGTCCGTGGGATAAATAATGGCCCCATGCGAATTGCCCACATGGATTTCATGAAGGATTGCACTTGCCCTTAGGTGGGTCCCAGCTGAGCAACATGTGCAAGGCCCATATCAGTACCAGATTTCAGTTTTATGTGGGTACTACATGGGAAAAACATGGGTTTGAAATATGGGTTTTAAGTGGGATTGTCCATGGGTTCCATGCTGGCTCCTTGTCAATTACCTATATAGATTATATGCAGGATTTCACTGGGTGTTAGGTAGGGCCCAAGTATACAACATATGCAAAACCCATCTAGGTCCCATTTACGTCTTTGTCTACTATCCATGAATATTGCACACACATTCGTTTCACACTAGGCCCAGAAACATCTCATTCCATAAATAATTAAAGCAACTTACACTTTATCTAGTAATATTAAGAGTGTTAGGTATAAATTAGTAAGTAGTATAGAAACTAAGTAGAAGTATTTTAATGTAATTATTAGTAGTAATTAATTACTACTTTAGAATAGCATCACTGAATACAAAGTTGATAAACGTCCATGACAGAAACAATCCATAATACATTGTTAATAGATAAATCTGACCAGCAACACCACATAAATAAATATATTAGAACCAGTCCTGAGAGTTTTGGAAAGCTTTCAACACACTTTAATAAAAAACAAATATTGGGAATACAATAATTAGAAGAAATACAAGGACTACAACAGTAGCATTAAAATTTCAGAAAACCTTACACAGACATTCTTGACACCCTCTGCCTCCTGTCTCTTGCCCCAGAGAACCATATCGACAGTGCCTTTTCAGCTTCTTGCCAGTTGACCTTTGATGTCAGGCTGTTGTTCTTAAGAGCCCCTGCAAAGACAAATTAATTTTAAAGAAAAATCACATAATTTGTGCTTGTTGAAATCACAGCCTGTGCCGAATGGGCGTCACACATTCATAAGACTGCCAAAATTAGTGAATTTTGTTTAACTTTTTTACTAATGCTTTTGAATATCACTTTAAAATATTAAAAAGCAAAAAAAAAAAACATAACTACATTGCTTATGTTAAACTGTATATGTTGGATCAAATGAACAGCCTGTATCAACTTAAACCTAAAAAAAAAAAAATTTAAGTTGTTCTATCTTAATTCTACAAGATCAGTAACTTTTTAATTTTTGTAAATTCAATCCAATAATATAACTTGAATGTTTACATTGAACTTAATTTTACTACATTCCAACTTAAACATTACTTTCCCCACATCATTAACCTTATAATTCCAAACCTAACATTGCTTAATATTTGAATTATTTATTTTCCTGAAAATGATAGTAAATGTTATTACAAGAATTACATTTAGAAATAGTTATTAACATTAATTCATTAATTTAATCAATGTAATGTCAGTATTTTCCTTAATCGAAAAAATATAATTAGCAAATTCCCAAACAGGAAAGCTAGACATACAATAACACATTCGTACTAGTCATACACAAATCTGGACAGGCTTACAAACAAAAAACAACAACAGAAGTTTAACGTCTTTTCAGACTACACTGCACTTGCATTAACGATGATGAAATGCATGTATGTCTAGTGTGTGTTTAAATGAATGTCTCATGGATCTTGCAGATTAATATATTCTATTTAGATATATATTAAAAGTCACTTCTAAAACTGTGGCAACACATATAGAAACAATTCATGTATTTTAAATTGTTTCCATCTCTGTTGCAACAGTTTTGGAAGTGCCTTTTCTATTCTGTATCCATATGAACAAGTCATTGGTGTTTGGTGATGAGTCTGCATTTAAATGACATCAGAGGTATTTATCTGGAATCAGGACTTGCCTTTATGCAGTCCAGATAAGTTCTTCCAAACTGACTGAATCAATAAGTTCTTTATTAACTTGCCTTATAAACAGAGACATTATGATTTTGAAATAGAAAAGGGCACAATCCAAGTTGTTGCTAAGATATTAGAAGCATACTATTGTCTAGAATATCATTATATACTGTAACATTAAGATTTGTACTCATGAAAATGATTGAAGTAGTCATACCTGTTCAATAGAATGAGGTGTCATGTTTATTTTCATTGAGCAGTCAACCCCTAAAGAAGTTTAGCTTGGCCCAGTTGACACCTCAGATGAAAGCAACGTTACATTTCCAATGAGATAGAATTCATGGCATGTCTTATTTTAATATCTAGGGAAACTTTACATTTGCAAATGGAAAAAAATCAAATTACTTACATGGTACAAAACAGCAATTCAGGATCTAAAAAACAGAAAGGGCACAAAAAATTCGAGTTTACAGTTTTTGTACTATACTTTTAATATGCCATACTCTCTGTGAAAAAGAGCTAAAGTAATTTTTTGTGATTTACCATTTAAATTGTTAGATTAGATTAGATTAGATTCAACTTTATTGTCATTACACATGTACAAGTACAAGGCAACGAAATGCAGTTTGGGTCTAACCAGAAGTGCAATAGCAGCAAGTGCAGGATATACATTGGTTGCATAAGTTACATCTTATGCAACCAATCTTATGTAAATTGTAAGAACATTATGCGAAAATATATCTTTATTATTGGTATCTTGATTCAAACTTTGATGCTCAATTCAAAACTAGATGAGACATTAGCAGGTTTCACATGCAAGGTCACGTATATAATTGTGCTCGTTGTAGAAATGCTGCTTTGGCTTAAAATGCAGCCAGGATAGTCAACTAACAGAGCTAAATTAACTTACTAGTTTTGATTATAAGTGGATGTCTTTGTTTAAACAACTTGCACTGTAAAATATTACAACATATCTGTCTAAATAATGCACATAATAAGATAAAAAACTGAATGCGATTGTAAACAATGACTTGTTAATGTGCATCTTTATTTTACATCTTTATTGCACTTCCAGCGTCTATCCAAATTAGTTCAGATTTAGCAATATTATACTATCCGGATTGTTTAAACAGTTACATAATATATGAAAAACGTACTTACTTGCTGCGTTCCAGGTAACTGTGATGTAGTGGAGCGCTCCTGATAAAATAACGTTAATAGAAAAATACCGCCAAAAGGTCGCAAAATGGCGCAATAGTGAAGTATGCAACAGTGGTCCTCAAAATAAAAAAGAGGCAAAATAAAAGTAAGGTATAATAAAAGTATCTGACATAATTGCAGGATGTTTCCTAACAACACACATTTTCCCTTACAGCTGCTTTAACAAAAAAAAGCTTACAAATAAAAGCTAATATTTAGCTAAATTATTAGCATGGTTTATACGTTGGCAAATCACCAGCATCATAAATATTTTTTCAGATCTTAGAACTTTAGATTTCAGCTATTAGTTAAAGTCAAGTACATTTTTTATAAGGCTTATTGCTTTATTGTTTTTCTTTAAATCTTTATTATCATTTTATTGTAATTCCACTATATAGACATCTATACAGCTGAATCAATCTCACAATTAAAAAAAACAGCTGAAGACCCACCTCTTCCATGAGCACTTAACGGTCTCTTAATATAAATACTTTATTTACAATTACAACTGATATGTTAAACTTTTACTTGGATAAGACAAAAACTGTTTTCAAAGTTGGCACTGTCCAATCTTTCCACCTTTTCACATTCTGTCCGAAATGTACGGTCACATGCAAATAAAAGTGTTCAGTTGCCAAGGTCTATAGCCTATATATAACACCATCTCTATATGAATATGTATATGCTTCAAGTACATGCTTGTGTGTAAGTAGTGCAATAAGTAAAATAAAATGAAAGACATAAGCTTATGTTTGTGAATCCATAAGAATTTTTTATATGTTTGCATAAATTTAACCTAAAACATTATCAGATATTCAGAGAAATCCTAAAGAGATTCCAATTAAAAAATAGATAATAGTATATATTTCTTGTCAATTATTTTTTGAGAAAAAGGAACTAGTACATGTCTGTTAGTGGCAAATGTAAACTATTTTACAGTGTGCTGCTCACATTTGGCCCGGTTGCTCTCAACTGTGCCCAAGTGTGATTGTCTGATTGTGGACTGATTGTGTTTGCCCATGTGATACCCATATGGGTTGGCCATGAGGACCCAAAGTGTTCTCTCATTCAGAACCAATTCAGAGATCACCAATACTGTTAAAAATTACACCTTGATTTTACAGAATATTTTTGCATACTAGTTACATTATTTTCACATGGAATTCTTGTAAAGGGACAGTAAAACATTGTGCTTTTACAAGAATCAAATAATTAAAAATGCTGTGTGATTTTACAGGAAATTGCAGGCTAATAGTTTCAGTGTAAAAGGGCAGTACTGTACTGTGACTTTACATGATATTACTGGATACTAGTTGCATTACTTTCACAGTAAAAGTAAAGGCAGTACTGTGAACTTTTCTTTTGTTGATTGTCACCGTTATTGATATTCATACAATGATTCTTGATGTCTGTGTGATTCTAAACTCTGCTGTAGTTTCAGTTTTTATTTGCATCCTGTTTTCAAAAATCTATTTAGACATCAAAATGTAATTAAACTTCCTGACATCATAATGTTCTTTCAGCACACAATCCAGATGAGATCAGTAAATCATGTTAAAAGATAATGGCTATAAAAGTACAGCATTTTTATTACGAAAGGGGTTTTAAATTTTAATTTTAAATACTTTAGAATATCAATATTTACCTTAAATCAAGGTGAAGCTCCACGGCCAAATTAAAAAAATGTAGGTTTCTGACATCTGCCAAACGAAATTTAACAATTTGAGGAGAAAGACTCAAGCAAGCACACGCCACAGTGTTAGCTGAGAAAATTGTGGTGGTGAACTTGCAGAAAGACTGACGTCATACGAAAAACAATCTATAAATCTACAATATTTTTATATAATCAATAGAAACTATTAAAGTGTATATGTGTGTGTGTGTGTATATATATATATATGTATGTATGTATGTATGTATGTGTATATATGTAATGTAATATCTATTACAGACGTTATTTTCGCGTTTAGGCTGGGAAAATGTCCTTATCCCAGCTATCTGGAACAGCAACATTTTATCTAGAAAAAAATAAATTAATATATTATTGTATTTATTTTAATATTTGTAGTCTAATATATTGTGGTATATCTTAAACATTACACTATTTATACTTTACACAAATGGCATGTATAGTATACTATATTACAAAATAGTTGACTGTATATTATGTTTTAACATAATAAAATATAATGTATTTTAGATTTGCACTATGTAAAAGCCAGATAATTTATGCATAGTTATTTTTATGTATTTAAATCTACTCTCATCAGTTATAGTTGTTGTATTTTTTCTGTTTTGTTCATATTTTCTTCAGTGATTCTGCTTGTTCATCAATAATCAACACTTAATAATTCACACTCGTTAACTTTATACACATTTGCTGTGTTACTTAACTCAAAGCAAGATTACTACTTCACATGAATTTACTGTAATGTTAAGGTAAATACAAAATGCTATATTTTATTGTGAAAACCCATTAAAATCTTGTGAAAACCTGGTAATTTTAATAGTGTATGTGAGTCTTACCTTGGGCACATGTGGGCAGCCTATATGAGACTGATTGTGTTTTCTCATGTGAGATTCATATGGGTTGACCATGAGGTCTCCATATGTGTTTTCCCAATCAGAACCCATATACAGATCACTTATGTGAGTCCTACCTAGGACCCATGTGGCCAGCCTATATGAGACTGATTGTGTATGACCATGTGAGATCCATATGGGTTGGCCATGTGGTCACCATATGTGTTTACCCATTTTGAACCCATATATAGATCACCAATGTGAGTCCTACCTAGGACCCATGTGGGCAGCCTATATGAGACTGATTGTGTATGACCATGTGAGATCCATATGGGTTGGCCATGTGGTCACCATATGTGTTTACCCATTTTGAACCCATATATAGATCACCAATGTGAGTCCTACCTTGGGCCCGTGTGGGCAGCCTATATGAGACTGATTGTGTATGCCCATGTGAGATCCATATGGGTTGGCCATGTGGTCACCATATGTGTTTACCCATTTTGAACCCATATATAGATCACCAATGTGAGTCCTACCTTGGGCCCATGTGGGCAGCCTATATGAGACTGATTGTGTATGCCCATGTGAGATCCATATGGGTTGGCCATGTGGTCACCATATGTGTTTACCCATTTTGAACCCATATATAGATCACCAATGTGAGTCCTACCTTGGGCCCATGTGGGCAGCCTATATGCGACTGATTGTGTATGCCCATGTGAGATCTATATGGGTTGGCCATAAGGGTCCAATATGTGTTTTCCCAATCAGAACCCATATAGAGATCACATATGTGAGTCCTACCTTGGGCCCATGTGGCCAGCCTATATGCGACTGATTGTGTATGCCCGTGTGAGATCTATATGGGTTGGCCAAAAGGGTCCAATATGTGTTTTCCCAATCAGAACCCATATAGAGATCACATATGTGAGTCCTACCTTGGGCCCATGTGGCCAGCCTATATGCGACTGATTGTGTATGCCCATGTGAGATCTATATGGGTTGGCCATAAGGGTCCAATATGTGTTTTCCCAATCAGAACCCATATAGAGATCACATATGTGAGTCCTACCTTGGGCCCATGTGGCCAGCCTATATGCGACTGATTGTGTATGCCTGTGTGAGATCTATATGGGTTGGCCATGTGGTCACCATATGTGTTTACCCATTTTGAACCCATATATAGATCACCAATGTGAGTCCTACCTTGGGCCCATGTGGGCAGCCTATATGCGACTGATTGTGTATGCCCATGTGAGATCTATATGGGTTGGCCATAAGGGTCCAATATGTGTTTTCCCAATCAGAACCCATATAGAGATCACATATGTGAGTCCTACCTTGGGCCCATGTGGCCAGCCTATATGCGACTGATTGTGTATGCCCGTGTGAGATCTATATGGGTTGGCCAAAAGGGTCCAATATGTGTTTTCCCAATCAGAACCCATATAGAGATCACCAATGTGAGTCCTACCTTGGGCCCATGTGGGCAGCCTATATGCGACTGATTGTGTATGCCCGTGTGAGATCTATATGGGTTGGCCAAAAGGGTCCAATATGTGTTTTCCCAATCAGAACCCATATAGAAATCACATATGTGAGTCCTACCTTGGGCCCATGTGGCCAGCCTATATGCGACTGATTGTGTATGCCCATGTGAGATCTATATGGGTTGGCCATAAGGGTCCAATATGTGTTTTCCCAATCAGAACCCATATAGAGATCACATATGTGAGTCCTACCTTGGGCCCATGTGGCCAGCCTATATGCGACTGATTGTGTATGCCCGTGTGAGATCTATATGGGTTGGCCAAAAGGGTCCAATATGTGTTTTCCCAATCAGAACCCATATAGAGATCACATATGTGAGTCCTACCTTGGACCCATGTGGCCAGCCTATATGTGACTGATTGTGTATGCCCGTGTGAGATCTAAATGGGTTGGCCAAAAGGGTCCAATATGTGTTTTCCCAATCAGAACCCATATAGAGATCACATATGTGAGTCCTACCTTGGGCCCATGTGGCCAGCCTATATGAGACTGATTGTGTATGCCCATGTGAGATCCATATGGGTTGGCCATGAGGTCCCCATATGTGTTTACCCATTCAGAACCCGTATACAGATTAACTATGTGGGTCTTACATTGAGCTCATGTGGGCAGCCTATATAGGACTGATTGTGTTTACCCATGTGAGATCCATATGGGTGGTCAATGAGGGCCCAATATGGGTTTTCTGACTAAGAACCTATATAGAGGTCAACTATGTGAGTCCTACCTAGGGCTCGTGTGGGCAGCCTATATAAGACTGATTGTGTTTACCCATGTGAGACCAACATGGGTTGTCCATGAGGGCCCTAAATGGGGTACTCCTTTGGCACCCATACACTTATTTCCCATACATGACCCAAATGGGACCTATATAGGGAGCCCACTTTTGTTAGCCCATGTGGGAACTACTTAGCTTAAATGAGTGGGTGCCATATAAGTTGCCCATATTGTGACCATGCCCACTTGATACCCATGTAGCCCCACTAAAAACCATATGGGGCCCACATATACATGTTGGCTGGGAGATAGTGTCACGGATTTAAACATGCGAGAGGCAAGACCTTCCGTCCCCAGGTAATGCAAAAGAACTGCACGTTTGCGCTCAGTAGTCCAGGCGTCTCCGGACGCATAAACAGCCAGCCTGTAATTTTCAAAGATCCTTTTCCACGTGCAGAAGGGTATCGGTGGGTCAGCGCCACATGGCAGGAACGGAGCAGTGTGAGAGGCAAGCCAATAATCTAGAAAGTAGTGTTTTTACGACAAGGATGGGATGACGCGTGCAGAGCACAATGGATTAGCAGTCCATCGCCTTAACCACTCGGCCCACCACCTTTAAGCATTTCTCATCTATGAAAGTTGTTAGTCTAATGTTGTGGATGGTAATGGACCATCGCAAGTGTGTGAAGCAAGTGATCAGCAAAGTTGTGTTTTCAACAAGCTCAAGGTTACAACAAGAAACGATGAAAATATTACTTTAATTACTTTACTTAAAAAATTACTGTAAATTTGCTCTGTGTCGCACGCCCTGCACTTTTGGTGATTTGATCTTCGCTGCTGAATTACTATGCCGTGTACACTGCATGAGCCTGAATAAATGAACAACGGCATGCACGTCAATAAACGCCTCATTTGTTTGTGAAGGTGTGAGTGCAACCAACAGAGGCTCACGGTGCGGAGCAACAGAGCTTGAAACAGGCTAATCCTAGAATTTTTTCTTTTTTAATTATATATTTAAAAAAAGACTAAATAACAAAGTGACACCCTGTTGCAGCACGTTCAAAAGGTCCTACGATGTCAAGGCCTAGTTTCTGCCAAGGCCCATACGGGAAGGCAACTGGTTGTAAAGGGGCAGGTGCCATTTTTGCAGTCTTATCATTGAGCTGGCATGGCAGACAGCTTGAAATCACCGATTGAACCAGCGAATCCATTTTTGGCCACCAGTACAATTCACGTAGTCTTTGTTTCGTTCTGACCAGTCCTTGGTGTGTTTCGTGAGCCAGGTTGACCAGAGTAAAACGGAGGGAAACAGGCACAATGTAACGATGCTCACCACGCATTATCATTCCATCATGCACGGACAGTTCATTACGGACTAAGAAGAATGATGACAGCGTCGGATCGACGTCCTTTCTGTTGTGTGGCCATCCCTTCAATATTTGTGTCCGGAGCTAAGTTTGCTTCGGACACAAATATTGAAGAACTCAGAAGCTGCTGTGAAGGCCTCCCTGGACAGAGAAGGTAGCCGGGAGAAGACAGCAGCAACCATATCAGGTTCCTCAGTGTGCTCAACTGTGGCAGGAAAGGCCCCCGCTTCACCTCCTGTGCGTTTGCACTCAATACACGACAGTGTGTATCAGGCACGTGCACACATAGACAAAAACGGGGCTTGAGCCCCTGCCTTTTTCTTCCCGAAGTGCCCTTTTTGCTCACAGTGCCCTTTTAAAACGCTCGTTCTGTAACCAGGAATCCAAACCGCTAGACCATATGGGAGACCGCAGCACTCTGGGCCTGACCTGCCGGGGTTACCCACTTCAACAACCAGACATTTTAAGAGCACCACAGGAGTCTCTTTGTCTGTCTGAGCATGGGTTGACAATGAACATCGCGACAAACAGCGAAAAAACAAGAGCCCAAGAACAGCCAACAATGAGCATAGGCAATCCAACAGAGCCTGATTCTTAAACTCTTTGATTGTTAACACTTTCACGAAAACACAGATCTCCAGTCTCTGACAAATTCTAGCTGATGCAGTACACGGAGGGGGGCAAGGCCTCTCTCTTCCTCGAATAAATTTATTTTCGACAACAGGTTAAAGTTCATTAGATACCTTTGCCTGCCTTCCCTTCGTTCCTGTAAAGTGATGGATTTGAACGCCTTTGTCATTGCCGAATGCCATGTAGTCTGTGTTTTGTAATGTCAAACACTTGCAAGCTAAGCCTGGCTAGCTCAGTCGGTAGAGCATGAGACTCTTAGGGTCGTGGGTTCGAGCCCCACGTTGGGCGTGTTCGTTGCGTCTATTCGCAGTGCTTTTCACCGGGGCCTTGACCTCAAGTTGGACAGCTTCTGTGGAAAATACACTACACATAACAACTCTCAACCTTTCCGCTGCAAAAGCAAAAAATCCACGTCTCGTTCTGGCGGCGCATATCCCCGCCCCCACCACACCCCCACCTTCCTGCCTCCGACCGTCTGTCTCTGTGGCGCAATCGGTTAGCGCGTTCGGCTGTTAACCGAAAGGTTGGTGGTTCGAGCCCACCCAGGGACGCGTAGAGGTTTTCCTGGCCACATACAGCACAGCCGATTCAACCTTCTGTGTGAGAAAAGTCTGCCGAGGCTGCTCGACGGAACCGGGTGGCGCTCAACTGCCTGCAGGCCTCGTGGCGCAACGGTAGCGCGTCTGACTCCAGATCAGAAGGTTGCGTGTTCAAATCACGTCGGGGTCAATAGTTCTTTGAGCGTTGGAAGCTTGTTTGCAGCGGCTCCGTCCAAAATTGCTGCTTGCTTGTGTGTCGGTCACTTTGATGGCGTTGCTGAATCGTAAGGTGCTTCTGGTAGCCACATGATTGTCCACTTTAATGCTGTTGCTTGTTTAAGATTTTTGTTCTATGTAGGTATAAAGTGAGACAATGTTAAGACGTGTCATAGGAAAGGCCCCCGCTTCACCTCCTGTGCTTTTGCACTCAGTACACGACACTGTGTATCAGGCACGTGCACACATAGACAAAAACAGGGCTTCAGACCCTGCCCTTTTCTTCCCAAAGTGCCCTTTTTGCTCACAGTGCCCTTGTTAAAAACGCTCGTTCTGCAACACCCCCACCCATCATCCCCCCCCGGTTGCTATATAGCCAGCAGCGCTATTAGCGTTAGCCTCTAGCGATCGCAATTGAGCAAAATGTTTTTGCGATTGTTGAAAAGCGCCCCGTCAAAACTTAAGCACCTGCCCCTCCAGGTGTCTCTGCACGCCACTGCTGTGTACCAGAAGGGCTCGTAAACGGGATGGGTGGCAATTGTTTGACCTCCTACACAGCTGACTCAACAGAGCCTCACTGTAAGCCAATGAGGTATTTTCAACTGAAAAGGCAGCTAAGATATTTGTAGTTTCCCATACCGGGAGTTGAACCCGGGCCGCCTGGGTGAAAACCAGGAATCCTAACCGCTAGACCATATGGGAGACCGCAGCACTCTGGGCCTGACCTGCCGGGGTTACCCACTTCAACAACCAGACATTTTAAGAGCACCACAGGAGTCTCTTTGTCTGTCCGAGCATGGGTTGAAAATGAACATTGCGCAAGAGCCCAAGAACAGCCAGCGGACCACAATGAGCATATGCAATCCAACAGAGCCTGATTCTTAAACTCTCTGATTGTTAACACTTTCACGAAAACACAGATCTCCAGTCTCTGACAAATTCTAGCTGATGCAGTACACGGAGGGGGGCAAGGGCATTCGCGATAAGCAATCTGCGGCCTGGTTTTGCGCTCCAGGGCGGTACACAATGTCATATGAGAAACACAGCAACCGAGCTGACCACCTCGCCACTCTCATTCCAGCCCGTCCCAGGCCTTTTGTTGCCAGCAGCGTGGTTAATGCTTTGTGATCCGTTCGTAGCGTAAAGTGGTGGCCCCACAAGTAAGGCCTCCATTTCTCCACAGCAAACACGCACGCTAAAGCCTCTTTGTCTACTGTGGAGTAGTTTCTTTCAGCCGCAGTGAGTGTACGCGAAGCAAAGGCAATGGTGCAATCTACACCATCTGCATGTAATTGCGTCAACACCCCGCCCAGGCCGTAGTCAGAAGCGTCAGTTGACACCATGGATTAAAGAGAGCGAGAACTGGGCTCTCCACCAGCACTGCTTTCAGTATACTAAAGCATTTGTCTTCTGCTGCAGTCCATTCAAACAATGTCTCTGTTGCGTTCCGCACCAGAGCACGGAGAGGTTCCACCGCTGTCGCAAAGTTTGGGAGAAATTTACTGTACCAGGAAATTAATCCGAGGAAAGAACGAAGGGATGGTAAATCGTGTGGGATTGGGGCGTCGACAATCGCTTCAATGTGGGCCATATCAGGCAAGATTCCATCTTTTGAGATGATGTGCCCAAGAAAGTTGTGAGAAGTCTGATTGAACATACATTTCTGCATATTGAGTGTCAGTCCAGTATTCTTCAACTTCTGAATGACGGTATGCAGAATTTTGTCATGTTCTGTCAGCATAGACAATTCCCAGATAGCATGAAGTAATCGGCCCGAGCCCCTGCAGCCCTCCGGCGCAATCGGCTCAGAATCAGCATCGGCGTGTATGCTCCAGACCGGCTGCGGCCAGCATTCGGCTGCTGCACCGTCGTGTTTTGTTAGGACGCATAGCACTGGGCCGCTTCTTGCTCAACGGAACTGGCGTGGAACTGGCTGTAGAGCCCGGGCCAGATCCAGAAATGAGTCGGCATGTTTCATAGATTGTATGGCTATAATTACGTGTTTAACTTTAAATGTACTTAATTTTCTGATTTGATATGATTATTTGTTAGCTGCATATTAATGTCGTGAATTTGTGAAGAAAGCAATAAATGCATAAACACATGAATTAAGGTGTGTTTATTTTCATCTTCAATAATTTTTTATTCATTTATTTTTTATAATAGCAGTAAATCAATGTAGATGTAATACAGGTGGTCATTTATACTTAAATATAATTTAAACGCACTTTGCGCTATAACTCATTCACTCGTACAACAGTGAGAGAGAGTTCGAGCAGGAGGAGGATCGAGGAGGAGGGGTCTCACTGTACTTGTGTGTGTTTGTTTGTTTGTTTGTGTGGCCGTGCAGCGTGAACGCTAACAACAGTTGTTTTTCCAAGAAAATAAATGTGAATATCGGACCATCTTGAGGATATAATTCTGGTAAGCATCATGTGCATTTATATTTCTAGTATTTTACGTACCAGAAGTTGATAAATAGACTTGTAACGTTATTTACCGGTGCATGCAAGTTTTTTAGCTAAAGTTACGTTAACTTAGCTGCTAGCTACAGCTAACGTTAATTTACGAGCGTGACTTTCTTGCATAATACCTTAGGCTGAGAAAACTTCTGTATGCATAACATCTAAATTATAGCAGCAGATATATGCAGTAATGTTTTAGATTTTTTTTTATTTGTACCAAGTACATTTCCAGATGCAGATAAACGGATGTTTGTTTGCCACTAGACGCGGTTTTCCAGTGTAGGGTTTTGAGATAACGTTAGTCGGATAAATACACTTTCAAATTGTTGTTGTAACGTTTGTTGTTTTGGTTCTGTTTATTCAACAGAAATGTGTAGGCCTATTTACATTTTAAGTTAACTTTAAGGTTAACTTGCATTGTTACATGGCAAATTTCAAACCTAACAATACAATGATGTGTTTCCTTAGCCGCTGGCTTCAGGGAATGGAAGTTTTACACCATTTATATTTGGGGTTTCAATCACGAGGGTAAGTTTCGGTTTTTTTTGTCTTAAATTTCTCTTTAAATTTGTGTTTTCAGTTTTGGAATAATTTGTGTTTTTTCACTTAACAGTGTGGTGTAACCAGGGAAAGCGAACGTTAGTGACCAACTTTGACAGTAAGTTTGTTTTACTTCTAACAGTTTGGTAACAATTTCTTTTCTGATCAGTAATCATTTGAAAATGAGATGTGCTTTTCATCATTTATTAATTGCTTTTTGGATATTGTTTGTTGTTTACAGTAGCAGTATGGAAATGGCCACACCACGAGCTTCACTAACAAAGAGGTGGAAACATTATCACACGATGGCTGGTTCCTGACAGGAATGGAGGAAGGAAGCAAAGCGCAAGAACTTATTTAAAACGACGTTTTCAAGTTAATTAAAATGTGTGTTTCAAAGTGTTTTTATGCAATTTTATAAATAAAAATTTGTGATTTACATTTTTGCATTTGTGTTTCTATTTTTATATCAAGATTTGGTTATATATACTATTAAGTAATACATATTAATATTATTAATTATAAATATGAACGGGGTATACCGTTCATATAATCATATCAATATTGAAGCGTGCTGCGCATATTACTGCCGGGCAGCTTCCTGCTTGATTACAGCAGCGTAGGCAAGGCACCGGCTGCTGCAACCGGGCCGATTCATTCGTATTTTTACATTGCGAAAAACACCTGGGATAGAGGCCCTTTAATTTGTTTATAAAATACCTTGTATTTGTATGTTTGCTTTTTCAAAAATGCTTATTGTACAGTAAATGGTTGAATGGCAGTTGTGTTGTTTTTGAATGGTTATTTGGACATAGGTATGTGAAAGCTATTTGTCTGAGAATTTTGTATTTAAAAAAGTTTCATGAGTTTTTCAATGAGCTGGTCAGTATTATGATTTTACCTCAGTTAACAAGAAATAGACATGAAATGAACAACATAACCTGAGTCCTCACACAGCTTTGAGCAGGACTGGCTCTTGTGATCGTATCTACAGAGATAAAATTGATGAAACGTCCAGCCAAAAACTCATCACTCCACATCAATGGCTTGTGCACAGGGGTTCTGCCAATTTGATACAAAAAAAGGTGCTTCCAAAACTGAGATGGAAACAAAATTCCTTACAATGCCAGTTGTAGAAATGTAAATGTAATTTAAAACATTTTCCTGTGACAAAATGACAAAACTCTTGTGTACAAGCAATTGATGTGGAGTGATGAGTTATTTGCTCAAATTTAAGTTGGCATTTAAAGTCACACCAAACGTGTTCAGCTGGGTTCAGGACTTGCTGTGTGTTTGTGGAGACGTTGAGGTGGAGAACCTATCTGGAAACTTGAATGACACACTCCACAAGATACCACGACGTAGCCCAAAAGTTAATGAAACTTCAGTTGTTCTATCAGAATGCTCATTTAAAACATGTGTTATATATACAAAGCATGTTTTCCTTCTTGCTCTCAAACAGAAGATTGCATATATTTTCGATAATGTCCTCTATATGTGCCGACTATTACAGGATGAAAGCTTTTGGGTTCTGACATGACGATTGCCAGCACTTGTTTCATGTTAATTTTAGTGAGTCTTGCTGAATGCATTGAAAGATGTTCTGAAAAACATTTCTTTTAAAAAGAAAAAGTATCATTACATTTCATGTTCATTACATAACATTAATTTCTCCAAAATTTTCTGCATCATATATGATGATTTCGTTAACCATGCATCTTAGTTCATTAAAGATAATCCTATAAACTTCAGTCAGGACTCTTGGAGTAATCATGGATGACCAGCTGACTTTAAGGGATCACATTGCTAAAACTTATGTATAATAAAAATGTGTTTTCTGAATGTTTTTTTATTTTAATCCAGCAGATGTTTTTCACAAGCAGCACTTAGGAGAAGAACAACAACTTTATCGATTGGTTATGTGTTTGCATCTATCTGTGCATTATCAGTGCATGTTACATTAGGTTATAATATCATTGTTGTTGATTATAATGTGTTGAGAGAACACTGTTGCTGAAAGAGACAACTGACATGATCACAGTAAAGCAGTGCAAAAACAAGCCTACATCAACGACTGTATAAAACATTAATAACATGTCATGATGTACTGAGGGACTCTTCTTAGTTTGTGTTTATTTAATACTTTAAGTTTACACATCTTCACATCATATTTAACTTTTCATTTAAGTCTTAGTACTGGAATCAATATACTGCTATTGCCAGTATAGACTGTCTCAGTGGCAACAACATAAACAAACGTAACTTCCGGTAGCTGCAAATAATCAATAACTGTGGAGTAGTTTTAATGAGTACAAGATCATAAACATTACATTTCATGCATTGTGTAATGTTGCCGCGTTTGAAAGTAAACAGTCTGCCAAAGTTGTAAATCTGAAGGTGAACGAATAACAAAGTTATTAGCTTGTAAAAATGGGAGTCGACTCTAAATCACGCGAACGAGTCGTGACCCGTCCGAATCTTTAACCTCAGTCTATCTGCGTACATAGAAATATTTCCCCCCCCGATAGCAAATCGATGTAGAATCAATGTCTCTCGCAACATCGAAACAACGTTGATTTCCGACGTCGATCCGGAATTGTTTTGCTCATCGGGATAATGTTGAATCAACATCAGTCACGCCATTCAAAACTAACCGAAAATCAACGCACTTGGTTCACTTATCTAACATTGAATCAACATTGATTTCAGTTCAGTGAAACGACGTTAGAGAATCAACACATATTCAACACAAAATAAACACAATTGGTTTGCTTACATAACATTAAATCAATGTTGATTTCAGTGTGATTAAATTGCTTAACATTTAACATAATAAACATTTAAAAATACTTGCTTGTGTATGTAATCTTTCATTAAAACATCACATTCAGTTACATTGCTTAATTATTTATACACAATATACATTCACAAACACATATTTAGAGCATACAAACCTTCTATACAAGACTAATATAAAAGCCATTTACTCTTAAATACACACAGGTATAAAAGTCATGCAATACTTTATGAAGAATAAAACGTTTATTTTGTATTTGTGTATGCCATACTGTGTGTCTTATATATTCAGTGAGACACAAAAGGAGATGTGAGGCAGAACATTAAGAGACTGACAGCTTCAGACACGATTCACCATTATTGCTACTTTTCTATAAGATAAACTAACTGGACTATGTGACTCTCCTTTTTGTTAAACAAAAACAAATACACAGAAAAATTATATAGGTGACTTTGAAGAACCAGCACCAGTTCAAGTCAAAGACCTGTCAGAGTTGGAGATAAACTTAAAATCTCAAAACTTACTGTCAGATTCTGGAATCTGATAAATTCCAGTGTTACAAGTGGAAGTGGTGCTGGTCCCTCTGGTGTCACTCTCAACCTATCTGTCTTCCTGTTAAAGAAAAGAACTGCTTACTAATAATGCACACCTGAATAAAAGACATCACTTTATACTCCAGGTAACAATTATATATGGTAGTTGCACTTATGCACCTGTGATAGGGATTATGTAGAAAATATTTTTGTCTATTTAATACATTTCTGCACCTCCAATGATGATTTTGAAAAGTTAAAACTGCTGTGTTGTGAGAGAGAAGATGAGAAAACTGCAGCTAACAAAACTGAAAAAAACTATTTACTGAAATGTGTGACTTGACAACTACAAACTCCACTGTCACAGGTGCTCAGTTTTACTTTTATAAAATGATAGTAGTTATTCATGGAAGCGCAGAAAGGTTAGTGTGGTGTACTGTAAGCCAACATCTGTCAGGGTCAACATCTGCTTTCTTGATGTCTTCAGCTGGGTCTCAAAGAAAAACAGAAGACCTGCAATAAAAATCAAACATTTCATACCCATTACAAACAATTTATGGGTTAAATGCAGAGCACAAATTTTGGAATAAATAAGGATTTGAACAATAAAAAATATTAGTTTGTTAAATTTGTAAGTTTCTTGTCTTGAATACTTAAAACATTTGCAAAAAGTTGCTTAAGTTTGCTAAGGTACTGCATTAGTGTTTGCACGGTAGAACCGCAACATACAACTGCAAAAAAGTCATTGTTGCACGGCCGGAATGTAATCGTGAACAGACCGGAGGAAGCAGACACTGAATAACTTGGTCTGTTTGTGATGGCGTTCTATGAGTCTCTCATTCTGTCCGGGGAACACGATCACAAACAGAGAGGTTTGTGGTGCACTGCGCTGCTTTTGGCAAAAAGTTCAGGGTCACTTTTTAAACTGTAATTCACAAAACTGATATAACTACAGCTGACGGCGGCATCTTGGAAGTTTGTGATAAAAATCCCTACATCTCTTTTGTCATATACAGCTTGCAGTGAAGAATGACGGTGTAGTAGTGGTGTCCCATTTCTTAGTGGAATGTTTTTAGCCTTTCACCTTGTCACTCTGTTTTAAGGGGCAAGAGGATGGCGTATAAAATAGAATTGGGATTGGGCCTAAAGGCTGGCTCTGACTACAGGATTTTGAAAATCCTGTCCTATTATGAAATCTGCTTGCAGCACACACATTACGAGGATCTTTACAGATTCTCTTATTTAAAAATCTTAATTATGCTCAAACTAAAGATTTGAATCTCCTGGCGCATCACACATTACAAGATAATAATAAAATTATTTTAGCAGAGGACGCACTTATCACGTGATCTCACGAGGAAGCATATGATCATGGACGTTTCAAGAGCTAATGTTTACATTTGCTAACAAGTGCGCCAGCAACTTTTCAACTCACCAGGAACGTTCAAAACCGACGCGATGTCTCCCCAGCTCTTCTCTCTCGCTGCGGTTGTGATACTCCTTTGAGGAGACATTGTAAAGGCACTCATACTGTTGCCACATCTCAACCAACAGCTGCTTTCGCTGTCGCCATTTTAAAAGTTCTGTCACTTCCATCTGCTTCTCATTGGCTATTGTGTAAGAACTCGTGATCACTCCGACAGTCACCGCGATTTAAAATCCTAAATATCAAACATGTTTGATTTAATCGGGGTGGCCCCGATTTTTCACGGAGCAGATCGGCAGGTGTGAGATTTGATTTGTGAGTGCCTCACATTACGTGATAGTCTGGACCGAACATCGGAGCTGATATAAAGGGGGAAATCGGGCTAAAATCTGGCCGAGAATCCTGTAGTCAGAGCCAGCCTTAAGTCTACCTTAAATTTGACTCTCACCTACACTGGTAGACAGACAGTACAGTGTGCACAGCAAACACTGCCAGTGCAAGGACAATGGGTTTCCAACGGCTCTCCCTATACACTGGTCATGTGACGGTTACACTCTGCTCATGCATCTGGTGTGAAGCCGGCGTTACCACTCGGTGAGGTGTCTCTGTTGAGGAATTCCTCCCTAAAAAACAAGACATCAATACAATGGTGGGTAAACGGAAACTAAACAGAAAACAACTTAATTTACTAAATTCCAATTATATACTAAACATTAGGGGGCGGTTTCCCAGACAGGAATTAGACTAGTCCTAGACTAAAAGAAATGTAAGAGCTGTCCAAACTGAAAACAACTTGCACTGATATATCTCAAAATACATCAGTGTCTTTGTGTTGTCTCAAAATGCACACAAGTAATGTTTTTAGTAAGGTTTGTTTATTAAAATTACTTAAATTTTTCAATTAAACTAAGGCCTAGTCCAGGTTTAAGCTAATCCTTGTCTGTGAAACCACCCCTAGATAAAGTATAATTTATTATAGAAGTAAAAATTTAAAACTGTAAATGCAGCCTAATATACCTGCTGCTATGAAATAAATGTTAGACAAAGAGAAAACCACTCACTGCTTTTGACAGATCAATCTTTGGAACTTTATGTACAGTATGCAGAGAAACACAATGTCAGCATTGGACTACAGTCAGTGCTGCATTTGATTTACTTCAGGTATAAATACATAAAGCATCAACAGAGCATCTCACCTTATGTGCTGTGGGATGCTGTTGGCCAGGGTTCCAGCTTTGATCGGGTCTCTGCTGCTGTGCACTGGACATTGCTTCTCTGTGCCAGTACACTCTGATAAAGCTGTTGTTCAGAACGGCTTCGGTACCGGAGACAGCCCTCCATGTCTCATCATTGATCCGTGTACTGGACCAACATTGCCTCTGGGTCTCACCCGAACACAACCTGAGAAAATGAGAACAATCACTTTTTTACGTTCGATCACAGTTAGAAAGCATAAGAACTTAACAACATTCTGCGGGAGGCAAATGCATTAAGCACAACAGTGACCGTCTGTGTTTATAGCAGCCTATACATTTAGTTGCATATTGTATATTAAATTGCAATTCCAATTGTATATGAAAATGAATACAGTTTGGCTTCTTCAATGTTTTATTTTACTAGTTTAATTACTTAAATAAATATTTTAGACCTACATAAAACACACTGTTTACATCATTTGTATCTGTTTCATTTGACATAGTTTTATTTCATTACTGGCTGTTATGCTACTGCTATTTAATAATAGCTTGAGGACGTTTTACTTACATTACTGAGTTTAAGTGGAGTTCCAAGTTTCAACGTTACAAACAAAAAACCTGCAACATAGAGACAATGATGAACAACTAAAAGCACAACTACAACCTGTGTAATACTCATTTAGCTTAAAGTATACATAGGAATAATATCTAGCCAAGCAGGGGTTTAATTGAATGCGGTAATTACCAAATGTGTAAATGAAAATACCGATGTACATAATAAACTAAAAATGATATATTGCCGTACAGGCCTTGTTAAATTATTGGCTTTTTGTTGTAAAACTCCATCGCAGCCTCGCTCGAGCAAACCTTTTTTTCATTGATTCAATGTCGATTTTTGGTTATAAAGGTATCGGTCGTCAATCAGATTTCAATGTTGAATCAACGGTCACTTTTTGGTCGGTACATCAGAACGTTTTACGTCGGAAATCAAACATTGATTCAATATTGAAACAGGGGTTATCAACACGACGCATCTGGTCGGAATCATAACCTTATTTGGAAACTCGATGGGAGGAGTCAGAGTTCTGCTCGTGCACTTGAGCGGCCAACCGTCACCGTAATCTTAGGTAAGACAAATGTTTTGAATGTTTCATAATTCTTTATAGTAAAATCTAATATTTTATCAATATTTTGTTGTTAAAGTTCTTGCGTCATACTCTTGTTATGTATCCTCGTGTTTAGCGCCGCACGTTTGAGGTTAGCCATAAACTCTGAGGTAAATGTTAAATCTGTTATAACGTTAACGTTAGTTGTTTAAAACGGCCATAGGCAGCATCGATCAAGATAAAAAAAAATCTAGTTTATACATTTTAAGTTAGGCGTTTGATTATTTCGATTGGAAAAAAGGTTTGCTGAGCGAGGCTGCGATGGTGTTTTACAACAAAAAGCCTATAAATGGTAACGTTATCATGTTTTAACAAGGCCTGTACGGCAATATCATTTTTAGTTTATTATGTACATCGGTATTTTCATTTACACATTTGGTAATTACCGCATTCAACCATTAAACCCCTGCAACGTTACTCGATGCCTTCTTCGGAGCCGAGGATTATCATACCGAGCGACATCTGCCCCAGGCTGTGAAAACTTCTGAAGGCAGGTTATGTTACGTTTGTGTCTTGTCCTTAGTGTTTTTATGCTTTGAACCTAAATTTTGTTGGTCGCGTTGTTCATAAACTCAGTTGCGTTGTCATGAATCGCAGTTGCATCTCAAAAACCGTCTTTTATGATCGAGTCTATGATGTTGTTCTGGGTGGTGAAGCTGTTTTTCTTTCTCAGATTTGAATCTAAACAGGGAAACAGTGAAATGATTATGATAACTATATACGGTGACTCGTGGCTGTACATCCCAGTTAAAAATGGAGAATGATTACAGCGGTTTAAAAACTGTATAAAGACTTTGAAGTAAACAGGGTGACAGTAAAAGTATTATAAAAGGATACAGTGTGATGAGTCCATTAATCTAAAGCTCTTTTTGGCTCGTTAAGAGAACCTTTAACCCTCTGGAGTCTAAGGGTGTTTTGGGCCCCTGGCCAAGTTTTGACATGCCCTAATATTAGTGCTTTTTTCAGTTGCTTTTAAACATATCAATGGCTAAAGTCTGATAACACTGTAATCAGCACAAACTGGGCTACAATAATATGTGAACAGTATGTTTATACATGATTGTGTTTTTGAGAAAACAATGTTTATGCGTGCTTAAAGAAAAACTAAAAATTTTAAGTCACTGAAACAAGGTCATAAAACACATACAGAATATTGGTACTCAAGATTTTGAGAACTGGATATTATAGCCTAGAGTGTTTGCTTCAAAATGATGTGAAAATCATCTTGCTGACTCATTCACAGAAAACAATATAGTGATTAAAATTTTCATAATGATTCTTTCATTTAGGAATGATGCTGAGCTGGAAAAGTTTCTAAATTAGGGATTTGAAAAAGAATGTGAAGACAAAAGAAATGTATATATTTTTTGTTTGTAGTTTATTTAGAACAGAGAAAAAATCCAGTTAGTGAGTACACTGTATTTAACCTATAATATACTCCATATAATATAATCCATATAAACCTACACATAGCAAACCTACTTATATTACTTAAAAAAAACACTTTACATATAACTTAAGACCTATACTGAATCTACACATCAAATATGTAGTTGTACAGAAGATACATTCAGGTCAAAACTCTGAAAAAACAAACATTTAGGGTAAAACAGAGCAAACATGAACAGTGTAAGATAAAAGAGTGTAAGGTCTGTAAAAGCCCATGCACTCTTACACTCCATGTATAACCTACGATCTCACATAGAAAACAGAATTTACACTTTCTGTACCACTTCATTGTTTTGTGTTGTGTAGTGTAGCAGCATGGATGGTGGATCAGACAGACACCTCTTGTGTGTCCATCCGAAATACAGAAGACGTCTTCATTTTGTCCTCACATTCTTATTCACAGTCCTAAAAGAATGTTGTAAACAACTATTAGCATTTATCACAGTGCCTTAGTATATACATACTTGGTGAGAAGACACAATACCAATAACAAAGAAACTAGGCTATATTTATATATAAACTATATAAAAGTACAATTTCTAAAACCCCATACAGAAAGATTTACATATTGTGTTATCCCAACGTTTCTCAAGAAACTTTATAGTGAATATGTACTTACTCATTGTGAAGACACTCGCGTGCCTTTCTTGTGCAAGATGCCGGTGATGCAGCCACAGGCCTTAATGAAAAGTAAAACTGTTGTTAGCAGCTACCAGAACAAGCATAGCTGATATACAGTAGCATCACTGATAAGAATGAACACGTGTATGTCTGTCAATAGTCACTTATCTGTGACATTTACAGTTTACTGATACATTTACACAGATCATCGCGAACGCCAATGACCGCCTATAACACATTCAAAACATTCAGAGCAGATATTCGCGAACAGAAGCTAGTTGATAAACACTTTCACCATTTTGGAAAATATGTCCGTCTATAGCATAACGTTACGCGTTTTGTACAACATATTCTAAAATAGCTGATTTTAGTCTGACAATAGCATGTTTGTAAATCATGAAGGTAATATTAAAAGATCCTCCGCTGGGTCAGTCGCTCTTCAAAATGCAAACGGTCGTCATCTGGATACAGGAAAAACCGTACCACTCCTTACTTTTACTTACATAAAAATTTATTATTTGTTTTCGACTTGAATTGGTTAATTTAAAAGTTGACATTTCAAGCTTTCTATACATATATTTCTCATGTCGTTGAGATAAGTATTCGCTGAGATTTAGGTTGTTTTATTTACGTGTCTGTGAAGAGAGGTGACAGAGAAAGCAGAGTACGCACCCTGTTTATTTTCTTTATTTTACAAAGCCACAGCATTTTGTTGTTGTTGTGGGTGTATACAAATAAAAGTAGACCCTTTAAAGATTCGAATGACGTATTGCTCCCATCTGTACGATCAAAACTGACAGAGTAATTTAAGTTCAGTTCGACGTTATCAGGAGAAGATGAGACAAACCG
The DNA here is from genome assembly GCA_026939265.1 of Oreonectes daqikongensis. Classification (NCBI taxonomy): domain Eukaryota; kingdom Metazoa; phylum Chordata; class Actinopteri; order Cypriniformes; family Nemacheilidae; genus Oreonectes; species Oreonectes daqikongensis. The sequence goes on from JAOTQM010000153.1 coordinate 72,972, forward strand.
CGCCGACGCGGGCTTCGACTCCAGAGGGTTAAGGCGTAGACAGTATTCCGTTATAGCACCTAATGCAATGTGGCACATAGATGGTAACCACAAACTTATTAGGTATGTTTTCTTTTTCAGATTTAAAGTCAAAGATAGTGTAGCCAAAAATATAAATTCTGTTATAACTCATTTTCATGTTGAGACTACTGTTTTATAATCCATAGAACATGCATGTTAAATTGATTAATCCGACGTTATCTCTATATAAATAGCCATGGAAGCTGGAAAGGTGTTGATGCTAAAACACAAACAAACAAACAAACAGAGCAATTCAAAATGAACAGATATTTGCATATATTCTGCAAAACATGTGCATATGATTCCTGTTGCGACCCCTTGTGTAATTTGGCAGAATTTCAAACACTTTGACATTTTGGATGAGGACTACTTAATTTCACTGATGAAATAATTATAATCTTATAGAAGACTTACATTTTTACATCTTTGCATAGGTGGAGGTTTGTGGTCCATGGTGGCATAGATGGCTTCAGCAGGATGATTGTGTACCTTAAAGCTGCTACAAGGAACAAAGCTTCTGTTGTGCTGCACAGTTTCATAGAAGCTGTGAATCGCTTTGGCTTACCATCCAGGCTGAGATCTGATAAGGGCCGAGAGAATTTTGATGTGGCCTATTTCATGGTGTCCAATCGAGGGGAAAACCGACTCTCCCACATCACAGGACGCAGCGTTCATAACCAGAGGTTTTTCTTTTTATTATTACTCAGAAAAACAATGTGCCATCAAGGGATTAAGGCCCAATTTTAAATGAACGGTTAAACATGTGAACCACTGATCTCAGGAGACTCACTGAATTCATCGAATCAGTCACTCAAAACACATTGGAATGTATGTGTGCTTATAGGCCATATAGCAACAGTGGTTGGTAAGATTTATTCTAAATAATCCACACCGTATTTACAGTTTATTGATATGACAATGTGTTGTAAATTACCTATAAAATAATTTAGTTTAGACAGAAACCAGAACAAAGTTGTTAGTAATTAAATTGTTTGTGGTCAAAATAAGAATGTATTTAAAAAGGGATGAGAAATAAAAGTTTACTTTTAAATGCCCTCATATGATTATATTAAAATAATGATCAGGTCTGGCAAATGATAAGGCCAATGTCTAGGTTACCACAATACATCAGGCATTTGTAAGGAAATTCACATTGATGTTTTTATTGCAGAATCGAGAGACTGTGGAGGGATGTTTACCAGCATGTCTTGGACCTGTTCTCCTGTCTCTTCCTTGATCTGGAGGCAGAAGTCTCATTAAATCCTGACAACAAAGTGCATCTTTTTTCTCTACATTGGTCCTATCTTCCACAGCTTCAAAGACATCTTAAGTTTTTCCAGGAGGCATGGAATAATCATAAACTCAGAACAGCAGGCAACCAATCTCCACTGCAACTCTGGACAAGGTTCCAGGACATTCAAGAACTATACCAGGTGCATGCAAATAGTTAACTTGGTTATCTGATGGTCACAAATGACAGCATCTGCAGCAGTAGATGATGCACAGGAAACAGGATTTATTCAAATATTAAAGGAATAGTTGCAGGGTTTCTAGGGGGCTTATGCTGCCTTCACGTGCTCTCAGAAAACCGACATCTCCACTTCAACCCGGAAGTAATGTCTGGATTTAGTAACAATAAAAGTATTTAGAAACACTAAAACATTGTTACCAATGATTTATTAGCATTAAAACATTACAAGTATATTCTAACATTAAAAGAGCACTGAGATTATTGAATTTACGAGAGCATGTGAAGGAAGCAGAAGTCTCAGTTTGCCCTTCCACAAACTGGAAAAGGTCTTAAATTAGTCCTAAAGTTGTGGCATTAAAACTTGCATGCCACATTTCTGAATATTTTGTTCTTGTTTTACAATGCAAATATCTAAACATCCTTGAATGCAAAATGAAGATGCAAATGACAACATAGTCTTTATATAAAGACATTTATCAAAATGATATGAGTTTAGGCTTACAACATAATTTTTTATATTGATAGGGTATGAAAACTTGTTTTCCAAACCAATCTGTCCCTCCCTCCTTAACCCTAGACTGGGGAATGTAACTGCTTATCTGGCCACTCTTTACTCCAGGTGGATGATGACTATGGTGTGGACTGGGAGGGAAGAGGGGGTGAATATACCGGAGGTTCAACTGCTACAAGAACTAACCAACGAGGAAATTGCAACCTTGCCTAATCCTGATGTTTCATTCTTAAATGCTGTGCAAATTTACTGTGACACAGTCAATGTGATTAACCAGTTTATGTCATCATAACAAAAATGTGCACGTTTTATAACACAAAAGCAGACCAAGTTACGGTTTGTGAATCCAGGTTGTTTATTGATCAACATCACAATATTTTTTAATCTTAGGCACTGTCTGGTATTACATTTAATGGCTATTTAGTACTATTCAGTTTGCTGTTTTTTACATCAAATTTCAACAATGTAACTTCTTACAAATCAAGTATTGAACATGAAACTAACATTTCAAGATTTAATCTCATTTGAATTACAAATAAAGTAATGGACATGACATGGTGTAATTAATTTCATTAGAATACAATTTTCTCTCTATAAACCGTCCCATTAAACAGCACCTGATAGCAGGAAACATTAGCTAACAGTTGGGGACTCGTGTCTACATTTAAAAATGCCAGGAAGACACCATACAATTAAACGAATCCAAATCCACTTTCGCATATGGATACAGCTGCTTTCAAGTCTACCTGGAAGTCCATGTATTTAGTGATATGGCAGTTTTATTGTTTCTGTGCATGTGAATGCTGTGGGCATTCTAACATATTTAGACACCTCCACATAAAGGTGTTGTGGGAGGATTGCCCAGCCCACCCAAAATGTCACAAGCTGCTCAATATCCAACACTGTGGCTGTAAAAACAAATTTTACAAAAATGTGACATGAGCCAACTGACATTAAAAATTAATGCATGGTGACAAGACTGTAAGACATTACATTACCATTTTCAATGTAATTCCTGAAATACGATGCCATCTGGCATTTCTGCTCCACAGGAACATCGTCATCATCTTCTTCATCATCATCATCCTCCTGCATCATTGGCCATATAACTCTTTTCAAAACCATCTATGCACAAATAATATCCTATAGTTAAATTCTTACAATTTTTGAATTTTGTGAATGTTTGCTTGTTTTTAAAACGATAAACAGGCAATTACTTCAGGAAGGATGATTTTGTCTGCAGCTCTTGGGAACAACACTGTTATGAGGGAAGGGCGTTCCCTGATCATGTGCAGGACACCAGTATCTTTCAAACCCCTTTTGATTTGTTTTACCTGTTTTTTTATTATTTTTTTTACATTGACAAATCTCGCTTTTGAATAAATATGTTAGCAAACGTTATCAGTCATGTATGGTTCTATAGGCTGCCATAAATGCAATGATGGAAGTCAAAGAAAAAACTACAGATACTTTACGGGTTTTTACCCCTTCAGGGCTTGACTCCTAATAATAAGAACACTAACAGTAGCAATAGGTATCTACGCCACTCCATGGCTTGACCCCTAACTAACGGATACAATAGATAAACTAACAAGAGAAACATTATCTGTGATGTCTTGATCTGGGCAGTCTTTTAGGTCAATGATAGCGGGCTCGTCATTTCCGAGAAGAAGATTGAACATGGATGGGCTCAGTCCTGTCAACAGTGGGCCTCCATGAATAAATGAGTGGCCAACCATTCGGCCAATGACCCTGAAAAGATCACTCTCCAGAAGAACAAGCGATGAAGATGGTACCAAGTGATCTTCCTCTCCAATGAAGAACAGTGTTTTTCCAGTGTTTTCTAAAAAATGTTACAAGTTGACATTTAGTTCAAACATTAATCAAAATAAAAAAAACTTCAATTGCAGGAAGAAAAACACTTACCAAGGTTTAAACTGAAGCCGTACTGTACTCTAGACAGGAGCATTGCAAAATAGTATCGTGTTACACCATCCCCAATAGCAGCATCACCTGACATAATTAAAATCTTTTATACATACAAATACTGATAACTTAGACAGGATATAGTTTCAAGATTCAAGATTTTTATTTGTCACATACACGGTTATATAGAGGATATACAACCAGTAGTGAAATGTAGGTCAAATTAAGTATGTATAGTAGGTACAAGTTTGTGAACAAACGTTCTCATCTTGAGAAAGCCTAGTTTAAAGGTTTAATAAGGCCTAGACTGAAATAAATTGAAATGCTTAAAACACTTAAAACAGAACTGCACTGACTTGCACTGACATCTTAAAATACATCAGTGCCATTGTTTTGTCTCAAAACGCACACCAGCAATGTTTTTGTAAGGCATGTTTTAAAAAACTACTTAAATGTCTTAATTTAGCTAAAACCTAGTCCTGGCTTAATCTAATCCCTGTCCAGGAAACTGCCCCAATAAGTTTAGGTGGAAAAACAGTATGTTGGCTTTCTCAAGCCATATAATAATACAACAGATTAAGTTTTAACCATACCTCTAAGGTTAGTTGACAGTGGACATGCCCAGTCAGTTCTGTGTGACTTGTAGAATGACAAAAACTCTCTTGGTCTTCCATATTGCTGTTTAGATCAGTAGTAATCCTTACAGGTATCCAGTCTTTTTCTCTATGCAACACATTCCTTTGAAATCTGTATGCTGCCTGCTGTTCATCAGTCTCGATTTTCCAGTCGGAAAATTAATTACGGACATACAAATACTCTTTAAAATATTTAAACACTTGTATGACATGAATTACTCTATACCTGCAGCTCATGACAATCTAAGTAACTAATGATGAATGACGAAAGACCTAAGCAACCTGTATGTGTACAGCACTTAATAGCATAATGTGGCTGAGATGAAACAGCAAGAAAACAATATGCTGGGGAGAAAAAATCTTTTTGTTCAATTTGCACATGGAACATTGGTTAAAACTCTTAATTTTAAACTCTCAAAATGCACCAGATTGATTCATTTAATTAAAATGTTAACATGTAACCCTAACCCTAACCCTGCTCTGCTGCTGCTAATGGAAGTGTTGTTACTGCTTCCTGCTCTACTGCTCCCCTCAAGACTGGAAGTGATGTTACTGCTTCCTGCTCTGCTGCTCCCCTCAAGACTGGAAGTGATGTTACTGCTCCATACAAGACGCAGTGGTGCGCACATACCGAAGTAATGAATACACTTGCTTGCGATGGTATTCAAACTTTTTTCACATTTTGTTATGTTGCTGCCTTAAACAATTAAAATTCTATAAACTATATACTTAGTTCACAGCAATCAACATGGTCTTGTATCTCTGGTAATGGAAAAGTCCTACTGCAATACAAACAAACCACTGGTGGCCCATTTCCAGATGGTTGTCCGACAGCAACCGACCCAAAACACATTTAAGAGCAGTCAGAGTGTGGTATTTAGCGGGTTTTGATATAGCTGAAGATATATCTGGAAGAATGTCAGTAACAAAATAATAAATAACCTCCCAGAAGAGAGATTTGGAAAGGTGGGATGCCTGTCTACAGAATTTTATTTTATAGAAATTTTATAAACATTTACTTCAGTGTTCAGATCTTTTTGCAGTGGTTGTATATAAATTGTTGCAGCTCCTATTCCAACTGCATCGGAGCACAAATATTCAGGTGTGTAGCCCTCATCTGGACATGGGATGGCTTCTAAAACTTTTGTTCTGGTGCAGCCTCGCGTCTTTAAAAGATGAAAACCACCAGCTTCTCTCAGTTTTGGAAACTGCTTCATGAGCTCTTCATTAAACTCTAATGAAGAACAGTATTTGTCTGATGAGGTAAACATACAAAGAAAACACACATTAACATGCAGAACATTAACATACAGATAGTTTTTTAACATTACAGATAGTTTGCATGTAACTAGAGATGCAACAATGCTTTAAAACCACCTACATATCAGCTATAACGTGAGAAAAGTATAACAAATCAATATTTTATTTATTCACTGTGTGAAATCAACAAGTTGTAATGTGTGTTGAATAATTCAGTGTTTTACTCAGGATAGCTTTATGACAGCAAGAACTGGGCTGCGTTTCCTAAAAGCATCGTAAGCCTACGATGATCGTAGCTCCGTTGGTGACAATGGCTCTAAGATCAACTTAAGGCTACAATGCTTTTGGGAACCTCAATATGTAACCAGGAGCTGCGGGGATTACATTTGTGTTAGATATACTCAAACATTGAGTGACATCAGCAGCAGCTGACATGTGGACCGTTCCAAGATGGCGGACACGTCTACGTGCCTGGAGCGCTTGAAGGCGGCATCTATGGTGCGCCCTCTATCACCCTGTGTGCAGTTCATGTGTGGCCAGCGGTAAGTTGTATTAACTAATAGCTCCGTAAAAATAAACTCAATTTATGGTTACTAGTCGTCATCACGCAATGCGTGTTGTATCATGCGGCAGCCTATATTTGTATGTAATGTATTAACCTATTAACAGTGTTATGAATGTGGACAGGAAGTGTGCCAAATCAATGTTTTGTTTTGGTGCAGCAGCACGAGGGCTGTGCTGTGCTGTATGCTTCATTTTCACGTTGTTCTGTTTTACAGTGTATATGTGTAAGGCCAGCGCAAATAAACCAATGAAGAGAAAAATTCATGGAAGAACGACTTTTAATGCAACACAACACAATGCAGGAGAAATATCAGTTTATTTACACGTGCAGTCTGTATAGATGTCAGGCAAATTGATAAATCTTTCTAAAAACCTTTAATTACAAGTGGTATCATCTTATGAATTTGTTTTACTATAGAAATATTTCATATACAAGATAGTTTAATGCATCAATTTTTGTTTATGGTTCTAATACCACAGCAAAGAAAAAAAATCCAATCCTATGTGAACCACTACTTGACTGTTACATTGTCCTTGTATAATAAGATATTTTAATTTTGTAACTGAACTGTAAAAGTGCATACTCACCAGAGAAAATGATTTTCTTTTCTCCTAGACCTGATCTTTCCAGATGTAATTTTTCAGACACCTTTGGAATTTCGATGTCTTTCCTTTTGGCTAGACAAAAAAAATCTGTGTGTGTATGACACACATTTTTTCTTCAGTCTAGGAGTCTGGAACGTAGATCTTCTTGGCTGCAGCTGGTTAACTGAATGACGAGGATAGGGTGAAAATAATCGATTCACCTCACCTAAAAATATCACAATTTAAAGCAGTGTTAAAACACAAAGTCACAAAGCCCTAAGTACAAACAAATAAGAAAGCTGTTAAAAATGTTTCTATTTGCAAACATTTCAGTATGTTTTTTAATATTAAATGTATTTATATATATTTTTTCTTCTGTTGATTATATATTTGTGTAATGGTACCCCTGACTTATATTTGAATGAAAATATCGAACCACGGTTTCCAGTGTCAAAGCAATAACCTACCAGACGCTTTACTGGGCCACTGTATGAAATTCGTTCAGTCTTACATTTTCTCTATTCCAATCAGATACACATGCTGACCAATAAAATCGAGTCAGAGAAGTTGCAGGGTGGGGTTTTCACTTAACTGGTTTGGGGGGGGGGGAATCACGCCAATGCATCCGCTGCCCCACCGGAAGCCATTCATCTCTATAGCGCTGTGTAAGTGACAGATGAGAAGACGAATATGCTTCAATGCACTTGTATGCACATCCCAGTTCCAACAGAAGGCACAATTTGACTAGTTTGACATTAAGTGACTTCATGTTTAAATTTGTTACACAATTATGTAAAAAAACCCGTGTAGAAACCGTGGCGGTTTTGTGAAATCTTCCTTCTTGAATCTTTTTAACATATATGGACTCTAATTTATGGCCTGCATTTAAAAGACTTGATAATGAATAATTCTATAGACTTAATAGTTATTTTGTCTGTTTTTGGCTACAGGTGTTGTAACTGGAAGTGGAGTAAAGCATCAAAGGCTCAACTGCAAATTACTTTTGAAATTAAGACGTGCAAATCCTGCTGACAGCATAGAGGACGCAGACGGCTGGTTTTGTTGTGGTGGGGAACAATATATATGAATAGATTTCAATAGCCACTTAATTATTGTACATTAAAGGACAATTCAGTAATTGTTTGTTAAAATAAAAGCCACCATATTTCTACTTGACACTCTGTAAAAATAACATAAAAACAAAAATAAGTTATAAATATCCAACTCTTGACTATAAAACTACAGTAGTCAACATTTGAAGAGGATAACTTTGATGAACCTTTTTGATCCAAAGACAAGAAGAATACCCGTTCTTGTCTTAGGATAACTTTGATGAACCTTTTTGATCCACTTCAAATGTTGACTACTGTAGTTTTATAGTCAAGAGTTGGATATTTATAACTTATTTTTGGTCCTACAGATCAATGGTGTAGATCAGTCCAGTAGCTCTTGCACTAGCTCACTTCATTAGGAAGTGAGTTTGTTATTTAAAGATAGTCAACTTATCGCTTCATCCACAGGGCAGATACAGATTTTGGGAAAAACAGCAGGCAGGAAACAAATTAAATCAAAATAGTTTAATGTGTAATCTTAGTTACAGATTAAATCCTCAGTCTGACTCTATTTGACTAGGTGTTATGTTATTAAGAACCTTAAATGGGGTATATGCACACGGAGCGATGACGTATTTCCTCAAAAATCTCAGCCAGCTCCATTACTTCTGGCGCACGCACCGTCCATAGAGAACAATGGCATTTTTCACTCGGCCGCTTCAGGATGCATGTAGGATTATATAAAAAGACAAATATAAAAAAAGCCAAGTAAACTTTTGCACTTACTGGAGGCCTGATCAGGGGCACATAGCAATGCTCAGCTGTGGTGCTGTTGTTTCACTGAAATTCCATCGTTTTCTTACTAAACACATCGTTATCACTTGGTGAAAAATTACCTGAGCTCTATGAGAGTGGACATGGCTTAGCTGGCTGAGATTTTAGCGGAAGTACGTCATCGCCCTGTGTGCATATACCCCATTGAGACCACTGGAGACCCATATCTACTTGAAAGTACAGCACAACACTCAACATGGGCTTAAACCAGGGCTTTTCACTTAATGATGCAAGGGACACCCAAACATGATGAAGCTTTTGTGAGGACCCCCTTCCTAAAATACATATCCATCTATATTTTTTGCATAAAAAAACATTTAAGCTATGTTAGAAAAATAAGTGTGCTTGTATAATTGGCTATAAAGAGAAACTATTCATATGTATATGTACTGTAGCGATTTTCTTAGAAATATTTTCATATTTATTTCTAAGTGAAAAAATATTTCTATGAAACAGTAATAATGTTCAGATGTTTTTATTTCTCTGAGATGTTCTGGGGACCCCTTAGAACCTTCTGGAGCCCCCATCCCAGTTTGAAAATCCCAAGATTAAACAACAGTAATAGAAAATAGAAAAAATAATGATGATAAATTAATTGCAATAATAATACAATTATTAAACAAGAACAAGTTAAGGACATTAAATAAATACATGGGCAATGACATGCTAATAATAGTAGACGGACTCTTGCTTACAAACGTACATGAATGAAACATTTCCCACAATGTAATTTCACTATATTAAGTTTTAAATCATACGATTTATAATAATAAACAGAGGGTTTTATTATGATCGGTCTGAACTGCGCCGCACGAAGTCGAACAACGTTTCTAACGTCAGTTAAAAAAAACAAACACAAAAAGAACCTCAGTTCCCCGTCCGCTAACCAATGAAAAGCGGCGGGGTGAAGCTAAATGTTTTGCTCCACCCCAATATGGAGCACCGCCCCGCACTGCAAGCTGCAGTCGGGACCTTCTCACAAAGTCTACAGAACTCGTTCAAGTTCAAAAATGGCGGTTCATTGCTACCCTCGAGTGAACCGCCATGCAATGAACCGACTGGTGCTGTGTGTGTGGGGGATGCAGGCGATCGCAACATCGGCAATTTCACGGGTCTCCTATCCTTTCGCACACTCAATACATTATTACTATAAAGTTAACAAAACTTACTTCAGATTTATTAGAACAACATGACGATTTTTTTACCACCGTTATTAATGGGACTAAAGCGATAACAACATAACTTAAAAACAAACGTTAGCTGACTGAAATTAGACTCACCTCGTCGATCTGGAGCACTTTCGGTCATAGGTTGATGGGGAGGGCCAGTTGGCGATGAACTCTGCTCCAACGCCTCTGCAGCATCCCGTACAAGTTTTGAAATTGTGTGTTTGTCCATTTTATTAGCAAAAACCCAAATTAAGCAAAAACTTAAATGAGGCAAAAACTCGACACTTCGCTTCCAGCTCAAAGCTCCGCCCACGCGACTTGATTGACACACCTCGTTTCCATTTGATTTGATTTATCATTTGCGAAGTCGGTTTGAGCAACGAATTATTGATTTAATTATGACAGGTTTATACTGTGATGATAATGAAAATTAATTATCAAATTAATTTGGCTTTTAACTTGATTTTTGATACTTTCATGCTTCCCCGAATGAGGAAGTGAAAATGCATTTGAGCATTTGATTTCTTATTTGAGCAGCCATTTTGAGAGTTTCTTTTATTATTTGATCATTTGGGCATTTGATTTATCATTTGACCAGCTGTTTTGAGACTTTGATTTATCATTTGATCTTTTTAAGCATTTGAATTTTGATGTATCGCCTAAAGTGCATCTTTTAAGTTACTTTTTTTATAAAATGAATACATAACCTTACATAAAAATACCATATGAAAAGTTAATGCCGGATAAAAAAAAAAAATTCAAGACATGAGGGCACAAATTTAGTGAAAGAAGTGACAGTTTCTCTGACAGTCTTCAAAAACTGCTTTTTTACAACATCGCGTCATTTGACGTCACTAGAGGGAAACGTTTGCCGCGCTTGGCCTTTGCTCAGTGCAGAGTAGGTTGGTTATTCAGTAGGAGCGGTCGTGTGTTTTAAGCTAACGTTAGTTATTGAATTTTTATTTATCATCGTCATGGTAAATTATTGTGTTTGTGGAGGTTGCACAAACTCCAGCCTGTCAGGACATCGGGTCCACAGGTTTCCCAACAAGAAAAAGGATGGTGGTATCTTCCGTGCCTGGGTGCGTTTTGTGCAGATGAAGAGACGGGACTTCACCGCCTCATCTGCTTCGAAAACGCGGTGGTGTGTAGCGTCCACTTTACACCGGAGGATTATCATCCCGGTGATATGATGCAGTTCAACATGGGATGTCGTAGTAAGAACTGTCGTGGAAAATCAGTCTTTTATTGCAGAAAAAATCTCACGAACAAGGAGGTTCCAGGTGTCAAGGAGTTAACTTGATTGCTCGAGCCATAAAGTGAGATGTGTTCAAAAACATCTGAAGATACAGTCTTTTGCATCCCATATTTATAGTCAAACTTGGAGAGGTGTTTCCAAAATGAGACCAATAAAGTAATTTCCCGTTATCTCTTATTTTAATCAGCCAACCCCCTTCATCTCTCCACCACAATTATGTCATGACTTATTGGTCATCATGACCTTCATGTTTCCTCCTTTTTCCCCTCCTTCTCTCATCTTTTAACTGTGGCCAACTTTGTGGACTTGTTCACTGTATATATATATATAAGATTGTAGTCATAGTAACGGGTCGGAAAGTGCCTAGATTTGGCCATTCGGTTGGGGCCGGAAAGTGCCCCATTAAAACATCAAAAACACAGCTGTGCAGGGTGCTTCTCTAAGTCTCATACAAGTGTGTTCAAAAAGAAGAGTAATGCACAATGAATGATGATTAAAAACAAAGACATATCATGAAATTCCTCTATCACAGAGCCTACATATACTTCTTAAATGTGTTCTTACCAAGTATGAGTTTTGTATATAATGGTGGATATTAAATGTGTTTAAATAGTGTGTTTCAATGTGCTTTTGTGCTCTAAAATTTTCAATATATTCAAGTGAGACTCAAAGCTGGTGCCGTTCCTTCCGTGCACACAACTCCATCAGGTCAGCCGTCATCATGTGCTTCGGCCGCTGGCGGGAAACATGGTCACGGATCCGTCAGAGATGCAGCTCGACGAAAACGTGAACTGTGCACCGTAAGTATTGTTTTTTTTTTAACTAAGTATTGTTTTTGCAAACTACCAAGTCGGTGAACATAATGATTTCAATAACGAAAAGCAACGTGATGTGTATCTAGTAAGTTGTGAAGCACCGCAGCTTAGCTTGTAAGCATTTGGGGGGAAAACTTCTAAACCGTGTAAAAAACGGTAAACCATAACTTAACTCTCAGTTTGTCTCAATATTATCACCACCAAGTGTAGTTAAGACTTGGTGACTGTTAGATTTTGGATTCCCCGCATACAATGTATAGCCTTGAGAGGCAGTAGGCTCTCCTAAGTAAAGAAGGGGTCATAGGGTGAGCGGACATTCTTTGTGTGTTGCTATAAGAAGATGGCTTTGGGATGCCTTGTTGGCACATACCTTATTTGGTCATACTATAGGACCCTGGACATATGATAACTTCTAAATGTATCCTTGTGCCATATAAAAGGCCATGCTTCTGAACAATAAAATGAGCTAAGAACCAGATTTACTCCTGACTCTGTTGGTTTCTTTTGCTCCCAGATCTGCAGAAGGCATCCTCACAACATCCAACTTATGATTATTATTTGGTTTGAGAATAGGGTGTGATCCAAACATAGAAAGGAGTTTCGATGATAATTTGAAACTTAACAGTGACTTTGTTTGCACAAAAAATTTGTAGTGTATTGTCACGTGTTGTGTTTTTAAGGTCTTGGGAGACAGTAATGACAGGGGAGATGCAGCTACAGCAAGTGCTGCAATGCTTACTGACCCAAAAGAAAAAGGGTTAAGACTGCACGTACGCACAAATTTTTTTAGCTGCTGACTATATTTAAAACTAAAGTCTACTGTTCTCATAATCTTAAACATTTTAGGTTGCCAAGTGGGTGCGGGAGGAGTTGTGTCCTAAAGGAACAAGCCATTTTTTTGACATCTGGCATATTGGCAAAAGTATGTATTTTGATGAAGGTAGTTTTGTTTAGGTTTCCTATAATTACATTTTCATTTTTAACATTTTGTATTTCTGTTCTAATACAGGTCTAGGGAAAGCTTTAGATGCTGCTGCAAAGGAGAGGGAATGTGAGGATCTGAAACTGTGGAGGCCAGCTATTATCAACCACCTCTACTGGACTGCATCTTCCACTCCTAATGGAGATGGAGATGTGATGGAGGCCAAGTGGAAAAGCATGGTTAACCATGTTCAGGACATCCATGAACACGACACTTCAACGTTTCCCTGCTGTGCGCATCCACGTCCGGAGGGGGAAGCAAGGAACAAGGCATGGCTGGAACCAGGTACAACATAATGTGTTCATTATGTGTCCCACCTCTTTGTGATTGTACAGTCATGCTTCATCTTAAAGGGATAGGTCACTCAAAAATGAAAATGTGTCATCCTTTACTCACCCTGTTGTCATTTTAAACATGTATGACTTTCTTTCTTATGCAGAACACAAAAGAAGATATTTTGAAGAATGTTGGTAACTTGCACCTGTTGTGCCACTGCTGTGGCACTTTTTTAACACAAAAAAATCTTCTTTTGTCTTTTGCAGAAGAAAGTCATAGAGGTTTGAAATGTTAATTTTTAAGTGAACTATCATTTTAAGAATATAATGTGTGTTTATGCAGGATCAACTTGAGAGTGTAACTACTAAAAAAAGCACTGGTAAAGGATGTTCGACAGTTGTCCCTAAAGCACCAGACCTTTTCACTGGAGGCCTTCCACTCCCTCATCCTGCACTTTGCACCGAAGCACACTGGGTTCTCGTTCCTTGGGATGTACAGCAGGTAAGTATGTAATGTTGAAAGAATGAGTACTTTCTAAAACTAATGCAGTCCAACACAGCAGCCCAACTCTCATTAAATGTCCTGTCGATGAGTATTGGCACCTTTTATTCACAGAGGGGCAACATCGCCTTAACTCACTAAACAAGAAATAATATTTTTTCTGAAATTTTATTTTTATATAATTTTAACTTATTATACTTTTATACTTTCTACAGACGTCTCTTGGCAGCACTGCATTTCAATTACAATGGCAGCAGAGAAGTGGCTCGAACCAGTGATGGTGAGGTGTGTTACACGGTTCGCTACCCAAAGTTCCTCAAAGGTGGCTGGGTAGTCCGTCCTGTTAAGGAAAAGCCATCATACGGTTAGCCGTTTCAGTCAGTTCCTAAATATCATTAAGTCATGAATGTAATCTACACTTTTGCTTCTTTCTCCCAGCATATGCATCAGCCCTCATGGAGTCTCTGAGAGTGGAATACTCCAGGTCACCACAGGCTCTACAAGAATGCAGCGCTGTCTTGTCCTCCACTACACCTGCTTCCCTTTCCAAATCCTTCCAGAGGATCAACAAGGATTAGGCTGTTGGAGCGTATCTAGCACAGCGTTCACGATTTAACACACGTTAATGTGATACCCACATAGATGATGGGCAAGTTATTAAACATTTTTGTAATGGGTTTTTATTTTTTTTAAAGATGTTTTTCAATGAGTCAGATGGTATGTTTCTTTGGTTGTGTTTGTTTGGTACATCTACATACAGTATCAACATTTGAAGTGGATCAAAAAAGTTAAAGTTAATCAAAGACAAGAACAGGTTTTGTACAAAATTCATGTACAGACCGTTGATGAAAGATTTTGATCAACTTCAAATGTTGAATAGTTTATTTTAACAGTTGCAATGTTGTGATGTGAGTTAGGTATTAACAATGTTATGAGAACTTTTATTATGATTTGGTGTAATTAACTATGAATGCATATCTGCTTGATCTATATCTGATCATAAACAAGTTTTATACAGTAAGACAATCTGAGATTGATATTTGTTTTATTGATTGTCACCAAAATGAGGCCATTCAAAACCTTTGTAAGTTCCTCCTTCATCAGGAAACTGTCTTCTAATGGCTGACACAACACATGAAGGTCAGGGCTTCCTAATGTGCCTGCCCAGAATACCATAGGCCCAGCGAACAACTTGTCTGTATGCTGTGTAGCGGTATTGTCTGGAGATGGGGACAAAATATCAGTATTGATTGTATTACATTAATGGTATAAAAAAAGTGTGACAGGTAGTCATTCTGTAAATATAGGCAACTTGTAAATAAACCGAATAAATATTATTGTTTTAATATAAACCTATATAAATATAATCTAATGTCATATTTATTTATACATACAATTATTTAGCTCAGTAATAAGTGATCTACGTGACTGCATCTGCCCTTAACATACTCATGTCTGCTGGCCTGGAGAGGTCCATGCTCCTGTCTGAAGTGCATATAGGCTATCTGTAGCACGTATGGGTTCAGACAGCAAGCCTCAAAACCTGGGTGCAGAGTCAGGCACTGGATATCAAGTGTGGGGGTGACATTATCCACTAAGGCCCAGTATGCATCCAACTCCCTGCAGCACTGACTTTCCTCAGCTGTGACCATCGTCGTGCACCTTCCACACAAGCACCTATTAAACAAAACGTGTTTATGGATACTAACGAGTGTGACCTACGCCTGATCAATGCTTATTTGTAGGTTTAGTATTGGTAAGTATCAATACTCATAGATAACTAATACTAGCTTTGCTATTGGCTGATACATGATAATAATATATACATCTGCGCACTGTGTTGCATATCGCTAACTAACGTGTATCTATAAGCTAACACTGGTCTCTCACCATGACACCTGCCCTGTTCTCCACTGATTCTACTCACACCACAACTCAATCTGTCTCCTCTGACCGTTTTGTCTAACCCTGGCCTGTCCCTGCTCTCTTGTCTGCATAACAGGCTCATAGTTGTATGGCTGTGGTCCGTCATACTGCGAAGAAACGTTTACAATCTCCTCTGAGTCTGAACTCTCATTATCATCGCGATATATTCCCATTCACTCCAGAATTTGTTTTGCCGGATATACAAAGTGGGAAAAAATCTATGAAAATGTCATTTAAATATTGTCTGTTTAACTGAACATGACTGAAATGACTTGAAACACATGATTGTCATCTTAGAGCTATTGTGATATAAACATCACTTTGTTGCCAGAAGATGTTTCTCAGTCATGTCTGGCTGATCAAAGGATATATTTTTTGATTGTAACATTTAAACATTGCATTTTTAAGATGCTTTGAAATGATATGGATTGTAAATGCTATACCTTTAAGACAGTTAATCTGGGTTTTACTATGATAAAACTGCAGTAACCAGATCCTGTTTTTCCTACCAAGGTTTTGAAAATGATTCTGATGCTTTTGAGATGATGGTAAATATCTGTAGGTGTTCTAGTAATGACATATTTGCTATAACAATCAATATTCATTGTAGTACTATGGTTTGGTCTTATTGCAAAGTTGTAAAAACATGGATTTCTTAGGGGTGCGTGTTGGTCTGGTAAATGTAATGCATTTGTGTATTTAATCTAGTAAATTTGCAGTTGTTATTGAACATTGGTTTTAATCCATTATTGTGTTGAAGGACATTTTGTTTAGCGTGATATTGAACAATTATGAACCGCAGACCGACCGTGGACCACCAACAAACATTGGTGATAAACCAGCGGTCCACCTGATGAGCAAAAAGCTGGAACGCCTCCGGTGGACCACCAACTTTGCCACTGGTGGTCCTCCGCTGGCCTTATGTTAGCTGGGATACTTCCCTTTTCACGCTTGGTTCCCAGAACGTTCCCAGAACAGATTTCCTAACGTTCCCTGCTGGTTTTCCAGGAAAGTTTTCTTGACATAAATAGAACGTTCCCTGTAGGTTAGGGGAACGTTCCCCTACCTTTGTACTTTTTGTAACGTCCCCCTAACGTTCCGCTAACAATGCAGCAACCTTCCCTTAACGTTCCCTTAACGTTCTGATAACGTTCTGATAACCTCTATATTATAATTGACCTGAATGTAAATAATCAGGCTTAAATCATGTGTTATAATTGTTTGTTGCTTAGAAAACAAGAACCGGGGTTAAAACAACATTTATTAAATTAAACTACATAAACAATCTTAAACAACATACAGATAGAACACAGAAAGAAAACATTAATAACAACAACAAAAAAGTTCCAATATATAATGAATTATTTATATACAATAACTTTTTATTAAATATAGAATGAGAAATACAAAAATTGGTTATAATAGCCAGTGTTAAATAAATCAACAGTTATTAAATTAAACAACATACAGATAAAACAAATAGAAAGAAAACATTAATAACAACAATAAAAACGTTAAAATATAGGCCTATATAATTAATTATTATATATAGGCTACAATAACTATTTACTAATAGAATGAGAAAATAAAACAACAGGTATTAAATTAAACAACATACAGATAGAACACATAAAAAGGAAACATTAATAACAACAATAAAAACGTTAATATAATGCAAAAATGGTCAGATATAACTATTTATAGTAACTATTTATTAAATATAAAATGAGAAATATAAAAACCGGCTATAACTAAATACACAAGAATTCAAATCCATCTTCACTTCAACATCATCTGAAAACAAACAAAATAAGCACAAGAGTAAGACTGATATGATCTTAAACACTTACGTTGGACTTATTAACTATATGTGAAATAGTAATTATAGTATTGCCAAGTTTTTACGATGTACATGTATTAAGGTTTTACTAAAAAACGTTTCTGAAAGTGTTGTTTACCATTTTAAGTGTCTGAGCATGTATGTGGAGCATATTTCAAAACGAGGGAAATGAGGTCCTCCACATCAGTTGCCCTCAGCCCCTTAAAATGTTTTTTTGCTGCCCCTAAAAAATAGAATGACAGTCTCTGATAAAATAGAAATACTCTCTGTATGTTAACACAGTAAAACAAATCTTTTTAATGACCCTAAAATGAATAACAGCAGTAAGGACAAAACTTGTCTATTACTAGTACAAATTCTTAGGTCTTGGAAGGCCTGTTTGTTCTTCTTCCCTCTAAAACTGTAGGACCCCAAGACCTCATTTGTTGCAATCTTGCGCAACATTTTCCTGACTGCAGCACCAGGATTTAATCCTCCAAGGGATGGAAGGTAGTAAATCTGTATTCATGAATATATAAAAATGCAATGAAAGCATTTAATTAAAAAAGTAAAGTGTGTCCTACTAAGATCATAATGATTAATTCATTTGTAATCATTGATCATGTGGGTTGAGATCTGCTTATCAAGTTTTAACTGACATGCTTACAGATTATATACTTTTTTAGATTTACATCTGAAGACGAGAAGGAGAATAAGAGAGACAGAAGCACACATTTACTGATAAACATTTATTAATTTGTATTAGTTGCATGCATCTTACGATTTATTTTATCTTTTTCCCTAAAGCCATTGTATCCATCTATAATGGTTTATTAAGACACATCGATATATAGGCTTAATAATTGTGCACCTGTAGCTGATGCAGCCATATACTCTTGCTGTACTAGGAAGTGATGTTTTTCCATATTTCTTTTTGAAAGAGCCTTTAGATTACTGTAGCAGCTGTTGACAAACAAAAGGAAAAAAATAACTTTTGACTACTCGAATAAAGTGAGATATTGCACAGTAAATAAAAATAAACAAATCATTTATTTGTGTGTATTATTACCTTCTGTGAGAAAGGGAGCAGGCAGACCTGTGACACCTGTTCCATTGGCGCACAGATACTAGTAGTTGTAGCAGTAAATGCTGTTCAATTATTTGTCATATTAATCTCTCTTTCTCTCTCTCTCTCTCTCTCTCTCTCTCTCTCTCTCTCTCGCTCTTTCTCTCTCAGCGTTTTTTTTAAAAGAGGGACCTCGAGCGCTGCAGATAACGGTCTTTACAGTAAATTTAACAACTTTAGGATGTAGTTAATTTTATATAAAAGACTCAATGTAACTTTATCATATTATTTTAAGATGGTTAGATGTGGTTAAGAGACAAATTTTTATTTTTTTAATTTGTAAAATTACCGTTGAAATAGCCTAAAGAAAATCCCCAACACAGACCCCTTGTCTCTTTGACTTTGTTTATTTGTGTTTTTTGTTTTACTTTTTGCATATTGTTACATTTATTTTGTAGTAGATTAAGTTTTTTAAAGTATTTAAATAACTTGGTGAAGTAAAATTAGCCTACTTAGCTCTTCTAGTCGACTCCTTGTAAATAGCAGCGCGCAGGTTTTTTTTATGTTGCTAGGTAACCACCGAAACAGATGTCCTCTCAGTCAAGGATTATAGCGCGAGCGCAAGTTCCATCACCGCTGACCACATCGGAAGGCCCGCCTCTCCTTTCATTCGATTGGACAATGGGGAAAAAGTAGCATGACGTCAAGCGCTTTTCTGCTCCAAGTTGACTTTTTTTCAACTTCAGGCGCTCAGAGCGCTCCGCAAAAAGCGCGAGGCGCAGCAGGCGGGAAAACGCGAGGCGCCCGGCGCGCATAAGCAGCGCGCAAAACGCTCCCTGCCAACGGCATAAAACGCGTTCTGTCTGATCGGCCCCTTATAATGTAATATTAGGCTTGTGTAAGGATCAGTTTTGGTGATTTAATATGTAAATGTTTAAAGATTTAAATAGTGTTCAATTGTCATCTTTTAAAATGTTAAATTTTTAATGTAGCGTTACAGCAAGTCATATAGATAATATTCTCGAATGCTTTAGGTCAATAACCTCAAGGGAACCTTTACAGAACGTACCCTGCAAGTTATTTTTAGGTTTTATTGTTAACAAAAAACCAACCTGCAGGGAACGTTCTGTGAACGTTAGCTTTCGGTTAGAAAAAAATATTTAGAATTATTTTTAGAACATTCTTTCTTGGTTCCTAAAGAAATAACCAAATGGCAACCATAGGGGAACGTTAGGGGAACGTTCTGTGTTTGCTGGGATATTGCCGTAGGCCTACAGGCCTTGTTAAAACATGATAACGTTACCATTTATTGGCCTTTTGTTGTAAAACACCATCGCAGCCTCGCTCGAGCAAACCTTTTTTTCATTGATTCAATGTCGATTTTTGGTTATAAAGGTTATCAAGCATATTTGGGCCACATGTGGATTGTAGCAGTCACATTTGGCCTGGATATGGCATGGCTGAACAGATATGGGCCAAATTGTAACCACATCTGTTTTGCCATAACTTTAGAAATGGCGGGAATATTTGTTTGGTTTACATGTCATTTTGAGGTATATGGCCCACATAATAAAATACACATGAGAACCACATGTGTTGTCGATATGACACACGGTGGAAAACAGCAGCTTGTGGCTAACATTTGGGTTGTACGTGGAAAACACATGATGGGTGACGAAGTTAAGTTTGGCAGCCGGCATGTATCTGGCAGTCCACACCTCAGTCTTCGCTCCTATTGGTGGATTAGTGACGCAGCACAAAGTGCCAACGAAGGGCGCCATTCATATCTCCTCCTCGCTGCTTCTTGACATGTTTTTAAAGTTATTTTGTTGAAATATTTAACGTTATATGACAATATGTTATTAAGCATTTACTTATTTGTTTTATTAGGAAGTATCAAATACGCAAATATTTTTCTCAGTTTAATGGACCTAGTGCTCCGTGAAAGAAGTTTTAGTCTTCTCAAAATCTATTGTTTTAGTCAGTTTGGTTTGTGAAAACGCTTACAATATGGGATTAGACATTGTGTTTATTGAAATTGAGTTTGCGAATGAAAATTACTTTGTTGTACAACTGTGGAAAGAAAGCTAAAATCGATGCGGACTATGAATTTATTGGAAACCAAGGTTTCACCTTATTACTTAAATAAAACGGGTATTATTAACATTACTCTTCCGCCTAGAAATTAAGTTAGCCCCTCAGAACATCGTGGCCAATACACACTTCAGGCTTTATCTCCCCAAAATAAATCTCATAAATTTAAAAGACAACGTAAATTAATTCACCATAGCAAACAATGTTATAAACAGTGCAAACAAAAGTGCAATGTTCTAATTAAGCTCCACACCATCTTTATCAATCGCATTTGTGAATGCTTATTTCTGTCATTATGGTAATTTGTGGTCAGGAGATGCGAGATTTAAAAAATGTTTACAAAAAAGGCCTTAAAATTCTCATTACCGTCCTCATTTAAAACTGTCAATCTTATAGCATGTTTTGCGAAGCAATGATGCCTAAGCAAGTTTTTATTAATCATACATCAATGAGTGTTTTATGTTTAATAAGCATTTAAACAGATGTTTATTATGCTACTGTCCCTTTAAGAGCTCGCACACAGATCACGGATGATAGACACGCATCTTGCTTCACTACTGTTTTGCTACAGTCATTGTTTACGTTCATTTTAAGACATAGCAAACTACTTTACTTTTACAAGGATACTTGCTATTATGGACATTTTGACATCACTTTGTGTGGATATATCCGTTCAAGAGTTAGAAGACGCGAAGGAGAAGTATTATTCAGTATTTTGCGCGCTGTCTCAGATGCCGCTTTCTTCCATTTCTGAATAATTGTCTGAAATCAGTATGCATTTTTGTCCCCCTACCCTTTTTTCCCCAACAGAAAACCAGCAGAGCATATCTGACTTTCACCTGTATTGACATGGACAAGTTCAAATTAAAACACTTAAGAAGGCAGCTGTTAGTAG
Source organism: Oreonectes daqikongensis (assembly GCA_026939265.1). Classification (NCBI taxonomy): domain Eukaryota; kingdom Metazoa; phylum Chordata; class Actinopteri; order Cypriniformes; family Nemacheilidae; genus Oreonectes; species Oreonectes daqikongensis. The sequence continues at coordinate 94,671 of JAOTQM010000153.1, forward strand.
AATGAATTGTTTTTTTAAATCACTTGATGAGATTCAGAGTAGTGAGAAATTGCACTCGGATGAGTTAGATGTTACACCAGATCCTGAGGAGCTATGTGAAGAGTCATCTTCAGCGATGTTTCTTGATGATGAACACCTGTTGATGTGAATTTAGAGAGTGATGATTTGGTTGCTTCACTGGCTGGCTGGGCTGTTAATTTTACAATTTCTCTGATTGCTTTATCTGCCCTTCTAAACATACTTGGGGTGCATTTCCCTTTCCTTCCTAAAGATGGTAGAACTCTGCTTGGAACTAAAACCTCTTACAAGACACACATGATAGCTGGGGGAGATTTCTATTACTTTGGTGTACTGAAAACACTAATGACCAAATTTAAAAATCGCTTGTCCAAAGTTCCTGACCTACATAGCTTTACACTGCAGTTAAATTTTGATGGCATTCCACTTTTTAACAGCAATTCTGTACAGTTTTGGCCTATACTTGGCATTTTTCAAAACTTCAAAGTAAAGAGACCATTTGTAATAGGACTATTCTGTGGTAGCTCTAAACCTAAATCTTTGCATGAGTATTTGAAAGATCTTGTAAATGAATTAAAGACACTAAGCCACGGGTTCGAGATTGAAGGCAAACGATTATTTGTGAAAGTTAGTTCTATCGTATGTGATGCACCTGCAAAGGCTTTTATCAAAGCCATTAAAAGTCACAATGGCCACTCTGCCTGTGGTAAATGTACTCAAACTGGCCTGTATTTAAACCATAGAATGACCTTTCCTGAAACAAACGCCCCACTTAGAACAGACCTCTCTTTTCGACAAATGATAGATGAAGACCATCACATTGCGAAATCCCCTTTAGTAGAAACAAGTATTGACATGGTTGGTGGTTTTCCTCATGACTACATGCATCTTGTTTGTCTTGGGGTGATGCGCAAACTTTTAGATCTTTGGCTGAGTTCAGGACCCCTTTGTGTTCGTTTATCTTCACGGCTGAGTCAGGTCATTTCAGACTATCTTGTAGGGTTGAGAGTTTACATACCCTTTGACTTTGCCCGTAAACCAAGGCCACTGAATCATAGACTGAGGTGGAAAGCTACAGAACTTAGGCAGTTTTTGTTATACACTGGTCCAGTGGTCCTTCGTGATGCCCTGGCCTCACCAGTGTACAGTCATTTTATACTTTTATCAGTTGCTGTTTATATCCTTCTCAGTCAAAATTCTGTTTTATGTTGAATGAGTTTGCTCATAGATGTCTAATGTCTTTTGTTGAACATTATAGTGTGTTTTATGGTCAGGAATTTGTGTGTTACAATGTGCATGGATTAGTGCACCTTTCTGAGGATGTAAAGCAGCATGGTAATTTGGATGAATTTTCTGCCTTTCCTTTTGAAAATTACTTGGGATGTCTCAAAAAGCTTGTCAGAAGACCTTGCAATCATTTGGCTCAAGTAATTCGGAGATTATCAGAAATAGATGCCCACAGGAGTACAGGAGAGGAGAAAATGAATAGGATCCTCAGACGGGAACACAATAATGGCCCTGTTCTGTTGATTTTTTCAAAGTCTGTTAATCAGTTTCGAGAGGCCTTTCTTGGTGATTTAGTCATTAAAACGGAGACAACTGTTTGAAAATACAGAATAGTATTGCTATTATTGTGAACATTATTTTGAGTGGAGGAAAAGTGTTTCTTGTATACAAGGAGTATAGACATAGAAGTTCTTTTTTTGATTATCCAATGAATTCTTGTGACTTGGGAAATTTTGTTGTGAAGGGACTCTCTGAATAATTGCTCATCTCAGAGTTTAATGACACTGTTGAGAAGTATGTTAGGTTACCCCTCCAAGATTGTTTTGTTGTTTTACCATTGCTGCATACTGCACATGTTCATGAAACAGAAGATTAAATATGAAGTGTTTGGACAAACCAGTAGAAATGCATCAGTTGGTAAGTATGTTTTCAAATGTTCTATTTATTTTCACAGTACCATTTCATCAGAGGTTCCAATAAATCCTATTATTCAAAGACAAAACATATTTTAAAGGATAATATTTTAAAGGATATGATTCTTGTTTTTTATCTTTTTTTCCTCTCTTTATTAGGCATGTTTCATATTGTTTCATTTTTGGAAACCAATGAGGTGGAAGTGGTGCCTACTGGCTGGGTAGATGGTGACCAGTGTGTATGGCCAAGGCTTAAAGGAGATAGTCTCACAAAGGCAGTAAAACTTAACATGAAACCCAAAACGGATTGGAAGAAATACCAGGTTAAGCTTCTCTACACATCAGGTAGTTCTTTTATATTTAACAGTAATACTTGAATATTTGTGTTATTTACAAGATTTCTGTCAGTTTTGCTCTTTATCACCATGATTATGAACAAGTGATTGTTTTTATGAATGAGAAATGTATTATGGTATTTAGAGTAGTTGTGGCCTCTAGCACTTTTGATAACACTTGTCTTACAGACTTTGCAGTTGTTGAACCAATAGTTCACCTGAGAATAAAATTTCTGTCATCAATTACTCCTCTTTGTACACTCAAAAAAAAGATTTTTGCTGCTGGTCCAATCTACTTAAATTAAACAAGTTAAATCCACGCAATTTTTGGAAAATTTGGTCTAACATGATTTTTTCATGTTTAGTTATGTAACTTAATCCATTCATGTTAAGACTACATGAACGATTTGTGTTGCGTTAACATCAAATTTTAATTGGCTATAGCCTACATACATATAACATCCTTCTTTATTTTCGGCAGCAACTAATTTCGCATTCGCACATCGTGGGGGGCAGTTGTGGCCTAATGGTTAGAGAGTCGGACTCGTAACCAGAAGGTTGCCGGTTCGATTCTCAGTACCAGCAGGTAACAACTGATGTGTCCTTGAGCAAGGCACCTAACCCCCGTTTGCTCCCCGGGCGCTGCAGTGTTAGCTGCCCACTGCCCCGGTGTATGTGTGTTCACGACTTGAAGTGTGTGTGTTCACTATTCACTGGTTGGGTTAAATGCAGAGGTCACATTTCGGGTATGGGTCACCATATCTGACAACAAATAGGTCACTTTCACTTAATATTATTTACAATCTATGGTTATGTATTAACATAAACTTTAAGCGCCTCCGTCTATGGCACAGTCATAACTTCAGTCCTGGAAAAATTTGATGCAAGATAATTGTGACATTGAACCACTTCCTGTTTATTAAAATCAGGTGGTGTACCTTATGTAATTTAAACTGTAATGTTTCTTACATTGTTACGTTATTTCACTATAACAATATCCCAATACTGAAAAATTGGAAACTGTTCCAATACTGTGCTTTTTTGCTCGCTCTCTTTTTTCCAACAGAGAGTTGACATATACTCTGCACGTGAATGCCGTGTCCACACGAGACGTGATGCGAGGCATAAAAGTTTTTAATGTTAATTGCATCTCGTTACCTAAACAAGTCTAAACAAATTGCTTTTATACATTTTCGTTTGACAATTAATATTTATCTTACTGGTGGGTCTTAAGGTAAAAATGTGTGTAGCCTACGTTGGCATTTACCAATAAATATATAAATACGTATTTAATTTCTATAAAACAGTTGTCTTTGTCAGTAAAAAACAAGATATGCTACATAATAACAGCCCAACAACATATCTTATTTATTTGGCAGGAGTAATGCTGTAATATTGCATACCGTGTTATTGAGCCACACAGAATCACCGCATGGGAAATTCCTTCACCGCGACTGTACTACTGTAATTGCTGTACTATTCTTACTTTTGTAATGCGTTACTCCCAACACTGTAACACTCCTGTCTGTTGCCCTGCCTGTTTCCCAATGGACTACATTTCCCATGCTCCTTCACACTCCTGCACCTGTTCCGTATTTGTCTATACCACACCTGCCAGCAATCCCCTCATCACCCAGACTCTTTATATACTCTGTTCCCCTGCATTCTTTGTCTTGTATCGTATTGTTTTGCTATGATGTGTTCGAGAGGTTCGGTTTGTTTCCATATCAGTTTTTTGTCACTAAATATTGGTTTTGAACCTATTCTTCGTTTGGCTCCGTGACTTTCCCTGTGACAAACACTGATTATCACACATTACTTTTAGAATAAACATTGTGATCTGGTTATAATGTAGAACATTTCTAAACATTTCTACATGATTAAGTCTATTAATGTCAATTATATTAAGGGAAATTGACAATTAGGATTTTGTCATTAACCCCTAGATTCCAGGTCATATTGCTGCTAATATAACATCAAAATGTCTCTATACTACAGGTGCTGTCAGGCAGAATCCACTGACTGGAAGGTCTTCTGACAAGAACATTGAACTGACCATCATAAAATGGCTGCATCTGGCTGGAGATCGAGATGGTGGGAGGAGGGAGCGCATGAAAGTCTGTGACTCTCAACAGTAGACTGCCAATTATTGACCGTAGTTCATCCTATGCTCAAATGTGTTCTACAATTTTTTTGTCATTTAACATTTTAAATGAATATTTAACATTTTCTTTTTTCTGTTTTTTGTTCTGTTCCACATTTTCTACAATTGTTTTGCATAATTTCATATGCTTCGTTGCATTAAAATACATGCATTGATTACATATTTGCAGTTGTTTGATTTACTAGGAAAATATAGTATGGCTTTTACATAAAACTATTTACATAAATGGTATTACACACAGAAATATTACTATGTAATGGATATTTAAAAAAATTAGATGTGGTGTAAATATGGTTAAACTCTGGGAGCCACATGTGGCACACACAAGGGCCATAAGTCCTTTACTGAACTCAACCAAACAAGAAAGACATATAAGGTCCACATATGGTCCACATCATTCTTTATTATATGGCTCACTGCTGGTGGAATTATGGCACAGATTTGGTTGAATTGTGATTAAGAAGATGTGGACCAGATCTGGGCCGGGGAACATTTTCTTAAGTGGGACACAGCTCAGTAGTTTATTTAGGCCAGATCTGCGCCAAAGGAAATTTGCTGACTGGGGAAGGGCAGAACCATGATATGGGGCCCCCCTAGTGGTCCGTCGACAATAACATCACCTGCTGATTCTGACTGACCTGGGGCCGGTTGCACCAACTTGACGTAGAATACACCCGGTTGTAAGAGTAGTCTGGATGTAAAATGCGCCTCCTGCGTAGAATCTATACCTGTTGCACCACGTACGTCTGAGACTAAATCTTACGCCTAATCTTAGGCTTAAGTAAAATTGTTTATATAAGTAGTACCAGGGTTTTGCAAGGTCTAGAAAATACGCTGACCTTCCGTCCCCAGGCAATGCAAAAGAACTGCGCGTTTGCGCTCAGTAGTCCAGGCGTCTCCGGACGCATTAACAGCCAGCCTGTAATTTTCAAAGATCCTTTTCCACGTGCAGAAGGGTATCGGTGGGTCAGCGCCGCATGGCAGGAACGGAGCAGGTGTGGGAAGACTCATCGACGCCAATTGTTATGTTCGGCAGTAGCAAGCAAGTTGTCTCCCTCGGAATCGTAATAATGACGAGGTAAGTAGATTATAACAGCACTTTATTTTGGTAACATGTGTCTACTCTCTTAACCGTGACTATACACTGTACTACATTCTCATTGCTCTTTTCTTCTAAAAAAAAATTTCAAGGTATCTTTGCCCTTAGTAAAGTTCTTGAAACAAATTACTTTTGTTAATTAAACAAATATAAACATTAAAATTAATAACATGAACAATTCAACACTTTAATATTTGTGTCTGTGTGAGAAAGTTTAAGATTGTCCTCAATAAGTGAAGAACAGCTCTGCAGCCTCTCTTTTCTCCTCAGCTTCACTTTCCACAAATGTGAAAACATCAGCAACGCCCTGTGATTATAAATAGAGAAAACAGATGCAAATCAGTATTTAGTTGCAGCCATAGTTTATTCATAAATATAAAATAATGCTTGAATATTGATGCTTTTCAGCAATAACAGTGATACGGTTTGTCAAGATTAATGAGAATCTATACCTGAATGTCAGCTTCTTCTGGCCTGTCAGTATTGTCCTATCTCTTCTTGCTCTATTTTTCCTGAAACAACAAGCAAAAACAAGTTTGCTAGAAAATAATTCCCAAATATTCCATGATCTTGTGTAATATTTGTTTTTACCCTTGAATTTAGCAACGTAATGCTAGAGCAAGCTACAAATAAAGTTTTCACTATTAACAATTCATAATAAAAGTTATGCTTTTGATAAATACAAAGAGGAACACAACCCTTAAGTAGGGCAGACCAAAAGTAAATTACAAAACTTCCATTGAATATTCACTGCTCTTCTTCTGTTTCTGTCATCTTACCTTTATCAAGGAAAATGCTTATGTTCGGCCTTCATTATTACATCTTCATTACGGTCTTCGTTGTTGTTTTTACAAGTCCCTGTAAAACAACATAACAGTGTTAACAGAATATGAGCATGTTCATTTTTAGGTGAACTTAAAAAATATCACAAACATGACAAGCACATATTAATAAAATACAACGTTAGCTTACATTCTTAATCTTATGTCTAATATGCCGTAAACATCTCCGTTAATATTTATTGTCTCGTCTTACAATAACGCACTAACGTAAATCACATGATTTGATTAGCCACGGCTTGGCTTCCAGTATCTTCCGCATTCTTTGATTTGATTGGTCATTACATTCACCAGCGCTTAGACTGCTAAGGCAGATCACTACATGTAACTTTTTTACTTTTTGTCATCATAACCACATAAAGTACATAACGGTGTGTTAGAGGTGCAGAACAATAACTGTCATTAGTTTTTGAGCTGAACAGGAAACCAAATGCGGACGAAACAACCATATGCAACGCGAAAGTTGTGATACAACAACACTGATTTGTTTGGACAGCAAAGTACAAGTACACATATAAAACACCATAACAGCTTCACTTACCTGCATCAGTCTTTGAAGAGGATTGAAATCTTCAGCAGGAATATCCCATAATTAATTCCAACCACACGTGACCTTATCCACCAATCAGATGAGAAGCCACTGTTACCATGGGAATCGCGCAGTTGCTAATGACAAAACGTATTTAAATTCAAAGAGCAGAATAAGGTGGTGCTTATACACATTTTGATAATATATTAGAATTTTTTAGAAAACATTTTCTAAATCCTCAGATTTCTATAATTATTCATAGTAAATCAAACTACTTAAATGTGGCCCACAATCACTATGCCGATCTTGGGCCACACACAATCGGCCCAAATGCTGTCTGCTGTCATGCATCCAGTACCATCACTGCCACACATGGCCCACACTTGGCCGACATGTTGCATGCCAGTGCCGGCAGTGCACCAGCAGTGCCATCCTGAGACCACATTTGGGCCGAGTCCGTCTGATATGTGGGTAGTAACAAGTTAGCTCTTTTAAGACAGGTTTCTAAGGTTGCTCCAGAAAGGTCATTGTCCTGCACAGTTAAGTTCCAAACAGGCCAAACACACCTTGTAAGGAAAGTAAGGGTCACGAGCAAACGCCACAACACAATGTTTTCAGAATGGGGCAAACAAAGGGCACTAAGAGTTTCTGTAGTGTTCCGTAATGTTTTCAGAATGGGGCAACGTTTCTGTATTGTAGTGGTTATCATGTTCGCCTCACACACGAAAGGTCTCCGGGTTGAAACATGTCAGCTCTTTTAAGACAGGTTTCTAAGGTTGCTCCGGAAAGGTTGTCCTGCACAGTTAAGTTTCAATCTGGCCAAACGCACCTTGTAAGGAAAGTAAGGGTCACGAGCAAACACCACAGCTGAAAGCTATTCTCAACTATATTTTTTCATTAAGACAAAGTTGTCAACCTAATATCAGAGAGAGTGTCAGGGCTTTGAACATGCGAGAGGCACGTTCTAGAAAGTAGTCAATAATCTAGAAAGTAGTGTTTTTACGACGAGGATGGGATTAGCAGTCCATCGCCTTAACCACTCGGCCACCTCGTCAATGTGACTGAAATGAACAAAGTTACAAATGCTAGCATTTACATCCGTGCATTTACTATTTTATTTTCAAGCCTTTTCGAGATGAAAGTGACAAGTTCTAAGGAGGGTTTTCTAAATCGTGTACACACTGTGCAAGGGATTGCTGATGGTCTATTTACTTTAACACCTTTTGACGATGATTTTTATCCAAAGCGACTTACAATTGAGGAAAACTGCAAGCGATTCGTCTAAGTAAGCAATATTCACGAGAAGTGCTAGTAATACAAGGTTTCAAATACAACGTCAAGATAGTATAAGCAAGTATATAGAGAACATTAGGAAAGGAAAAATAGGGGTAGAATTTTTCTTTTTATATTATGAGACAGTTAAGTGCTCACGGAAGAGGTGGGTCTTCAGCTGTTTTTTGAATTGTGAAATTGATCCAGCAGTCCTGATGGAAACAGGAAGATCATTCCACCAGCCGGGAACGGTGAAAGAAAATGTCCTTGAGATGGATCTCATGCCTCTCTGTGAAGGAACAATGAGGCGCCGCTCGTTTTCAACTTTCAAGTGAGATATAAATTTGGTTGTAAATTTGCTCTGTGTCGCACGCTCAGCACTTTTGGTGTGTGAAGCAAGTCATCAGCAAAGTTGTGTTTTCTACAGAGCTCAAGGTTACAACAAGAAACGATGAAAAGCTGAAAGATATTCTCAACTATGGTAAAGTCACGTTTTCGGATTTAAACACACGCAAGACATTTTCATTAGGACAAAGTTGTCAACCTAATATCAGAGAGAGTGTCAGGGCTTTGAACGGCACGTTCTAGCAATTAGTCAATAATCTAGAAAGGAGTGTTTTTACAACGAGGATGGGATTTCGAACCCATGCGTGCAGAGCACAATGGATTAGCAGTCCATCACCTTAACCACTCGGCCAAAGTTACAAATGCTAGCATTTACATCTGCATTTACTATTTTATTTACAGATTCCGATACCGATAACCAATAAATTAATATTTTTATATTATAATTTTCATATAATCTTCAGTTTGTGCTCCCAGGAGAATAGAAAATCTAAAATGCACTGATATTTTAGTGTTCTGGGAACAACGCTCCGTGTTTTAGACTTTGCGCTTGTAACTTTAGCTGCTGCGGCTTCTTATTCTTTCAATACATATTCGACCATTCAAGTGAGATATAAATTTGGTTGTAAATTTTCTCTGTGTCGCACGCTCAGCACTTTTGGTGATTTGCTTTTCGCTGCTGAATTACTATCCCGTGTAAACTGCATGAGCCTGAATAAATAAACAACGGCATGCGCGTCAATAAACGCCTCATTTGTTTGCGAAGGTGCGAGCGCAACCAACAGAGACTCGCGGTGCGGAGCAACAGAGCTTGAAACAGGCTAATCCTAGAATAAAAAAAAAAAATTATTAGTTCATTCTCGTGAGACGTAATCATTGCAGTGTCATACATAACCAATGTAACGATTGCTTTTCTGTAATTAAATAAATCTCAATGTCATACGTGGCTGACAAATGTGATCTCTTTCCCTGTGTTTTGGTGTATTTTTCTTTAAAAAGTGTTTCTTTAAATCCAGTAATAATAAATGTTTTCATTGTAAGTGCATTTCATTTTTTGTGTGATTGCTTTGAATGCTGCACTATGGCAGCCGTTCACAGAAATAAAGTGACGAGTATCAATACTTTATCAGTTATTATACAGTTATTGTAGGTACTCTTTATTTAAAAAAGGTAAGTAAGCGTTAGACTCTTGACCAGAAGGTTGCTGGCTCAGTGCTGGAGAAAAACTTGCAGACTGACGAAGACATGTTTGTTCACAGATGATGACACGCGTCAGTTTTAAAGCTGCAGTCACTTCCACTCAGAAAGCGGATAAATCTCGGATATATTAGACTGTTTATTGATTTACCAACAAACTTATTTTATCGGATGTAGTTATCGGATTTCAATTATTTATCAGAGGAATAAAAATGAAGTCATTTTTTACCCATATCGGCCGTACCATAGGTATGCTCAGAATGCTAACTTCCACCCTTCGCTACTGCTTGAAAAACAACTTTTTAATCACATTTGTATGCACAAACAGGTTCCACCAAGATTTGAACTTGGATCACTGGATTCAAAATCCAAAGTTCTAACCATTTCTCCATGCAACCAAAGACAATAACGTGTCGCTGGATTCAAATCACACATTTTAACATGGAATTCACTGTCTGTACATATTACAAGATTCAAAGTTCTCAGCATTTTACACACAGAAAATCATTGAGTGCTGTCTTGTACCCTTTGCCATAACCCAGAAACATTTTGTTACAAAAGCAGACTGCAGAAATTGGTTCCATTGTGGTTGATTTGAACTCGGACCACTGGATTCAAAGTGCTAACCATTATTACCATAGTAATCCTCAGAACGCTAACTTCAACACTTTGCTACTGTCTGAAACAGCATTGATTTTTCTGATCAAACAGGTTCCACCGAGATTTGAACTCGGATCACTGGATTCAAAGTCCAGAGTGCTAACCATTACACCATGGAACCGAAGACAGTCACAAAGCTGGATTCAAATCATACATTTTAACATGAAATATACTAGGGCTGCACAATATTTATCGGACAGATAAATTATCGGCCAATATGGGTAAAAATGACGTCATTTTTATTCCTCTGATAAATAATTGAAATCCGATAACTACATCCGATAAAATAAGTTTGTTGGTAAATCAATAAACAGTCTGATATATCCGCTTTACGAGTGGAAGTGACTGCAGATTGAAAACTGACGCGTTCATTGTGTCATCATCTGTGAACAAACACGTCTTCATTGGTCTGCAAGTTTTTCTCCAGGTGTCTTGCTGAAGGGCACCTCAGCCGTTACCCGCCAGCACTGAGCCAGCAACCTTCTGGTCAAGAGTCTAACGCTGTAACCACTGGGCCACGACTGCCCCCACCTTACAGTCTGTATTTTAGTTACCTTTTTATATAAAGAGTACCTACAATAACCGTATAATAACTGATAAAGTATTGATACTCGTCACTTTATTTCTGTGAACGGCTGCCATGGTGCAGCATTCAAAGCAATCGCACAAAAAATGAAATGCACTTGCAATGAAAACATTTATTATTACTGGATTTAAAGAAACACTTTTTAAAGAAAAATACACCAAAACACAGGGAAAGAGATCACATTTGTCAGCCGCGTATGACATTGAGATTTATTTAATTACAGAAAAGCAATCGTTACATTGGTTATGTATGACACTGCAATGATTACGTCTCACGAGAATTAAATAATAATTTTAAAAAAAATTCTAGGATTAGCCTGTTTCAAGCTTTGTTGCTCCGCACCGCGAGTCTCTGTTGGTTGCGCTCCCACCTTTACAAACAAATGAGGCGTTTATTGACACGCATGCCGTTGTTTATTTATTCAGGCTCATGCAGTTTACACGGGATAGTAATTCAGCAGCGAAAAGCAAATCACCAAAAGTGCTGAGCGTGCGACACAGAGAAAATTTACAACCAAATTTATATCTCACTTGAAAGGTCAAATATGTATTGAAAGAATAAGAAGCCACAGCAGCTAAAGTTACAAGCGCAAAGTCTAAAACACGGAGCGTTGTTCCCAGAACACTAAAATATCAGTGCATTTTAGATTTTCTATTCTCCTGGGAGCACAAACTGAAGATTATATGAAAATTATAATATAAAAATATGAACTTATTGGTTATCGGAATCGGTTAAAAATGTTCATATCGTGCATCCCTAAAATATACAGTCTATACAGATAACTGGATTCAATGAACTAACCATTAAAACCATAGGTATCCACAGAATGCTAACTTCAATCTTTTGCTACTGTCCGAAACAGCACTTTTTGACTACATTTTTCTGATCAAACAGGTTCCATCGAGATTGTTATGGTACAGGATAAACGACAGTGAGTTTAGTTTGTGGTTGTATGATCTTGTTCTGTTCTCTACCATACAGTATGGTGGTCTGATGTTCTTGTCCCCAAGCTACTGATCTCTGATCTCGTTTTGTGAACTTTACTCCATCAGTTGGGTCCAATCTGCAAATTCAATGAGAGAGAACTTTGTCTTGTCCAGGTTCCCTTTGAGGTGGTGTCTTCTGAATTGGGTCTGTTGCAAGCGAGGCAGATGGTTCAAGAGGCATTTCACATTTGACCCACTGTGCAATTCCTCAATTCCCTCCCCCTTTAAGGCTTTCAGCATACCAACAGCATACCAACTATCTGCGTTTACTATTTTTTTCAAGCCTTTTAGAGATAAAAGTGACAAGTTCTAAGGAGGGTTTTCTAAACCGTGTACACACTGTGCAAGGGATTGCTGATGGTCTAATGACTTTGACACCTTTTGATGATGATTTTAAACCCTTATCATTGTGCATCTGACTAATCACAACTGTTTGGAACGTTCAAAATAACATCGATTTGACTGATGGGGAAGTGTGTGTGAAGCAAGTCATCAGCAAAGTTGTGTTTTCAACAGAGCTTGCGATGGTCCATTACCATCCACAACATTAGACTGACAACTTTCATAGATGAGAAATGCTTAAAGGTGGTGGGCCGAGTGTTTAAGGGTGATGCGAGTGTTTAAGGGTGATGGACTGCTAATCCATTGTGCTCTGCACGCGTCATCCCATCCTTGTCGTAAAAACACTACTTTCTAGATTATTGTCTTGCCTCTCGCATGTTTAAATCTCTGACTCTATGTATAACGCAGATGTAGGTGCTAGCGCTTGTAATTTTGTTGGGATCTGGCCCCTCGACGAGGTGGCAGAGTGGTTAAGGCTATGGACTGCTAATCCATTGTGCTCTTCTTTCTAGATTATTGTCTTGCCTCTCACACGTTTAAAGGCCTGACACTATCTATAACGCAGATGTAAGTGCTAGTGCTTGTAATTTTCTTTTGAAAGGTTAGGTCGCCAACCTTTCAAAACGACTTTATCATTGATGAGAATAGCTTTCCGCTTTTCATCGTTTCTTGTTGTAACCTTGAGCTCTGTTGAAAACACAACTTTGCTGATGACTTGCTTCACACACTTTTGATGGCCCATTACCATCCACAACATTAGACTGACAACTTTCATAGATGCTTAAAGCTTTGACCCTGTACTTCCCCATCAGTCAAATTGATAAAATGTTTGTTATTTTGAACGTTCCAAGCAGTTGTGATTAGTCAAATGCACAATGATAAGGGTTTAAAATCATCGTCAAAATGTGTCAAAGTCATTAGATCATCTGCAATCCCTTGCACAGTGTGTACACGGTTTAGAAAACCCTCCTTAGAACTTGTCACTTTCATCTCGAAAAGGCTTGAAAATAAAATAGTAAAAGCAGATGTTAATGCTAGCATTTGTAACTTTGTTGATTTCAGTCACCTCGACGAGGTGGCCGTGTGGTTAAGGCGATGGACTGCTAATCCATTGTGCTCGGCACGTGTGGGTTCGAATCCCATCCTCGTCGTAAAAACACTACTTTCTAGATTATTGACTACTTTCTAGAATGTGCCGTTCAAAGCCCTGACACTCTCTCTGATATTAGGTTGACAACTTTGTCCTAATCAAAATGGCTCCAAAAACGTGAGTTTACCATTGTTGAGAATAGCTTTCAGCTGTGGTGTTTGCTCGTGACCCTTACTTTGCTTACTAGGTGCGTTTGGCCAGATTGGAACATAACTGTGCAGGACAACCTTTCCAGAGCAACCTTAGAAACCTTTCTTAAAAGAGCTGACATGTTTCCACCCGGTTTCGAACCGGGGACCTTTCACATGTGAGGCGAACGTGATACCCACTACACTACAGAAACTCCTAGTGCCTTTTGTTTGCCCCATTCTGAAAACATTACGGAACACTACAGAAACTCTTAGTGCCCTTTGTTTGCCCCATTCTGAAAACATTGTGTTGTGGCCTGTGGCATTTGCTCGTGACCCTTACTTTCCTTACAAGGTGTGTTTGGCCAGTTTGGAACTTAACTGTGCAGGACAATGACCTTTCCAGAGCAACCTTAGAAACCTATCTTAAAAGAGCTAACTTGTTACTACCCACATGTCAGACGGACTCGGCCCAAATGTGGTCTCAGGATGGCACTGCTGGCGCACTGCCGGCACTGGCATGCAACATGTCAGCCAATTGTGGGCCATGTGTGGCAGTGATGGTACTGGATTCATGACAGCAGACAGCATTTAGGCCGATTGTGGATGGGAGGTGTGTGGCCCAAGATCGGCATAGTGATTGTGGGCCACATTTAAGTAGTTTGATTTACTATGAATAATTATAGAAATTTGAGGATTTCGGCTTGCTTTAGAGGATTTAGAAAATGTTTTCTTTGCATTTCATCAAATGATTTTTTTTTAAATAAAAATTTAGTTTTGTAATGGTAAAAACTTTAAAATCACTTTTTTTCTCTCTCTCTCTCTCTGACAGGCACACACGCATGCACACTAAAATATAAATATAATTCTCATATCATATTTTTGAAATAATTCTAATATATTATCAAAATGTGTAGAAGCACCACCTTATTCTGCTCTTTGAATTTAAATACGTTTTGTCATTAGCAATTGCGCGATTCCCATGGTAACAGTGGCTTCTCATCTGATTGGTGGATGAGGTCACGTGTGGTTGGAATTAATTATGGGATATCCCTGCTGAAGAATTCAATCCTCTTCAAAGACTGATGCAGGTAAGTGAAGCTGTTATGGTGTATAATCTAACGGTTAGTACATAGCTAATGAGATGTTTTATATGTGTACTTGTACTTTGCTGTCCAAACAAATCAGTGTTGTTGTATCACAACTTTCGCGTTGCATCCCCTCCCCCTCAAAAAATATTTAATCAACAGTTCAAAAATAAAACAAAACAGAGGAAATAAAACATATTTAGCTAAATATTACATCAATAAGCTTGTACAACAGTGTGAAACTGCGACACCGCTTGACAGAATTCCAGAGAAAGGCAGCGTTTCTCTTGCCTCCTGTGAGCCAATTGACTTTCAATGTAACCCCTAAAGCGTGCGGTGAGTTTGAGTGGGTCCTATTGAAAAGAATGGAGAAAAGTCACGTGATAGGAGGCAATGCCTCCAAGGGGCGATGATTGGATTAACTCATCAGTTGGTGAGATGACGTGTGATATGATCTCATCTCACTGAGATTATATCTCACGTCATCCCGCCTTCCTGCTCGTCATCATCATTATCAATTTTAAACCTGTGGCGCTAAAATAGATTTAACCTTTATTATTTTTGAATACTAGTTTTATTAATCGTGTAGGCTACCTTTAGGACCTGTAGGATTTGTGGCGGAGATGGCGGAGGCAGAGCAGATATCGATTGTTGACAGAATATTACGTGGTTTTTCATTCGACACCTTGTCTTTTGAGGAGAAAAAAGCAATCAAATCTGGCGGAAGACCGCAACCTACTGTCAATATTAAGAAACAAGGGAGAGGATTTTCGGTCGATTGCTACACAAGAGTGGACTGGCTTACCGGGAGTAAAGAGAAAAACCGTTTGTTCTGTTGGCCTTGCCTTCTTTTCTCAAGTACCAGAAATGGCACTTGGACAAAATATGGATTTGATGACGTTAAAAACTTGAAACGGGCAATTTGGAGACATTGCAAATCAAAGGACCATGTAAGTTCCCAAGTTAAACTTAATCTTTTGGGGAGAGTTCGTATAGAACATGTGTTGGATGAGGGAGCTAGACTTCAAGTTGAAAAGCACAACCAGACTGTGAGAAAAAATCGTGCAGTGCTCGAGCGCTTAATTGACACCACAACCCTTCTTGCCCGACAAGAACTAGCATTCCGCGGGCGTTATGAAAACGGATGGATGCTAATGGACAGCGAAAGAAAGTTATTGTAAAGTGGAGTTGGGAGGACATCCTTTAGTACAACTGGACCCGTATACAGGAGAAACTGCCTGAACTCTGTAGCTTTCTAGTGATCTAATTCCGACAGTGATCTCGGCTTTCTCGCAAAATCACAAGGTATGTACTTTGACATCTGTAAAAGTTTTTCTGAGATGGCATTGATCTTTAGAGAGCTCTGTCTGTACTTTAAGTTGCCTTTGGTCCAAAAATTGAGCATCTTCCTTGTCACACCAAGACAGACAACATGCATGTAGTCAAGCACAAATTGTGTGACCAATCCTATATGTAATGTGCTCAGTATTGATCGGCCTTTATGATGATTTTCATCACGCAGGTCTGCAAATGACTCATCTGTTCTTCGGGTGGCGTGTGTTTCAGGAAATGTCATT
Organism: Oreonectes daqikongensis; assembly: GCA_026939265.1. Taxonomy (NCBI): domain Eukaryota; kingdom Metazoa; phylum Chordata; class Actinopteri; order Cypriniformes; family Nemacheilidae; genus Oreonectes; species Oreonectes daqikongensis. Next base: position 110,905 of record JAOTQM010000153.1, read on the forward strand.
TTCCGTGCCACATAAGATCCCTCCTGTGTGCAACGATCGCAACCACTGTAGCCTCCATGCCCCTTTGTTTGCTTTATGAATGATCGTGCAGGAGCATCGCAAATAAAGCAGTCCAGTGACAAATGAAACTTCCTCTCACCCACAGTAAAGCCTTGTTCCAAAGTAGAAACTTCCTCAACAAAGTCTTGAAGAAATTGGTTGGGATTGTGTGGTTTGCCGTTTCCACAAAAGCCCCTATTACAAATGGATCTCTCTCAAAAGGTAATTTTCCTAAAATTGGCCAAAGTTGCTTCAGAGAACTTTTGAATAATGGCAGTCCATCTGTGTTTAACTGTGTCAGTTTGTGACAGCAGTCCATCTTTGTTTTGGAGCAAATGTTCCAATATGCCAAAATGCACATACTCCCCACCGTCAATGGTTTTCACATCATGTGATAGTGATGTTTTTATCAAAGTTCTTATACATTTTGGGAGTGAGGGGATGTATCGGTTTAAAATTTTAAGTAGGCTGTCTGCTGCATTTTGTGTCACACCAGACTCTATCACCCACTGGCGCAGCTCATTTGGCAGGTCATCAAAGTTGCTGGTGTCATCTGTGTCACTAAAAAAATCATCTTCCTCACTGAAGTTGCTCAGACAGTCAGTAAATCTGTCATCATCATCATCAATATTACTGTAATTTCCAATATCATTGTTAAAGTCAATGTTGTTGTCTGTGTTGTTTTTAGGTATCGAAATGACTGAGTTGTCACAAGTGATGTCTTCATCACATGATGCTTCATAATTTGCCAGAAGAGATTCCTGGGGACTAGCCACTTGGGTGTCTGTGTCATTTTTATGTGGAGCTTGGAGCTCATGAAGTATATTCTTCACACGCCTCCATTTGGTAACAGAACTCGCACCTCCAAAATGTTCCATGTTTCTACAAGAATTGAAGCACAAACATTTACATAAAATGGTTATGTAAACAACATTTTATGTAAATGTACAGTAATGTGCATGTCTTTGTATTTTTTGCTGTAGTGTGTGTAGGAAATGTCAGTTTACGTTTCCATTTCTGTTAACATTCCTTTTGTTATTATTTGTAATAATCCAGCAAAAGTTTTTATGCATAGGGAGTCTGATAACAGCTGGTGAGATCTGAGTCTGCCTATTATTATGGAGGTCGAGGGCAATTTCAAGTCTTGACTCATCAGCTTCTTAATTTATTGGAGTAAAATATATATATTAAATAATAAAAATATTTGCTAAAAATATAGACTTTTGCTTTTTGAATGCATATGATGCCTGACAACTAAAATAATTGTATACAGTGAGTTTATATGGCTTATTTTCATAGTCATTGCTGATAACTTTAGCTTGCTTTTGTGATGAAATTGTTTGATCTAAATGCAAGTACAAAGGAAGTGTCTGACGCTCAAAAATATTTATACTGAAAGAATTGACGTTTTTCAGCAATGGTCAGTCGTTATGAACATGAAAAATTAGATGATGCTAATGGATATATCCATTTATTTGTTTATTAAGGCATTACTATATGACTTTATAACATACTGCATGATGTGTAACTATGTTTTTAATCTATTACTAAATAATAAAGTGCTAACACCGGGAAAGTTTCTGACAAAAAAATACTTGCAGTACGAAGATACTCTATGCTTGACAGGGCTTGACATTAAGCATTGTGATGTGGTTGTCCTTCGGACAATTAAATTTGTCATTCACTTGTCCGAGTGCAAATATTACTTGTCCAAAGATAAAAAATGATATTTTATTGGAAGTGTCAATATAATTGTTTCGGATCCTGATTTGCCAAGTTTGCTTATAAGCGTTTTAGTGTCTGCTGCGGCCACCTAAATGTGTTAATGCTCTACATGATTGCTATAGAACAGGGCTGTACATTAACTTTTTTGCACATTTTTTCTAGATCAGTTTTAACATAGCTACTATCCCATCACTAAAATGACCAAATGTAAATATCCATGTAAGTCTAAAATTAAATTAAATTAAAACATAACTGAGAACACCTTTAGGAGCAAGGATTATTATTTACCTTGAAATAGAAAACTGGAAGTAGAGGAAGATGATCCAATCTGAAAAATAAATAAACAAACAAATAGACTATAACTTGCTGCATATTAACCCAAGCATTTCTAATAGTTAGTGAAAACCTATACTTACAAAGCCAAAGGACGGATTGCGTTATGGCTTTTAAAAAAGCCTTTGGGGTGTATTTAGCAGCTGTTGAGACACAAGCAGAGGAGAGAAATATAAGAAACAAGCCTAAATATGAGTGTGATGGGCCTCTACCAATAAAAATCTTTCATCAATGATTACAGACTATTTAGAATGTAATGAACATGGCAAATCTGAAAAAAACAAACAAACAAATAAGACTTCTGATAGTTAATGAAAACCTGTACTTACAAAGCCAAAGGATGGACTGTGTTATGGCTTTTAAAAAAGCCTTTGGGATGTATTTAGCAGCTGTTGAGGCGAGAGAGAGAGAAAACATAATGAGTTGTAAATGAGTCGTAATAATGAGTATGTAATTGCAACTAATCAATAAGGCAAATCAGAAATGCAGGATTACTTGATCACTTACAAAAATCAGATGGAAATCGTCACTGAAAAAAGAGAGAAGAGAATATTTTTTTCTTAATGAATTTGTTCAATAGCATCTGAATCTGTATTCATGAAGATTCTTAGTGTGAAGAGTTATTTTAAGTAGGCTTAAAATTTCCAGAGAAGAGCACACAATGCTTCAGATCTTGTCAGTTAGAGGAAGTGACAAAGGAGCTTACACAGTTCAGTTCGCTTAAACAAATTTATGTATCACTGATTTAAATGGAAAATATTATATTAACTCTGTATAATATTACATTTACATTTTACATTACATTTATGCATTTGGCAGATGCTTGTATCCAAAGCGACTTACATTGCACTATTCTATACATTCATTTTAGAGTATGTGCAATGCCTGGGATTGAACCTATGACCTTGGTGTTGCTAGCACCATGCTCTAACCACTGAGCTACAGGAAAGCTGTAATAATAAAATGATAATAAAATAATAAAAATATCATGGCTTGTTGTATTATTTTACAGTATTATACAATTCTGTTTTCCCCTATGATACCGAAAGTAACAGTTGACGTTTTGGTAAAGCGCAAGTAGGCCTTATTAAAATATTCCAGAGAAGAGCTTCGAGCAAGAAAGGTTATAGTGTCGCCTACAGGCCATCACAGCACACAGCACCCTACGCTTGAGCTGACGTTTATAAATGTCAAACTTTACTATTAATGGAAACACGTAAAGTTTAATTTCAATAAATATTTAAATGAATCCAAAACAATATAGAAATACATATACTAAAACTGAATGATTAAAATAACTAAATAAAAAAGAATGAATTAATATATATAACTGACAACAAATATATTTTGATAGACCTAACGTTACTCTTTCAAAAGGTGTGATTTTTTTTTTACTGCTGAAACAATACTGGAAAATAAATTATCACTGGCTATTTTGTCACATTACAGCAAACACGCAAGGTATGCGCGCGATCGGTCTCGCGCTCTCTCTAACACACCGCGTATGGCTACCGTTTGCTCTAATGGAGACTTGTGGTGAGATGCGCAAGAAAGAGCAACCTGATAGCCTGACAAAACCTGAAACATTGTATTTTAAAATTTTCATCCTGGAAATCAACTAACGTTAATCATTTAAAGTAAAATATGTTTATTATTATTGTAAAACCGATATGGTACGTTTGTTTCTTTCTGTGCACGCAGAGAGAGAGGGGCAGGTCACACGCCCACAATTACCAGCAGCGAATAACGGCCTTTAACAGTGTACGGTCCAGCTGATTGGGTAAATAGCACAAAAAAGACGGAAAACCAGTTTGTGTGAGCAGTTAATGCAGTACATTTACCGGAAAAAACAGTCCGTCAACTGTGTGAAAGCGTTAAAAGCGAACTGTCCCCTCAGACTGTCCTGTGTCGTTATTCGATTGCTATTATTATTATATTGTTATATTATTATTAATATTATTACTTTCTTCATTATATGTACGTTTGTTTCGTTGTGGGCTTATGTTTTAGGATGAATAAAAAAAAAAAGGTCAAGTAAAAATATTTTTACCTCAGAAAAACGGCAGTACGTGGGGTCCACTCAGAAGTCAAGTCGGGCTGTGGTCACTATGGTTACTATGGTCAATGACCCCAGCTTCGCGGGCTGGGCACGCGAGCAAGAATTTCTGACAGAAGTTGCTAATTTCATATATTTTTATTTTTGACATTTTTATTGTACATTTATACAATCATACATTGCGTTATACTACTACATGACCAAAAAAGCAAAAACATTTAAAAAAGAAATCTGTGATGCAGCTCCGTGAGTCCTGGAAACAACGTCATTGCGCAATGCATTTTGGGAAGATTCCGCTATGTTGTATTCTACGCTTAGCAGTACACAACGACAGTAAACAAGATAATAACAACGGAACGTAAGAAGATCAGATGCAAAGTTCCATATAGAGAACAACTTAACGATAAAACACAGTTGTACTTAGCAAATATTAAAGAAATTCAACGATACGCTTGAACGGAAATAAGTTAGTGGTCTGGCCGGTGATCTCAACGAGCTACCGCAATTAAAGTGATATCAGAGCAGTGTGGATTCATAATAATTAACGTTACATGTATAGGCTGATGCATCACCTGATGGGCTTATTTACTGTACATGTTGTGAGAAAGGATGTGTAGAAATTAAATGCACCCAGTGGTCATCGGAATGCACATACCGACCGTGACGCATGTGAAGTGAAATGAACGGAAAACTCCCGGTTTTATTTCAGAAAGACAACTGTTACATTTCAATGTAAGAATGAAAGTACAATGAGTCTTTAAAGAAATAATTGTTAATTTGATGTTTTTTTAACTGAATGAGACAACCTCGATGACGTATGCGGTCGACAAATGGACCTCTGGAGGACGCAGCCGCTATCGCAAGAAAGGTCGACCCTTCAGCACTATTGTGTGGAGGTAAGTACAGTATTGTGGAATATACCAGCTGATATATTTCGGTGGTCAATCTGCATTTTAAATGGTTTTAAAACTAGCCAAATCAAGTAATTCAATGTCAACTTTAATCATATAAAATGTAACAGTGGCTAACACTGTGGCAGGTGAGCAAAAAAAGTTAATGTCAAGCCCTGTATTATAATCAACTTGTGTGTATGCCTATGTGTTAAAAAGTTAACTTCCAAAATATACTTGAAGTGCTTTATTTCCTCGTACTAAATTTGTAGGTATATAATAAAAATTATGCTTTAGTACTTCTTAAGATAATTGTATTTGCTTTTAACATACCATCTCTGTATTTCAAAAATGTATTTAGTTACCATCTGTAATAAAATTTTAGCACATTTTAGTTCATATTCATGGTGTCTCCAAATAGTATGACTGAGTACGCTTATGTTTTTAAGATTAGCTCAAGTAGTATTAAAGAATTTTTTTTTTATATTTAGCCAAAATAGAGCACTTCAAGTACGTTATGGAAATGTACTTTTTATCACCTGGGTATATATCATTTTAATTTATTAGTTTTAAACAATGCATTTTTTTACATTTGGTAAGTATTATTTATTTTTTACATTGAAAATTGTGAAAAAGATTGTGGAGTTGTAAAGTATGAGATTAAACATCTTACCTGTTTCCCCATCTTCTTTTCTAGTGAGATGTGCATTGGAGAACCTTGCTCATCCAGTTAATCTTTTTCTTCGATGGCATCAACATTTCCTTACCGCAGAATGAAGGTCTTGTGTTGTGAACTTGGAATGTGGAGGATTTGAAATCTCCAATGAACTTTTTTAAGATCTAAAAATCAGTTTCTCAAATGGGAATGCACTGTCTGCAAGCATCAAGTACCTTGCCTCTACTGGTAGATGTGGCAGGATGGGTGGCCCAGATCTGCTTTGTTACAAACATTCTTAGAGATATTTCCTTTGTGTTCAGCAGAAAATAAGAAATGTATACAGGTTTGGGACAACTTGAGAGTGAGTAAATGCTGACAGGATTTTCATTTTTGGGTTAACTATTCCGGTGGATTTGCCTCCAAAAAGCTAATTTTGTAGTTGCATCTTAACATAGAACTCAGTTCATTGTGAAGGTCCAGTAGTGTCTGGCAACTGAAAATGCAGGAGTGCTTTTGGATGAGAACAGATTATTTTCTTGAAACCCTCCAAAACAATTGATATGGGGGAGACTATTGTTATTTTATTGCTTTTTCTATTCATTTTCAGTGGTTGTCCATTTTTTCAAATATCAAAATTAAAAGTCATTGTCACAAATAAAGTAAAAGAGAATTCATGCCCAAAAATGTTAATAGCTTGAAAGAAATGCATATCTACATAATGAGGAAGAACCTGTGTGATGAGCAGACAAAGAAAATAAGAGATTGGGCAAGAAACAAATCTACTAGTAGTCTATTGTGCATTTATTATTTGAATGTTCCTCATCTTCGATTTGGTCTGAGATGTCACAATTTCTAAGTGTTAAAATGAACTGCATCCTAGTCTTAAATTTATAATTTGTTTTTAGATGATTCAATTTTCCTAAAATAAGAATATTTATTATTGATCTGTTTTTGTTATTAGGAACATTTTATATTCAATAAACAAAATGGAGCAAGTCAAAACCATTTTGCTAATTCTCAAACAGCTTTTAAAGCTTATTTACAATCTGTAAAGTTAAAAAATATGAAAAGCTTAAAGAATGGTGTCTCTACTAAATGAATTTAACATATGTTTGTGCCATTTTACTTTTTTGTTTTATTTGTATTATTAAACTTATTTAAATTTGTATTTACAAGATGTGAGATATGTGTCAAGAACGTGCTGTTAAATTTTGTAATTTTGAAGTGCAATAAAAATAGCACAGAGTTTTAAAGGGTTTGAAGTTTGACCTTTTGTACCCTTGAAAACAGCACACAAAAATACAGGTAAACCCCTAGAATATTGTTTTCTGTGAATATGTGAAAAACAATCTATTTAATGAGAAAACAAACCATGTGCATACAAACAAAACCTATGAGCCATATTAATCTATCTTTATTATTTTTTGATCTCTTTCCGAATGTGAGTAGGTTTCCTCACAAATCCAACATAATAATAAGCATGGGAAATTGTGCTTTGGTCAGCGACTTTGTCAAGATGATTGATAACGATTTTCAAAGCATAGGCTTAGATGAATACCGGTAATGCTTGTTTTTTGGCACTGTAAAAGCAGTACTTTTTGTGAGATGTATAACAAAAACCGGAAAACTAATGAACTCAATGACGTGTAAATTGCAGAGAATGGCTGTGTCATTAATAACGGGAAAGAGTTAAAAGGTTAGGCTACTTGCTTGAATTATTAAGACAATGTATGACATTAGTATTGTTGTTTTTTCTAGGGCTTTGCTAATGTTACCATATTTAAACTTGCCACCATTAATGCACACTTTGTTTTAATATATCTTTATCTTTATATTTATTATTATTACATTTTAAAAAGTCCTTGACATTTTATTTTACAATATTTGTGGAAACATTGTTAGAAACTATTAACAACAAATCGACCTACCTTTAAATGTATGTGCAATATGAAACAGCCGGAAAATAGCCTACTTTATAAATTAATTTAACAGCAGTCACAACGTTATTTGTATGGCATAATTTAAATGGAATTGGCATACTTCCATCATAAATCTATTGTCTTATTATATAAACATTTGTTTGCTATACATTGTTGAAACTGTCGTGATATTAGATGTGTTAAGAAATAGTCGCAAAACACGTTTTTCATCAAGAAATAACTGCATGTGATCTAATTCTTTTCATGTCAGTTTTTTCTAGGGCTTTGCTAATGTTACCATATTTAAACTTGCCACCATTAATGCACACTTTGTTTTAATATATCTTTATCTTTATATATTTATTATTTACATTTTAAAAAGTCCTTGACATTTTATTTTACAATATTTGTGGAAACATTGTTAGAAACTATTAACAACAAATCGACCTACCTTTAAATGTATGTGCAATATGAAACAGCCGGAAAATAGCCTACTTTATAAATTAATTTAACAGCAGTCACAACGTTATTTGTATGGCATAATTTAAATGGAATTGGCATACTTCCATCATAAATCTATTGTCTTATTATATAAACATTTGTTTGCTATACATTGTTGAACTGTCGTGATATTAGATGTTAAGAAATAGTCGCAACACACGTTTTCATCAAGAAATAACTGCATGTGATCTAATTCTTTTCATGTCAAAAGTGTAAATGACAGACAGATTTCTAGAGGTCTGGGCCCATATTCACACACAAAAAAAGTTTGAACTCGTCTTGGCAAGTGACTGTGACTAGTGAAATCCTCAATGGGGCGGATTTTACATTTCTGTTTAAAATGGCTCAATCTTAATGAGGAGTCGATAATGAAATCGACTCTCGAGGAACCACATGGGCTAACCTATGCAGGCCCTGCGGGTTTTCTGTGGGCAAGCCCACAGTGGGTTGGCCCACAGAAAAACCCCATTGGGGCACATTTGGGCAAACTTATGTGGGGCATGGGCCTGTGGGACCCACTTGGGGTTTGGTGTGGGTTTACCCTGCCCACACTGTCCCACAGTAAACCCACACGGGGCCTGCACGGGCATGTTTGCTGGGAGCCTACGTCTGGCCGACGTCGGCCTAAAATCGGACCGTCGGCCCTCATACCTATAACATCGAATAAGTATCGGCCAAGTATAGGCGGATAATTCAGTCAGTCTTTACCAGCTCGTAAAGTATAAAACTTCTCAATTACGTCGGCTCACTACCACAGGCCGATGCCGCGCTTATCTGTCTGCGCGTGCACATTCATCTTCCCACCACTGAGGCGACGCGGATGTTTTCAGGTAAGTTTTTGCTTGAAGTAAAAATCTTATTATATTGTTAATTATTTGACTCTAAAACTTGCTAGTAAAGCACCCGATGTACTTCAGCATAGGTAAAGAGAGACTGTGTCCCTCCAAAACAAACTTTAACGTTAGCTAACGGTCACGAACCGTAAGTTTAGCCGATCGTTGACAGGACGGATTTCCATTTGCTCATTGCGTGCTGCTGCGTGCGTCTCCAGCTGCACAGCGGTGAGTTGTGTATTAGCTTCGTACGGTCATAAAAGTCTATGATATATGTAATATGCATCAGCAAGAAGTATTTAATGTAAAAAAAAAAGTACTAGATACTGGCAATGATTGTGAAAAACCTGTTATTTTAGTGCCAGGCAAGGCTGTTTAACATGGTTAAATATACTACACCACTTTGTTAACGTTTTTTTTTTCAAATTTTAGTGATACACAACATGACGCAGATAGGACGGCAGGTCAGTTACACAATATATGCATAGCATTGTGGGATATAAACGAAATAGTATAGCTGTCACAAAGGAGAAAACTATTTTAGAAAATTCCATGTGGTCCTCCTTGATTTGTTACTGACTGAGTACCTTTTGGACCTGGTCTTAACACAAAACAGCTGTAAATTAGACTTTTTGATCATGTTTATGCTTGTCTCTGTTCATACAGGCTCCCGATACGTTTAGCAACAATCCTGTCCTTACAGAAAGGTATGTGACACATGATTAGCACTTGTTTATAACTGTGTGGTGTAGTCAGAAATAAGAATTTGAGTGTGCTTGTAGGATTTTAGTTTAAAACTTTAAAAGATTGCAAATGTGTTTGCATTTGCAAAGTTTTAATGTATTTATTTACCTATAAAAGATATGCAGCCTGCCAAATTAAAATGCATTTTATACAAATAAGGAATAATTGACGATGGGCTATTGAATTCTTAGAAAATAATTAAGTTCAGAGGAGGTTTAAGATCAATGGAAAAGGTAGGGGTTGTTAAAGGGAGAGTGAGGGGTGTTATTTTAGTATGGAATGTAAAAGGTTGTAATGTTTGTATTGTGTATACCCATATGCACCTCACACATTATTGTACCTCAATAATTTCTTGTAATCTCAGTTCTTAGGAATGGTGCCCTGACGTACAGCACAGAGGATGAGCTGGAAAAGGCAATACAAAACCAAAGAGCCAAGATGGACTTGGCATGCCGTGGAGGCAGAGACCACACTTAAGGTGAGCTGTTAAGTAAAGGTGAGCTGATTGAACTACAGCTGTGGTTGTGACTCGTGCTAAAGCAGTGCAGTTTGAATGTAGGATGTGGATTAAAAATAATATAAACAGAGGGGCTATGTTCACACTGTCATTTTTTAGGATTGACAACCGTGTTTAGTTACAGGTGTGAGTCTCAAAGGCCACGTTCATACAGCGCCAAAATACGGTTGTCACACCTGTATTTAAGTCTTTAATATGGTTTTATTCACATGCAGTTCAGTTATTTCCGGGTGTGACAACTGCATTCTATAACCGAACTCACACAGGGACTACAGTATTTACTGAGAAGCCCTGCTGTGGGAACGGGAACCGTACTGAACAACAAGTTGTCTGTGTCGTCACCATCATTTTCTGTCACTGTGTTAATGTACAGAGCATGAAAACGACTGCAAAAACTGCATTGCATTTCCTCAGTGTTATGCACAGTCGGTCGTCTTACATTAAATAGCAGCACTAATGTGATACTATATAAACGTTCATAGACACCAGTGTAATGTCAGCCCTCTTATGTAAAAATACTGCATGCAGATGAATATTGCACGCATATGAATATTTGCGCTTGTTGCGCAATAAGTGGAGTATTGCATTATGGCAATATAAAACCTTAAAATGGTTATTAAACGTTTGATAGCATGTTACGTGTTTAATTATTGCATTATTTACGTTGTGTCACTATGGTTAAAGGCAGCGCGTGCAGATAGAATACGGGTGTGAGTTCGGTTGCTCGTTCATACAGACAGTATACAAGCCGCAACTGTTTTGGCATTTTTCACACTGTCATTTTTTAGGATTGACAACCGTATTTACTTACAGGTGTGAGTCTCGAAATGTCCTGTTCACACAGCAACAGTTGTGGCTTGTATACTGTCTGTATGAAAGAGCAACAAAACTCACGCCCGTATTCTATCTGCACGTGCTGCCTTTAACCATAGTGACACAACGTAAATATTGCAATGGACTTAGCGGTGTATAAAATTAGAAGCATGTTACACATACCATCGTGCAAAGACGATATCACAAGAGGATTTGCATGTTTAAAGTTTATTTTAATCTGCAAAATAATTTAAAATAACATTACTGATGGCAATCGCACGTTTTACCAAGCCAACCACTCACCTCATCTTACAAAAGTAAAGTTTTATGACCGTTGAGGTGCCGCCATCTGCTGGTGAACAATTAAAGCAACAGCAGCTTTCTAAACACATATATCATATACTTAACATTATATTAAGCATTTAATTCTACACATAACACTCTATCAAACATTTAATATCACTTTTAAGGTTTTATATTTTCATAATGCAATACTCCATATATCTCACTTATTGCGCAAATATTCATCTGCGTGCAGTATTCATCTGCGTGCAGTATTTTTACATAAGAGTGCTGACATTACACTGGTGTCTATGAAAGCCCATACAGTATCGCATTAGTGCTGCTATTTAATGTAAAAAGACCGATATGGCAAAAAAATTTGTCCAGTACGGTTCTTCTTCACACAACAGGGCTTCTCAGTAAATACTGTTGTGAGTTCTGAAAATGTACAGGTGAGTTTGCGGTTGAATGCGGTTGTCACACCGGTAAATAACTGAACTGCGTGTGAACACAACCGTATTAAGGACTCAAATACAGGTGTGACAACCGTATTTTGGCGCTGTGTGAACATGGCTAGGGATTTGTTACTTTGCAGTTTAACTGTAAATACTCCTAAGCCACACTGATGCTGCTCAGTTCATTACACATTTCAAAGGTGTCAAACTTTTTCAATCAAAGACATAATAAATATTTACATGACATTTACATTTTCCTTACATTTACATTTTATTGATTAATGTGTCAAACTGTAATATAATATAATGAATAAAATGCATTTGCCAAAACAATGGAATTGTTTGTATTCAGCTATTGTCATTTAGATCATATAGGATCATTTAGGTCCAAAAGCAAACAGACCCAGTGACTAGTACAGACAGTTAGATGCTGAGCAGAGAAATTCTCTGTTTGTAGTTCAGTAGTATTCATGTCCAATGTGGTGAAATTATCTGCACATCTTGTCCTTAGCAAAATAGGGATTGTCCTTAAACTGGTGAAATACCAAATGTACCGCTCTACAGCATTTGATGCTGATGTCCCATTGTTGAAGCACTTAATCTGGCTAAAGTAAACCGTTAAAATGTCCCCATTTTCTTAAACTTAAGTCCTAACTGCTTTTTTTTTTTTCTTTTACAGGCTGCCAGAAAGAATCCATCTCTACTCTGGAACTACATTGTTTCTTCTCCTGGAGGTCTTTTTGGTATCATTACAGTGTATGAACTTGAATCATGTCTGTTCATTATACCAGAGACTGCTACACACACAAAATGAAGATATTTTTTAATACAATTTGTCAAGGACCCCCTCATGAATAATTGTTATTAAGCACATGCTTACCACAGTTTGCACTCTTTAATTGAACTATTCATATTGTATTTTTCTAACTTAAATACTTCATACCTGTTTAATAGTAAAAATAAAAACACATTTTATCTTGAATCATGTTAGTACCACCTATGTGCTTTCAAATAGAGTGTCATAACAGCATTTATACATTTCCTTTTTTCCTAAAACCTTTTCTAAAATCAGCAGTAGAAAGCCTTAACATTAAAATAAGTTTTCTAATTATCAATTACAATTTTATGGACCTATGGATTTTGGTTTGTGCTCTGTTTGTTGCTAGGATGTTTTATATGTTTAGGCTGTCTGTCTCAGTTTTAACAGTTTTTATATTTGTAGTTGTGTGTGTGTTAATATCCTGCATTTGTTCCACTCTCTCTACAATGAAGCTGTAAGTTATTTTACAAAATAGTGATTTAACCTCCTTGTTAAGAAATATTATGTAGCAATTATGCAGTGAAGCTCTTTTGTTAATAAAAGACTGATGCAGCATTGACTACAAGTTTCTGTGTGTGCTCCTTGATATTTTTGTGATGTGTGCGAGCGCTCGGGAGGGGTGGATGTGTGTGCGTGCGTGCGTGTGCTCGTGAAAGCTGCGCGCATTATAACGGCGGTCGTCGAAACAGCGGCCGCTAATCATTTGCGATTAAAGGCCGATGTCTCGGCGACATATTCCCGATTAGCAAACGCTCTCAGATCGACATCGTGACGATGGAACTTGTTATATCTGGCCGACGTCGGCCAGACATACATGTGCTATCTGGGTTATAGTTTATTATATTTTATTATTATAGTTTTGTAGGTATTGTAGGTTCCATGCAGGGGAAATAACTTCACAACCAAACAACATATTTCCTTAAACTATTTTATTTATTGAAACTGTCAGTGCAGAGCAAAGCGGAGTCAAATCAAAGCCAAATTTTGCTTGGATAATAAAGCCACTACTCCATTTTCCTGAAAAAAGAGAAAAAAAACATGTTGTCTATGTTTGTTATTATTTATGATTTACAAGGATACAAATGTGTTTGAGATGCGTGTAACAACAGAAACATGGAATTTCGTTGCCTTGTTCTTGTAAATGTGTAATGACAATAAAGTTAAATCTAATCTAAATTATTACCTTACTCGTAACTTGTGTTCATCGTTTAATTTCTCTCTGAGTGCTGCCCTGATAAACTTTACTGGGACATCTGGGAATTTCTTCTGTACTGTGTCTGTAATGCAATTCCACTTAACAATGATTGCATTTTTGCACTGTAAAAGGTTTGTTCAAAGAAAAAAGGATATATTACTCACCCAAGATGAGCACTACTTTGTCTTGGTCAAGAGCTGGCTTTGCTGTAGTGCTTTTGTTAGCATTGCTTGCCCTTCCAGACAGCCCATGAGTGGCCAATGTCTCTCTCCCAAACACTGCCACTGCCAGATCTTTCACCATGGCAGAACATGATGTGCCACCCCGTCCACAACTTGCCAAGACAGCAGGACTAATTCCTAGCCCCTTTGTCTGCCAAGAAACAAATTAAAGGTCATAAGAAATACATTAACAATTAAATCCATGTAACACTCACTAAAAATACATTACTGTGGAAGTGTTTGTTAGAGTTGTTTGGCTTGTTAGATTCGTCAACAAAAACGTTATATATTTTGCTACAGTGTATTTAAAAGAAAAAGTGGTTATTAACAAATTTGGACTTAGTTACAAAAGTTAATTATGGGTGATTCTCACGAAATCTTGCTTTCAAGATGTCAAACCTGATTTTCTTAAAAACACTTGTATTAACAAATGTCCTTTATATTAATCTAAAACAAGGTATGATATGTTTAAAGGCACTAATTTATAAACTTTTACTGACAGTTTAACACAATTGAAAAAAATATTTACAAAAAAAGGCCTTAAAAATCCTCATTACCGTCCCCATTGAAAACTGTCAATCTCATAGCATGTTTTGCCAAAAACAAGCAAAGCCATGATGCTTATAAGCACGTTTTTATTAATCATACATAATATGACATTAATGCATTATATTTTAATAGAATATTATACATGTAGAGTTTCTTTAAATGTGGAAAATGACCTGAATCGGTAATGAGAAGGGAAAAAGTCGTGTACACAGTGTGACAAGAGATTATTAAGTTTTTAACTGGAAAAATATAAAGTAATTTGTTAACTTGTTAGCCATAAGTACTAGTAGATGTGTTTCTTTACATTAAATCAAACTTAATGTAAATATGTTTGTGTGTGTTTAAACAGTCTTTAAAAAACCTTACGGAGGATGAGAATATCAGTCATGGACACGTCTTTCCTATTTCTTTCCTAGGACTATTTCTTTATTTTTATTATACATGAATATTCTGTCAATTATTTTTTGGGTCATTTTTTGTAATTTGAGAACATCTAGTAGAACATCCAACTGTTTTTTCAGAATATTTTAATTTTACTCGGTTTAATTACAACATATAATGCACTTATACACAGGACATGTTACGGTTATGAGAATTTCAGCAGAAAAACAACAAAATAATATTTTTTTTGTCCAAGGTAGAGGACACAATTACCTTTATCATGATAATTTTTTGTTATTAAACTGTAGTTTTATATTTCAAATCTTTACTGCCATGATGTTTCAGCGGTTTCGTGAGAATCACCCTAATAGTACATGAGGAAGTTAACATGCTTTCTAAGACTTCTGTAGAGCACTGTACCTGAATATAAACAAACAAATATATATTTATTTACCTTTCCATTGGGACTTTTCTAGCTGGAATTCTCTTGTGGTGTTTGATTAATACGAGGGTCCTGATTTATGGACTCGAGCATTGGAAGAATTTCTTAATAAAAAGAAAAAAAAGTATAATTACTAGCAGAAGACCACCCTGACAGATTTGTATGGACAAATTGCGAATAAACAGAAATGCATACTTTGCTGTAGAGATATATTCAGTGCTCTTAGATTCTTATTTTCTTTTTGTAATTGGAGAATTTCTTGTGCAAGCTGATTTTCTCTGCTTGACTCCTCAGCTTCACTGTCCATGTTTACCTCTTGCATTAATATATTATTCTTTTTGTGAATAACCTAGGATGAATAACACAAATTTGGTATCTTAGTGTCATTTTTGATTAAAAAATCATAATGAAAAGTAGCAAAATAAAATTAAATATATCTATTACGTGATGTTTCAATGGAGGCTCTGCATCAGATGATGGGGACTGAGTTGGAGTGTACATTTTCTTTTTCTTTGCCACTCTTTTATCAACATTTGGCACACCTGATTGGTTTCTTCTTTTCCCCTCAAGCCTGAACATTCTCCTCCTGAGAGTTTCTTTGCTCTCTAAAGGGATGAAAAGACTCAAGTAAATACATATACAAATACTTATATTAGCCTATATCATGACTGAGTTTTGCTGTTATTTTTACCATCAATGTCTATAATTGTGGCTGGTGAACTTTCATCCTCATAGACCACATCCACAACATCCCCAGGTTCAAACTTTTTTTTAAGTATGTCCTTTTTAGGGACAATGTCATAGGTGGGTGGCTCCTCTCTCCATTCCACCAAAACCCATGTTTTGCTCATTGTCTAAGATAGATAGACAGTAATGCATACAGTTGTACAGTAACATAAATACATTTATATATTAAATTAAAATGAAATATATAAAAAAACAAAGGTCTACAAATCGCCATAGTCTAAACAACAATCATCAGTTGACTGCAGCTGACTGTATCTATGGCAACAGTGTTTACCTTAAACTTTAGCAGGGACAGTCTCCAGTGATTTCTAAGGTAACAGTAAAGTATATTGACATCAATAATAAGCAGTGAAAGCAATGTTTTTTGTTAATAATACATGTAATTTTATATAATTCTTTCTTAAAATAAATTTGAGGCAATGTTTCCTAATTCGCTAAATTATAATTAGGCTATAATTAGCCTATTCCTAATTCCTAATTTACTAAAACTATCTATAGTTAACTATAACTATAGTTAGCTCGGGAAAAAAACATGTAAAATTACTGTAAAACAGAACAGTAATTTAAAACAGAACAATAACTTTAATAAAAAATATTTTAACAAAAGTAAGACGATACCTTCAGAAGACGGCTGGTGACAGTTGGTGACGTGCGTTCAAATGGCCCATTTACCGGATCTCCGTGTAAATTGCGCTGTTACGTCAGCAGGTGGCGAAACACGAGCGTCTTTTTGTGTGCGTCTGTGCGACTCATAGACATAATATATGTCTGCGTTGTGACTCATTGAATCATTTGTTCAACTGATTCCTACGAGTCAATTTTGTCACGTAATTGACAGTAATAATTTTCAATGTTCTGATATTACAGTTTAGATCACTATTACAGTTTGAAACCTTGAAGTCTGCAATTACTGAAGAAAATAAATAATAACACTAACTTGTTTTTTAAAGGATTAAAATGGAGTACAAAGTGTACTTAAATGAAGAGACTTCTGTTCCAGCTGCCACAAAAAGGCGACGGACACTGAATACAATAGGTTGCTGAATTCAGAATAATCTGCAATTAATTCTAATTAAGGCAATATTTTATATTGTACAATTACATTTCCACTTACATTAATCAAACAAGCGTTCTGCTCTTTCTTTTATTTCAGGTGCAAAAAAAAGTAGATCCTACAAGACATGGCTTATTCCCAATATAGTTGAAGTAGGCTACTGTAATTTATGTTTTGATGTTGGCATATAAAACATGTTCAGATAGCCTACTAATTCATGCCCATCTGTTTAAGATATGTCTAACATGTCCCTGTATGTTTATAATTTCATATTTATAGGAAAACATTTCCAATGATGATACTGGTGGGAAGTCTAACATGAACTCTCCTGATGTGAGAATACATTTTTTTGTTTGTTAATCTTAAAATTGTGTTTCCTTATTTCACATGCACTGATAAATAAGATAAGTAATTATTTGTTCCCTTTCTCAGTCAGTGCATACAAAAATAAAAAATGTTAAAAGTACATACATACATAAAACTAGAGATCCAAATATCTGTACATGTCTCACAGAGAAACATTTCTGATGATAATGAAGGTGTCAATGCTGATGGGAATTTTTCAGATGCTGATGTGAGAATACATTTCTAATCTTTCCCCAATGCATTTTTTAAAGAAACATGCTCTTTTTATGCAAACATTTGTTAATATGTGTCTCATATATGGATTTTGTTAATGTACTAACAGGAAAGTTTTTCTACTGATGAGGAAGGCGATGTTTTCAGCACAGCTCGCGAGAACTTTCAAGAGACTCATGTGAGAATACTGTTTAAAATATTTAGTTTATCTACTTCTTTTAGAGCACATACTTATTTATGTGTCAGTATGTAATTAGTGCAGTATGTACCTTCTAGATTCTCAGAAAGCACAATGTAGTTTGTGAGGGAAGCACAGAGGAAAGAGAGGAAAGAAAGGAGTGGAGTGCCTGTAAGGAAAAAATATATCAGAATGCCAAGATCACCAATGAAGAATCCCTACTGTGTATTCTTGCCTACAGCCTCAGACATACAACATCCAAAGTAGCTTTGAGTGACTTGTTAGCTCTTATCAATCTCCACTGTCCTGATTCAACCAATGGCGTTCCAGATAGCTTATACAAGTTCATGAAATCCTTTGACTGTGGCACTTTTGAAGTCCAGTATATATGCCCGTCCTGCAAATATTTCTTTGGTACTGAAATTCCTACCCATTGTGCTTCATGTGATGGTACCCCAGGGGACATGGAAGACATCATCAAATCTGGCTCTGTCTTTATGAAGCTATCTATCTCAGATCAATTGCGAGTTAAATTTCAGGATGCAGATTTTTGTCAGTCTTTGGATTACAAATGGTCAAGGTCAAAGTGCAATTCACAAAATGTTGAAGACATATTTGATGGTGCCATGTACAAATCTATCAGTGCACTCAATGACCCACAATTGGCGGATATTTCAGTGTCATGGAATGTAGATGGTGTTCCAATTTTCAAATCTTCTCCTTTTCATATCTGGCCACTTCAAGTCACAATTAATGAGCTCCCTCCTAATCTAAGAGCAAAGCATGTCATTCTGGGTGGTTTGTGGTTTGGGCCTACAAAGCCAGAAATGAACTCATTTCTACAACCATTTGTTAATGAATTGCGAAGTCTTGAAAACCAAGGGTTGCCTTGTCAGCTCAGGGGAGAACCATCAGTAGTCCGTGTTTACAGTTTGCTTTGCATTTGTGACTCAGTGGCTCGTTGTGCTGTACAAAATGTTAAGCAATTTAATGGAGAGCATGGTTGTAACTGGTGTTATCAAATGGGTGAGGTTGTAGAAAAGGGTAATGGGTTTACAAGGGTGTATCCTTTGCAGTCAACAGAGCCAGAGCTGAGGACACACAAAAAAGATGCTAAGCAGGCTGTTGATTCTGGAAAATGCATAAATGGAGTAAAAGGTCCATCTCCTCTAATGCTGCTGACGGTTTTTAACATGGTTGCTGGGTTTGCATATGATTACATGCATGGAATATTACTAGGTGTTTGTCGCCAACTGATTACCCTATGGTTTGACTCCAAATACCACACAGAGCCTTGGTACATTGGGAGAGAAATAAAGCAAATTGACAAAAGGTTACTTGCCATTCAACCCCCTGCAAGTATAACAAGACCACCTCGTTCAGTTACTTTGCGTAAATATTGGAAGGCTTCTGAATACAGACACTTCCTCCTATTTTACAGCCTTCCTTGTTTGTTTGGCATTTTACCCCGAAAATATGTTGACCATTTACTACTTCTAGTACAGGCCACATACATTCTCCTACAAGATTCAATTTCTCCACTAGATCTTGACACAGCTGATGGCCTTCTAAAAACGTTTGTGGGACGTTTTGAGTCTGTGTATGCCAAGTGCCACGTGTCTTTTAATGTCCACATACTTGTACATGCAGCAGCATCTGTAAGAAATTGGGGTCCTTTATGGAGTCACAGTGCATTCTTGTATGAGACTCAGAATGGACACCTACAGAAACTCTTTCATGGCACACAAGCTATAGCAGAACAAATTGTTAGCATGTTTAACCTTTACCAGCATGTTCCAAGACTCATTGCTGCTGTATTTAAGGATGACGAAACACAACAAAGCAAAAGTTTTGTTAAAAAATGTTGGGAGGTAGAAAGATTGTGACAAAGTGTATTAGGTCTAGCGTGATATTTCTTGGAAGCCCAAATGTAAGACAGCCAACCCCAAGAGAGTGTTATCTCCTTCAAGAGTCAGGTTTTAGTGCAAGTAAAGCTTTTAGTTTTTATTCTAGGGCTGTGGTCAATGGCAAGCGAATTCATACAAAAGGAATAAAATCTCTGACTAAAAGAATCAACAATGCCGTTCAAACCAAAAATGGATCTGTAGCATTAATACGATCATTTATAGACTTAATTAATGAACAAGGAGAGGGACATGCGTTCATTGATGTTATGAAAACAACAAGTAATAACATCAGCAAAGACAGAGAATCTGGGATAACAGCAACAGGCATTTTAAAAGAAAGAGGGATAGACTCAGTTGAACTTATCAAATGCACAGACATACATTCAACCTGTGTCTACCTCAAGGACCTACCAGGCCTTGCAGATAATTTTTTTTGCATTCAGCCAAATAAATGGGAGTTGGATTAGAAATAAATAGCTGGATTACATTTTAATTATATGAAAGTTAAAAGTGTACAGTATACAAGCTCCTATCTCCTGAATAATGAAATGTATCATTTAATGTATCATTTTGAAATGGCTTAGAGTAGGCTTATGGTTATTCTTTATAATTGTCTATAGATATTAGTATTGTTTATTTATTTATAGCTTGTTTGTTTGTCAGGACTCATTGATAATTAAATCTTTTCAAATTAAAATGGCTAAAACTTCAGCAACTATTGTTTTATTTTGCAGACGTTATAACCTATACTGTAAAATCCTGTAGGTTTTTACCTGTTTGTTTATTTCTTTTTAATTTACATGAAATAAATCCTGCAAGAAAACAATTATATCCTGTAGTTATTTCCAGTCCTGCAGGAACCATAAAATCCTGCAGCACTTTTCACTTGAGCTGCAGGATTGCTGGATACTCCTGCATGTTTCTGTTTTACTGAGGGATCTGTTATAAAATCTGTAGGAATATCCTGCACATATTATCAATGTGTCCTGTAGGATTTTATCATTCCTACAGGATACCAGCAAATATCCTGCAGAAAATATGAAAATCCTACAGGATTCCTGTAGGTTGTTTTTGTAAGGGTATGATTGGTCAATTTCTCTGTCAACCGAAATTGCTCCTTAACTGACTTTCTATGGTTGGCCCGCTGTATTTTCACAGCTGGACCACCAATCACAAAGCAGAAAGCGTTCGGCGGAAAATCCTAATATGGAGAAAATGTGGTCGTTCACATTTCCAACGACTGAATAGGCAGTTTATTTCAACAGAAATTTAATTTATTTTATTTAGATGTTGATTACCAAATTATGAATCTCTAAAGTAAATAGAAAAAAATTATGACTTTTAAAAAATATTATATATAAAAAAATTACATTCAAACATTTTAAATAAAAAATTATAAATAAAAAAGTTTAGGTCATCAGAGAGGGCCTAGAGAGCCCTGACGGTTCCCCTCTGCAATATATAATATTTAGCAATGTTGTATGTCCATCATCTTAAGTCTTTGTGAGTGCTGGTGTCATCTGAAGTGATGCTGGATCTAAACTGGAGCTGCTGTAATCTTAGTGTGTAAACCCTGACAGATTCAGAGCTCTCAAGTTTCATCAAAAGTTTGGCGTGAGATTACATGTGCTAGGGGAGGAGCCACTCAAATTAGGCCCCGCCCACTTCTCGCAAGTTTTGCTATTTCCTCTATTGTTTATATTTGCCCAGCACAAATAAAACTGATAAATGACAAAAACAAAGTTTAAGGATGATTTAAGCAAAAAACATTGTTAATATTGCTTTTGATATTGTAATCATGATTATAAATACCAAATAAAATATTAAAATCGTTTTTGCGTAACGGCCCAGCTAACAATTTCTGGTTCCCAGAACGTTAGCGCTTGGTTCCCAGAACGTTCCCAGAACAGATTTCCTAACGTTCCCTGCTGGTTTTCCAGGAAAGTTTTCTTGACGTAAATAGAACGTTCCCTGTAGGTTAGGGGAACGTTCCCCTACCTTTGTACTAACGTTAGGGGGACGTTCCCCTATAACGTTCCGCTAACAATGCAGCAACCTTCCCTTAACGTTCTGATAACCTCTATATTATAATTGACCTGAATGTAAATAATCAGGCTTAAATCATGTGTTATAATTGTTTGTTGCTTAGAAAACAAGAACCTGGGTTAAATAAAAAAACATTTATTAAATTAAACTACATAAACAATCTTAAACAACATACTGTCATGGTTCTGCCCAATCTGTCTTGTAGATTCCTAGAGCCTTGTGGGCAGGGCCATGACAGTGCCATGTCTCTGTGTTTGTTACTCGTGGAAGCGCGTGGCCTGGGCGTGGTGCGCCCGTGTCACGCGCTCTCCGGTCTTGCGTCATGACCACGCCCCCCGGATACTTCCGCGATCCTGCCCTCCTTGTTTATGTCTTGTTTTCATGATCTAGATTGCGTCAGTATCTTGTCTTTGTGTTTACGTTCTGTGGGAGACACGCGGCTTTGGCCGATTGCCTTCGTTGCGTGTTTTCATGTCGCGCGTCTAAGCCCCGCCCCCTCGTTCTCAGGTAATTTTCCCTGTTAATGTTTCTGATGATTCACACCTGCACCCTGTGTCATTATCCCTTGTTTGTTCCCCTATTTAAAGCCCTTGTGTTCGCTGTCTCAGGTCGGTGCATTTTTGTGAGTTCAGTGTGTCTCATGTCTCGTGTGTTTTGCCCTTGCTGTTTCCCGGTAAAAGATCGTTCTAGTTTTGGTTTTCTGTTTTGCCCCCTCGTGGGGTTTTTTTGTACTACAGTTTTTCTAGTGTGTTTTGTTCCTGTCATTTTAGTTTAGTTTTTATCCCCATTGTGGGTTTTTGTTTCCTGTTTTTTGTGTCCTTTATTTATTAAAATCCTTTTTGTCGCCACCTGCTGCCTGCGCCTGGGTTCTGTCCTTGCCAATCATGACACATACAGATAGAACACAGAAAGAAAACATTAATAACAACAACAAAAAAGTTCCAATATATAATGAATTATTTATATACAATAACTTTTTATTAAATAAAGAATGAGAAATACAAAAATTGGTTATAATAGCCAGTGTTAAATAAATCAACAGTTATTAAATTAAACAACATACAGATAAAACAAATAGAAAGAAAACATTAATAACAACAATAAAAACGTTAAAATATAGGCCTATATAATTAATTATTATATATAGGCTACAATAACTATTTATTAATAGAATGAGAAAATAAAACAACAGGTATTAAATTAAACAACATACAGATAGAACACATAAAAAGGAAACATTAATATCAACAATAAAAACGTTAAAATAATGCAAGAATGGTCAGATATAACTATTTATAGTAACTATTTATTAAATATAAAATGAGAAATATAAAAACCGGCTATAACTAAATACACAAGAATTCCAATCCATCTTCACTTCAACATCATCTGAAAACAAACAAAATAAG
Source organism: Oreonectes daqikongensis (assembly GCA_026939265.1). NCBI lineage: Eukaryota > Metazoa > Chordata > Actinopteri > Cypriniformes > Nemacheilidae > Oreonectes > Oreonectes daqikongensis. Next base: position 134,198 of record JAOTQM010000153.1, read on the forward strand.
CACAAGAGTAAGACTGATATGATCTTAAACACTTACGAGACACTACACGACGAGAAGGAGAATAAGAGAGACAGAAGCACACATTTACTGATAAACATTTATTAATTTGTATTAGTTGCATGCATCTTACGATTTATTTTATCTTTTTCCCTAAAGCCATTGTATCCATCTATAATGGTTTATTAAGACACATCGATATATAGGCTTAATAATTGTGCACCTGTAGCTGATGCAGCCATATACTCTTGCTGTACTAGGAAGTGATGTTTTTTCCATATTTCTTTTTGAAAGAGCCTTTAGATTACTGTAGCAGCTGTTGACAAACAAAAGGGAAAAAATAACTTTTGACTACTCGAATAAAGTGAGATATTGCACAGTAAATAAAAATAAACAAATCATTTATTTGTGTGTATTATTACTTTCTGTGAGAAAGGGAGCAGGCAGACCTGTGACACCTGTTCCATTGGCGCACAGATACTAGTAGTTGTAGCAGTAAATGCTGTTCAATTAGTTGTCATATTAATATTAATCTCTCTCTCTTTCTCGCTCTCTCTCTCTCTCTCTCTCTCTCTCTCTCTCTCTCTCAGCGTTTTTTTAAAAAGAGGGAGCTCGAGCGCTGCAGATAACGGATAACCGTCGAGACGAAAAGCTAATGTCTTTACAGTAAATTTAACAACTTTAGGATGTAGTTAATTTTATATAAAAGACTCAATGTAACTTTATCATAATTTTTTAAGATGGTTAGATGTGGTTAAGAGACTAATTTTTATTTTTTTAATTTGTAAAATTACCGTTGAAATAGCCTAAAGAAAATCCCCAACACAGACCCCTTGTCTTTTTGACTTTGTTTATTTGTGTTTTTTGTTTTACTTTTTGCATATTGTTACATTTATTTTGTAGTAGATTAAGTTTTTTAAAGTATTTAAATAACTTGGTGAAGTAAAATTAGCCTACTTACCTCAGGAAGTTTCTGCTTCTTCTGTCGTGCCGGATTGTTGTCCCGTTATGCGCGCCGTTGGCATGGAAACCACTTTATGCCGATCAGACCGAACGCGCTTTTCATGTTAGAAAATGAATAAATAAATAGCAGCGCGCAGGTTTTTTTTATGTTGCTAGGTAACCACCGAAACAGATGTCCTGTCAGTCAAGGATTATAGCGCGTGCGCAAGTTCCATCACCGCTGTCACCACATCGGAAGGCCCGCCTCTCCTTTCATTCGATTGGACAATGGGAAAAAAGTAGCATGACGTCAAGCGCTTTTCTGCTCCAAGACTTTTTTTTCAACTTCAGGCGCTCAGAGCGCTCCGCAAAAGCGCGAGGCGCAGCAGGCGGGAAAACGCGAGGCGCCCGGCGCGCATAAGCAGCGCGCAAAACGCTCCCTGCCAACTGAAATCAATACAAAAGAGGCGCGTCCAACGGCATAAAACGCGTTCTGTCTGAACGGCCTCTTATAATGTAATATCAGGCTTGTGTAAGGATCAGTTTTGGTAATTTAGTATGTAAATATTTAAAGATTTAAATAGTGTTCAATTGTCATCTGTGTTTGTGTAGGGCTTTTAAAATGTTACAATTTTTAATGTAGAACCTGTACAGAACGTTCCCTGCAAGTTATTTTTAGGTTTTATTGTTAACAAAAAAACAACCTGCAGGGAACGTTCTGTGTTTGCTGGGCTGTCAAGTGAACAAAAGTGAACAAATATTATTGACTTGGAAAAAAGGAGTTGACTCTGATTCACGATGTATTTTTTACAAAATGAGTTGAGACAAATTAGAAATGAATAACTGCTCTTTTATTATTTCTCAAATGCTGCACATTATTTTTAATAAATCGAGTCGTTGTGTTCTGGTGCCGTCTGGTGGCCATTTAGACGAACTACAACCTAATAATATATTCAACGCAAGGTTTGCTTTAAATCAACATGTTTTAATCAACAAAACATTAAAACAGGAAAAAAATATAACGAATTAAAAAGGGCCAGTTTCACAGCAAACCTGACATTAAATATATTATTAGATTGTAGTTCATCGAAATGGCCACCAGACGGTGCCAGAACACAACGACTCGATTTAATACGTTTATAAAGCACTTTTTTACTAACAAAAACAATAGAAAAATGAGCTCTTACGAGCATTACTTCAGACTCAGTTGATCATTTTGAGAATATAATAAATACTGTTCATCATCTTACTCTTCGTCTGTATATAGTGGTTCTGTTACAGCGCGTCTAGCTCGACATGATCAAGTTAACTCAGGCTAAGAACAGAGCTGCCAACCCTCACGCGATTGACTCTGTTCTCACGCGCTCACTCCACACATCCATTACCTCACGCATGGCTGTATTAGTTCTGCTTTTCTTCGTGTTAAATAATTGCTTAAAGTTCAATTTAATAATTGCTTAAAGTTTACAAAGCAATGAGTTCCTCAATGTAAAAATAAGTGACGTGCAATCGAATGAAGGAAGGCGGGAGTTAGAGCAAAAGGTGACCAATCACCAATCAAGTGTTACTTGTGGTGGCTAAACCAACATCTAATAATACTTAATATTAAAAGTATTTGAATATTGAATATAATACTTTCATACTGTTTAACCATAGAAATGTTGGACGACTGGCAGTATTATTTAGTTATGCAAACTATAAAACGCTGTTTTAGATGGAAATATGTCATTTACGTGATTCGTGTCTTTTCGTGATTTCAGTGTTTTATTATGGATAAGAATAAGAAGAGATTGAACATGTCAACCTAACACAGCTATTATTCAATAGGCTACTCATCCCATCTCACACATTGAGGTCAAAATGATTCATTTCTATTTCTCAAATTCCACAGTTTGTTTAAGACATGTATGACAAAATATATGTACAAACATGAAATATGGAATTTAATTTAATTTAATATATTATTCTGCACATGTGTGGACCACTTTTGATTAAATAAAATACTGTACCAAATACCAGATAATCATTTATTGTAAGTGTTGTGAAATTAGTTAACTATCCAGAAAATCCTAAGTGAGGTAAAGAAAGAAATCTCTCAATTTTTAATGACATCTGATTTTTATTGTTTCATAACATTTGAAACATTGCTCGTTGTAATAGTAGTAACATTAAATAAACCAAGAGCTAACAAAATGTACATATTACTGACAAAATTCAAATTGTAATCAAACTATTCATCTACAAACAATACACTGAAGAATAAATCATTTTTAATAATAAATATTTCCTTAAATGTCCTAAAACCGCTATTTGAAAAAGTCATGTTATAGAGCTTGTCACAAGTCATGCAAAGTTCAGTTAAAGCTGAGACTGTGTGGCTATTCAAGTTATGACTTCAAAATGATTTAAAAATGTAAAAATGTAATCAACCTGCAGCTTTGGCATGTTCATAAAAAGACACCGTTTCTTGATAGATGAAGCAGGTACAGCACAAATGTGCCCAATCACTTTTCCAACAGGAACAAAATGATGTGGGAGAAAAAATTGTGTCTTCTTTTCTCAAAGTACTGACCGATAACATAACAACACTCTCCAGTTCCTAGATCTGCTACAACAAATGTATCAACCTTAAAAGGAGTGCTGTCTGTCAATATTACTACAATATTACTATTCTTGCCGGTTTCGCAGGATTTATGATTATATTCACATAGTAGGCTATGCAATAATTTCGCTCTGCAAGCGAGCTGGACACTGCAATACAGTTTAGCACGCGTTTCGGGCAGTTGACCGAGCTGGCATTTGCATGTCATTGTCAAGCCATTTCAAAAATACGAGCCATTTTAAAGCATAAAGAACTCAGACACTTCGGTCTTCAGTCAGTGCTCTCGTGCACGCGCACACGGCCGCATCTCAAAATGCTCGCAACAAGTGACAGATTGAGTTATTTTTCGCGACTTATTTATTACACATAAATGTTCAGATACACACACAGATATGCTTAAATGCCTGTCTTGGCGACTATATACTTAAGGAATAGGCTACTGAACTATTTAAAGTGTGTCTATAATATGGTATTAATGTTCAAAGGTAATTAAGTTTCATGAAAACATTTGCAGTCTTTTCAACAACATACACAATGAAGCTATGAAGGCAATTAAATTATTTACACTTGTTATATAAATTCAAATTGTGCTAGTTAATCCATCGATGTTCAAGATTATGATTACATACATAAGATTATGTATGCAAAGTTTAAGTCATCAAAAAAATAATTCATTTATTCAATTCATTTTTTATATAGTGCTTTTTACAATGTGTATTGTTTCCAAGCAGCTTTACATGAGAAAAGAAAACACAGAAAGAGGCAAAATACACTGCAGTGCAATAAATAAGCAATGGTCTAATAAAGCAGTGTTTTAAATGTTATAATGAACATTGTTATAATGAAAATCTAGAAAAAAAATTATGAAAGATGTTGTTACACATATTTAACATAGAAATGATACTTACCATTCGCCAAGTTGTTTAACTACAATACAGGATATCATTTTCAATTTTACACCAGACTTATATATCGTTTAAAAATATCGGTTATCGGCCTACTCAGTCTGTAATAATCGGTATCGACATCGGCCCTGATAAACACATACATTACACTAAATAAGTAAAAAATATCTTGTTTGTCAATAGTTACACTGTACTGTAATAATACAAATCATAAACATATTGAGTCTATAACATAAATGAAACAGAAAGCAAAAACACACCTCTACAGTAGCATTCTGGTGTTGTGAAAGTTTGGTTGCTTCTGTGTGATGTACAGATGATGCATGGGCACAATAGGGAGACTGAAAAAGAAAACAGACACAAACAAAAACAATTGAACATTTAGGAAACTAGTACACTAATTTTAGAGACATTAATTTAAGGTCAAAAGCTACTCGTTGTCGCTTTAATAAAATATAATTTAAATAAAAAACACACGCAGTAACCAATTCTTCACACCGCATAACAAAGATAAAAAAATTACACAAAATTACACATATTAAAGAATTAACGTTATATTTTTAATTTAAGATGTTGAACAAGTCTTGATCGAAAAACTTGCTTAACGTTAAACAATTATAACAATGTTAAAATGGACATTTATTAGATTTTGATATTAGTGCAAGCACATTTTTAAAGATCATGAGCAACATGAATGTTATAAGACGCATATGCAGTAATTAACTTTTTATAAACATATTAACGTTATCGATTTTTTTAATAAACAGCTTACCTTTTCCAACGACGTTCTGTTCGTGCTGGTATTTTTCCAAGTTTTTGCTGTAACTTAGATATTTTCTGTACTCCATTTCATCTACTGCGCCATCGTCTTGTCATCAAATCCATAGCAACCATATAGCAACTCGCGCTTGTTTGCACGTCATGACGTGAGTGAACAGCTCTTCTCATTGGTCAGACTGAATAACCAATGAATTCTGAATAACGGCACTCGCTATTTTCTCCTCACAATCTTAAATTATTTTTTAGTTTAACGTACAATACGCAAGAAATGTTTGCTCTGGTGAAATGGTGTGGAGGAGAAGATGCAGGAAAGTACAGTATTGTGGAAACAAAAAAAAATTTAAACTGTGAACTCCTATCTAAACGGTGGGATTCTGTCTGGCGAAACATTTGCTGTCGAATGGGGAATTGGAAAGCGACCAAAAGGCTGAAGCGGTACTTAAAATCAGCCACTTGTTCACATATGTATTATATACTATATGGTTTAATGGCACACAGCACACTAAATAGGTGACGAAATGATTCAGACAGTGTACTGTCCATTTAAGTGAATCTATAACTAAATGGAAATTTTTTGGGGGAAATTGTTGACGTACGATCCAGCAGCCAGCGAGCGATCTACGTATTTTTGACGATGTCTTTGCAGTCTTCTTTCAGTTAAAATTACGACGTTAACACATCAAATAATGTTTGATTTCAAGGCATTTCAGTGGGACTTTAATTCTGCACACCCCTGGTGCAAATTTTATTATCTCCAATGGACAGTGCCATCTTGCATTAACATTATAATTTCATTCACATTTTTAGAGAGAGAAACAACCCTTAAGCATTGTCTGCCAGATATTGAGGACGATGAGGATGGTGAAGAAGTCATTCCTCCCAAAAGAAGAAGAGTACCAAACCGATTCTGGTATGACTCTCCTGAGAGAAACGAACATGTTCTAACTAGTTAAAAGGTGAGTTAACATGGATTGACCTGTTGTTGATGTGGAAGTTTTTTATTCTTTTGTAAAAAAAAAAAATTGGGGCTAGACTCGTAATTGTTTCAGAGGTTGTTTGTTTTTTACCCTTGCGAGGGAAGGGGGTAAGAGGGCCAAGGTTTGAGAGCCACGGTTCGCTACTGATATATTGTAATCACTGCCTTAAAGTGTATGTTTGCTGATTTTCAATCCACTTTGTATTGTTACAATAATGGCAATATATGAAAATGTTTAGCTTTTTTTTGTTATTTACTGATATATTCCCATTTACTCCAGAATTATTTTTGCCGGATATACAAAGTGGGAAAAAAATCTATGAAAATGTAATTTAAATATTGTTTGTTTAACTGAACATGACTGAAATGACTTGAAACACATGATTGTCATCTTAGAGCTATTGTGATATAAACATCACTTTGTTGCCAGAAGATGTTTCTCAGTCATGTCTGGCTGATCAAAGGATATATTTTTTGATTGTAACATTTAAACATGCATTTTTAAGATGCTTTGAAATTATCTGGATTGTAAATGCTATACCTTTAAGATATTTAATCTGGGTTTTACTATGATAAAACTGCAGTAACCAGATCCTGTTTTTCCTACCAAGGTTTTGAAAATGATTCTGATGCTTTTGAGATGATGGTAAATATCTGTAGGTGTTCTAGTAATGACATATTTGCTATAACAATCAATATTCATTGTAGTACTATGGTTTGGTCTTATTGCAAAGTTGTAAAAACATGGATTTCGTAGGGGTGCGTGTTGGTCTGGTAAATGTAATGCATTTGTGTATTTAATCTAGTAAATTTGCAGTTGTTATTGAACATTGGTTTTAATCCATTATTGTGTTGAAGGACATTTTGTTTAGCGTGATATTGAACAATTATGAACCGCAGACCGACCGTGGACCACCAACAAACATTGGTGATAAACCAGCGGTCCACCTGATGAGCAAAAAGCTGGAACGCCTCCGGTGGAGCACCAACTTTGCCACTGGTGGTCCTCCGCTGGCCTTATGTTAGCTGGGATACTTCCCTTTTCACGTGTACCCAAGGGACAGCGTAAAGTTGAAGAAAGTAAGGGTCACAAAGTAAGGGAAAGTAAGGGCCTCAGAATGGGGCAAATAAAGAGTACTAAGAGTTTCTGTAGTGTAGTGGTTATCACGTTGGAGGCTGTGGTTGGGACTGCATGGAAAGGAAATTAAAAATTAAAAAATGCGCACGCAGACAGACAGACACAAACACACACAGTTTCACAACAACAAATAAAATCACTTTAAATAGCATGCATACAATTCATGAAGTGCACTCACCCTCACCACTGGTACGTTCAACCCTTAACCTTTTTTTTTATCCAAGATGGCGGCACATGCACACGCTGCGGCTTCTCTCTCTCTCCCGACAGAACGGTGTTTTCGTGTTTTTTGTCTTGTAAGTCGCATAACTGTCCTTAACAACTGCCCGGAAAACATCTTTTAGACTACATTTGTCTGCACAAACAGGTTCCACCGAGACTTGAACTCAGATCACTGGATTCAGAGTCCAGAGTGCTAACCATTACACCATGGAACCAAAGACAGTCACACATTGCTGGATCAAACTATACATTTTCACATGAAATCTACAGTCTATACAGATAACTGGATTCAATGAACTAAGCAATATTACCATAGGTATCCTCAGAATGCAAACTTCCACCCTTCGCTACTGCTTGAAAAACAACTTTTTAATCACATTTGTATACACAAACAGGTTCCACCAAGATTTGAACTCGGATCACTGGATTCAAAATCCAAAGTTCTAACCATTTCTCCATGCAACCAAAGACAATAGTGTGTCGCTGGATTCAAATCACATATTTTAACATGGAATTCACTGTCTGTACATATTACAAGATACACTGGGCAGTCGTGGCCCAGTGGTTAGAGAGTTGGACTCATGATCAGAAGGTTGCTGGTTCGATTCTCAGGGCTGGCAGGTAACGGCTGAGGTGCCCTTGAGCAAGGCACCTAACCCCCACTTGCTTACTATACAAAAAAATGTACAAATGTATAGTACAATGTAATGTAAGTCGCTTTGGATAAAAGCGTCTGCCAAATGCATAAAATACAAGATTCAAAGTTCTCAGCATTTTACACACAGAAAATCATTGAGTGCTGTCTTGTACCCTTTGTCATAACCCAGAAACATTTTGTTACAAAAGCAGACGGCAGAAATTGGTTCCATTGTGGTTGATTTGAACTCGGACCACTGGATTCAAAGTCCATAGTGCTAACCATTATTACCATACTGTAAACCCGAATGTTGTATGTACTTAAACAATCAAGTAAGGTTGGCTAAACATTACTTAAAATTTTCCATTTTAGCTCTGTCACTTAAAATTATGAGTTCATTTAACTTCTGTACCTTCAAAATGCATAAACTTAAAATTTCAAGTGTTGTGAGTTCAAAATTAAAGGTTTAAATTAAAGGTTTAGTAAATTAAGATATAAAGTTATGTTGTGTGATTTTTAAGAGTCAAATATATTTATTCAAATCCTTGTGATACGTTTTCATAATAAAAGACAACGCAGCCCGGTCAAACTTTGCCAGCGTATCCATCAAGTAACGATATGGATTTGTGATGGTAACGCTATGATAACTGAAATATCAAATGATTCTGTATTTGATTTGTAATACTGAAACATATTAATACACTTAATCATAGTGTAATCGTGTATTTCTGTGGTAAAGAACATAGCAGCCACTTCTGAGATGAGTTAATGTTGTTTTTTCCCGCTCAAACTTTGTCAACTTCGCCATTATTTAACGATATTTTCTTAATGATTTTGTGATGGCATAATTATTGAAATGACAACTTATTTCTTATACCAGTGAGGTATACATATTCGATAAAGTCGCCTAATTGTTTTTCTGTGAGAGAAAGAACACGGCAGCTATCGTTACTGCTTAACTTTAGACCATGTGGGTTAGTTTTTCCCGGGCAAACTTTGTGTCGCCATTAATTACAATATTTTCAGGATAATGTTCTCAAGGTATGATTGAGAAGTCGACTTTTTACATATTTTGACTTGTACAGTGCATTTGTAAACTATGACTTATAGGTTAAATGTGTGTTATAAGAACATTACTACTATAGCTGAGACTAATTAGAGTAGTGATGTTTCATATATTGTGAAATTACAGACCATCTTCACACTGGTCACCAGCAATTAGCTACAAAGTGATTTACTTATTTAACAGCCATATCTGATGTACCTTCAAGTATGATTGTCACTTTTTTTAGAGCTAGACATTTATTTGGATGTTTAGGTTTATTTTGGATACCATTGTAAGATTACTCTCTTAATTATAATTTAATTTTCTTTGTTTTTGCACTGACTTTGTTAAACTTAATATTTTCAACCTTTTCTGTTACAGGTAACATGAGACAAGGACATGTGGAAATGTAAGTATTGCATTTTTGACTCCGCAAAAAGAGGGGAACTTCTCAAACATTATCGTTTGAAACATAGTGGTCATACAAAAACTGTACCTTTTCCATGCCTACACAATGACTGTCTTTGTACGTTTCACTCCATTAGTAGTTTAAAAGTTCATCTGGCAAAAATTCATACAAAAACGCAATTGGGACACGATCGTGAAATAGCACCACTTACATTTATTTGTCAGCATTTCAATCAGATACATGTATCGTCTCTGCCACTGTTGACCAAAACTATTTCAAGTGTCCTGATGAGGTGTCTTCCAGATGCTGACGAGTCCCTTATTGCAGCGGTGGTAAATGCTGTTTCAGAAAGCAATGTTTTTTCCAAATGCTGTGATGGATGCTTGTCAACAATTAAAAGAAGAAACTCCTATGTTTTAGCTGAGTTTCCTTTGGTTATGCCAGTAGAATACATCATTGATAGGGAAACAAAGCCTGTTGTATATGTACCAATCCTACCTATGCTACAGAAAATGTTCAACAAGCAAGACATTTTGGACAAAGCACTTTCAGTGCCAGAATCTGAACCCAATATGTACAGTTCTTACAATGATGGTCACTACTTCAAAGACAATAGCCTTCTCAACAGTGAAGAATTTCAAATAGCTCTAGGATTCAATGTTGATGATTTTGAGGTAGCCAATCCGTTAGGGACATCTAGAGGTAAACACAAAATTTGTGCAGTTTACTGGGTGTTAGCAAACATACCTGTAAAACATAGGTCAATGTTACGATCTATCCAACTTGGTCTTCTCTGTAATGCTGGTACAGTAAAGGAGTATGGCTATGAAAAAGTCATGCAACCACTTGTTAAGGACCTTGTTCAACTGTGAAAGGGACTGTCCTAAATGTTTCAGCTGATAACCTTGGTGCTCATTCTATGGCAGGATTCCTTGAGGGTTTTACTGCAGAGAGATTCTGCCGTTATTGCATGGGAACAAGAACAGAGGTTCAGCACACAGAGGTAGGTTCCAGCAACTTTGAAACTCGCACTAAAGACACTCATGAAAGGCATGTTAAGGAGGTAAAGCAGGATCGTTCTTTAAGTAAGCTGTATGGAGTGAGAGAAAGTTGTCCACTTACTGATGCTTTGCAACATTTTCATGCTGTCACTGGCTACCCACCAGATATTTTACATGACCTGCTTGAGGGCATTGTGCCAGCTGAACTCTGTCTCTGCCTTTCAGAGATGATTGTAAAGAAATACATCTCTCTCGAGTCAGTGAACCATGCAGTTAAGAACTTTGCGTACACTTTCTCTGATAAAACTAACAGACCTCAGCAAATTCCAAAGGCTTTTGCCACCAAAGGAACAGTTGGTGGCAATGGCCATAAAAATTGGACCTTGCTTAGACTTCTTCCTCTTTTAATTGGAGATGATGTCCCAGAAGGAGATACTTAATGGGAAATTTTGATGGTTCTTAAAGATATAGTTGAATTGGCTGTAGCATCAAAACATACAGAAGAATCCATTGATTTCTTGAAGTGCAAAATTTAGATTAGATTAGATTAGATTCAACTTTATTGTCATTACACATGTACAAGTACAAGGCAACGAAATGCAGTTTGGGTCTAACCAGAAGTGCAATAGCAGCAAGTGCAGGATATACATTGGTTGCATAAGTTACATAAATAAATATACAGAAGTAATTTACAGATGGAAATGTACTATGACCATGATTTACAGATGTCTCTTACTATAAACAGAAATTTACAGATGGATATATACTATGATCATGATATACAGATGGCTATTACTATAAACAGAAATTAACAGATGGATATATATTATGCACATAATATACAGATGTCTATTGCTATAGACAGAGATTTACAGATGGATATATACTATGAACATAATATACAGATGGCTATTACTATAAACAGAGATATAAAATAACAGAGCACAGACAACTACTACAATCAACATTCCCTGGTTTTAGATTGAAACCAAAGCATCATTTTGTTGAGCACTAGCCCCAGCTGATTAAAGCCTTTGGCCCACTGTCTGATGTTTGGACAATGCGTTTTGAGGGAAAGCACAAATTAAAAAAAAAAAGTAATTCGGCAATCTCAAAACTTCAAAAATGTAGCCCTCACACTGGCTGTCCAACATCAGAGAATGATGGTGTACTATCTGGATTCTAGCTCATTTTTTAGACCCTCAATTGAAATGGACAAAGTCAAAACTGCATTGGTTACATCATTTCCCGATCATATTCAGCAGGTGTTCCATGAAGTTACACCACAGCTAAAGACAGTGCTGATTGCATCCTGTGTGACAGTTGATGGAATTGAATACCGTGCAGATATGGTCATCTCTGCTGGGTCATGCTCTGGTCTCCCAGAATTCAAGATGATATCACAGATTGTAGCAGTGAACTCTGAGATTCTGTTTGTCTGTAAACAAATGTCAGCTTGGTACATTGAGCATATTCGGTCATTTGAACTTTGCAGCAGCCATGTTACTTCCCTCTGTGTGATTCAGATGTCAGAGCTCAATGAGGTTTTCCCTCTGTCATGTTACACTCTAAAAGGCAGGATGGTGGTGACACCTAAACGTTATATCTTGTGCTAAGTGAATGATCCAATGTTTCATGTTTTTCCTTTTCTCTCGCTTTTTCTCTAGTCTTTTGGTTGCAGTGAAGTCCTAAAGTCCTGAGGGTTGTCATCAAGCTTCATATGGTATTTATGGCCATTCCAATTTAGAGTTAGTTCACCTAAAAATGAAATTTCAGACATTAATTTCTCAGTCCTTTGTTTATCTTTGGAACACAAATTAAGATGTTTTTGATGAAATCTGAGGGGTGATTTCTCCCCCTCCATAGACAGCAACGAAACTGACACTTTCATGTCCCAGAAAGGTAGGAAAGACATTGTTTAAAATAGTCCATGTGTCAACAGTGATTAATCCTTAATTTTATGAAGCGATGACTTTTGTGTACAAAAATAAATAAATAAATAACGACTTTATTCAACAATTTCTTATCAATTAAAAATAAAGTTGTTATTTATTTTTTTACCAACACAAAAGTATTCTCGTGGCTTCGTAAAATTAAGATTCAACCACTGGAGTCACATAGACTACTTTAACAATGTCTTTCCTACCTTTCTGGGATGTAAAAGTGTCCGTTGCGTTGGAGGGGGAAATCATCTCGGATCTCATAAAAAATATCTTAATCTGTTTTCCAAAGATGAACAAAGAACTTACGGACTTGGAACTACATACGGGTAATTAATGACTGAAATTCCATTTTTGGGTGAAGGAACCTTTTCATTACTCACCCTCATGTCGTTCCAAACCCAAAAACTTTTGTTCATCCTCAGAATACAAATGTAGAAATTTGTAATGAAATCTTCATTTGTATTTAATTCATGAATGAAAGTCTCATAGGTGTGTAACGACACAAGGTACAGTAAATACTGATAGAATTTACATTGTTGGGTGAACTGACTCTTTAATACACATTTGACACAATTTTGAAGTTTTCCTTGGTGTGTTTCACATTTTAGTTAATAGTAACTACTGTTTTAATTGTTAGATGTCTTCTCAAGAAAAAACACTCCTGAGAGTTATATTGACCAAATGGGACATAAGGAAGGTCTCCCTGGCCGTGAAGCCTGATTCAGTTGACAACTTGGTTGTTGCTTTAAAAGAGAGTTTGGGGCTTAATTACAACTTTTCGCTTCAGTATGAAGATCAGGACTTTGGGAATGCACTTTGCAACCTAACAGACATATCAGAGCTTCAAGATAAAGCTACACTGAAAATCATTCCTATAATTGAACTACCATTGAATCGAGAGGAAGTACTGGATGACTCTGCAAGCACAGCTGACACTGAGATACTTTCTTCGTCATCACAGGAAAGGAAAATGCAATGGCCAGAAGAATTTGAGATCCCTTCCTTCACAGTTGATGTTGAATACCGCCTGCGACAGGGCAACCTGGCCTACCTCAAGGACAGCACATACCTCAAACTGACCAAAGAACTAAAGCATGACATCCTGGAAAAACTGGCTGAAACCATGTTCAGCTTTAAAGCCTATCCAACAAATGATGACTATGCACAGGTTGCTGCTGCTCTGGTAAATAAGCATCCATGTCTTCTGGAAAGTGGTTCATCTACCGGCTGGGGGGGGGTGGAAGAACAGCCTCAAATTCAAAATGGGGAATTTTAGATCCAAGATGAGAAACCTGGGATACCCTGATGTAACCATTAATGGAGGAAGGAGAGGCATGAACAACCCTGAAGGAATCCCGTCAAGAAAACACATAAAGCTGTAAAAAAAAAATTTTTTCTGCTGAACACAAAGGAAGATATTTTAAAGGAATGTTTGTAACCAAACAATTTTGGGGCAGCATTGACTTCCTTAGTATTTCTTTTTACTATGTACATGTCAATGGTTCCCTAAAACAGCTTGGCTATAAACATTCTTCAAAATATCTTCCTTTGTGTTCAGCTGAGCAAAGAAATTTATAAAGGTTTAAACAACCTTACAGTGAGTAAATGATGACAGAATTTTAATTTTGGGGTGAACTGTCCCTTTAAAAGTATTCAATCTTGTCAACATGTAATTTGTTTCTTTTCATATCAGTAATTTGTTATGTATGATAATCTTAATTTAAATAATATATTCTCATAACAATGCTTCAAATAGATTGATAGTAAGTTTTTCTGGCATTAATAGAATTTAATGTTCCTCTAAAGTCAGCCCAGCCAACTGAGGTCCGAACCCTTGTTCTTCGAGGACTGCCTATCATGCTCGGAGATGATGACTCTTCTTTCTTCAAGTCATGTTTGGTAAGTACATCTGTTCTTAAAAGGGATAGTTCACCCAAAAATGATTACCCCAAGGTTTACTGACCTTCATGTCACCCAATCAGAGTTATAATAAAAATTTTCCTGGCTCCTCCGAGCTTTATAATTGGGGGGGAGAGATTTTTAAGCTCAAAAATGTTCATCCATCATAAAACTGCTCCACACGGCTCCATTGGGTTAATTGTGAATCAATGTGTTTGTGTAAGAAAAATATCCATATTTAATATATATCTAGCTTCCAGCGGACCGCCTTCCGTATTGAACTTATGAAGAAAGTGTAATGCCTCTCGCAGTTCAAACACTTAAGGTTTTTCAGTAAGTTCAATACATTGTGCATTCTGATAAACATGCATTGATGATAATCCTTTGATTCCTGATCACAATACTCTATACCTGTTTTTTTACTAGGTGTCTGATCATCGCAACACTATCCTTGATGTGCCAGTGGGGATCTTATTCAAGGACACTGATCTTCAGCCCCCCAACTCCTTGCATTTGACTTCTTCAATTGGAATCATTCTTGAAGGCCAAGTGGTGATGGACAAAATGCAGGACCTTCCACAGGCAATCTGTCTTCTCTTCGGTCTGATTTACGCACTAGACCTGAATTACCCAAAATCACTCGCCAACACGTTTGATTTCATCCAGCGTGTACTAATGTCAATGGGACAAAATGCTCTCAAGCCTAAAGTGCAGTCTCTGGCAAACCAGCTTTTTGCTTAAGAAATGTCACTGTGATACTTAAACATCACCCTTTGTTTTGGGTATTTTCCCCCTTGAGTTCTACAATTGATGTGCAGTAGTGAATTTGGGATATTGTTACCATTGTACACCTCTGTAGTGTGGTTGTGACCCTGTAATATTGTGACATTTAGGCCAAAGACAATGTTCAGTATGTTTTTAGTTTGCCGTGTTTGCACAAGAACTACATTTCACCATTTAAGCTTTATTACATTTAGCCTTCGTGTTCAGTACATTAACTATTGTGAGGCCTAAAAAGTGTAATTATTAGGTGCACAGAGTTGTAAAATTGATGTAAGGGCACTATTTAATGTTGGACATTTTTACTGTTACCACCTTTACAGTGTGGTTGTGACCCAGTAATATTTCCACAGTATAGTTTGTACTGTACATTTGTCTTTCACCAAAATTACACCGTGTTAGAGTATGTTTTATTTTAGTTCGCAATGTTTGCACAGCTTAAACGGTCAAATGTAATAGTTTACAGTTGTGATACTTGAGTGAAGTATATATGTGCATAGAG
Source organism: Oreonectes daqikongensis (assembly GCA_026939265.1). Classification (NCBI taxonomy): domain Eukaryota; kingdom Metazoa; phylum Chordata; class Actinopteri; order Cypriniformes; family Nemacheilidae; genus Oreonectes; species Oreonectes daqikongensis. The sequence continues at coordinate 149,976 of JAOTQM010000153.1, forward strand.
TTGTACAATTGATGTACTGCACTATTTTGTTGCTACCACCTTTACAGTGTGGCTGTGACCCATTTACATTACAGTATATTGTTTACTGTATTTCCATAAATATTTTGACATTTTGTCAATAAAAATTCAAAGATTAAATATACTGTTCATTGTTTTATTTCAGTTTGGTGTGCACAAAGCTTGCAGTCAAAAATAAGAACATCATTCAACAGTTTCAGTTACATTTCCATGTTGAGTTAACATAAATATATAAGTACACTTGAAATTAATACCAAGTTAAGTAAACAAAATCATTGAAGTACATTAAATAGGCTCCAAGTTTGGTGAACTGAACGATTTAAGTAGAGTCTACCAAACCGCCAAGTTAAATTAACTTAAATATGCAAGTTATGGGAGACTCCATTACTTAATTAAATTGAGGCAACGAGTTTACTCAATCAATTTAGTTCAGTCAACTTATTAGGGTTTTCAGTGTAATCCTCAGAACGCTAACTTCCACACTTTGCTACTGTCCGAAACCCCCGACTGCCCCCACCTTACAGTCTGTATTTTAGTTACCTTTTTTATATAAAGAGTACCTACAATAACTGTATAATAACTGATAAAGTATTGATACTCGTCACTTTATTTCTGTAAACAGCTGCCATGGTGCAGCATTCAAAGCAATCGCACAAAAAATGAAATGCACTTACAATGAAAACATTTATTATTACTGGATTTAAAGAAACACTTTTTAAAGAAAAATACACCAAAACACAGGGAAAGAGATCACATTTGTCAGCCGCGTATGACATTGAGATTTATTTAATTACAGAAAAGCAATCGTTACATTGGTTATGTATGACACTGCAATGATTACGTCTCACGAGAATTCAATAATAATTTTTTTTTTAATTCTAGGATTAGCCTGTTTCAAGCTTTGTTGTTCCGCACCGCGAGCCTCTGTTGGTTGCGCTCGCACCTTCACAAACAAATGAGGCATTTATTGACGTGCATGCCGTTGTTTATTTATTCAGGCTCATGCAGTTTACACGGGATAGTAATTCAGCAGCGAAGAGCAAATCACCAAAAGTTCATTATTATGAATTGTTAATAGTGAAAACTTTATTTGTACCTTGCTCTAGCATTACGTTGCTAAATTCAAGGGTAAGAACAAATACCCTAGATCATGGAATATTTGGGAATTATTTTCTAGCAAACTTGTTTTTGCTCGTTTCAGGAAAAATAGAGCAAGAAGAGATAGGACAATACTGACAGGCCAGAAGAAGCTGACATTCAGGTCAGGATTCTCATTAATCTTGACAAACTGTATGACTGTTATTGCTGAAAAGCATCAATATTCAAGCATTATTTTATATTTATGAATAAACTATGGCTGCAACTAAATACTGATTTGCATCTGTTTTCTCTATTTATAATCACAGGGTGTTGCTGATGTTTTCACATTTGTGGAAAGTGAAGCTGAGGAGAAAAGAGAGGCTGCAGAGCTGTTCTTCACTTATTGAGGACAATCTTAAATTTTCTCACACAGACACAAATATTAAAGTGTTGAATTGTTCATGTTATTAATTTTAATGTTTATATTTGTTTAATTAACAAAAGTAATTTGTTTCAAGAACTTTACTAAGGGCAAAGTTACCTTGAAATGTTAATCTTTACTGGTAGATTCATGCTAATACTTTTAACTAAAACTTTTGTGTATAGCTGGCAGTTTACAGTAGACAACTAGAAAGGATTTCAAAGACATACACACAACTGTAGCTGTCTAGTGTTTTTGTTTAATTAATACGTTTATTCTGTGTTGCACGCTCAGCACTTTTGGTGATTTGCTCTTCGCTGCTGAATTACTATCCCGTGTAAACTGCATGAGCCTGAATAAATGAACAACGGCATGCACGTCAATAAACGCCTCATTTGTTAGTGAAGGTGTGAGCGCAACCAACAGAGGCTCGCGGTGCGGAGCAACAGAGCTTGAAACAGGCTAATCCTAGAATTTTTTCTTTTTTAATTATATATTTAAAAAAAAGACGAAATAACAAAGCGACACCCTGTTGCAGCACGTTCAAAAGGTCCTACGATGTCAAGGCCTAGTTTCTGCCAAGGCCCATACGGAAAGGCAACTGGTTGTAAAGGGGCAGGTGCCGTTTTTGCAGTCTTATCATTGAGCTGGCATGGCAGACAGCTTGAAATCACCGATTGAACCAGCGAATCCATTTTTGGCCACCAGTACAATTCACGTAGTCTTTGTTTCGTTCTGACCAGTCCTTGGTGTGTTTCGTGAGCCAGGTTGACCAGAGTAAAACGAAGGGAAACAGGCACAATGTTACGATGCTCACCACGCATTATCATTCCATCATGCACGGACAGTTCATTACGGACTAAGAAGAATGATGACAGCGTCGGATCGACGTCCTTTCTGTTGTGTGGCCATCCCTTCAATATTTGTGTCCGAAGCAAACTCAGCTCCGGACAGAACTCAGAAGCTGCTGTGAAGGCCTCCCTGGACAGAGAAGGTAGCCGGGAGAAGACAGCAGCAACCATATCAGGTTCCTCAGTGTGCTCAACTGTGGCAGGAAAGGCCCCCGCTTCACCTCCTGTGCTTTTGCACTCAGTACACGACACTGTGTATCAGGCACGTGCACACATAGACAAAAACGGGGCTTGAGCCCCTGCCCTTTTCTTCCCGAAGTGCCCTTTTTGCTCACAGTGCCCTTTTTAAGAACGCTCGTTCTGTAACCAGGAATCCTAACCGCTAAAAAATGTAGTCAAAAAGTGCTGTTTCGGACAGTAGCAAAAGATTGAAGTTAGCATTCTGTGGATACCTATGGTTTTAATGGTTAGTTCATTGAATCCAGTTATCTGTATAAACTGTATATTTTAGGGATGCACGATATGAACATTTTTAACCGATTCCGATAACCAATAAGTTCATATTGTTATATTATAATTTTCATATAATCTTCAGTTTGTGCTCCCAGGAGAATAGAAAATCTAAAATGCACTGATATTTTAGTGTTCTGGGAACAACGCTCCGTGTTTCAGGCTTTGCGCTTGTAACTTTAGCTGCTGTGGCTTCTTATTCTTTCAATACATATTCGACCTTTCAAGTGAGATATAAATTTGGTTGTAAATTTTCTCTGTGTCGCACGCTCAGCACTTTTGGTGATTTGCTTTTCGCTGCTGAATTACTATCCCGTGTACACTGCATGAGCCTGAATAAATAAACAACGGCATGCGCGTCAATAAACGCCTCATTTGTTTGCGAAGGTGCGAGCGCAACCAACAGAGGCTCGCGGTGCGGAGCAACAAAGCTTGAAACAGGCTAATCCTAGAATTTAAAAAATCTCGTGAGACGTAATCATTGCAGTGTCATACATAACCAATGTAACGATTGCTTTTCTGTAATTAAATAAATCTCAATGTCATACGCGGCTGACAAATGTGATCTCTTTCCCTGTGTTTTGGTGTATTTTTCTTTAAAAAGTGTTTCTTTAAATCCAGTAATAATAAATGTTTTCATTGTAAGTGCATTTCATTTTTTGTGCGATTGCTTTGAATGCTGCACTATGGCAGCCGTTCACAGAAATAAAGTGACGAGTATCAATACTTTATCAGTTATTATACAGTTATTGTAGGTACTCTTTATATAAAAAGGTAAGTAAAATACAGACTGTAAGGTGGGGCAGTTGTGGCCCGGTGGTTACAGCGTTAGACTCTTGACCAGAAGGTTGCTGGCTCAGTGCTGGCGGGTAACTGCTGAGGTGCCCTTCAGCAAGACACCTGGAGAAAAACTTGCAGACCGACGAAGACATGTTTGTTCACAGATGATGACACGCGTCAGTTTTAAAGCTGCAGTCACTTCCACTCGGAAAGCGGATATATCAGACTGTTTATTGATTTACCAACAAACTTATTTTATCGATGTAGTTATCGGATTTCAATTATTTATCAGAGGAATAAAAATGACATCATTTTTACCCATATCGGCCGATAATTTATCTGTCCGATAAATATTGTGCAGCCCTAGTATATTTCATGTTAAAATGTATGATTTGAATCCAGCTTTGTGACTGTTTTCGGTTCCATGGTGTAATGGTTAGCACTCTGGACTCTGAATCCAGTGATCCGAGTTCAAATCTCGGTGGAACCTGTTTAATCAGAAAAATCAATGTTGTTTCAGACAGTAGCAAAGTGTTGAAGTTAGTGTTCTGAGGATTACTATGGTAATAATGGTTAGCACTATGGACTTTGAATCCAGTGGTCCGAGTTCAAATCAACCACAATGGAACCAATTTCTGCCGTCTGCTTTTGTATCAAAATGTTTCTGGGTTATGGCAAAGGGTACAAGACAGCACTCAATGATTTTCTGTGTGTAAAATGCTGAGAACTTTGAATCTTGTAATATGTACAGACAGTGAATTTCATCTTAAAATGTGTGATTTGAATCCAGCGACACATTATTGTCTTTGGTTGCATGGAGAAATGGTTAGAACTTTGGACTTTGAATCCAGTGATCCGAGTTCAAATCTCGGTGGAACCTGTTTAATCAGAAAAATCAATGTTGTTTCAGACAGTAGCAAAGTGTTGAAGTTAGCGTTCTGATGATTACTATGGTAATAATGGTTAACAATCTGGACTTTGTTTCCGGTGATCCGAGTTCAAATCTCAGTGAAACCAATTTCTGCAGTCTAATGTTGTAAAAAAAAACAGTTTCTGGGTAATGGCAAAGGGTACAAGATAGCATTCAATTTTTATCTGTGTGTAGAATCTTGTTATATGTACAGACATGTTAAAATGTGTGATTTGAATCCAGCGATATGATGTTGACATGATGTCAAAAAGTTGTTTTTCGGGCAGTAGCGAAGGGTGCAAGTTAGCATTCTGAGGATATCTATGGTAATATTGCTTAGTTCATTGAATCCAGTTATCTGTATAGACTGTAGATTTCATGTGAAAATGTATAGTTTGAATCCAGCAATGCGTGACTGTCTTTGGTTCCATGGTGTAATGGTTAGCACTCTGGACTCTGAATCCAGTGATCTGAGTTCAAATCTCAGTGGAACCTGTTTGTGCAAACAAATGTAGTCTAAAAGATGTTTTCTGGGCAGTTGTTAAAGACAGTTATGCGACTTACAAGACAAAAAACATGAAAACACCGTATCCCAGATTTTTTTCCACTTTGTATATCCGGCAAAAACATTCTGGAGTAAAAGGGAATATATCAGTAAGTAAAAAAATAAAAAAGCTAAACATTTTCATATATTGCCATTATTGTAACAATACAAAGTGGATTGAAAATCAGCAAACATACACTTTGACTTTAAGGCAGTGATTACAATATATCAGTAGTGAACCGAGGCTCTCAAACCTTGGCCCTCTTACCCCCTTCCCTCGCAAGGGTAAAACACAAACAACCTCTGAAACAATTACGAGTCTAGCCCATTCTTAAAAATGCAACAAGAAAATAGCACAACGAGTGTTTTTAACCAGGCAAAATTTAACTAAAAATCTTTATAAATAATTGCACCATCATCACAACTGCTTCAGTGGAACAAGGACAACTGGCCAGTAAAAAAAACATGTAACTTAAGCGACACATCATCATGACAGCATTCATAGCAAAGCAAACTAGCGACTGACACTTCAGAACCAGACAGTGAACAGCGATCGTGGCATTTTTATGGAAGTTTTTTCCTAACAAAATTCAAATGAAAATTCAAATGCTTAAAAAGATCAAATGATAAATCAAATAATCAAATAATAAAAAAACTCTCAAAACAGCTGCTCAAATAAGAAATCAAATGCTCAAATGCATTTTCACTTCCTCATTCGGGGAAGCATGAAAGTATCAAAAATCAAATTAAAAGCCAAATTAATTTGATAATTAATTTTCATTATCATCACAGTATAAACCTGTCATAATTAAATCAATAATTCGTTGCTCAAATGATAAATCAAATGCTCAAACCGACTTCGCAAATGATAAATCAAATAAGATGCAAACGAGATGTGTCAATCAAGTCGCGTGGGCGGAGCTTTGAGCTGGAAGCAGGTGTCGAGTTTTTGCCTCATTTAAGTTTTTGCTTAATTTGGGTTTTTGCTAATAAAATGGACAAACACACAATTTCAAAACTTTTACGGGATGCTGCAGAGGCGTTGGAGCAGAGTTCATCGCCAACTGGCCCTCCCCATCAACCTATGACCGAAAGTGCTCCAGATCGACGAGGTGAGTCTAATTTCAGTCAGCTAACGTTTGTTTTTAAGTTATGTTGTTATCGCTTTAGTCCCATTAATAACGGTGGTAAAACAATCGTCATGTTGTTCTAATAAATCTGAAGTAAGTTTTGTTAACTTTATAGTAATAATGTATTGAGTGTGCGAAAGGATAGGAGACCCGTGAAATTGCCGATGTTGCGATCGCCTGCATCCCCCACACACACAGCACCAGTCGGTTCATTGCATGGCGGTTCACTCGAGGGTAGCAATGAACCGCCATTTTTGAACTTGAACGAGTTCTGTAGACTTTGTGAGAAGGTCCCGACTGCAGCTTGCAGTGCGGGGCGGTGCTCCATATTGGGGTGGAGCAAAACATTTAGCTTCACCCCGCCGCTTTTCATTGGTTAGCGGACGGGGAACTGAGGTTCTTTTTTTTTTTTTTTTTTAAACCGACGTTAGAAACGTTGTTCGACTTCGTGCGGCGCAGTTCAGACCGATCATAATAAAACCCTCTGTTTATTCTTATAAATCGTATGATACAAAACTTAATATAGTGAAATTACATTGTGGGAAATGTTTCATTCATGTACGTTTGCTAATAATAGTAGACGGACTCTTGCTTACATGTCATTGCCCATGTATTTATTTAATGTCCTTAACTTGTTCTTGTTTAATAATTGTATTATTATTGCAATTAATTTATCATCATTATTTTTTCTATTACTGTTGTTTAATCTTGGGATTTTCAAACTGGGATGGGGGGCTCCAGAAGGTTCTAAGGGGTCCCCAGAACATCTCAGAGAAATAAAAAGACATCTGAACATTATTACTGTTTCATATAAATATTTTCATATTTATTTCTAAGTGAAAAAATATTTCTAAGAAAATCGCTACAGTACACATACATATGAATAGTTTCTCTTTATAGCCAATTATACAAGCACACTTATTTTTCTAACATAGCTTAAATGTTTTTTATGCAAAAAATATAGATGGATATGTATTTTAGGAAGGGGGTCCTCACAAAAGCTTCATCATGTTTGGGTGTCCCTTGCATCATTAAGTGAAAAGCCCTGGTTTAAGCCCATGTTAAGTGTTGTGCTGTACTTTCAAGTAGATATGGGTCTCCAGTGGTCTCAATGGGGTATATGCACACAGGGTGATGACGTACTTCCGCTAAAATCTCAGCCAGCTAAGCCACGTCCACCCTCATAGAGCTCAGGTAATTTTTCACCAAGTGATAACAATGTGTTTAGTAAGAAAACGATGGAATTTCAGTGAAACAACAGCACCACAGCTGAGCATTGCTATGTGCCTCTGATCAGGCCTCCAGTAAGTGCAAAAGTTTACTTGGCTTTTTTATATTTGTCTCTTTATATAATCCTACTTGCATCCTGAAGCGGCCGAGTGAAAAATGCCATTGTTCTCTATAGACTGATTTCACTCGGCTGCCATGTTTAAATCGAAAGCGAGGCTGAGGTGGGAAGAAAACCGGAAGGACAGATAGACTGCAATGGTTTAGATTACCATCGGGTGTGTGTGACATGAATAAACAAATGATGCGTTTTAAAACAACGTAAAAGTTGCTTAGTGTGCACCAATGAAACCCGCTTATGACAGCTTAAACATTCACAAATATGTGATGGTACAACTGAAGTGGTCAAGTAAAACAGCTTGTGTGACTTGCATCCTATGCTTTTATTTTCACATTTAAGATCATAAATCGTTTTAATAAATCCAGGTTGGTTGTCCAAACCATTGCAGTCTATCTGTCCTTCCGGGTCTCTTCCCACCTCAGCCTCGCTTTCGATTTCAAAATGGCGGCGGAGTGAAATCAGTGTATGGACGCTGCGTGCGCCAGAAGTAATGGAGCTGGCTGAGATTTTTGAGGAAATACGTCATCGCTCCGTGTGCATATACCCCATTTAAGGTTCTTAATGACATAACACCTAGTCAAATAGAGTCAGACTGAGGATTTAATCTGTAACTAAGATTACACATTAAACTATTTTGATTTAATTTGTTTCCTGCCTGCTGTTTTTCCCAATATCTGTATCTGCCCTGTGGATGAAGCGATAAGTTGACTATCTTTAAATAACAAACTCACTTCCTAATGAAGTGAGCTAGTGCAAGAGCTACTGGACTGATCTACACCATTGATCTGTAGGACCAAACTACAGCAGTCAACATTTGAAGTGGATCAAAAAGGTTCATCAAAGTTATCCTAAGACAAGAACGGGTATTCTTCTTGTCTTAGGATAACTTTGATGAACCTTTTTGATCCACTTCAAATGTTGACTACTGTATTTTTATAGTCAAGAGTTGGATATTTATAACTTATTTTTGTTTTTAAGTTATTTTTACAGAGTGTCAAGTAGAAATATGGTGGCTTTTATATTAACAAACAATTACTGAATTGTCCTTTATTTCAATAGTCACATAATTATTGTACATTATATTCATATATATTGTTCCCCACCACAACAAAACCAGCCGTCTGCGTCCTCTATGCTGTCAGCAGGATTTGCACGTCTTAATTTCAAAAGTAATTTGCAGTTGAACCTTTGATGCTTTACTCCACTTCCATTGTTGCATCTCTAGTTACATGCAAACTATCTGTAATGTTAAAAAACTATCTGTATGATAAAACGTGATTTTGGGGAAATGTTGTGTTAATGTTGGTACACAACAGTTTATGATAGCAATATAAGGTATAATACCGACTTTTACGATACAATGTTTAATAACTCAAAAAATATGCTGTTTTTTTAATTTCCTGAAAAATAATGGTTTTGTAGATGCGAGGATTCCGCCTGACAGCGACGATATATTGTTCCCCACCACAACAAAACCAGCCGTCTGCGTCCTGCGTTTGGTTACCAACATTCTTTATAATATTGGGTCTGTTGCAAGCGAGGCAGATGGTTCAAGAGGCGTTTCACATTTGACCCACTGTGCAATTCCTCAATTCCCTCCCCCTTTAAGGCTTTCAGCATACCAACAGCATACCAACTATCTGCGTTTACTATTTTATTTTCAAGCCTTCTCAAGATGAAAGTGACAAGTTCTAAGGAGGGTTTTCTAATGACTTTGACACCTTTTGATGATGATTTTAAACCCTTATCATTGTGCATCTGACTAATCACAACTGCTTGGAACGTTCAAAATAACAAACATTTTATTGATACAAGTCATCGTCAAAAGATGTCAAAGTCATTGGACCATCAGCAATCCCTTGCACAGTGTGTACACGATTTAGAAAACCCTCCTTAGAACTTGTCACTTTCATCTCGAAAAGGCTTGAAAATAAAATAGTAAAAGCAGATGTTAATGCTAGCATTTGTAACTTTGTTGATTTCAGTCACCTCGACGAGGTGGCCGAGTGGTTAAGGCGATGGACTGCTAATCCATTGTGCTCTGCACGCGTGGGTTCGAATCCCATCTTCGTCGTAAAAACACTACTTTCTAGATTATTGACTACTTTCTGACGCTCTCTCTGATATTAGGTTCCAAAAACGTGACTTTTCCATTGTTGAGAATAGCTTTCAGCTGTGGTGTTTGCCCCATTCTGATAACAATACGGAACACTACAGAAACTCTTAGTGCCCTTTGTTTGCCCCATTCTGAAAAAATTGTGTTGTGGCCTGTGGCGTTTGCTCGTGACCCTTACTTTCCTTACAAGGTGTGTTTGGCCAGTTTGGAACTTAACTGTGCAGGACAATTACCTTTCTGGAGCAACCTTAGAAACCTGTCTTAAAAGAGCTAACTTGTTACTACCCACATATCAGACGGACTCGGCCCAAATGTGGTCTCAGGATGGCACTGCTGGCACACTGCCGGCACTGGCATGCAACATGTCAGCCAATTGTGGGCCATGTGTGACTGGATTTGGGCCGATTGTGGATGGGAGGTGTGTGGCCCAAGATCGGCATAGTGATTGTGGGCCACATTTAAGTAGTTTGATTTACTATGAATAATTATAGAATTTTGAGGATTTCGGCTTGCTTTAGAGGATTTAGAAAATGTTTTCTTCGCATTTAATCAAATGATTTTTTTTTAAATAAAAATGTAGTTTTGTAATGGTAAAAACTTTAAAATTCTCTCTCTCTCTCTGACAGGCACACACGCACGCAGACAAAAAAAAGAAGATTTCAATCCTCTTCAAAGACTGATGCAGGTAAGTGAAGCTGTTATGGTGTTTAATCTAACGGTTAGTACATAGCTAACAAGATGTTTTATATGTGTACTTGTACTTTGCTGTCCAAACAAATCAGTGTTGTTGTATCACAACTTTCGCGTTGCATATGGTTGTTTCGTCCGCATTTGGTTTCTTGTTCAGCTCAAAAATTAATGACAGTTATTGTTCTGCACCTCTAACACACCGTTATGTACTTTATGTGGTTATGATGACAAAAAGTAAAAAAGTTACATGAAGTGATCTGCCTTAGCAGTCTAAGCGCTGGTGAATGTAATGACCAATCAAATCAAAGAATGCGGAAGATACTGGAAGCCAAGCCGTGGCTAATCAAATCATGTGATTTACGTTAGTGCGTTATTGTAAGACGAGACAATGAATATTAACAGAGATGTTTACGGCATATTAGACATAAGATTAAGAATGTAAGCTAAAGTTGTATTTTATTAATATGTGCTTGTCATGTTTGTGATATTTTTTAAGTTTACCTAAAAATGAACATGCTCATATTCTGTTAACACTGTTATGTTGTTTTACAGGGACTTGTAAAAACATCAACGAAGACCGTAATGAAGATGTAATAATGAAGGCCGAACATAAGCATTTTCCTTGCACAAAACATAAAGGTAAGATGACAGAAACAGAAGAAGAGCAGTGGATATTATATATAGTGGAGCAACAGAGCTTGAAACAGGCTAATCCTAGAATTTTTTCTTTTTTAATTATATATTTTTAAAAAAGACTAAATAACAAAGCGACACCCTGTTGCAGCACGTTCAAAAGGTCCTACGATGTCAAGGCCTAGTTTCTGCCAAGGCCCATATGGGAAGGCAACTGGCTGTAAAGGGGCAGGTGCCGTTTTTGCAGTCTTATCATTGAGCTGGCATGGCAGACAGCTTGAAATCACAGATTGAACCAGCGAATCCATTTTTGGCCACCAGTACAATTCACGTAGTCTTTGTTTCGTTCTGACCAGTCCTTGGTGTGTTTCGTGAGCCAGGTTGACCAGAGTAAAACGGAGGGAAACAGGCACAATGTAATGATGCTCACCACGCATTATCATTCCATCATGCACGGACAGTTCATTACGGACTAAGAAGAATGATGACAGCGTCGGATCGACGTCCTTTCTGTTGTGTGGCCATCCCTTCAATATTTGTGTCCGAAGCAAACTCAGCTCCGGACAGAACTCAGAAGCTGCTGTGAAGGCCTCCCTGGACAGAGAAGGTAGCCGGGAGAAGACAGTAGCAACCATATCAGGTTCCTCAGTGTGCTCAACTGTGGCAGGAAAGGCCCCCGCTTCACCTCCTGTGCTTTTGCACTCAGTACACGACACTGTGTATCAGGCACGTGCACACATAGACAAAAACGGGGCTTGAGCCCCTGCCCTCTTCTTCCCGAAGTGCCCTTTTTGCTCACAGTGCCCTTTTTTTAAAAACACTCGTTCTGTAACCAGGAATCCTAACCGCTAGACCATATGGGAGACCGCAGCACTCTGGGCCTGACCTGTCGGGGTTACCCACTTCAACAACCAGACATTTTAAGAGCACCACAGGAGTTTCTTTGTCTGTCTGAGCATGGGTTGACAATGAACATCGCGACAAACAGAGAAAAAACAAGAGCCCAAGAACAGCCAGCGGACAACAATGAGCATAGGCAATCTAACAGAGCCTGATTCTTAAACTCTTTGATTGTTAACACTTTCACGAAAACACAGATCTCCAGTCTCTGACAAATTCTAGCTGATGCAGTACACGGAGGGGGGCAAGGCCTCTCTCTTCCTCGAATAAATTTATTTTCGACAACAGGTTAAAGTTCATTAGATACCTTTGCCTGCATTCCCTTCGTTCCTGTAAAGTGATGGATTTGAACACCTTTGTCATTGCCGAATGCCATGTAGTCTGTGTTTTGTAGTGTCAAACAGGTGCGAGCTAAGCCTGGCTAGCTCAGTCGGTAGAGCATGAGACTCTTAATCTCAGGGTCGTGGGTTCGAGCCCCACGTTGGGCGTGTTTGTTGCGTCTATTCGCAGTGCTTTTCACCGGGGCCTTGACCTCCAGTTGGGCAGCTTCTGTGGAAAATACACTACACATAACAACTCTCAACCTTTCCGCAGCAAAAGCGGCTTCTCTGAAAATCACCACAAAACCTTTGTGCCGCCACGTACGTGTTCATGACTTTGCGATGTTCTGCTGCTTTTTATTTCGAAATCAAACGGGTGCTTAGTCCGTGACAAAAAAATCCACGTCTCGTTCTGGCGGCGCACATACCCGCCCCCACCACACCCCCACCATCCTGCCTCCCACCATCTGTCTCTGTGGCGCAATCGGTTAGCGCATTCGGCTGTTAACCGAAAGGTTGGTGGTTCGAGCCCACCCAGGGACGCGTCGAGGTTTTCCTGGCCACATACAGCACAGCCGATTCAACCTTCTGTGTGAGAAAAGTCTGCCGAGTCTGCTCGACGGAACCGGGTGGCGCTCAGCCATTTGCAGGCCTCGTGGCGCAACGGTAGCGCGTCTGACTCCAGATCAGAAGGTTGCGTGTTCAAATCACGTCGGGGTCAATAGTTGTTTGACTGTTGGAAGCTTGTTTACGGCGTCAGAGGAAGCGTGAAGACCGACGAGGTGAAGACCATTCAACTCGTCCTGCGCACAGTAGCATCTTTTCTAATAATCCTTATATTACTGTTTTTCTCTCCATTCTTTTCGCTTTTTCTATCCTTACTCGCACAGCATGTATTTCCAATTCATTCCTGTGGTCTCTCGCCCACGACACTCTCTCACGAGAGGAAGGCGGAGCAATCCTGCCATAATAAGACTTTTTATCTCATAATTATGACTTTTTATCTCATAATTTCGAGTTTTTAGAGCATTTTGTTTTTTAATTATGTGGCGGAAATGGGCTTCCATAACTTTGAAACTTGACTAAAGCACAAACCTTTTCTCTCGGTCTCTCTTCTTTTCATGGCGTTTCACAACCAACAAAAACACGTCTTCGTCTTCGTCCATTGTTAAAAAGCGGCGCGTTTCATCTCTCCCTCTTAAATAAGTCCACCAACTGGACTGGAGCGTCAACAAGGAGAAACAATTTTAGCAGGACAACTATATTTATATATTTGCATAGACCGCATACGATCAAGTCGTACACCTGCAGTACGGGGCGGAGCCCAACGTTGTGTTCTGCCCCCAACGCGTCTCATTGGTTAGCGCGCGGGTTACATTTAAGTCCCAACTACATGCGTCGCTTTGCCAATCCCTCTTCCCATTGGTTACAAGGTAATGATGTTGACACCAGGAAATGAGGTTAGAAACTTCGAGTTAATCTGGTGCAGTTCAGACCGATCGTAATACAGTAAACACTCTGTGATGATTATTTCCATAAATAGTGATACAAAATGTAATACAATGAAAGTTACTTTGAGAGAAATGTTTCATTTATATGTACGTTTGTAAGCAAGAGTCTTTCTACTACTTTTAGGATAAGTTTGATTCTAATTTTGATTTATCCTTCGTGAAAACGAACATATCTTATAATAAAAGTGTATTGACTGTTTAGGATGTATTGATATAACCCTGGTTTTACTAGACATATTATGGTTAGAATATAGTTACTATAGCAGTTTGTGGTTACCCTGTGAAATCAAATGTAGTAAAATGTTAATATGGGGTTGTTAAAAAAATTATGCAATAAAACAATATCTGAATTTGTTTACAGTTTTCTTTGCACAGCGTCATTTAACTAAGTACGTCATTGCCCATGTATTTACTTGTCCTTTACTTGTTTTATTTATTTATCATTATTGCAATTAAGATTTTATTTATTACTATTTTAAACTGGGATCCGGGGGCCTCCAGAAGGTTCTAAGGGGTCCCAAAAACATCTCAGAAATAAATATAAATACATTTATATGAAACAGTAATAATGTTCAGTAGAATTGACATTTTTGTTTTCTCTTTTAATTTCTCTAAAAAAAGAATATTGCTATCATCAAAATAATTCATTTGAACTCATTTAATAAGTTGCAGTTCTTCTATCTTCACAGGTACATATATATTATTATCACAGCATCACCGTCAGTGTTTGTGTTCTGCTGGAATAGAGATGAAGATGAAGATGAAGCTCATCGTGCTGTTGGTTTTAGTTTCTGTGTGTGAGAGAACAGTAGTTGTTCAGTACTACTTAAAAAATACACATTTTAATTATTCACATTTAGCACAAACTTATTGTAATTGTAAAGAGTAACAATTACAATGTCTTTAAAATGACATTTCATGTTGTGTGTAATGTTGCTGTGTGTGAATGTAAGCAGTCTGTCAAGTGAACGAAAGTTAACAAATAACAAAGTTATTGACTTGGAAAAAAGGAGTCGACTCTGATTCACGATGTATTTTTTACAATTTGAGTTGAGACAAATTAGAAATGAATAACTGCTTTTTTATTATTTCTCAAATGCTGCACATTATTTTTAATAAATCGAGTCGTTGTGTTCTGGTGCCGTCTGGTGGCCATTTCGACGAACTACAATCTAATAATATATTTAACACAAGGTTTGCGTTAAATCAACATGTTTTAATCAACAAAACATTAAAACAGGAAAAAAATATAACGAGTTAAAAAGGGCCAGTTTCACAGCAAACCTTGCATTAAATACATTATTAGATTGTAGTTAATCAAAATGGCCACCAGACGGCGCCAGAACACGACGACTCGATTTAATACGTTTATAAAGCGCTTTTTTACTAACAAAAACAATAGAAAAATGAGCTCTTACGAGCATTACTTCAGACTCAGTTTATCATTTTGAGAATTTAATAAATACTGAGAAGAAAAATGAACGCGTCTGCCAAAGGAATAAATGTAAATGTAATTAAATGTCTGTTCAGTGTTACTTTAAAGAAATATGTTTCTGAATTGTGACATTTCAGGGTAAGAATAAAACTACAAAGAATACATCTGAAGGCAAATAAATATATTTTTTTAAACAAATGTGACACAACCTTTGAATTAAGACTCACGGTAACAATAATGTTCAACACAAATAACTCAATATTATTAATTATATTTAAATCGAGCTTTTGGTGCTTTTGGTAGAAATGTCACTTGATTGTGAATGACAGACAAGTGAGGACTGCTAACAGTAAAGGGTTAAACTTGTGTGTTTTTACTCTTAACTTGTGTCACTGAGCTACATATAGTTCACAATGTGAACCTTGGACAGTATTGCTGCTTTCCTCAATGTTTTATCATAGAAATGTTATATACTTAATATTATTATATCAATAAACTATTGTTTAATAGACAGTTATCCACACATCTATCATCCTTCTATTATACATCAATACATATGAATAGATTTATGAGAAAATGTTGCACAATTATAAGAAAACAATCATAGATCTAATTGTCAATTACTTTACTTGATATTGTCATTTCAGTTCTGATTTCCATTCATGAATTTCCATAGTTTTCATGTCATTGTCTTCATTGTCTTGTATATATTTTCACACATTGGGGTTGTAACACTGTGTTATACTCGGAGCCGTTGAGAAAGAGTCGGGAGTCATTAGTTTTATTGTTGTAGTTTTATGCTCCACTGCATTTTGGGAAATATATCTGTCATAAGTCACACAAATCACATGTGGAGATTTGAACTGTTCCTGACGTCCCTCATGTTGATCTCTGCTGTCTCACTGCTGCTGTTTGTCCAGTAGGAGACACTAAACACATCTTGTAGTTTATGACTGAAGGAAGTTGTTTGTTTTTGTAGATGATTGACAGTCAGTGTCTGATAGTGTAAAACATTGAAGAGAAAGATGAGACATTAATATCATCACAGTTATTATCAACAGACATCATGTCAGAATGATGTTTATATTTCTCATCTTTCATCACTTTCACCATCATACATTTACATGTATTCATTTAGCAGACGCTTTTATCCAAAGTGACATGAGAATAATACAAGTAGTGCTAACATCAGTAACACTATATACTTTAAGCTTCATATATAATTAATCATCCAAAACATGAATATATCTGAATATTACAATTAATATTAGTTTACCTGCAAATATTAAACTGTATTTTCTGTAAATAAGCAGAGGCTTCATGGACATCATTCAAGAATGAAAGACACATTAATGTTTATTGACATGAGCTTCAAGAGAGTCGACTGCTTCATACGCTGTTGACTCACTCGCGCTGTAATGTGACGTCATCCTCCTGTCGGTTCTTGCGGCGCCGCATCAAGTCCAACAACTTCTTCACTTTTATGTTCATGTCTTGAGTCTTTGCTCAAAATTTAAAGGGACAGTTAACCTTAAATGAAAACCGCCATTAAAACTGTAATGTTATATATTATTTATTTGTGCCTTAATGGTGTTGTAGTTGTAATGGACTAAATGACAACTTATTTCTACGAGTATTTAATAATTTTGTCCAAATGAATCCAAATAAATGGAAACGCTGGAGTTAAACTGTTTTGTGGAGGAATTGACAGACAATGACGTCACTGATTGACGCAGTGAGTAGATCCTCATTTTCACCTCAAGTTAACGGGAAGATTTCTTTGATTTATGATTGTTGTAACTTGTACCAAATGTGCTTAAACTGAATTGAAAAGTTACTAGATTATTGTAATTCTGATATGTGACTTTTTTATCTTACAAATTCTGATAATTTAAAAATTTCATTATTATTTTTATTAAATGTTACTGACAAAAATTATGACCATTTTGTCATGAATATGATAAAAAATATGAATCAATAACTACACGATATTTGTTTAAAGAAACTAAAGAGAAAACATAAATATATTTGAAAATGTAATAACTAATGCATTTTTAATATTGAATATTATCTGTATTTTCGGATTTCGTCCACAAGGTGGCGTCATTATTCAAGTTGAATTTTGAAATCTGTTTTATTTCTTAAACATTTCAATTTGTTTATGATTTCACTGTTGCACATTAACAATGTATTCATTTTTTTACTGAAAGTTCAAATAAAAAAGTAATTAAATTGTGTATAAATGTAATAATTGTGTATAAATGTAATAATTGTGTATAAATGTAATAATTGTGTGGGTTCTACTGTTAATGTGAATGTGTATTTCATTAATATAACAGTTACCAGCATATACAGGTGCTGGTCATATAACTAGAATATCATCAAAAAGTTGATTTATTTTACTCGTCCACCCGACTTAAACTCAGAATCATTTTTTACAGTGAAGGTTTACTAAACTAATAATAAGCTAAATGCATTTAAATATAAAATAATACTTTTGAGAATAACTGACTAACACAAGCCTGAAACTTTGGACAGTTCAGCACTTTTGGTGCAACACTCCATTAAAAAGGTCGGTTTGATAAATTTGTGATAAAGTCACTTTAACAAAAATAAAACTACCAATGAAGTATAAATATATTTAATTTGATTTAAAACAGGTTGGAAACTGAAACCCCTCCCTCTCAGGTATGTGGGCGGAGCTTTCAGGTAGATATAAATGATAAGAGACCACATGACCAGTTACACACTTTCTGCTTGACTTCAAGAGCATCCAACTCAGATTTATTTTACTGCAGTATTTACATTTAGGAAAACCTTCTTTAATGGCTTCTCAAAGGTAAGTTGGCAAGATTTGTAGAGCATTTTGTCTTGTTTTCTAGCACAAATAACTAAAAGCCTTGTTTTAAATAAGAGGGTAAGAGTTTAAAAGGGTTTTTCTGTAAAGATAAAGATTTGTTAATGTTTATTGTTCATTTGGAGTGAAAAGTTAAGTAGATTATTTGTGCTAAATAAATGGTTAATGTCATGGTGAACAGAAGCTGCTCTTTTTATCCATAACTTGAATCTTTTCTGGGAGCATCTGAAGCTCTTTCGGCCGGCAGAACTTCTCTCTGACAACATCTCAAAGATCTTACGCACCGTAAAAACTTTAACAATATTCCATGTTCCTCCCACTTAATTGTCAGAAACGGGAATGCTGCTAAATGCATAGAGACTGTGTTTGTCCCCCGAATAATAAAACAAAATAATAATTTACATCAAAGAAATAATCTGATCATCATTAAACCTGAAGACAAAATAATCAACGAGTATAAAGTTTGAGCTTCTTAATATTAGATCACTAAATTCAAAAGCAGTTCTTGTAAATAAAATGATCACAGACAACAGTTTTGATAAACTCTGTCTTACTGAAACTTGGCTTAAATTAAATGATTTTTTGGTCTAAATGAGTTGAATTACTGTTATATACACGAGCTCCGTCCTTTTAGTCGAGGTGGTGTTGCAACGATTTATAGAAACTTTTTGACTGTAACTCAGAGAACAAGACTTCAATTGAACTCATTTAACCTCCTATTATATTATTATTATCCCAGAAGTCAATTTCACCCCATTCAATGTTTAATGTCTGGAAATATATGATTGACATCAGTTTTTTTGCTTCAGATTTAATGACTTTTCCTTATTTAATGGGGACAACTCAGTAAACACAAAATTAACATAATGTGATTTTTTTTCAATGTTTTCTACACATTTTGTAGCGTCACTGTTCCTTTTAGCTGTATTAAACATAAGACATTTCACACTCATAACCATACCTGTAGTATTGCAAGACATGGGTGAAAAAATATGGCATAAAAATATGAGCCGCATGTGATGCACAGTCCAGCTATTCCTGGAATATGCAGGTGTACACTAATAAATCCCTGGAGAAACACCTGAAAAACATCAGGGCATGAGGGTTGTACTAGACATGACTGAGGGACTGAATGGCCATAATATTACATGTGATCATTTTTTCACATCATAAGCTCTGAGTGAGGAACTGTTAAAAAGGAAGGTTACCATGTTGGGGACAGTGAGAAAAATAAGCCAGAGCTTCTTGTGATAAAGAACAGAAAGGTAACATCTTCAATGTTTGCCTTCACTGAAAAAGCCACTGTTGTCTCCTATTGTCCCAAGAAAGAGAAAAATGTCCTGAGAATGAGCAGCTGCACAAAGATGCTGCTCTGAGCACCAGAGAAGACACACAATGATCCACAAATGATCCTGGACTACAATGAGACAAAGGAAGGGGTTAATAATTTAGACAAGGTCACAGTCACCTATAGCTGCTGACACATGACTGTCTGTTGGCCTCTTGTCATTTTCTTTAACATCATTGATGTAAGTGACTACAATGCAGAAAACATGGCAGATCCCAACAGAAATGACTCCAAGACCAACAACACTTGTGTGAAATGCAAAAAATATGTCTGCAAGGAGCACGCACACACATTCTGTACATTATGTGCAAAGTAATAAAAGATTAGAATGCTGTTCATATTCTGTCTAAAGTGTTTATAATCTGTCAAGCTCATATATTCACAATACAAAGCACTTCTGTTCACATAAAACAATTCCTGACACAATGATCAAATTGACTTTTTTAGGTGTTTTTTGTAAATGTTTATTCTTTCTTTCTTGTTAATGAACTTTTATGTTTTCTTTAATGATGTTATGATGATAATGATGTTCTGTTTTAGAAATAATAAACAATTTGTGTTACTATCCTTGATAAAAGAAAATGTCCTTTTACCTTTAAATCTTATCTTTTACACTTCAACACCATCTCCTGTGTTTCTATTGTCCTGCTGCAATGCTGGTTCACAAGTGAACTTAAGATTCTGATCTGGTCAAATACATTTCTAAGTGTGTCTTGAATTGTAGTGTCTGTGTCACAAGTACGACGTGGATTCATGCATCCAGACAAATACATTTCCTACTGCACATTTTTCACATTTTACTGAATTTAAAGAGAACATGAAAGTAGCAGTGAAACATGGAGGTTTCTTTACAGAGTTTAGATGAATATACACAAATGGTCAAGATTGTTCCTTTTGATAATTGTACATTAACTTTAAATTGAGAAAGTAATGCACTTTAACCCAAGCATGAATTGTTTTTAGAGCAGAAAAAGGGATTTCCACAACTGTTGCAACAGATTGAAACAAAATGTTTAAATACTTGAATTATTTTCCAGTTCTGGAAGTGCCTTTTTCTGCTTTAAAACCACTGTTCCCAAAACATTATGTGAGGGACTATTTTTCCAGTGGAAGGAAGGTTTTTAGTGATTTTACTTCATGAAAGTTGCACTGATAATATATGATTTGGCTTTAATATTTGTACTGTAAGGAAGCTGTTATATAAAATCAAGAAGGCACTCGGCAAACCTCTACATTTGACTCCACGACTGGTGTTTGGATCATTCCAATGTGCCAGAGCTGTTCTGGGGAAAGATTTCCTTCTGCTTGTTCCAGCTCCCTGTGAAGCACTTCAAGTCAGATTTCAGCCTCAGAAGGATTGAATATTGCACACAAAACAGATGAAGTTCATCTGACAGATCAAGCAATTTATCTTCTTCCATTGTGTGTAAGACATCATAGTATTTTCAAGTGACAGCTGACCAAACATCAGACCTTTAGCAGTCCTCACTTGTCTGTCATTCACAATGAAGTGAAATTTCTACCAAAAGCATCATCAACAAAAGCACATACATGTTGTTCTTCTCTAACTGTAAGACAGACTATAAAACGCACTAAATGCTGTTACGGTACAAATCACTTTAAAGGGCAAAATACCTGCTGTTGTCTAGGAAGACAGTAAGGAACCAGAATCAGAGATTGTTAAATACTCATTTATTATTTAATGACTTCTTGTGTAGTATGTTAATAAACATTCAATGAAATAACGTTTTTCTTCTCTAAACACAAAACAGGTGGAATGTGTTTCTATCAGTAGCATACAGCATTAGCTTCTTAGCCTGAGCTGCCAACTTTTGAGGGCAACAAAACATTTGATAACATAATTTCTCTTAAGACGTAATCATTTTAGTTTATAGACACTTGGGATATCTTGTCAAAAGAATAAAGAAACTGAGAAATAAAGAAAGTGTTTGTCTATTATAATTTATTTCCTGAAATAACCCGATGTTTACGATTCCGTCTCGCTTGTAGCTGCGCTTACATTTTGGCACAATTGTCTCACTGATTTCAGTTTGCAAGCGTGAGTGGGAAGGCGGGGCTACTTTCTTGTGACCAATCAAATGAGGTTCCCGATGACTCGTCGTTTTCTCTTATCTGATTGGTTTAATAACACGCCAGGCAGGCAAACTTCATGGGAGGAGATTATTTTAATGAATCACGCAACAGTATTTATTAAGGTTTGCGCTCATCATTGCGCTGGTATTTGCGCCTTTATTTAACACTCATTTGCGTTGGTCATTATGGGAGTGAGATATTGCGCCTGTGTTTTTTAATGTGCGCCTTTATAAATAACCCACAGATATTTCCACTCCCATCAGCACTTTTTTGCCTGTTTAGTAAATCTGGCCCTAACAGTCTCTGGATCTTCAAGTTCAAAAGTAGGCTAACACAGGAATGAACCTCTGTAGGTTTTTGTGTGAACTACATGTAAATTGCAGCAAATTAACAAATTATAATATATCTGCTTACACAATCTATATTTTTTTTTATCTTGACCGAAATGTTTTTGCAAATATAGTATGCAGGTATTATAAAATGCAATTTTTTAAAAACCTCTTTTAACTTGATTTCCCACAATTCTTTTATTAAGTACACTTACTGATACAGAAAAAGTAAAGATGACAGATTTGCCACATTTCTTCTACTTAATTATTCATTGTTTACCTCATTTGTAAGTCGTTTTTGGATAAAAGCATTTGCTAAATGACTAAATGTTAATTATTGTCTGAATCATTTGTACATTTTAAAATGGCACTAACTGGCTTCAAAACTGTAGTATTACACAATCTTCAATAAAGTTATTGCATTTACAGGTATTTACTTTTGAACACACTTTAAAAAGAGGGATAAGTTGGAATAGTACTATTAATGTAGCAAATAAATTAAAGATTAATTGTACAAAAGATTCTAGGTAGAGTTTGTATTTATTTTTTAACACTGCAACATAAAAACTTAAGTGAACAATCATTAGCAAAAAGTGGGAAAAAATGCTTCCAGGGAAAGGGCGGGCAGGTCGCGGGAGCGAGCTGGCAGGCAATGATGTAAAATGATGTGATTAACTGTTACATCAGTGACAGCCGCGCACTTTGCAACGTAATGATGTAGTAGGTCATTATTGTTGCCTGTTTTCGAAAATTATTTGGTCAATCAATAATCAGCAACACCGTACATTTAATTACCAATAGAACCCAACATAGGGCACCAGGGGCCGGTTGCACCAGCTGGATGTAAAAAAGTTGGGTGTAAGCCTTACGTCGGGCTTAACTACGCCGAGACTTGTGATAAATATTTACACCTGTTACAACATCTAAATACGACCAGGTGCAGCTACTCTCAGTTAAAACTATGCACGTCCCTGCGGCCACATTCAATCGCATTGAGAGTGACATTCTTACGGCCTCCAATGATTAAAAATATTAAAGAGGAACAATAATTAGATAAAAGAAGATTACAGTAAAAAAATGCTTAAGAAACTAGAAAAAAACACCGTGCAAATGGAGTAATGATATAAGGAAAAAGACGTCTGTCAGAAGTCAATGAAGCAAGCAGCGCTCCATTCCCGTCTTTTTAACTTGTCCAGTGGAAAAAACTTTACCTGCAGATTATTCTCCATTATTTCATTCCATTGTATTATTTACCCTAAATAATGTCCCTTAAAATGATATCTGTTTTCATGAAATGCGTTCATGTAACCTAATGTTATAGGCCTAAATAAAAATAAAAACTTAACAAGAGCATTATAGCCTTCCATTCGCTCTTGTGAAGTAATTTAAATAAAAAGAATCCAGCGCTGTCTCAGGTGGTAATCGACGGATAAATTAAGTTTCCTGCTTTTCCGTTTCATTGTAGAATCTCAAATATCTGATCGATCATGCTTTCTTCCGCAACAGCAAACAGCGCATCCTACTACTGCTCACAAATCTGAGTGTGTTCACTTGTCAATGAAGAGTGCTAAAACACGTTTCAAAATGCATTTTTTTTCTGTAGATAATGCGCAGGCGCCGATAACGCGCTCTGCAATCTATATTAGATTCGGCATTAAATCTTCTTTTTTTGCTGTAGCCTATTTTTTTTTCATGGAAACAATTTTACTTAAGCCTAAGATTAGGCTTAAGATTTAGTCTCAGACGTACGTGGTGCAACAGGTATAGATTCTACGCAGGAGGCGCATTTTACATCCAGACTACTCTTACAACCGGGTGTATTCTACGTCAAGTTGGTGCAACCGGCGCCAGGTCAGTCAGAATCAGCAGGTGATGTTATTGTCGACGGACCACTAGTGGGGGCCCCATATCATGGTTCTGCCCTTCCCCAGTCAGCAAATTTCCTTTGGCGCAGATCTGGCCCAAATAAATTGCTGAGCTGTGTCCCACTTAAGAAAATGTTCCCCGGCCCAGATCTGGTCCACATCTTCTTAGTCACAATTCAACCAAATCTGTGCCATAATTCCACTAGCAGTGAGCCATATAATAAAGAATGATGTGGACCATATGTGGACCTTATATGTCTTTCTTGTTTGTTTGAGTTCAGTAAAGGACTTATGGCCCTTGTGTGTGCCACATGTGGCTCCCAGAGTTTAACCATATTTACACCACATCTAATTTTTTCAAATATCCATTACATAGTAATATTTCTGTGTGTAATACCATTTATGTAAATAGTTTTATGTAAAAGCCATACTATATTTTCCTAGTAAATCAAACAACTGCAAATATGTAATCAATGCATGTATTTTAATGCAACGAAGCATATGAAATTATGCAAAATAATTGTAGAAAATGTGGAACAGAACAAAAAACTGAAAAAAGAAAATGTTAAATATTCATTTAAAATGTTAAATGACAAAAAAATTGTAGAACACATTTGAGCATAGGATGAACTACGGTCAATAATTGGCAGTCTACTGTTGAGAGTCACAGACTTTCATGCGCTCCCTCCTCCCACCATCTCGGTCTCCAGCCAGATGCAGCCATTTTATGATGGTCAGTTCAATGTTCTTGTCAGAAGACCTTCCAGTCAGTGGATTCTGCCTGACAGCACCTGTAGTATAGAGACATTTTGATGTTATATTAGCAGCAATATGACCTGGAATCTAGGGGTTAATGACTACAACAAAATCCTAATTGTCAATTTCCCTTAATATAATTGACATTAATAGACTTAATCATGTAGAAATGTTTAGAAATGTTCTACATTATAACCAGATCACAATGTTTATTCTAAAAGTAATGTGTGATAATCAGTGTTTGTCACAGGGAAAGTCACGGAGCCAAACGAAGAATAGGTTCAAAACCAATATTTAGTGACAAAAAACTGATATGAAACAAACCGAACCTCTCAAACACATCATAGCAAAACAATACGATACACGACAAAGAAAGCAGGGGAACAGAGTATATAAAGAGTCTGGGTGATGAGGGGATTGCTGGCAGGTGTGGTATAGACAAATACGGAACAGGTGCAGGAGTGTGAAGGAGCATGGGAAATGTAGTCCATTGGAAAACACGGGAAACAGGCAGGGCAACAGACAGGAGTGTTACAGTGTTGGGAGTAACGCATTACAAAAGTAAGAATAGTACAGCAATTACAGTAGTACAGTCGCGGTGAAGGAATTTCCCATGCGGTGATTCTGTGTGGCTCAATAACACGGTATGCAATATTACAGCATTACTCCTGCCAAATAAATAAGCTATGTTGTTGGGCTGTTATTATGTAGCATATCTTGTTTTTTACTGACAAAGACAACTGTTTTGAAGAAATTAAATACGTATTTATATATTTATTGGTAAATGCCAATGTAGGCTACACACATTTTTACCTTAAGACCCACCAGTAAGATAAATATTAATTGTCAAACGAAAATGTATAAAAGCAATTTGTTTAGGCTTGTTTAGGTAACGAGATGCAATTAAAATTAAAAACTTTTATGCCTCGCATCACGTCTCGTGTGGACACGGCATTCACGTGCAGAGTATATGTCAACTCTCTGTTGGAAAAAAGAGAGCGAGCAAAAAAGCACAGTATTGGAACAGTTTCCAATTTTTCAGTATTGGGATATTGTTATAGTGAAATAACGTAACAATGTAAGAAACATTACAGTTTAAATTACATAAGGTACACCACCTGATTTTAATAAACAGGAAGTGGTTCAATGTCACAATTATCTTGCATCAAATTTTTCCAGGACTGAAGTTATGACTGTGCCATAGACGGAGGCGCTTAAAGTTTATGTTAATACATAACCATAGATTGTAAATAATATTAACGATGTGCGAATGCGAAATTAGTTGCTGCCGAAAATAAAGAAGGATGTTATATGTATGTAGGCTATAGCCAATTAAAATTTGATGTTAACGCAACACAAATCGTTCATGTAGTCTTAACATGAATGGATTAAGTTACATAACTAAACATGAAAAAATCATGTTCGACCAAATTTTCCAAAAATTGCGTTGATTTAACTTGTTTAATTTAAGTAGATTGGACCAGCAGCAAAAATCTTTTTTTTGAGTGTACAAAGAGGAGTAATTGATGACAGAAATTTTATTCTCAGGTGAAC
Source organism: Oreonectes daqikongensis (assembly GCA_026939265.1). NCBI lineage: Eukaryota > Metazoa > Chordata > Actinopteri > Cypriniformes > Nemacheilidae > Oreonectes > Oreonectes daqikongensis. Next base: position 175,976 of record JAOTQM010000153.1, read on the forward strand.
TATTGGTTCAACAACTGCAAAGTCTGTAAGACAAGTGTTATCAAAAGTCGCTAGAGGCCACAACTACTCTAAATACCATAATACATTTCTCATTCATAAAAACAATCACTTGTTCATAATCATGGTGATAAAGAGCAAAACTGACAGAAATCTTGTAAATAACACAAATATTCAAGTATTACTGTTAAATATAAAAGAACTACCTGATGTGTAGAGAAGCTTAACCTGGTATTTCTTCCAATCCGTTTTGGGTTTCATGTTAAGTTTTACTGCCTTTGTGAGACTCTCCTTTAAGCCTTGGCCATACACACTGGTCGCCATCTACCCAGCCAGTAGGCACCACTTCCACCTCATTGGTTTCCAAAAATGAAACAATATGAAACATGCCTAATAAAGAGAGGAAAAAAAGATAAAAAACAAGAATCATATCCTTTAAAATATTATCCTTTAAAATATGTTTTGTCTTTGAATAATAGGATTTATTGGAACCTCTGATGAAATGGTACTGTGAAAATAAATAGAACATTTGAAAACATACTTACCAACTGATGCATTTCTACTGGTTTGTCCAAACACTTCATATTTAATCTTCTGTTTCATGAACATGTGCAGTATGCAGCAATGGTAAAACAACAAAACAATCTTGGAGGGGTAACCTAACATACTTCTCAACAGTGTCATTAAACTCTGAGATGAGCAATTATTCAGAGAGTCCCTTCACAACAAAATTTCCCAAGTCACAAGAATTCATTGGATAATCAAAAAAAGAACTTCTATGTCTATACTCCTTGTATACAAGAAACACTTTTCCTCCACTCAAAATAATGTTCACAATAATAGCAATACTATTCTGTATTTTCAAACAGTTGTCTCCGTTTTAATGACTAAATCACCAAGAAAGGCCTCTCGAAACTGATTAACAGACTTTGAAAAAATCAACAGAACAGGGCCATTATTGTGTTCCCGTCTGAGGATCCTATTCATTTTCTCCTCTCCTGTACTCCTGTGGGCATCTATTTCTGATAATCTCCGAATTACTTGAGCCAAATGATTGCAAGGTCTTCTGACAAGCTTTTTGAGACATCCCAAGTAATTTTCAAAAGGAAAGGCAGAAAATTCATCCAAATTACCATGCTGCTTTACATCCTCAGAAAGGTGCACTAATCCATGCACATTGTAACACACAAATTCCTGACCATAAAACACACTATAATGTTCAACAAAAGACATTAGACATCTATGAGCAAACTCATTCAACATAAAACAGAATTTTTGACTGAGAAGGATATAAACAGCAACTGACAAAAGTATAAAATGACTGTACACTGGTGAGGCCAGGACATCACGAAGGACCACTGGACCAGTGTATAACAAAAACTGCCTAAGTTCTGTAGCTTTCCACCTCAGTCTATGATTCAGTGGCCTTGGTTTACGGGCAAAGTCAAAGGGTATGTAAACTCTCAACCCTACAAGATAGTCTGAAATGACCTGACTCAGCCGTGAAGATAAACGAACACAAAGGGGTCCTGAACTCAGCCAAAGATCTAAAAGTTTGCGCATCACCCCAAGACAAACAAGATGCATGTAGTCATGAGGAAAACCACCAACCATGTCAATACTTGTTTCTACTAAAGGGGATTTCGCAATGTGATGGTCTTCATCTATCATTTGTCGAAAAGAGAGGTCTGTTCTAAGTGGGGCGTTTGTTTCAGGAAAGGTCATTCTATGGTTTAAATACAGGCCAGTTTGAGTACATTTACCACAGGCAGAGTGGCCATTGTGACTTTTAATGGCTTTGATAAAAGCCTTTGCAGGTGCATCACATACGATAGAACTAACTTTCACAAATAATCGTTTGCCTTCAATCTCGAACCCGTGGCTTAGTGTCTTTAATTCATTTACAAGATCTTTCAAATACTCATGCAAAGATTTAGGTTTAGAGCTACCACAGAATAGTCCTATTACAAATGGTCTCTTTACTTTGAAGTCTTGAAAAATGCCAAGTATAGGCCAAAACTGTACAGAATTGCTGTTAAAAAGTGGAATGCCATCAAAATTTAACTGCAGTGTAAAGCTATGTAGGTCAGGAACTTTGGACAAGCGATTTTTAAATTTGGTCATTAGTGTTTTCAGTACACCAAAGTAATAGAAATCATGTGTGTCTTGTAAGAGGTTTTAGTTCCAAGCAGAGTTCTACCATCTTTAGGAAGGAAAGGGAAATGCACCCTAAGTATGTTTAGAAGGGCAGATAAAGCAATCAGAGAAATTGTAAAATTAACAGCCCAGCCAGCCAGTGAAGCAACCAAATCATCACTCTCTAAATTCACATCAACAGGTGTTCATCATCAAGAAACATCGCTGAAGATGACTCTTCACATAGCTCCTCAGGATCTGGTGTAACATCTAACTCATCCGAGTGCAATTTCTCACTACTCTGAATCTCATCAAGTGATTTAAAAAAACAATTCATTCTACTAACAGCCCGCCTTCTTAAGTGTTTTAATTTGAACTTGTCCATGTCAATACAGGTGAAAGTCAGATATGCTCTGCTGGTTTTCTGTTGGGGGAAAAAAGGGTAGGGGGACAAAAATGCATACTGATTTCAGACAATTATTCAGAAATTGAAGAAAGCGGCATCTGAGACAGCGCGCAAAATACTGAATAATACTTCTCGTTCGCGTCTTCTAACTCTTGAACGGATATATCCACACAAAGTGATGTCAAAATGTCCATAATAGCAAGTATCCTTGTAAAAGTAAAGTAGTTTGCTATGTCTTAAAATGAACGTAAACAATGACTGTAGCAAAGCAGTAGTGAAGCAAGATGCGTGTCTATCATCCGTGATCTGTGTGCGAGCTCTTAAAGGGACAGTAGCATAATAAACATCTGTTTAAATGCTTATTAAACATAAAACACTCATTGATGTATGATTAATAAAAACTTGCTTAGGCATCATTGCTTCGCAAAACATGCTATAAGATTGACAGTTTTAAATGAGGACGGTAATGAGAATTTTAAGGCCTTTTTTGTAAAGAAATATTAAATCTCGCGTCTCCTGACCACAAATTACCATAATGACAGAAATAAGCATTCACAAATGCGATTGATAAAGATGGTGTGGAGCTTAATTAGAACTTTGCACTTTTGTTTGCACTATTTATAACATTGTTTGCAATGGTGAATTAATTTACGTTGTCTTTTAAATTTATGAGATTTATTTTGGGGAGATAAAGCCTGAAGTGTGTATTGGCCACGATGTTCTGAGGGGCTAACTTAATTTCTAGGCGGAAGAGTAATGTTAATAACAGTTTTTCCTTGCAAATGTACCTAAATACCCGTTTTATTTAAGTAATAAGGTGAAACCTTGGTTTACAATAAATTCATAGTCCGCATCGATTTTAGCTTTCTTTCCACAGTTGTACAACAAAGTAATTTTCATTCGCAAACTCAATTTCAATAAACACAATGTCTAATCCCATATTGTAAGCGTTTTCACAAACCAAACTGACTAAAACAATAGATTTTGAGAAGACTAAAACTTCTTTCACGGAGCACTAGGTCCATTAAACTGAGAAAAATATTTGCGTATTTGATACTTCCTAATAAAACAAAAAAGTAAATGCTTAATAACATATTGTCATATAACGTTAAATATTTCAACAAAATAACTTTAAAAACATGTCAAGAAGCAGCGAGGAGGAGATATGAATGGCGCCCTTCGTTGGCACTTTGTGCTGCGTCACTAATCCACCAATAGGAGCGAAGACTGAGGTGTGGACTGCCAGATACATGCCGGCTGCCAAACTTAACTTCGTCACCCATCATGTGTTTTCCAAGTACAACCCAAATGTTAGCCACAAGCTGCTGTTTTCCACCGTGTGTCATATCGACAACACATGTGGTTCTCATGTGTATTTTATTATGTGGGCCATATACCTCAAAATGACATGTAAACCAAACAAATATTCCCGCCATTTCTAAAGTTATGGCAAAACAGATGTGGTTACAATTTGGCCCATATCTGTTCAGCCATGCCATATCTAGGCCAAATGTGACTGCTACAATCCACATGTGGCCCAAATATGCTTGATAACCTTTATAACCAAAAATCGACATTGAATCAATGAAAAAAAGGTTTGCTCGAGCGAGGCTGCGATGGTGTTTTACAACAAAAGGCCAATAAATGGTAACGTTATCATGTTTTAACAAGGCCTGTAGGCCTACGGCAATATCCCAGCAAACACAGAACGTTCCCCTAACGTTCCCCTATGGTTCCCATTTTGTTATTTCTTTAGGAACCAAGAAAGAACGTTCTAAAAATAATTCTAAATATTTTTTTTCTAACCGAAAGCTAACGTTCACAGAACGTTCCCTGCAGGTTGTTTTTTTGTTAACAATAAAACCTAAAAATAACTTGCAGGGAACGTTCTGTACAGGTTCCCTTGAGGTTATTAACCTAAAGCATTCGAGAATATTATCTATATGACTTGCTGTAACGCTACATTAAAAATTTAACATTTTAAAAGCCCTACACAAACACAGATGACAATTGAACACTATTTAAATCTTTAAATCTTTACATATTAAATCACCAAAACTGATCCTTACACAAGCCTGATATTACATTATAAGGGGCCGATCAGACAGAACGCGTTTTATGCCGTTGGCAGGGAGCGTTTTGCGCGCTGCTTATGCGCGCCGGGCGCCTCGCGTTTTCCCGCCTGCTGCGCCTCGCGCTTTTTGCGGAGCGCTCTGAGCGCCTGAAGTTGATAAAAAAGTCAACTTGGAGCAGAAAAGCGCTTGACGTCATGCTACTTTTTCCCCATTGTCCAATCGAATGAAAGGAGAGGCGGGCCTTCCGATGTGGTCAGCGGTGATGGAACTTGCGCTCGCGCTATAATCCTTGACTGACAGGACATCTGTTTCGGTGGTTACCTAGCAACATAAAAAAAACCTGCGCGCTGCTATTTACGCCTCGCGTTTTCTAACATGAAAAGCGCGTTCGGTCTGATCGGCTGCTACAGTAATCTAAAGGCTCTTTCAAAAAGAAATATGGAAAAAACATCACTTCCTAGTACAGCAAGTGGATATGGCTGCACAATTATTAAGCCTATATATCGATGTGTCTTAATAAACCATTATAGATGGATACAATAGCTTTAGGGAAAAAGATCAAATAAATCGTAAGATGCATGCAACTAATACAAATTAATAAATGTTTATCAGTAAATGTGTGCTTCTGTCTCTCTTATTCTCCTTCTCGTCTTCAGATGTAAATCTAAAAAAGTATATAATCTGTAAGCATGTCAGTTAAAACTTGATAAGCAGATCTCAACCCACATGATCAATGATTACAAATGAATTAATCATTATGATCTTAGTAGGACACACTTTACTTTTTTAATTAAATGCTTTCATTGCATTTTTATATATTCATGAATATATTTTTTTTTACAGATTTACTACCTTCCATCCCTTGGAGGATTAAATCCTGGTGCTGCAGTCAGGAAAATGTTGCGCAAGATTGCAACAAATGAGGTCTTGGGGTCCTACAGTTTTAGAGGGAAGAAGAACAAACAGGCCTTCCAAGACCTAAGAATTTGTACTAGTAATAGGCAAGTTTTGTCCTTACTGCTGTTATTCATTTTAGGGTCATTAAAAAGATTTGTTTTACTGTGTTAACATACAGAGAGTATTTCTATTTTATCAGAGATTGTCATTCTATTTTTTAGGGGCAGCACAAAAACATTTTAAGGGGCTGAGGGCAACTGATGTGGAGGACCTCATTTCCCTCGTTTTGAAATATATGCTCCACATACATGCTCAGACACTTAAAATGGTAAACAACACTTTCAGAAACGTTTTTTAGTAAAACCTTAATACATGTACAAAATACATTTTACATTCGTAAAAACTTGGCAATACTATAATTACTATTTCACATATAGTTAATAAGTCCAACGTAAGTGTTTAAGATCATATCAGTCTTACTCTTGTGTTTATTTTGTTTGTTTTCAGATGATGTTGAAGTGAAGATGGATTGGAATTCTTGTGTATTTAGTTATAGCCGGTTTTTATATTTCTCATTTTATATTTAATAAATAGTTACTATAAATAGTTATATCTGACCATTCTTGCATTATTTTAATGTTTTAATAATTTAACATTAATAATTTTTATTAATGTTTCCTTTTTATGTGTTCTATCTGTATGTTGTTTAATTTAATACCTGTTGTTTTATTTTCTCATTCTATTAATAAATAGTTATTGTAGCCTATATATAATAATTAATTATACAGGCCTATATTTTAACGTTTTTATTGTTGTTATTAATGTTTTCTTTCTATTTGTTTTATCTGTATGTTGTTTAATTTAATAACTGTTGATTTATTTTAACACTGGCTATTATAACCAATTTTTGTATTTCTCATTCTATATTTAATAAAAAGTTATTGTATATAAATAATTCATTATATATTGGAACTTTTTTGTTGTTGTTATTAATGTTTTCTTTCTGTGTTCTATCTGTATGTTGTTTAAGATTGTTTATGTAGTTTAATTTAATAAATGTTGTTTTATTTAACCCCGGTTCTTGTTTTCTAAGCAACAAACAATTATAACACATAATTTAAGCCTGATTATTTACATTCAGGTCAATTATAATATAGAGGTTATCAGAACGTTATCAGAACGTTAAGGGAACGTTACGTTAAGGTTGCTGCATTGTTAGAGATTGAACAATAAATCTGCAAAATGTCTTTTCTAAAATAATAACAGTGTCAGAATTGGCACGGCGGCCTATTAGATTTGAACTCAACTTACTCTTTGCTCATCGAATAGACTAACTTTACGTTACTTGAAAACAAAGTCCTTCTGTACTTTTGGATAAAGTGGTTGATGGCGGGGTCATGCAACTGAAGATCCTTTGCTTTCATATTGATCAGCAGTTCTTTCTTGATCGCAGTTAAGGCCAAGTCTGACAGTCGGGTCTGTCCAGTCTGTTTCTTGAGGAGGTTTTTATGCGCTTATCCCTGTTATCCAGAGATATCGCGTGTAATTGCTGGGGTTGAAATTAGGGCTGTGCGATTTGGGGAAAATATCTAATTGCAATTATTTTGACAGATATTGCGATTGCGATTCGATTTGCGATTTAATTTTGCAAAGTTAAGCTTCAGCTCAGTACTGTCAATAGTGTGAGTATTGTTACCCCACTGAATAAAAAAACAATGGAAACCATCACAGTTAGAGTGTGTTTTGGGCATTATTTTTACTGTTGTCTTATTGGTTTCCATCTGCCAGATCACATCCCACCAAAAGAATCCATCAAATACCAGTAGACACCATTAGAGTTTACATTAAAACCAATACAATTCCCATTATAACCATCAAATTTTCGATTGTGTTTTGGGAGGAGTTCTATTGTTTTCCAGCAGGGAAAATATAATGGTATTAATACTCACAGAATGAACTTAATTACTGAATTTCAATGGAAATATTTGTTTATTTTGAATAAATAAAGAACTGTAGCCTATTACTTTAGTCAATTATTAAAATAGGCTACTTTATTGTGAAATTAGCAAAGCAGTTAGATTGAATGTACATTTGTTATAAACGTGGAGCCAGGCTTTGTTGCTTTTCTGTAATTAAATAAATCTCAATGTCATACGCGGCTGACAAATGTGATCTCTTTCCCTGTGTTTTGGAGTAAATGGGAATATATTGCTATGATAATGAGAGTTCAGACTCAGAGGAGATTGTAAACGTTTCTTCGCAGTATGACGGACCACAGCCATACAACTATGAGCCTGTTATGCAGACAAGAGAGCAGGGACAGGCCAGGGTTAGACAAAACGGTCAGAGGAGACAGATTGAGTTGTGGTGTGAGGAGAATCAGTGGAGAACAGGGCAGGTGTCATGGTGAGAGACCAGTGTTAGCTTATAGATACACGTTAGTTAGCGATATGCAACACAGTGCGCAGATGTATATATTATTATCATGTATCAGCCAATAGCAAAGCTAGTATTAGTTATCTATGAGTATTGATACTTACCAATACTAAACCTACAAATAAGCATTGATCAGGCGTAGGTCACACTCGTTAGTATCCATAAACACGTTACGTTTCTCATTACTGCATGACAGAAAGATAAACACGTTTTGTTTAATAGGTGCTTGTGTGGAAGGTGCACGACGATGGTCACAGCTGAGGAAAGTCAGTGCTGCAGGTAGTTGGATGCATACTGGGCCTTAGTGGATAATGTCACCCCCACACTTGATATCCAGTGCCTGACTCTGCACCCAGGTTTTGAGGCTTGCTGTCTGAACCCATACGTGCTACAGATAGCCTATATGCACTTCAGACAGGAGCATGGACCTCTCCAGGCCAGCAGACATGAGTATGTTAAGGGCAGATGCAGTCACGCAGATCACTTATTACTGAGCTAAATAATTGTATGTATAATTAAATATGACATTAGATTATATTTATATAGGTTTATATTAAAACAATAATATTTATTCAGTTTATTTACAAGTTGCCTATATTTACAGAATGACTACCTGTCACACTTTTTTTATACCATTAATGTAATACAATCAATACTGATATTTTGTCCCCATCTCCAGACAATACCGCTACACAACATACAGACAAGTTGTTCGCTGGGCCTATGGCATTCTGGGCAGGCACATTAGGAAGCCCTTACCTTCATGTGTTGTGTCAGCCATTAGAAGACAGTTTCCTGATGAAGGAGGAACTTACAAAGGTTTTGAATGGCCTCATTTTGGTGACAATCAATAAAAAAAATATCAATCACAGATTGTCTTACTGTATAAAACGTGTTTATGATCAGATATAGATCAAGCAGATATGCATTCATAGTTAATTACACCAAATCATAATAAAAGTTCTCATAACATTGTTAATACCTAACTTACATCACAACATTGCAACTGTTAAAATAAACTATTCAACATTTGAAGTGGATCAAAATCTTTCATCAACGGTCTGTACATGAATTTTGTACAAAACCTGTTCTTGTCTTTGATTAACTTTAACTTTTTTGATCCACTTCAAATGTTGATACTGTATGTAGATGTACCAAACAAACACAACCAAAGAAACATACCATCTGACTCATTGAAAAACATCTTTAAAAAAAATAAAAACCCATTACAAAAATGTTTAATAACTTGCCCATCATCTATGTGGGTATCACATTAACGTGTGTTAAATCGTGAACGCTGTGCTAGATACGCTCCAACAGCCTAATCCTTGTTGATCCTCTGGAAGGATTTGGAAAGGGAAGCAGGTGTAGTGGAGGACAAGACAGCGCTGTGTTCTTGTAGAGCCTGTGGTGACCTGGAGTATTCCACTCTCAGAGACTCCATGAGGGCTGATGCATATGCTGGGAGAAAGAAGCAAAAGTGTAGATTACATTCATTGCCACCCCATGGTCTGACTTAATGATATTTAGGAACTGACTGAAACGGCTAACCGTATGATGGCTTTTCCTTAACAGGACGGACTACCCAGCCACCTTTGAGGAACCTTGGGTAGCGAACCGTGTAACACACCTCACCATTACTGGTTCGAGCCACTTCTCTGCTGCCATTGTAATTGAAATGCAGTGCTGCCAAGAGAAGTCTTTAGAAAGTATAAAAGTATAATAAGTTAAAATTATATATAAATAAAATTTCAGAAAAAATATTATTTCTTGTTTAGTGAGTTAAGGCGATGTTGCCCCTCTGTGAATAAAAGGTGCCAATACTCATCGACAGGACATTTAATGAGAGTTGGGCTGCTGTGTTGGACTGCATTAGTTTTAGAAAGTACTCATTCTTTCAACATTACATACTTTACCTGCTGTACATCCCAAGGAAGGAGAACCCAGTGTGCTTCGGTGCAAAGTGCAGGATGAGGGAGTGGAAGGCCTCCAGTGAAAAGGTCTGGTGCTTTGGGGACAACTGTCGAACATCCTTTACTAGTGCTTTTTTAGTAGTTACACTCTCAAGTTTAACTGCTACAGTTGATCCTGCATAAACACACATTATATTCTTAAAATGATAGTTCACTTAAAAATTTACATTTCAAACCTCTATGACTTTCTTCTGCAAAAGACAAAAGAAGATTTTTTTTGTGTTAAAAAAGTGCCACAGCAGTGGCACAACAGGTGCAAGTTACCAACATTCTTCAAAATATCTTCTTTTGTGTTCTGCATAAGAAAGAAAGTCATACATGTTTAAAATGACAACAGGGTGAGTAAAGGATGACACATTTTCATTTTTGGGTGACCTATCCCTTTAAGATGAAGCATGACTGTACAATCACAAAGAGGTGGGACACATAATGAACACAGTATGTTGTACCTGGTTCCAGCCATGCCTTGTTCCTTGCTTCCCCCTCCAGACGTGGATGAGCACAGCAGGGAAACGTTGAAGTGTCGTGTTCATGGATGTCCTGAACATGGTTAACCATGCTTTTCCACTTGGCCTCCATCACATCTCCATCTCCATTAGGAGTGGAAGATGCAGTCCAGTAGAGGTGGTTGATAATAGCTGGCCTCCACAGTTTCAGATCCTCACATTCCCTCTCCTTTGCAGCAGCATCTAAAGCTTTCCCTAGACCTGTATTAGAACAGAAACACAAAATGTTAAAAATGAAAATGTAATTATAGGAAACCTAAACAAAACTACCTTCATCAAGATACATACTTTTGCCAATATGCCAGATGTCAAAAAAATGGCTTGTTCCTTTAGGACACAACTCCTCCCGCACCCACTTGGCAACCTAAAATGTTTAAGATTATGAGAACATTAGACTTTAGTTTTAAATATAGTCAGCAGCTAAAAATGTTTGTGCGTACGTGCAGTCTTAACCCTTTTTCTTTTGGGTCAGTAAGCACTTGCTGTAGCTGCATCTCCCCTGTCATTACTGTCTCCCAAGACCTTAAAAACACAACACGTGACAATACACTACAAATTTTTTGTGCAAACAAAGTCACCAAGTCTTAACTACACTTGGTGGTGATAATATTGAGACAAACTGAGAGTTAAGTTATGGTTTACCGTTTTTTACGCGGTTTAGAAGTTTTCCCCCCAAATGCTTACAAGCTAAGCTGCGGTGCTTCACAACTTACTAGATACACATCACGTTGCTTTTCGTTATTGAAATCATTATGTTCACCGACTTGGTAGTTTGCAAAAACAATACTTAGTTAAAAAAAAAACAATACTTACGGTGCACAGTTCACGTTTTCGTCGAGCTGCATCTCTGACGGATCCGTGACCATGTTTCCCGCCAGCGGCCGAAGCACATGATGACGGCTGACCTGATGGAGTTGTGTGCACGGAAGGAACGGCACCAGCTTTGAGTCTCACTTGAATATATTGAAAATTTTAGAGCACAAAAGCACATTGAAACACACTATTTAAACACATTTAATATCCACCATTATATACAAAACTCATACTTGGTAAGAACACATTTAAGAAGTATATGTAGGCTCTGTGATAGAGGAATTTCATGATATGTCTTTGTTTTTAATCATCATTCATTGTGCATTACTCTTCTTTTTGAACACACTTGTATGAGACTTAGAGAAGCACCCTGCACAGCTGTGTTTTTGATGTTTTAATGGGGCACTTTCCGGCCCCAACCGAATGGCCAAATCTAGGCACTTTCCGACCCGTTACTATGACTACAATCTTATATATATATATACAGTGAACAAGTCCACAAAGTTGGCCACAGTTAAAAGATGAGAGAAGGAGGGGAAAAAGGAGGAAACATGAAGGTCATGATGACCGATAAGTCATGACATAATTGTGGTGGAGAGATGAAGGGGGTTGGCTGATTAAAATAAGAGATAACGGGAAATTACTTTATTGGTCTCATTTTGGAAACACCTCTCCAAGTTTGACTATAAATATGGGATGCAAAAGACTGTATCTTCAGATGTTTTTGAACACATCTCACTTTATGGCTCGAGCAATAAAGTTAACTCCTTGACACCTGGAACCTCCTTGTTCGTGAGATTTTTTCTGCAATAAAAGACTGATTTTCCACGACAGTTCTTACTACGACATCCCATGTTGAACTGCATCATATCACCGGGATGATAATCCTCCGGTGTAAAGTGGACGCTACACACCACCGCGTTTTTCGAAGCAGATGAGGCGGTGAAGTCCCGTCTCTTCATCTGCACAAAACGCACCCAGGCACGGAAGATACCACCATCCTTTTTCTTGTTGGGAAACCTGTGGACCCGATGTCCTGACAGGCTGGAGTTTGTGCAACCTCCACAAACACAATAATTTACCATGACGATGATAAATAAAAATTCAATAACTAACGTTAGCTTAAAACACACGACCGCTCCTACTGAATAACCAACCTACTCTGCACTGAGCAAAGGCCAAGCGCGGCAAACGTTTCCCTCTAGTGACGTCAAATGACGCGATGTTGTAAAAAAGCAGTTTTTGAAGACTGTCAGAGAAACTGTCACTTCTTTCACTAAATTTGTGCCCTCATGTCTTGAATTTTTTTTTTTTATCCGGCATTAACTTTTCATATGGTATTTTTATGTAAGGTTATGTATTCATTTTATAAAAAAAGTAACTTAAAAGATGCACTTTAGGCGATACATCAAAATTCAAATGCTTAAAAAGATCAAATGATAAATCAAAGTCTCAAAACAGCTGGTCAAATGATAAATCAAATGCCCAAATGATCAAATAATAAAAGAAACTCTCAAAATGGCTGCTCAAATAAGAAATCAAATGCTCAAATGCATTTTCACTTCCTCATTCGGGGAAGCATGAAAGTATCAAAAATCAAGTTAAAAGCCAAATTAATTTGATAATTAATTTTCATTATCATCACAGTATAAACCTGTCATAATTAAATCAATAATTCGTTGCTCAAACCGACTTCGCAAATGATAAATCAAATCAAATGGAAACGAGGTGTGTCAATCAAGTCGCGTGGGCGGAGCTTTGAGCTGGAAGCGAAGTGTCGAGTTTTTGCCTCATTTAAGTTTTTGCTTAATTTGGGTTTTTGCTAATAAAATGGACAAACACACAATTTCAAAACTTGTACGGGATGCTGCAGAGGCGTTGGAGCAGAGTTCATCGCCAACTGGCCCTCCCCATCAACCTATGACCGAAAGTGCTCCAGATCGACGAGGTGAGTCTAATTTCAGTCAGCTAACGTTTGTTTTTAAGTTATGTTGTTATCGCTTTAGTCCCATTAATAACGGTGGTAAAAAAATCGTCATGTTGTTCTAATAAATCTGAAGTAAGTTTTGTTAACTTTATAGTAATAATGTATTGAGTGTGCGAAAGGATAGGAGACCCGTGAAATTGCCGATGTTGCGATCGCCTGCATCCCCCACACACACAGCACCAGTCGGTTCATTGCATGGCGGTTCACTCGAGGGTAGCAATAAATCGCCATTTTTGAACTTGAACGAGTTCTGTAGACTTTGTGAGAAAGTCCCGACTGCAGCTTGCAGTGCGGGGCGGTGCTCCATATTGGGGTGGAGCAAAACATTTAGCTTCACCCCGCCGCTTTTCATTGGTTAGCGGACGGGGAACTGAGGTTCTTTTTGTGTTTGTTTTTTTTTAACTGACGTTAGAAACGTTGTTCGACTTCGTGCGGCGCAGTTCAGACCGATCATAATAAAACCCTCTGTTTATTATTATAAATCGTATGACACAAAACTTAATATAGTGAAATTACATTGTGGGAAATGTTTCATTCATGTACGTTTGTAAGCAAGAGTCCGTCTACTATTATTAGCATGTCATTGCCCATGTATTTATTTAATGTCCCTAACTTGTTCTTGTTTAATAATTGTATTATTATTGCAATTAATTTATCATCATTATTTTTTCTATTACTGTTGTTTAATCTTGGGATTTTCAAACTGGGATGGGGGGGCTCCAGAAGGTTCTAAGGGGTCCCCAGAACATCTCAGAGAAATAAAAAGACATCTGAACATTATTACTGTTTCATATAAATATTTTCATATTTATTTCTAAGTGAAAAAATATTTCTAAGAAAATCGCTACAGTACACATACATATGAATAGTTTCTCTTTATAGCCAATTATACAAGCACACTTATTTTTCTAACATAGCTTAAATGTTTTTTATGCAAAAAATATAGATGGATATGTATTTTAGGAAGGGGGTCCTCACAAAAGCTTCATCATGTTTGGGTGTCCCTTGCATCATTAAGTGAAAAGCCCTGGTTTAAGCCCATGTTGAGTGTTGTGCTGTACTTTCAAGTAGATATGGGTCTCCAGTGGTCTCAATGGGGTATATGCACACAGGGCGATGACGTACTTCAGCTAAAATCTCAGCCAGCTAAGCCACGTCCACTCTCATAGAGCTCAGGTAATTTTTCACCAAGTGATAACAATGTGTTTAGTAAGAAAACGATGGAATTTCAGTGAAACAACAGCACCACAGCTGAGCATTGCTATGTGCCTCTGATCAGGCCTCCAGTAAGTGCAAAAGTTTACTTGGCTTTTTTTATATTTGTCTTTTTATATAATCCTACATGCATCCTGAAGCGGCCGAGTGAAAAATGCCATTGTTCTCTATAGACTGATTTCACTCGGCTGCCATGTTTAAATCGAAAGCGAGGCTGAGGTGGGAAGAAAACCGGAAGGACAGATAGACTGCAATGGTTTAGATTACCATCGGGTGTGTGTGACATGAATAAACAAATGATGCGTTTTAAAACAACGTAAAAGTTGCTTAGTGTGCATGAAACCCGCTTATGACAGCTTAAACATTCACAAATATGTGATGGTACAACTGAAGTGGTCAAGTAAAACAGCTTGTGTGACTTGCATCCTATGCTTTTATTTTCACATTTAAGATCATAAATCGTTTTAATAAATCCAGGTTGGTTGTCCAAACCATTGCAGTCTATCTGTCCTTCCGGGTCTCTTCCCACCTCAGCCTCGCTTTCGATTTCAAAATGGCGGCGGAGTGAAATCAGTGTATGGACGCTGCGTGCGCCAGAAGTAATGGAGCTGGCTGAGATTTTTGAGGAAATACGTCATCGCTCCGTGTGCATATACCCCATTTAAGGTTCTTAATAACATAACACCTAGTCAAATAGAGTCAGACTGAGGATTTAATCTGTAACTAAGATTACACATTAAACTATTTTGATTTAATTTGTTTCCTGCCTGCTGTTTTTCCCAATATCTGTATCTGCCCTGTGGATGAAGAGATAAGTTGACTATCTTTAAATAACAAACTCACTTCCTAATGAAGTGAGCTAGTGCAAGAGCTACTGGACTGATCTACACCATTGATCTGTAGGACCAAACTACAGTAGTCAACGTTTGAAGTGGATCAAAAAGGTTCATCAAAGTTATCCTAAGACAAGAACGGGGATTCTTCTTGTCTTAGGATAACTTTGATGAACCTTTTTGATCCACTTCAAATGTTGACTACTGTATTTTTATAGTCAAGAGTTGGATATTTATAACTTATTTTTGTTTTTAAGTTATTTTTACAGAGTGTCAAGTAGAAATATGGTGGCTTTTATATTAACAAACAATTACTGAATTGTCCTTTATTTCAATAGTCACATAATTATTGTACATTTATATTCATATATATTGTTCCCCACCACAACAAAACCAGCCGTCTGCGTCCTCTATGCTGTCAGCAGGATTTGCACGTCTTAATTTCAAAAGTAATTTGCAGTTGAGCCTTTGATGCTTTACTCCACTTCCAGTTACAACACCTGTAGCCAAAAACAGACAAAATAACTATTAAGTCTATATATATCACGGGTTCTTTTACATAATTGTGTAACAAATTTAAACATGAAGTCACTTAATGTCAAACTAGTCAAATTGTGCCTTCTGTTGGAACTGGGATGTGCATACAAGTGCATATTCGTCTTCTCATCTGTCACTTACACAGCTCTATAGAGATGAATGGCTTCCGGTGGGGCAGCGAATGCGTTGGCGTGATTTTTTCCCCCCCCAAACCAGTTAAGTGAAAACCCCACCCCGCAACTTCTCTGACTCGATTTTATTGGTCAGCATGTGTATCTGATTGGAATAGAGAAAATGTAAGACTGAACGAATTTCATACAGTGGCCCAGTAAAGCGTCTGGTAGTTTATTGCTTTGACACTGGAAACCGTGGTTCGATATTTTCATTCAAATATAAGTCAGGGGTACCATTACACAAATATATAATCGACAGAAGAAAAAATATATATAAATACATTTAATATTAAAAAACATACTGAAATGTTTGCAAATAGAAACACTTTTAACAGCTTTCTTATTTGTTTATACTTAGGGCTTTGTGACTTTGTGTTTTAACACTGCTTTAAATTTTGATATTTTTAGGTGAGGTGAATCGATTATTTTCACCCTATCCTCGTCATTCAGTTAACCAGCTGCAGCCAAGAAGATCTACGTTCCAGACTCCTAGACTGAAGAAAAAATGTGTGTCATACACACACAGATTTTTTTGTCTAGCCAAAAGGAAAGACATCGAAATTCCAAAGGTGTCTGAAAAATTACATCTGGAAAGATCAGGTCTAGGAGAAAAGAAAATCATTTTCTCTGGTGAGTATGCACTTTTACAGTTCAGTTACAAAATTAAAATATCTTATTATACAAGGACAATGTAACAGTCAAGTAGTGGTTCACATAGGATTGGATTTTTTTTCTTTGCTGTGGTATTAGAACCATAAACAAAAATTGATGCATTAAACTATCTTGTATATGAAATATTTCTATAGTAAAACAAATTCATAAGATGATACCACTTGTAATTAAAGGTTTTTAGAAAGATTTATCAATTTGCCTGACATCAATACAGACTGCACGTGTAAATAAACTGATATTTCTCCTGCATTGTGTTGTGTTGCATTAAAAGTCGTTCTTCCATGAATTTTTCTCTTCATTGGTTTATTTGCGCTGGCCTTACACATATACACTGTAAAACAGAACAACGTGAAAATGAAGCGCACAGCACAGCCCTCGCGCTGCTGCACCAAAACAAAACATTGATTTGGCACACTTCCTGTCCACATTCATAACACTGTTAATAGGTTAATACATTACATACAAATATAGGCTGCCGCATGATACAACACGCATTGCGTGATGACGACTAGTAACCATAAATTGAGTTTATTTTTACGGAGCTATTAGTTAATACAACTTACCGCTGGCCACACATGAACTGCACACAGGGTGATAGAGGGCGCACCATAGATGCCGCCTTCAAGCGCTCCAGGCACGTAGACGTGTCCGCCATCTTGGAACGGTCCACATGTCAGCTGCTGCTGATGTCACTCAATGTTTGAGTATATCTAACACAAATGTAATCCCCGCAGCTCCTGGTTACATATTGAGGTTCCCAGAAGCATTGTAGCCTTAAGTTGATCTTAGAGCCATTGTCACCAACGGAGCTACGATCATCGTAGGCTTACGATGCTTTTAGGAAACGCAGCCCAGTTCTTGCTGTCATAAAGCTATCCTGAGTAAAACACTGAATTATTCAACACACATTACAACTTGTTGATTTCACACAGTGAATAAATAAAATATTGATTTGTTATACTTTTCTCACGTTATAGCTGATATGTAGGTGGTTTTAAAGCATTGTTGCATCTCTAGTTACATGCAAACTATCTGTAATGTTAAAAAACTATCTGTATGTTAATGTTCTGCATGTTATTGTGTGTTTTCTTTGTATGTTTACCTCATCAGACAAATACTGTTCTTCATTAGAGTTTAATGAAGAGCTCATGAAGCAGTTTCCAAAACTGAGAGAAGCTGGTGGTTCTTATCTTTTGAAGACGCGAGGCTGCACCAGAACAAAAGTTTTAGAAGCCATCCCATGTCCAGATGAAGGCTACACACCTGAATATTTGTGCTCCGATGCAGTTGGAATAGGAGCTGCAACAATTTATATACAACCACTGCAAAAAGATCTGAACACTGAAATAAATGTTTATAAAATTTCTATAAAATAAAATTCTGTAGACGGGCATCCCACCTTTCCAAATCTCTCTTCTGGGAGGTTATTTATTATTTTGTTACTGACATTCTTCCAGATATATCTTCAGCTATATTAAAACCTGCTAAATACCACACTCTGACTGCTCTTAAATGTGTTTTGGGTCAGTTGCTGTCGGTCAACCATCTGGAAATGGGCCACCAGTGGTTTGTTTGTATTGCAGTAGGACTTTTCCATTACCAGAGATACAAGACCATGTTGATTGCTGTGAACTAAGTATATAGTTGATAGAATTTTAATAGTTTAAGGCAGCAACATAACAAAATGTGAAAAAAGTTTGAATACCATCGCAAGCAAGCGTATTCATTACTTCGGTATGTGCGCACCACTGCGTCTTGTATGGAGCAGTAACAGCACTTCCAGTCTTGAGGGGAGCAGCAGAGCAGGAAGCAGTAACATCACTTCCAGTCTTGAGGGGAGCAGGAAGCAGTAACATCACTTCCAGTCTTGAGGGGAGCAGCAGAGCAGGAAGCAGTAACATCACTTCCAGTCTTGAGGGGAGCAGCAGAGCAGGAAGCAGTAACATCACTTCCAGTCTTGAGGGGAGCAGCAGAGCAGGAAGCAGTAACATCACTTCCAGTCTTGAGGGGAGCAGCAGAGCAGGAAGCAGTAACAGCACTTCCATTAGCAGCAGCAGAGCAGGAAACATTTCTTTTGGCAGAGAGCAGGGGCATCAAGAGACCAGTGAATCTGAGACTTGTGCTGAAATGGAAGGTCTGCACATTTTCTGCAACATTCTATATTGTCATTTGCCTCTGCGAAGTGCATTAAAATTCTTTAATGTTAGGCTAGCCGTGAATTATCTAGGGGGTCCGGGACATGCCTATTTGTACATTTTAATTAAATGAATCAATCTGGTGCATTTTGAGAGTTTAAAATTAAGAGTTTTAACCAATGTTCCATGTGCAAATTGAACAAAAAGATTTTTTCTCCCCAGCATATTGTTTTCTTGCTGTTTCATCTCAGCCACATTATGCTATTAAGTGCTGTACACATACAGGTTGCTTAGGTCTTTCGTCATTCATCATTAGTTACTTAGATTGTCATGAGCTGCAGGTATAGAGTAATTCATGTCATACAAGTGTTTAAATATTTTAAAGAATATTTGTATGTCTGTAATTAATTTTCAGACTGGAAAATCGAGACTGATGAACAGCAGGCAGCATACAGCCGAAGGAATTCGAAGGAATGTGTTGCATCGAGAAAAAGACCGGATACCTGTAAGGATTACTACTGATCTAAACAGCAATATGGAAGACCGAGAGAGTTTTTGTCATTCTACAAGTCACACAGAACTGACTAAGCATGTCCACTGTCAATTAACCTTAGAGATATGGTTAAAACTTAATCTGTTGTATTATTATGTGGCTTGAGAAAGCCAACATACTGTTTTTCCACCTAAACTTATTGGGGCAGTTTCCTGGACAGGGATTAGATTAAGCCAGGACTAGGCTTTAGCTAAATTAAGACATTTAAGTAGTTTTTTAAAACATGCCTTACAAAAACATTGCTGGTGTGCGTTTTGAGACAAAACAATGGCACTGATGTATTTTAAGATGTCAGTGCAAGCTGTTCTAAGTTCTGTTTTAAGTGTTTTAAGCATTTCAATTTATTTCAGTCTAGGCCTTATTAAACTTTTAAACTAGGCTTTCTCAAGATGAAAAGTTTGTTCACAAACTTGTACCTACTATACATACTTAATTTCACCTACATTTCACTACTGGTTGTATATCCTCTATATAACCGTGTATGTGACAAATAAAAATCTTGAATCTTGAAACTATATCCTGTCTAAGTTATCAGTATTTGTATGTATAAAAGATTTTAATTATGTCAGGTGATGCTGCTATTGGGGATGGTGTAACACGATACTATGTTGCAATGCTCCTGTCTAGAGTACAGTACGGCTTCAGTTTAAACCTTGGTAAGTGTTTTTCTTCCTGCAATTGAAGTTTTTTTTTATTTTGATTAATGTTTGAACTAAATGTCAACTTGTAACATTTTTTAGAAAACACTGGAAAAACACTGTTCTTCATTGGAGAGGAAGATCACTTGGTACCATCTTCATCGCTTGTTCTTCTGGAGAGTGATCTTTTCAGGGTCATTGACCGAATGGTTGGCCACTCATTTATTCATGGAGGCCCACTGTTGACAGGACTGAGCCCATCCATGTTCAATCTTCTTCTCGGAAATGACGAGCCCGCTATCATTGACCTAAAAGACTGCCCAGATCAAGACATCACAGATAATGTTTCTCTTGTTAGTTTATCTATTGTATCCGTTAGTTAGGGGTCAAGCCATGGAGTGGCGTAGATACCTATTGCTACTGTTAGTGTTCTTATTATTAGGAGTCAAGCCCTGAAGGGGTAAAAACCTGTAAAGTATCTGTAGTTTTTTCTTCGTCTTCCATCATTGCATTTATGGCAGCCTATAGAACCATACATGACTGATAACGTTTGCTAACATATTTATTCAAAAGCGAGATTTGTCAATGTAAAAAAATAATAAATCCGGGAAAAGCCTAAATTCGAATTAATCGATAAAATTGGCCAGGCCTACTTCTAGGTTTCTTTGAGGAAAAAAAAACTTATGAGAATTGTTCATATATGTTTCCCTTTGTGCCCTTGAAGGGCTTGACCCTGTAATTGCAGCTTGCAGTTATATTTATTTACTTGAAGTCATAACAGTGGTTTTTGTTCTGCCAATTTTGTGACAATTATCACAACGTGTTAAACAATTTTGCTCGTCTTTTTCATAGCTTGAAGAGCAAAGGGATTTGACAGAAATTGAGCGGTACAGTGTCAATAATCTTGCATTAAACTGGGATTTGCAACCATTATCTCATGAAAACAGAAAGTGGCTTGCAGGAAGCATTCTTCAATATGCGGTATTCAATAATGTTATATGTAATTCTGTGTGAAACTTGATGTTACATAAGATTGAGAGACAGGCCAGGTTTTCATAGTCTAGATATCTACACTAACAAGAACATGTAAACTTGTTCTCCTAACCCAGGAGTGTCAAGTCAGTTCTTGAACAGCCAGAGTTCAGCAGAGTTTAGTTTCAGCTAATCCCTAATTAAAGGGAAAATTTGTGATCATTACTCAACCTCTCGTCTTTTCAAACCTTTATGACTTTATTTATTCTGCAGAACACAAAAGAAGATATTCTGAAGAATGTTGGTAACCCAACAATGGCAGTGCCCATTTATTTCTAGTGTATGTACACTAAACCAATGCAAGTCAATAGGTACCATTGTTGTTTGGTTACCAACATTCTTTATAATATTTTCTTTTGTGTTCTGCAGAAGAAAGACATACAGGTTTGAAAAGACAAAAGGTTGAGTAATGATCACAGAATTTTCAGTTTTGGGTGAGCTGTAGACACATCTGAATCAGCTACTCAAAACGGACAATATGGACATTAAGAAATAGCTCAAATAACTCAGGATAACAAACCACCAATATAAAATGTGTTCTTAAAATTTGGTGTCTGATTCTTTAGGTTATTGGGCGCAGAGAACGGCAGGTAAAACAAATCAAAAGGGGTTTGAAAGATACTGGTGTCCAGCACATGATCAAGGAACACCCTTCCCTCATAACAGTGTTGTTCCCAAGAGCTGCAGACAAAATCATCCTTCCTGAAGTAATTGCCTGTTTATGGTTTTAAAAACAAACAATTTTAGAATTTTGTGAATGTTTGCAAGAATTTAACTATAGGATATTATTTGTGCATAGATGGTTTTGGAAAGAGTTATATGGCCAATGATGCAGGAGGAGGATGATGATGAAGAAGATGATGACGATGTTCCTCTGGAACAGAAATGCCAGATGGCATCGTACTTCAGCAATTACATTGAAAATGGTAATGTAATGTCTTACAGTCTTGTCACCATGCATTAATTTTTAATGTCAGTTGGCTCATGTCACATTTTTGTAAAATTTGTTTTTACAGCCACAGTGTTGGATATTGAGCAGCTTGTGACATTTTGGGTGGGCTGGGCAATCCTCCCACAACACCTTTATGTGGAGGTGTCTAAATATGTTAGAATGCCCACAGCATTCACATGCACAGAAACAATAAAACTGCCATATCACTAAATACATGGACTTCCAGGTAGACTTGAAAGCAGCTGTATCCACATGCGAAAGTGGATTTGGATTCGTTTAATTGTTTGGTGTCTTCCTGGCATTTTTAAATGTAGACACGAGTCCCCAACTGTTAGCCAATGTTTCCTGCTATCAGGTGCTGTTTAATGGGACGGTTTATAGAGAGAAAATTGTATTCTACTGAAATTAATTACACCATGTCATGTCCATTACTTTATTTGTAATTCAAATGAGATTAAATCTTGAAATGTTAGTTTCATGTTCAATACTTGATTTGTAAGAAGTTACATTGTTGATTGTTGATGTAAAAAACAGCAAACTGAATAGTACTAAATAGTCATTAAATGTAATACCAGACAGTGCCTAAGATTAAAAAATATTTTAATGTTGATCAATAAACAACCTGGATTCACAAACCGTAACTTGGTCTGCTTTTGTGTTATAAAACGTGCACATTTTTGTTATGATGACATAAACTGGTTAATCACATTGACTGTGTCACAGTAAATTTGCACAGCATTTAAGAATGAAACATCAGGATTAGGCAAGGTTGCAATTTCCTCGTTGGTTAGTTCTTGTAGCAGTTGAACCTCCGGTATATTCACCCCCTCTTCCCTCCCAGTCCACACCATAGTCATCATCCACCTGGAGTAAAGAGTGGGCAGATAAGCAGTTACATTCCCCAGTCCAGGGTTAAGGAGGGAGGGACAGATTGGTTTGGAAAACAAGTTTTCATACCCTATCAATATAAAAAATTATGTTGTAAGCCTAAACTCACATCATTTTGATAAATGTCTTTATATAAAGACATTTTGCATTTCAAGGATGTTTAGATATTTGCATTGTAAAACAAGAACAAAATATTCAGAAATGTGGCATGCAAGTTTTAATGCCACAACTTTAGGACTAATTTAAAACCTTTTCCAATTTGTGGAAGGGCAAACTGAGACTTATGCTGCCTTCACATGCTCTCGTAAATTCAATAATCTCAGTGCTCTTTTAATGTTAGCATATACTTGTAATGTTTTAATGCTAATAAATCATTGGTAACAATGTTTTAGTGTTTCTAAATACTTTTAATGTTACTAAATCCAGACATTACTTCCGGGTTGAAGTGGAGATATCGGTTTTCTGAGAGCACGTGAAGGCAGCATAAGCCCCCTAGAAACCCTGCAACTA
The DNA here is from genome assembly GCA_026939265.1 of Oreonectes daqikongensis. Lineage (NCBI taxonomy): Eukaryota > Metazoa > Chordata > Actinopteri > Cypriniformes > Nemacheilidae > Oreonectes > Oreonectes daqikongensis. Next base: position 199,340 of record JAOTQM010000153.1, read on the forward strand.
TTCCTTTAATATTTGAATAAATCCTGTTTCCTGTGCATCATCTACTGCTGCAGATGCTGTCATTTGTGACCATCAGATAACCAAGTTAACTATTTGCATGCACCTGGTATAGTTCTTGAATGTCCTTATTTTGTATAATACATTCTTATTTTGACCACAAACAATTTAATTACTAACAACAACTTGTGCTTTGTTCTGGTTTCTGTCTAAACTAAATTATTTTATAGGTAATTTACAACACATTGTCATATCAATAAACTGTAAATACGGTGTGGATTATTTAGAATAAATCTTACCAACCACTGTTGCTATATGGCCTATAAGCACACATACATTCCAATGTGTTTTGAGTGACTGATTCGATGAATTCAGTGAGTCTCCTGAGATCAGTGGTTCACATGTTTAACCGTTCATTTAAAATTGGGCCTTAATCCCTTGATGGCACATTGTTTTTCTAAATAATAAAAAGAAAAACCTCTGGTTATGAACGCTGCGTCCTGTGATGTGGGAGAGTCGGTTTTCCCCTCGATTGGACACCATGAAATAGGCCACATCAAAATTCTCTCGGCCCTTATCAGATCTCAGCCTGGATGGTAAGCCAAAGCGATTCACAGCTTCTATGAAACTGTGCAGCACAACAGAAGCTTTGTTCCTTGTAGCAGCTTTAAGGTACACAATCATCCTGCTGAAGCCATCTATGCCACCATGGACCACAAACCTCCACCTATGCAAAGATGTAAAAATGTAAGTCTTCTATAAGATTATAATTATTTCATCAGTGAAATTAAGTAGTCCTCATCCAAAATGTCAAAGTGTTTGAAATTCTGCCAAATTACACAAGGGGTCGCAACAGGAATCATATGCACATGTTTTGCAGAATATATGCAAATATCTGTTAATTTTGAATTGCTCAGTTTGTTTGTTTGTTTGTGTTTTAGCATCAACACCTTTCCAGCTTCCATGGCTATTTATATAGAGATAACTTCAGATTAATCAATTTAACATGCATGTTCTATGGATTATAAAACAGTAGTCTCAACATGAAAATGAGTTATAACAGAATTTATATTTTTGGCTACACTATCTTTGACTTTAAATCTGAAAAAGAAAACATACCTAATAAGTTTGTGGTTACCATCTATGTGCCACATTGCATTAGGTGCTATAACGGAATACTGTCTACGCCTTAAGGTGCGTAGTGACAAGGCTAATTGTTGTTGTGTCCCCTGTGGATCCACTCTCCGTAAAGACTCGCGCACTCTGTCAACTAACATGATAAATTATCTGCATAAATGTTCTTGCTATTGATGATGGAAATAGCCTGTTTCAGGAGTTACTTCAAATGTTAATGGTGACTACTCAAGAGGTACTGCAAATTTCATGCAATCCATACTTTTCATGTGACATCATGCACACGGGCAATAGAAGACTATATGCTGTTGTCTGTCAGGTTACATGTGGGTGATTTCTACTGTCTAACTTAAAACAGTTGTTGTGAAATAAAATGCACCAACTGTTGAAAATACAGGCCCAAGCTATGCTTTTACAGAATCATGTCTGAGAAAGAAAACCCAGAAAGAAGGAACTTGTAAATTTTGTGCCATAAACATATCTCTGTCCTGTCATGTTTCTGAGGAATAAATTAATCATTGTATTTTTAGCCAGAAATAATATATTTATGTAATTTTTCTAAATAACGAAGCGACACCCTGTTGCAGCACATTCAAAAGGTCCTACGATGTCAAGGCCTAGTTTCTGCCAAGGCCCATACGGGAAGGCAACTGGTTGTAAAGGGGCAGGTGCCGTATTTGCAGTCTTATCATTGAGCTGGCATGGCAGACAACTTGAAATCACAGATTGAACCAGCGAATCCATTTTTGGCCACCAGTACAATTCACGTAGTCTTTGTTTCGTTCTGACCAGTCCTTGGTGTGTTTCGTGAGCCAGGTTGACCAGAGTAAAACGGAGGGAAACAGGCACAATGTAACGATGCTCACCACGCATTATCATTCCATCATGCACAGACAGTTCTTTACGGACTAAGAAGAATAATGACAGCGTCGGATCGACGTCCTTTCTGTTGTGTGGCCATCTCTTCAATATTTGTGTCCGAAGCAAACTCCGCTCCGGACAGAACTCAGAAGCTGCTGTGAAGGCCTCCCTGGACAGAGAAGGTAGCCGGGAGAAGACAGTAGCAACCATATCAGGTTCCTCAGTGTGCTCAACTGTGGCAGGAAAGGCCCCCGCTTCACCTCCTGTGCGTTTGCACTCAGTACACGACACTGTGTATCAGGCACGTGCACACATAGACGAAAACGGGGCTTGAGCCCCTGCCCTTTTCTTCCCGAAGTGCCCTTTTTGCTCACAGTGCCCTTTTAAAAACGCTCGTTCTGTAACCAGGAATCCTAACCGCTAGACCATATGGGAGACCGCAGCACTCTGGGCCTGACCTGTCGGGGTTACCCACTTCAACAACCAGACATTTTAAGAGCACCACAGGAGTCTCTTTGTCTGTCTGAGCATGGGTTGACAATGAACATCGCGACAAACAGAGAAAAAACAAGAGCCCAAGGACAGCCAGCGGACAACAATGAGCATAGGCAATCCAACAGAGCCTGATTCTTAAACTCTTTGATTGTTAACACTTTCACGAAAACACAGCTCTCCAGTCTCTGACAAATTCTAGCTGATGCAGTACACGGAGGGGGGCAAGGCCTCTCTCTTCCTCAAATAAATTTCTTTTCGACAACAGGTTAAAGTTCATTAGATACCTTTGCCTGCCTTCCCTTCGTTCCTGTAAAGTGATGGATTTGAATGCCTTTGTCATTGCCGAATGCCATGTAGTCTGTGTTTTGTAGTGTCAAACTGGTGCAAGCTATGCCTGGCTAGCTCAGTCGGTAGAGCATGAGACTCTTAATCTCAGGGTCGTGGGTTCGAGCCCCACGTTGGGCGTGTTTGTTGCGTCTATTCGCAGTGCTTTTCACCGGGGCCTTGACCTCCAGTTGGGCAGCTTCTGTGAAAAATACACTACACATAACAACTCTCAACCTTTCCGCTGCAAAAGGGGCTTCTCTGAAAATCACCACAAAACCTTTGTGCCGCCACGTCTGTGCTCATGACCTTGCGATGTTCTGCTGCTTTTTATTTCGAAATCAAACGGGTACTTAGTCCGTGACAAAAAATCCACGTCTCGTTCTGGTGGCGCACATCCTTTCCCCCACCACACCCCCACCATCCTGCCTCCCACCGTCTGTCTCTGTGGCGCAATCGGTTAGCGCGTTCGGCTGTTAACCGAAAGGTTGGTGGTTCGAGCCCACCCAGGGACGCATAGAGGTTTTCCTGGCCACATACAGCACAGCCGATTCAACCTTCTGTGTGAGAAAAGTCTGCCGAGGCTGCTCGACGGAACCGGGTGGCGCTCACCCGCCTGTAGGCCTCGTGGCGCAACGGTAGCGCGTCTGACTCCAGATCAGAAGGGTGCGTGTTCAAATCACGTCGGGGTCAATAGTTCTTTGAGCGTTGGAAGCTTCTTTACGGCGGCTCCGTCCAAAATTGCTGCTTGTTTGTGTGTCGGTCACTTTGACGGTGTTGCTGAATTGTAAGCTGCTTCTGGTAGCCACATGATTGTCCACTTCAATGCTGTTGCTTGTTTAAGATTTTTGTTCTATGTAGGTATAAAGTCAGACAATGTTAAGACGTGTCATAGGAAAGGCCCCCGCTTCACCTCATGTGCTTTTGCACTCAGTACACGACACTGTGTATCAGGCATGTGCACACATAGACAAAAACAGGGCTTGAGACCCTGCCCTTTTTGCTCACAGTGCCCTTTTAAAAACGCTCATTCTGCAACACCCCCACCCATCATCCCCCCCCGGTCGCTATATAGCCAGTAGCACTTTTAGCATTAGCCTCTAGCGATTGCAATTGAGCAAAATGTTTTTGTGATTGTTGAAAAGCGCCCCGTCAAAACTTAAGCACCTGCCCCTCCAGGTGTCTCTGCACACCACTGCTGTGTACCAGCACCTGTTGTCTGAGGTCTCGGGAAGCACAATAAAAAGCAAGTCAAATGGTGCATGCCCACTCGAGTTTGGATGGTGCAGAGGGTCTAAAAAGTAGGAGGAGACCAGAAGGGATCGTAAACGGGATGGGTGGCAATTTGTTTGACCTCCTACACAGCTGACTCAACAGAGCCTCACTGTAAGCCAATGAGGTATTTTCAACTGAAAAGGCAGCTAAGATATTCGTGGTTTCCCATAACGGGAGTTGAACCCGGGCGAAAACCAGGAATCCTAACCGCTAGACCATATGGGAGACCGCAGTACTCTGGGCCTGACCTGCCGGGGTTACCCACTTCAACAACCAGACATTTTAAGAGCACCACAGGAGTCTCTTTGTCTGTCCGAGCATGGGTTGACAATGAACATTGCGCAAGAGCCCAAGAACAGCCAGCGGACAACAATGAGCATAGGCAATCCAACAGAGCCTGATTCTTAAACTCTCTGATTGTTAACACTTTCACGAAAACACAGATCTCCAGTCTCTGATAAATTCTAGCTGATGCAGTACACGGAGGGGGGCAAGGGCATTCGCGATAAGCAATCTGCGGCCTGGTTTTGCACTCCAGGGCGGTACACAATGTCATAAGAGAAACACAGCAATCGAGCTGACCACCTCGCCACTCTCATTCCAGCCCGTCCCAGGCCTTTTGTTGCCAGCAGCGTGGTTAATGCTTTGTGAGCCGTTCGTAGCATAAAGTGGTGTCCCCACAAGTAAGGCCTCCATTTCTCCACAGCAAACACGCACGCTAAAGCCTCTGTTTCTACTGTGGAGTAGTTTCTTTCAGCCGCAGTGAGTGTACGTGAAGCAAAGGCAATGGTGCGTTCTACACCATCTGCATGTAATTGCGTCAACACCCCGCCCAGGCCGTAGTCAGAAGTGTCAGTTGACACCATGGATTAAAGAGAGCGAGAACTGGGCTCTCCACCAGCGCTGCTTTCAGTATACTAAAGCATTTGTCTGCTGCTGCAGTCCATTTAAACAATGTCTCTGTTGCGTTCCGCACCAGAGCACGGAGAGGTTCCACCGCTGTCGCAAAGTTTGGGAGAAATTTACTGTACCAGGAAATTAATCCGAGGAAAGAACGAAGGGATGGTAAATCGTGTGGGATTGGGGCGTCGACAATCGCTTCAATGTGGGCCATATCAGGCAAGATTCCATCTTTTGAGATGACGTGCCCAAGAAAGTTGTGAGAAGTCTGATTGAACATACATTTCTGCATATTGAGTGTCAGTCCAGTATTCTTCAACATCTGAATGACGGTATGCAGAATTTTGTCATGTTCTGTCAGCATAGACAATTCCCAGATAGCATGAAGTAATCGGCCCGAGCCCCTGCAGCCCTCCGGCGCAATCGGCTCAGAATCAGCATCGGCGTGTATGCTCCAGACCGGCTGCGGCCAGCATCCGGCTGCCGCACCGTCGTGTTTTGTTAGGACGCATAGCACTGGCCCGCTTCTTGTTCAACGGAACTGGTGTGTAACTGGCTGTAGAGCCCGGGCCAGATCCAGAAATGAGTCGGCATGTTTCATAGATTGTATGGCTATAATTACATGTTTAACTTTAAATGTACTTAATTCTCTGATTTGATATGATTATTTGTTAGCTGCATATTAATGTCGTGAATTTGTGAAGAAAGCAATAAATGCATAAACACATGAATTAAGGTAGTAAAGCACATTAAGCTAGTACAGAGCATTCATTTATTTTTTATAATAGCAGTAAATCAATGTAGATGTAATACAGGTGGTCATTATACTTAAATATAATTTAAACGCACTTTGCGCTATAACTCATTCACTCGTACAACAGTGAGAGAGAGTTCGAGCAGGAGGAGGATCGAGGAGGAGGGGTCTCACTGTACTTGTGTGTGTGTGTGTGTGTGTGTGTGTGTGTGTGTGTGTGTGTTTGTTTGTTTGTGTGGCCGTGCAGCGTGAACGCTAACAACAGTTGTTTTTCCAAGAAAAGAAATGTGAATATCGGACCATCTTGAGGATATAATTCTGGTAAGCATCATGTGCATTTATATTTCTAGTATTTTACGTACCAGAAGTTGATAAATAGACTTGTAACGTTATTTACTGGTGCATGCAAGTTTTTTAGCTAAAGTTACGTTAACTTAGCTGCTAGCTACAGCTAACGTTAATTTACGAGCGTGACTTTCTTGCATAAAAACTTAGGCTGAGAATACTTCTGTATGCATAACATCTAAATTATAGCAGCAGATATATGCAGTAATGTTTTAGAATTTTTTTTAATTTGTACCAAGTACATTTCCAGATGCAGATAAACGGATGTTTGTTTGCCACTAGACGCGGTTTTCCAGTGTAGGGTTTTGATATAACGTTAGTCGGATAAATACACTTTCAAACTGTTGTTGTAACGTTTGTTGTTTTTGTTCTGTTTATTCAACAGAAATGTGTAGGCCTATTTACATTTTAAGTTAACTTTAAGGTTAACTTGCATTGTTACATGGCAAATTTCAAACCTAACAATACAATGATGTGTTTCCTTAGCCACTGGCTTCAGGGAATGGAAGTTTTACACCATTTACATTTGGGGTTTCAATCACAAGGGTAAGTTTCGATTTTTTTTTGTCTTAAATTTCTCTTTAAATTTGTGTTTTCAGTTTTGGAATAATTTGTGTTTTTTCACTTAACAGTGTGGTTTAACCAGGGAAAGCGAAAGTTAGTGACCAACTTTGACAGTAAGTTTGTTTTACTTCTAACAGTTTGGTAACAATTTCTTTTCTGATCAGTAATCATTTGAAAATGAGATGTGCTTTTCATCATTTATTAATTGCTTTTTGGATATTGTTTGTTGTTTACAGTAGCAGTATGGAAATGGCCACACCACGAGCTTCACTAACAAAAGAGGTGGAAACATTATCACACGATGGCTGGTTCCTGACAGGAATGGAGGAAGGAAGCAAAGCGCAAGAACTTATTTAAAACGACGTTTTCAAGTTAATTAAAATGTGTGTTTCAAAGTGTTTTTATGCAATTTTATAAATAAAAATTTGTGATTTACATTTTTGCATTTGTGTTTCTATTTTTATATCAAGATTTGGTTATATATACTATTAAGTAATACATATTAATATTATTAATTATAAATATGAACGGGGTATACCGTTCATATAATCATATCAATATTGAAGCGTGCTGCGCATATTACTGCCGGGCAGCTTCCTGCTTGATTACAGCAGCGTAGGCAAGGCACCGGCTGCTGCAACCGGGCCGATTCATTCGTATTTTTACATTGCGAAAAACACCTGGGATAGAGGCCCTTTAATTTGTTTATAAAATACCTTGTATTTGTATGTTTGCTTTTTCAAAAATGCTTATTGTACAGTAAATGGTTGAATGGCAGTTGTGTTGTTTTTGAATGGTTATTTGGACATAGGTATGTGAAAGCTATTTGTCTGAGAATTTTGTATTTAAAAAAGTTTCATGAGTTTTTCAATGAGCTGGTCAGTATTATGATTTTACCTCAGTTAACAAGAAATAGACATGAAATGAACAACATAACCTGAGTCCTCACACAGCTTTGAGCAGGACTGGCTCTTGTGATCGTATCTACAGAGATAAAATTGATGAAACGTCCAGCCAAAAACTCATCACTCCACATCAATGGCTTGTGCACAGGGGTTCTGCCAATTTGATACAAAAAAAGGTGCTTCCAAAACTGAGATGGAAACAAAATTCCTTACAATGCCAGTTGTAGAAATGTAAATGTAATTTAAAACATTTTCCTGTGACAAAATGACAAAACTCTTGTGTACAAGCCATTGATGTGGAGTGATGAGTTATTTGCTCAAATTTAAGTTGGCATTTAAAGTCACACCAAATGTGTTCAGCTGGGTTCAGGACTTGCTGTGTGTTTGTGGAGACGTTGAGGTGGAGAACCTATCTGGAAACTTGAATGACACACTCCACAAGATACCACGACGTAGCCCAAAAGTTAATGAAACTTCAGTTCTTCTATCAGAATGCTCATTTAAAACATGTGTTATATATACAAAGCATGTTTTCCTTCTTGCTCTCAAACAGAAGATTGCATATATTTTCGATAATGTCCTCTATATGTGCCGACTATTACAGGATGAAAGCTTTTGGGTTCTGACATGACGATTGCCAGCACTTGTTTCATGTTAATTTTAGTCTTGCTGAATGCATTGAAAGATGTTCTGAAAAACATTTCTTTTAAAAAGAAAAAGTATCATTACATTTCATGTTCATTACATAACATTAATTTCTCCAAAAAGTTATTTTCTGCATCATATATGATGATTTCGTTTACCATCCATCTTAGTTCATTAAAGATAATCCTATAAACTTCAGTCAGGACTCTTGGAGTAATCATGGATGACCAGCTGACTTTAAGGGATCACATTGCTAAAACTTATGTATAATAAAAATGTGTTTTCTGAATGTTTTATTATTTTAATCCAGCAGATGTTTTTCATAAGCAGCACTTAGGAGAACAACAACAACTTTATCGATTGGTTATGTGTTTGCATCTATCTGTGCATTATCAGTGCATGTTACATTAGGTTATAATATCATTGTTGTTGATTATAATGTGTTGAGAGAACACTGTTGCTGAAAGAGACAACTGACATGATCACAGTAAAGCAGTGCAAAAACAAGCCTACATCAACGACTGTATAAAACATTAATAACATGTCATGATGTACTGAGGGACTCTTCTTAGTTTGTGTTTATTTAATACTTTAAGTTTACACATCTTCACATCATATTTAACTTTTCATTTAAGTCTTAGTACTGGAATCAATATACTGCTATTGCCAGTATAGACTGTTTCAGTGGCAACAACATAAACAAACGTAACTTCCGGTAGACCTAACTGCAAATAATCAATAACTGTGGAGTAGTTTTAATGAGTACAAGATCATAAACATTACATTTCATGCATTGTGTAATGTTGCCGCGTTTGAAAGTAAACAGTCTGCCAAAGTTGTAAATCTGAAGGTGAACGAATAACAAAGTTATTAGCTTGTAAAAATGGGAGTCGACTCTAAATCACGCGAACGAGTCGTGACCCGTCCGAATCTTTAACCTCAGTCTATCTGCGTACATAGAAATAGTCCCCCCCAGATAGCAAATCGATGTAGAATCAATGTCTCTCGCAACATTGAAACAACGTTAATTTCCGACGTCGATTCGGAATTGTTTTGCTCATCGGGATAATGTTGAATCAACATCAGTCACGCCATTCAAAACTAATCGAAAATCGACGCACTTAGTTCACTTATCTAACATTGAATCAACATTGATTTCAGTTGGTTGAAACAACGTTAGAGAATCAACACATATTCAACACAAAATCAACACAATTGGTTTGCTTACATAACATTAAATCAATGTTGATTTCAGTGTGATTAAATTGCTTAACATTTAACATAATAAACATTTAAAAATACTTGCTTGTGTATGTAATCTTTCATTAAAACATCACATTCAGTTGCATTGCTTTATTATTTATACACAATATACATTCACAAACACATATTTAGAGCATACAAACCTTCTATACAAGACTAATATAAAAGCCATTTACTCTCAAATACACACAGGTATAAAAGTCATGCAATACTTTATGAAGAATAAAACTTTTATTTTGTATTTGTGTATGCCATACTGTGTTTCTTATATATTCAGTGAGACACAAAAGGAGATGTGAGGCAGAACATTAAGAGACTGACAGCTTCAGACACGATTTACCATTATTGCTACTTTTCTATAAGATAAACTAACTGGACTATGTGACTCTCCTTTTCGTTAAACAAAAACAAATACACAGAAAAATTATATAGGTGACTTTGAAGAACCAGCACCAGTTCAAGTCAAAGACCCGTCAGAGTTGGAGATAAACTTAAAATCTTAAAACTTACTGTCAGATTCTGGAATCTGATAAATTCCAGTGTTACAAGTGGAAGTGGTGCTGGTCCCTCTGGTGTCACTCTCAACCTATCTGTCTTCCTGTTAAAGAAAAGAACTGCTTACTAATAATGCACACCTGAATAAAAGACATCACTTTATACTCCTGTTAACAATTATATATGGTAGTTGCACTTCTGCACCTGTGATAGGGATTATGTAGAAAATATTTTTGTCTATTTAATACATTTCTGCTCCTCCAATGATGATTTTGAAAAGTTAAAACTGCTGTGTTGTGAGAGAGAAAATGAGAAAACTGCAGCTAACAAAACTGAAAAAACTATTTACTGAAATGTGTGACTTGACAACTACAAACTCCACTGTCACAGGTGCTCAGTTTTACTTTTATAAAATGATAGTAGTTATTCATGGAAGCGCAGAAAGGTTAGTGTGGTGTACTGTAAGCCAACATCTGTCAGGGCCAACATCTGCTCTCTTGATGTCTTCAGCTGGGTCTCAAAGAAAAACAGAAGACCTGCAATAAAAATCAAACATTTCATACCCATTACAAACAATTTATGGGTTAAATGCAGAGCACAAATTTTGGAATAAATAAGGATTTGAACAATAAAAAATATTAGTTTGTTAAATTTGTAAGTTTCTTGTCTTGAATACTTAAAACATTTGCAAAAAGTTGCTTAAGTTTGCTAAGGTACTGCATTAGTGATTGCACGGTAGAACCGCAACATACAACTGCAAAAAAGTAATTGTTGCACGGCCGGAATGTAATCGTGAACAGACGGAGGAAGCAGACACTGAATAACTTGGTCTGTTTGTGATGGCGTTCTATGAGTCTCTCACTCTGTCCGGGGAACACGATCACAAACAGAGAGGTTTGTGGTGCACTGCGCTGCTTTTGGCAAAAAAGTTCAGGGTCACTTTTTAAACTGTAATTCACAAAACTGATTTTAAACGTGAAAGAAAACGTGCAGGTCATACAGCTCGTGCAGACACTGGAGGATTTTTGCCAAGAACAGCTGCCGGATGAATGGACGGATGGACAGTCAGACTGCTAAAGCTCCAGTCCATCTAAAGAGCAGCAGCCCTACATCATACCTTACAGTAGAAATAATTTCATCTTACACTTACTTGGATGTGTAAATACTGAACATTTTGCTGTCTGACCGTCATTCAGAAAGTTAAATAAGATTTCATATGGTTCATCTCAGTCTTAAGTTTGTCTTGAGCAGTGGTGTCGCACTGTTCTTGGCACACGAACTGTACTACCTGCATGTTCCTATGGTTCCTTGTATGGCCTGCACTTCAGCTCTCAACAATAGTCACCCACTGATTTTAGGGCAAACTTTGAGACCCAGATGGATTGTGTCATATCTAAACCTCTTCTGTCTGGTGGTGCATCGTTGAGGTAGAAGATATGCTATAAAGTGCAATACACTTTTAGCAATTCAGGACTCCCTTGTGATATGCTAAGGCTCTTACTCAGTTGTGCACAGCCTTCTTCAAGACAACTAACAAGCAATGCACTGCATTTAAGACATTTTTTATTAGGTAGCTGCAGTCTGATATATAAATATATCCCTGATACAAAGTGCATAATATTTTGGCAAAACCTCTTTAGAAAAGACGTAGTTAACTGTTTTATTCACCTGTCTCTCTATCAGTCACTGTTTTCTTTACCTGTCTCTCTATCAGTCACTGTTTTATTCACCTGTCTCTCTACCAGTCACTGTTTTATTCACCTGTCTCTCTATCAGTCACTGTTTTATTCACCTGTCTCTCTACCAGTCACTGTTTTATTCACCTGTCTCTCTACCAGTCACTGTTTTATTCACCTGTCTCTCTATCAGTCAGTGTTTTATTCACCTGTCTCTCTATCAGTCACTGTTTTATTCACCTGTCTCTCTATCAGTCAGTGTTTTATTCACCTGTCTCTCTATCAGTCAGTGTTTTATTCACCTGTCTCTCTATCAGTCACTGTTTTATTCACCTGTCTCTCTATCAGTCAGTGTTTTATTCACCTGTCTCTCTATCAGTCACTGTTTTATTCACCTGTCTCTCTATCAGTCAGTGTTTTATTCACCTGTCTCTCTATCAGTCACTGTTTTATTCACCTGTCTCTCTATCAGTCAGTGTTTTATTCACCTGTCTCTCTATCAGTCACTGTTTTATTCACCTGTCTCTCTATCAGTCAGTGTTTTATTCACCTGTCTCTCTATCAGTCAGTGTTTTATTCACCTGTCTCTCTATCAGTCACTGTTATATTCACCTGTCTCTCTATCAGTCACTGTTTTCTTTACCTGTCTCTCTACCAGTCACTGTTTTATTCACCTGCCTCTCTATCAGTCACTGTTTTATTCACCTGTCTCTCTATCAGTCACTGTTTTCTTTACCTGTCTCTCTATCAGTCACTGTTTTATTCACCTGTCTCTCTATCAGTCACTGTTTTATTAACCTGCCTCTCTATCAGTCACTGTTTTATTCACCTGTCTCTCTATCAGTCACTGTTTTCTTTACCTGTCTCTCTATCAGTCACTGTTTTCTTTACCTGTCTCTCTATCAGTCACTGTTTTATTCACCTGTCTCTCTATCAGTCACTGTTTTCTTTACCTGTCTCTCTACCAGTCACTGTTTTATTCACCTGTCTCTCTATCAGTCACTGTTTTATTAACCTGTCTCTCTATCAGTCACTGTTTTATTAACCTGCCTCTCTATCAGTCACTGTTTTATTCACCTGTCTCTCTACCAGTCACTGTTTTATTCACCTGTCTCTCTACCAGTCACTGTTTTCTTTACCTGTCTCTCTACCAGTCACTGTTTTATTCACCTGTCTCTCTATCAGTCACTGTTTTATTCACCTGTCTCTCTACCAGTCACTGTTTTATTCACCTGTCTCTCTACCAGTCACTGTTTTCTTTACCTGTCTCTCTACCAGTCACTGTTTTATTCACCTGTCTCTCTATCAGTCACTGTTTTATTCACCTGTCTCTCTCAGTCACTGTTTTATTCACCTGTCTCTCTATCAGTCACTGTTTTATTCACCTGTGTCTCTACCAGTCACTGTTTTCTTTACCTGTCTCTCTACCAGTCACTGTTTTATTCACCTGTCTCTCTACCAGTCACTGTTTTATTCACCTGTCTCTCTATCAGTCACTTTTTTATTCACCTGTCTCTCTACCAGTCACTGTTTTATTCACCTGTCTCTCTATCAGTCACTGTTTTATTCACCTGTCTCTCTACCAGTCACTGTTTTCTTTACCTGTCTCTCTACCAGTCACTGTTTTATTCACCTGTCTCTCTACCAGTCACTGTTTTATTCACCTGTCTCTCTATCAGTCACTGTTTTATTCACCTGTCTCTCTACCAGTCACTGTTTTATTCACCTGTCTCTCTATCAGTCACTGTTTTATTCACCTGTCTCTCTACCAGTCACTGTTTTCTTTACCTGTCTCTCTACCAGTCACTGTTTTATTCACCTGTCTCTCTACCAGTCACTGTTTTATTCACCTGTCTCTCTACCAGTCACTGTTTTATTTACCTGTCTCTCTACCAGTCACTGTTTTATTCACCTGTCTCTCTATCAGTCACTGTTTTATTCACCTGTCTCTCTATCAGTCACTGTTTTATTCACCTGTCTCTCTATCAGTCACTGTTTTATTCACCTGTCTCTCTACCAGTCACTGTTTTATTCACCTGTCTCTCTACCAGTCACTGTTTTATTCACCTGTCTCTCTACCAGTCACTGTTTTATTCACCTGTCTCTCTATCAGTCACTGTTTTATTCACCTGTCTCTCTCAGTCACTGTTTTATTCACCTGTCTCTCTATCAGTCACTGTTTTATTCACCTGTCTCTCTACCAGTCACTGTTTTATTCACCTGTCTCTCTACCAGTCACTGTTTTATTCACCTGTCTCTCTACCAGTCACTGTTTTATTCACCTGTCTCTCTATCAGTCACTTTTTATTCACCTGTCTCTCTACCAGTCACTGTTTTATTCACCTGTCTCTCTATCAGTCACTGTTTTATTCACCTGTCTCTCTACCAGTCACTGTTTTATTCACCTGTCTCTCTACCAGTCACTGTTTTATTCACCTGTCTCTCTACCAGTCACTGTTTTATTCACCTGTCTCTCTATCAGTCACTGTTTTATTCACCTGTCTCTCTACCAGTCACTGTTTTATTCACCTGTCTCTCTATCAGTCACTGTTTTATTCACCTGTCTCTCTACCAGTCACTGTTTTATTCACCTGTCTCTCTACCAGTCACTGTTTTATTCACCTGTCTCTCTACCAGTCACTGTTTTATTCACCTGTCTCTCTATCAGTCACTGTTTTATTCACCTGTCTCTCTCAGTCACTGTTTTATTCACCTGTCTCTCTATCAGTCACTGTTTTATTCACCTGTCTCTCTACCAGTCACTGTTTTATTCACCTGTCTCTCTACCAGTCACTGTTTTATTCACCTGTCTCTCTACCAGTCACTGTTTTATTCACCTGTCTCTCTATCAGTCACTGTTTTATTCACCTGTCTCTCTACCAGTCACTGTTTTATTCACCTGTCTCTCTATCAGTCACTGTTTTATTCACCTGTCTCTCTACCAGTCACTGTTTTCTTTACCTGTCTCTCTACCAGTCACTGTTTTATTCACCTGTCTCTCTACCAGTCACTGTTTTATTCACCTGTCTCTCTATCAGTCACTGTTTTATTCACCTGTCTCTCTACCAGTCACTGTTTTATTCACCTGTCTCTCTATCAGTCACTGTTTTATTCACCTGTCTCTCTACCAGTCACTGTTTTATTCACCTGTCTCTCTATCAGTCACTGTTTTATTCACCTGTCTCTCTACCAGTCACTGTTTTATTCACCTGTCTCTCTATCAGTCACTGTTTTATTCACCTGTCTCTCTCAGTCACTGTTTTATTCACCTGTCTCTCTATCAGTCACTGTTTTATTCACCTGTCTCTCTACAGTCACTGTTTTATTCACCTGTCTCTCTACAGTCACTGTTTTATTCACCTGTCTCTCTATCAGTCACTGTTTTATTCACCTGTCTCTCTACCAGTCACTGTTTTATTCACCTGTCTCTCTACCAGTCACTGTTTTATTCACCTGTCTCTCTACCAGTCACTGTTTTATTCACCTGTCTCTCTACCAGTCACTGTTTTATTCACCTGTCTCTCTACCAGTCACTGTTTTATTCACCTGTCTCTCTATCAGTCACTGTTTTATTCACCTGTCTCTCTATCAGTCACTGTTTTATTCACCTGTCTCTCTACAGTCACTGTTTTATTCACCTGTCTCTCTATCAGTCACTGTTTTATTCACCTGTCTCTCTACCAGTCACTGTTTTATTCACCTGTCTCTCTACAGTCACTGTTTTATTCACCTGTCTCTCTATCAGTCACTGTTTTATTCACCTGTCTCTCTACCAGTCACTGTTTTATTCACCTGTCTCTCTACCAGTCACTGTTTTATTCACCTGTCTCTCTACCAGTCACTGTTTTATTCACCTGTCTCTCTACCAGTCACTGTTTTATTCACCTGTCTCTCTATCAGTCACTGTTTTATTCACCTGTCTCTCTACCAGTCACTGTTTTATTCACCTGTCTCTCTATCAGTCACTGTTTTATTCACCTGTCTCTCTATCAGTCACTGTTTTATTCACCTGTCTCTCTACAGTCACTGTTTTATTCACCTGTCTCTCTATCAGTCACTGTTTTATTCACCTGTCTCTCTATCAGTCACTGTTTTATTCACCTGTCTCTCTACCAGTCACTGTTTTATTCACCTGTCTCTCTATCAGTCACTGTTTTATTCACCTGTCTCTCTATCAGTCACTGTTTTATTCACCTGTCTCTCTACCAGTCACTGTTTTATTCACCTGTCTCTCTATCAGTCACTGTTTTATTCACCTGTCTCTCTATCAGTCACTGTTTTTTCACCTGTCTCTCTACCAGTCACTGTTTTATTCACCTGTCTCTCTACCAGTCACTGTTTTATTCACCTGTCTCTCTACCAGTCACTGTTTTATTCACCTGTCTCTCTATCAGTCACTGTTTTATTCACCTGTCTCTCTACCAGTCACTGTTTTATTCACCTGTCTCTCTACAGTCACTGTTTTATTCACCTGTCTCTCTACCAGTCACTGTTTTATTCACCTGTCTCTCTACCAGTCACTGTTTTATTCACCTGTCTCTCTACCAGTCACTGTTTTATTCACCTGTCTCTCTATCAGTCACTGTTTTATTCACCTGTCTCTCTACCAGTCACTGTTTTATTCACCTGTCTCTCTACCAGTCACTGTTTTATTCACCTGTCTCTCTACCAGTCACTGTTTTATTCACCTGTCTCTCTATCAGTCACTGTTTTATTCACCTGTCTCTCTACCAGTCACTGTTTTATTCACCTGTCTCTCTATCAGTCACTGTTTTATTCACCTGTCTCTCTACCAGTCACTGTTTTATTCACCTGTCTCTCTATCAGTCACTGTTTTATTCACCTGTCTCTCTACCAGTCACTGTTTTATTCACCTGTCTCTCTACAGTCACTGTTTTATTCACCTGTCTCTCTACCAGTCACTGTTTTATTCACCTGTCTCTCTACCAGTCACTGTTTTATTCACCTGTCTCTCTACAGTCACTGTTTTATTCACCTGTCTCTCTACCAGTCACTGTTTTATTCACCTGTCTCTCTACCAGTCACTGTTTTATTCACCTGTCTCTCTACCAGTCACTGTTTTATTCACCTGTCTCTCTATCAGTCACTGTTTTATTCACCTGTCTCTCTATCAGTCACTGTTTTATTCACCTGTCTCTCTATCAGTCACTGTTTTATTCACCTGTCTCTCTATCAGTCACTGTTTTATTCACCTGTCTCTCTATCAGTCACTGTTTTATTCACCTGTCTCTCTATCAGTCACTGTTTTATTCACCTGTCTCTCTATCAGTCACTGTTTTATTCACCTGTCTCTCTATCAGTCACTGTTTTATTCACCTGTCTCTCTATCAGTCACTGTTTTATTCACCTGTCTCTCTATCAGTCACTGTTTTATTCACCTGTCTCTCTATCAGTCACTGTTTTATTCACCTGTCTCTCTATCAGTCACTGTTTTATTCACCTGTCTCTCTATCAGTCACTGTTTTATTCACCTGTCTCTCTACCAGTCACTGTTTTATTCACCTGTCTCTCTACCAGTCACTGTTTTATTCACCTGTCTCTCTACCAGTCACTGTTTTATTCACCTGTCTCTCTACCAGTCACTGTTTTATTCACCTGTCTCTCTATCAGTCACTGTTTTATTCACCTGTCTCTCTATCAGTCACTGTTTTATTCACCTGTCTCTCTATCAGTCACTGTTTTATTCACCTGTCTCTCTATCAGTCACTGTTTTATTCACCTGTCTCTCTATCAGTCACTGTTTTATTCACCTGTCTCTCTATCAGTCACTGTTTTATTCACCTGTCTCTCTATCAGTCACTGTTTTATTCACCTGTCTCTCTATCAGTCACTGTTTTATTCACCTGTCTCTCTATCAGTCACTGTTTTATTCACCTGTCTCTCTACCAGTCACTGTTTTATTCACCTGTCTCTCTATCAGTCACTGTTTTATTCACCTGTCTCTCTACCAGTCACTGTTTTATTCACCTGTCTCTCTACCAGTCACTGTTTTATTCACCTGTCTCTCTACAGTCACTGTTTTATTCACCTGTCTCTCTATCAGTCACTGTTTTATTCACCTGTCTCTCTACAGTCACTGTTTTATTCACCTGTCTCTCTATCAGTCACTGTTTTATTCACCTGTCTCTCTATCAGTCACTGTTTTATTCACCTGTCTCTCTATCAGTCACTGTTTTATTCACCTGTCTCTCTACCAGTCACTGTTTTATTCACCTGTCTCTCTACCAGTCACTGTTTTATTCACCTGTCTCTCTACCAGTCACTGTTTTATTCACCTGTCTCTCTACAGTCACTGTTTTATTCACCTGTCTCTCTACCAGTCACTGTTTTCTTTACCTGTCTCTCTACAGTCACTGTTTTTTACCTGTCTCTCTACCAGTCACTGTTTTCTTACCTGTCTCTCTACCAGTCACTGTTTTATTCCTGTCTCTCTACAGTCACTGTTTTATTCACCTGTCTCTCTATCAGTCACTGTTTTATTCACCTGTCTCTCTATCAGTCACTGTTTTATTCACCTGTCTCTCTATCAGTCACTGTTTTATTCACCTGCCTCTCTATCAGTCACTGTTTTATTCACCTGTCTCTCTATCAGTCACTGTTTTATTCACCTGTCTCTCTACCTGTCACTGTTTCATTCACCTGTCTCTCTACCTGTCACTGTTTTATTCACCTGTCTCTCTACCTGTCACTGTTTTATTCACATGTTACGTTACCTGTCACTGTTTTATGTGCGTGCCCCGTGACCAGTCACTGTCTTTGGTCAAGCTACAGATTACGTATCCGCGCAAGATCGTTTACTGAGACTACGCCAGGGCCGCCTCTCCGCTGCGGACTATGCACTTCAGTTCCGAACACTAGCGACTACCAGAGAATGGAATGAGCCTGCCCTCGTGTCAGTATACCGTCAGGGACTGCAGAACTCTATGCGGGTCCACCTCGCTATCTACGATGACTCCATAGGACTCAAAGCACTCATCCAACGCTCCCTCTGCATCGCTCAGTGCCTGTCCGCCTGCACGCCACGACCGCCAGCTACATCTCCTCCACGCACGTCGGCCTCTGCTAGACTTGCCCATGCAAGTGGATCGATATAGCATAACCCAAGAGGAACTGACTCGAAGACAAAACATCAATCTGTGCCTCTATTGTGGAGGTTCCGGCCATCGCATCGCTGTCTGACCTTCTTCGTGTTTCCCACAGGATTTTGAAAGACTGTGACGCTGATGACGTCACAAACTAATTAGCATGTTTGTGACGTCATCACGTCGTGTTTGCATTGTCAGTGTTGGCACTTGAAATCTGTTTCGCTTCTAGTCTCTGATCCGTCACATTATATTGTTTTTTAATACATATGAATGCCATTCTCACATATTATCTGTTCTGTTGTCAGACATGAAACGACTCAACGAGTGGAAAATAGTGACTGAAATTATACCTCCTGTTAAACGCAACATCGTCTGACAAAATCTCCATACATAGACATTAAAAAGCGGCTATATGCTGTGATTTTGACTACGTATTACTTCTTATGCCGTACAAAAACCTTTAACGTTACTGGTGTTGCTCTTCTCATCAATGTGTTGCTGTATTATGAGCGCTTTGATTTAAGTTTTATTGTAGATCGCGTATAGTGCAGACAAATTCAGAAATATGGAAAAATACACCATTCCCGGAGCTAACTACAGTGTGCGCACAATGCACCAAACTCAGGACGAGAGCTCGCACACAGACACTCACCGAGCAGCAGACAGAGAAAGGATGTTGATCAGCCATCTTCTCTGTCAATAAGATCTGTGACTTTTGACGTTTACGTGGAATGGCAAGTACACAGAGGAGCGCATATTGAAAACACCGCCACCTTTTAAGTCGCTGCGTGCAACTCTGAATGTTTTAAATAGTAAAATAAAAAACTAAAGGGGAATCATGAAAAATCTATTTGTGTCGGCCAGCGTTGATAGTGTGGCGGGCCGCCACAAATAAATCAATGTATGGGAAACACTGGTCCTGCCCGGCCCACGGTGAGTACTATTCATACACCTGCTTCTGTTCCTCACCTGGCTCACACCGATGTTGTGATTTCTGCATCCAACTTCTCAAGTTACTACCCCTCCCTGTGCCGCACCGTCTCTGGTCTCAACTCACCGTGGATTTCCTTACTGATCTGCCCCTGTCCGACTCATTTACCTGTATCCTAGTCGCCGTGGACCGGTTTTCCAAGGCCTGCAGACTAATACCTCTCACAAATCTCCCCACGGCACTGGAAGTGAGTTTTCCTCGTTCATTCTAGTGAGTGTTTACATCCCTCCGGACGTGTGCATGAGCGCTGCGCTGCAACAGCTGGCGGATCAGATTACAGAGACAGAACTGCGGCACCCGGACTCACTTATTATTATCCTCTGAGATTTTAACAAGGCGAATCTCCCTCGTAAACTGCCTAAATATAAACAACACATTACATGTCCCACCAGAGACAAAAATACCCTGGACCACTGCTACACCACATTAAAGGATGCATATTATGGTGTCCCTAGAGCTGCTTCGGGCTTTCCGATCATTGCTTGCTTGGTCCACCTTCTCCCAACATATTTTGTGAATAGAAAATCCTTTCACAGCATTAATGTTCAGGTGAACATAACATTTTGATATTGTCCATTGATGAACACTGTGCATTGCCAGTGATGTGCATTGATTGGTTTAATATTCCTCATCTTATGATTTCAGATGGTCTGCAATGCTGACTGTGTGATCAGAAATGTTGTGGTAAAATGGCCTGGCTCAGTCCATGACTCCAGAATCTTTTGGGCCTCTGAAATCTATCAACGCCTATCACAAGGTGAGCCACACAACCTATTAATAACCACTTTTTACATCATGGCTGTGTCAAGAATATCACTGTGTTTATGAGGTAGTAATGATGAGATTTTGTGTTGGCAGGTGAATTCTCTGGTGTGTTGCTGGGAGACAGGGGGTATGGCTGCCAGCCTTTTCTCCTGACACCTTTCACAGACCGCCAGGACGCACAGCAGGCCTAAAACCATGCCCTAGCCAGGACCAGGGCCAGAGTTGAAATGACCTTTGGCCTCCTGAAGGCACGCTTTCACTGCTTTTCGCTGTCCTCCACAATGTGGCCTGCCTGAGGAAGGAGAGGGCCCCCAGAGTGCCACCAGTCATAGACTGGGACAATCCGGCAATCTTCCCTGATGACGACAGTGGTCGGCTGCTGAGGGACCAGTATGTGTTGAATTATTTTAGTTAGTATGTGTGCTTTCAATTTTGGTTAAATATGTCCTGCGGTGGCAGAGGAATTTGGGTTTTTTTGTGTTCAATTTCTTTATGATGTTTGTGCTGTATACTGTGTATAATACAAGCTTGCAGGAGGCTACTGCATCCATGCATTTGTCTGTTCAGTTGATGTGTATGGATTTGTCCTGCATTTATTTCAGTGTGCAGACATGCGGGGTGTGTTACATACAGACCTTTGAATGTGTATTTATCCTTTTGTTGTATAATATGCTTTGATTCTGTGCTTTCCATCTTGTAGAGTCACTGTGTGACTTCAGTTTCGAAAGGAGCTGATGGTTTACCTGCTTTGTTTTATCATTATTCAATAAAGGAACATAATGTTACACTTTGTGTTTTTATATTTATATGGAATGTGTATTTTATACGACAGAGTATTAGGGCCACACTGAGGAAGAAGGAAAAAGTCATAAATTTATGAGGCTGGTTCTTCCTGCGGAAAAGATGCATATTCTTTTTACAGTCCTGATACTTATGACAATGTGATGCTGATGTGCTAAAAGATTAAGTATGTCCTTGTTTGTGAAACCATACTGAAGTACAATTCCACGAAATGCCCACAGCTGTCATTTTAACAACTGTCCTCTAAAACAACGGGTTACAATATTATGACTTCATTCTTGAAGTCTGTGAATTTTCTTTTTTTTCCTCTGTGGCCCTAATATTCTATCATTTTAGATATAGCCTTATAGTCTATGGGAAACTGTAAATTATCTAATGATAGCAACATCATCTAAAAATCATCATTTATCCAAAATGATTGAAATTAATGATCACAAACGTTTAAATAATGACAGTGGGTCTAGTTATATGTGATAACAATGTATAGTGGGCAGTGGAATAACTATTGGTTTCCGTTTGTGGTGACTGCTGACTGACATAAGGGATGAGATTAAATAGATCCTGGAATTTAGCCTGGTCTCCACAGAATATATCTCCATGGTAATTTATACCATAACATATCCTACTGCCCCATCCAGCTTTCCAGTGCAACCGGATCACGGATAAATTGAGCCAGGATCACCAAGATATCCCGGCTTAATCCCTTGTCCTAGTTTTGAGCAATAGGCCTCCGATCTTGATTTTCTCTGTTGTTATTGTTGAATGCATGATATCTCTTACCGTACTGGTCAGCCAGGAGCTTTAAATTGTCACTTTTGTTGACACACTCGGATAAGGTTTTACCCTTCAGTTCATCTTCACGAGTGAACAAAATGATAGTGTATTTGTCAGCATCTTTCCCGAAGTTCTCTTGAATCCATTTCACTACATTCATCTCCTCCTCCGTAAATCTTTCCAGTCTGATGACCAGCAGGAACGCATGAGGACAGGAACAGACAGCTCTACACACTTCTGTATTTCAGAATCGAGCTCTTTTTCAGTCATTTTTGTATCACACAGTCCTGCAGTGTCAATCACTGAGATGATGCTTTTATCCACATCACCTTCTTGTTTCTGACTTGAACAAGGGACTGAATCCACAGAAAATGCGGATTTAAACGCATCTCTTCCCAGTATAGTGTTTCCAGTTGCACTCTTTCCTGATCCAGTTTTATCCACCATCACAATGAATGAATATAATATACAAGTTTCACTTTTTGAATGGAATTAGTGAAATAAATCAATTTTTTGATGATATTCTAATTATATGACCAGCACCTATATATAGTGGAGTTTCTTAGAATCACTCATAGTACAAATTGTGGAATCTTTTTTTCTCTTTGGAGTTAATGTACTACAAGCAGTGTTGGGGAGTAACTAGTTACATGTAACGGCGTTACGTAATTTAATTACAAAATAAAAGTAACTGTAATTCGTTACAGTTACTGTGAAAAAGTTGTAATTAAAATTACAGTTACTTACGAAAATGTTAATGATTACAAACTGCATTACATCTGAATATTTTCTGTATGCCTCCTGCCAAGGCCCTTTAGTAAAGCGATGCTATTCTGATGCCGTTTGAATTTGCAGCGCGCCAAGTCTGCCAATCATATCAGTCCACACACTGATGCTGAAAGCGATGACCAGTCTGAGAGTTGCCACCATGGCAAGCGCTAAAAATGCAAATAATTTCATACAGAAATCTGATAAGGGCGGAAATGAAATGTAACAGTCCAGTGCAAAATATGTTTGTATTAAAATTATTTCCACATCAAAGGCTTCAATGCCGAACTTAAGCATCAGCAGGTATGTAATTAACCTCTCTTTATTTAATTATCTTTATTTAATAAAAGCAAATTTTTTTTTATTAGTTATTGTAATTGTACACAAATAAACATATACCTTTAGTTTAGAATGATGTTGATGTATTACTGTACAACTGCTTGGAACATTCAAAATAACAAACATTTTATCGATTTGACTGATGGGGAAGTGTGTGTGTGAAGCAAGTCATCAGCAAAGTTGTGTTTTCAACAGAGCTCAAGGTTACAACAAGAAACGATGAAAAGCTGAAAGCCTTTCTTAACAATGATAAAGTAATTTTTTCATCGTTTCTTGTTGTAACCTTGAGCTCTGTTGAAAACACAACTTTGCTGATGACTTGCTTCACACACTTTTGATGGCCCATTACCATCCACAACATTAGACTGACAACTTTCATAGATGCTTAAAGCTTTGACCCTGTACTTCCCCATCAGTCAAATTGATAAAATGTTTGTTATTTTGAACGTTCCAAGCAGTTGTGATTAGTCAGATGCACAATGCTAAGGGTTTAAAGTCATCGTCAAAAGATGTCAAAGTCATTAGACCATCAGCAATCCCTTGCACAGTGTGTACCCTCCTTAGAAAAGCCTCCTTAGAACTTGTCACTTTCATCTCGAAAAGGCTTGAAAATAAAATAGTAAATGCACGGATGTAAATGCAAAAAAAAGCATTTGTAACTTTGTTAATTTCAGTCACATTGACGAGGTGGTCGAGTAGTTAAGGCGATGGACTGCTAATCCATTGTGCTCTGCACGCGTGGGTTAGAATCCCATCCTCGTCGTAAAAACACTACTTTCTAGATTATAAGTTGTAACCTTGAGCCCTGTTGAAAACACAACTTCGCTGATGACTTGCTGTTGGATATTTTGTGCACATAAACTTTCTTCTACAACCAAGTCGACCTGCAGCAATCCCTTTCTTTTTACGGTGCCGGGAGAACCAAATAAGTGACACACACTCAAGGGTATATCTCAGTTGATTCTCATTTAATATTACATAAACAGGTTTTATTCAACAATGCATCCTTGAGAAATGGTGCGAGAAGTTTAATCAAAGCACAGACAGTTTGTCTCATCCGTTATCAGAATGGAAAGTACAGGCCCTCAGACGGCAGAGACAAAAACATGTATAAAGTTCATTATAGGCAAATAACAATTCAGAATAAGAGCCATTTAAATTTAACAATGGCCACTTTGAATCATTTATGATTTAGCGCTCTTATGATTATAACTTCATGATTATGGTTAGCATTAAAAAAGAGTGTAAGATAATAATCAGTCCCCCTGACATCATCTATCCCGAACTCGAGGAACACTTTACCAAACAGACAAAATCATTCTTTCACACTCTTAATGGCACACCTAGACCAAACCTCCACCTCCAGCCCATTTTCTCTTTTTCATTTCTTTAATTTCTTTCTTTGCCTCTGACTGACAGGGGGGGTAAAAGATCTCGCTTATCCTACTCTAACATTACATAAGTAATCAGTATATTACCATCATACATATTAATTCCAGCATGTGCATCTTTTTCCGGAGTAAGATTCCCAACATATAAGCAAGCAAGGTACAAACGTATAGTACAATGTAATGTAAGTCGCTTTGGATAAAAGCGTCTGCCAAATGCATAAATGTAAATGTAAATGTAAGGTAATAGTAAAATTGTTCATTAAACCAATATACTGAAAATCATTATAAATTACTTATTTTCACGATCAAAGTGAATGATTAATAATCAATGGGTTACCAAATTCAGGCATATATTGATGTTTCAGTATGACATTCATATTCTTGATTGGATAATGTATGGATGTGTAAATGTGTGATGTTGTATCATCCAGTTGTTGTGCTGATCAGTGTGAATGCGATCAGCAGCACAGAGAACAACGACTCAGGCCTCATTCTCAGAGCCTGAAGTTAGCGGCGGAGTTGGAGCAGCTTTCACTCTACTGGCATGAATTTGTGAAATAAATCAATTTTTTGATGATATTCTAATTATATGACCAGCACCTGTATATAGTGGAGTTTCTTAGAATCACTCATAGTACAAAATGAAGGATTTAATGCTTCAAATTGTGGAATCTTTTTTTCTCTTTGGAGTTAATGTACTACAAGATATAGTTTTTATTTTGCATTTTTTACTACTTGCCATTTGTAGTCCAGTGTCTGTTAAATTCTAATAAAAACACACCCATGACTGACAATAAGACTGCTGTGAATAAATCCATTAAATATTTATTCTTAAATCTATCTACAACGGTACTCTTTTGTTGATTAATAATGAATATGAACTTTTTTGCATTGTTTGTTCATTTGAGTTTAGTACCATTTCAATTTTCTGCAATTAATAATCTTTATAATTATAGTACTTGATCTATTACAAACGTGCTTACTGGTAAAGCATAATAATGTAGAACATTACTTTAAAAAAAAAAAAACATTTTCAGTAAAATTTGTTCAGTGTGTTTTGTTGTTCAAATAACTGAGCAAGTGTTTTAAAGACTACAGCACGGCTCCTACAAATGTTGGCATGTGTACCATAAGTTGACCCCTTCTCTAAAGAAACTAGTGTACCAAGGCCATTCCAGCAAAATGCCCCCCTACATCATAACAGAGTCATCGGATCCCCCAGATCTTCCTCTAATTTGTTACCCATTGTAATGTGCAAACATATTAAATGATGTATTGCTTATAATATATTATTTCTGTATTTAATGAAATTTCACTTTTACAGTATGGATGAGGCGAAATGACATGAAGGCAAAATAAATGGGTGTTTGGTTTGCTAGTTGTGAGGAATAAATGCCATCACCCAACCCTGCGTCTTGTGAAAAGAAGATCAAGACGTCACCTAATCCCCATAGTTGTAAAGCGTGCGCCCAGGCACTACCATTATTTCAGATGAGTTAAGAGCCTACAGGGGGGTTTTGGCCAATATGGGCTACAGACATTTTACAGTGAATCATTCAACCCAAACAGTGGAGCTCATTCTCAACACATTGAAAGAGCTTGGCTAACATACAAAACAAGTGTATGGAGACTAAGAGGAAATAGGGCTGAGAAGATGCTCAAAGAACATCTCTAACTTATAGAGTGGACTCATTGGTTTGGAGAGAAACATAAACAGGGACCCCTTGGACGTCTAATAACTGTGTAGCTAGCGGTGTGTTGGAGAACTTTTGTAAATAAACTGGTGGCCTTCTTCTGGAACACCATGACTCTGGTTTTGTCTAGATTTACTCACTGTATTGTTCCAGAAGGGACAGGCTCTTCTGAAGGCCCTCTGCTGTTGGAGATAGCAGAGTAAGATCATCTGCATATAACAAACATTTAACCTCAGAATCATGCAAAGTAAGTCCAGGTACGCTAGAACGCTCCAGAGTTTGAGCCAGATCATTAATGTAGATATTAAACAGGGTTGGGCTCAGAGCGCATCCCTGTCTCACTCCACGACCTTGCTGGAAGAAAATGGTTCTCAAATCCCCAGGTTTAACCGCACATCTACTGTTCTCATACATGGATTAAATGTTATCAAATGTTTTACCACCAATTCTTATTTGTAATAATTGTATAATAATTTTTTTTTAATCAATGACACATGAGAATATCTTTCTTTGTTTGCCCTTAATATTTTTATTAATTAGAGTATGAAGAGTAAATGTGGTCTGACCTGCGTTGTTATTTATGAAGAAAGCCAATTTGGGATTATTTAAGGATGTTGTGTTGTGTCAGAAATGTAAATGTTTGGCTGTTTATTATATTACAAAAGAGTTTTGCAAGATTACTGCCCACACAAATTCCCCGCAAGTTATTGGGCTCAAATTTCTCTCCCTTTTTATATATAGGGGTGATGAGTCCTTCAGACCAGGTCTCAGGGAAGCTGCCAGACCAGAAGATCAAATTGTATAATTTTGCTAGGGCTTGAATTATATAAGCGCTACTGTGCTTCAGCATTTCAATACTAATGTTGTCTTGTCCACAAGCTTTCTTTAGTTTAAGATTTTTATTTCTGAAGTTGCTATGAGTGTATCTAATAGATTTTTGTATTGTTTTCTTTAAATCTTTTAATTTGTGATTTTTTTGTTTTGTTTTGTTTAGCGTTGATTGAAGACTGATGGTTCAATTTTTTATAAAGATTTTTGAAGTAAGAGCTCCAAATTGTGCTGCTCTGGACTAATGTGTCTGTTTTGGGGCTTTCAGGTTCCAGAAATTTTTTTGGTCTATGGTTTCATCAATTTCTTCAATTCTAGCTTCATAATATTTATCTTTTTTGTTGCTAATTTTTCAAACAGTTCAAGTAGATAAGCTGAAGTGTCTGATTGGCTGGTTCTCTATGTTTCTTATTAGCAAGTTGTCAAAGTTCTTTTCGGACACATTTGCATTCATTATCAAACCAAACATCCAAATATTGTATGTAGCTGAGTTATACCATTGTGATGTCTGATTTCACATTAAGCCACAGGTTTAAGAAATAGCATTTTTCAGTTGAAGACCAACTTAAACCAGACGAAATAGAAACTTATATAAACATACTTTGAAAAATACAATTATGACCAAAGTAAATAATAATTTTCATTGTTATCAATTAATCCCTTTTTTGATGGATAGAGAATGTATTATAAAAAAACTTTAGTTAAAATTAAACTATATTATAACAAAGAAAATAATAATGTACAGTGTTTGGCAAGATCAATTATCTCACATTTTCGATTAGTTCTTGCACTGACAGGTACCTCCCCTGGAAAAGAGGTCGTGTTCTTCCCCTGTAGTCATACAGGATGGGTGAACAAGCACATCTCTGGCCAGTCGTTGCTGTTCCTTCGTCAGTGTAAAGGGATTGGTCCTATAAATAAAATAATAATAATCTCTGTTGTTCATACCTGGAGGAGAGTGTGTAACCTTTTCAAATGTAGGTAACACCCTCCTCAAAGGATGCACCTGTGGTGACTGGACTGGGTCAGAAAGTGCACTCAGGTGGGTGATGGTTTGTGTGCCAGGTCGAGTTTGGCCTTCCATCATCCAACAGCTGACTGTTTTTATTCAGGTGCGGTTGGCCAAACACATGGGGTTTTGGTGACCATATGGGTGATGTCTAGATGCCATTCTAAGAGTAAATACAATAAAGAAAACAGTAATTAGTACATATATGAACAGCATTTACATTATACGGATGTATACTTTGTGTTCATTGGTTCAAATTTGTGTTGGTCATGGAGGGATGAGGATGACTTTTCCTGGCTAAAGCTTTCAGAGGTTTTCTTTTTTAGAGATCTTTTGCTTTCTGTTGTCATCCTCTGCTTGCTTTCTAAAGTGTTTCTTTGGAAACTATATGTAGGCTATTGACAATAAAAGTGCTATACAAAATAAAATAAACTGAATGTATCTCTTCTTTTTTCACTTCTGTAAATATATTTCTTTATACAGACAGGCTTTTAGAAGTGGGTCTTCTGGTCAAGTTAAAGAGAGTTTTATTACTATCTCTAGTCCTAAATGATATGAATAAATCCATTAAATGAGATCTCACTTCATTAGTGTAATGTTACTGTATTACTGTCTAATTTAAAGTACAATCATATTAGATTTACAAGTAGTTTAAATTTACTCTTTTAATTGTATTAATTGTTTTTATATCACTTCATCTCATCAAAATAATTCATTTGAACTCATTTAATAAGTTACAGTGTAAATGAATATGTGGTGAAGGTTTCTGTACACTAGGTGTCGCTGTGAATCCTGTGAATCTCTAGATTGATTCACTGAGATCTTCATTTATTTGACGGAATTGTTGCTATTCAATAAACTTATTTCCGGTAAGAAGGTAAGATAGTTTTTTCCTCATTCATTTATTAATCTGTATTAATAATCTATACATTAGTGTATATCTTACATCTGCTGTTTGGTCAGTGATGTTATTCAGTTTTTCAACTCCGGTCAGTTTGACTCTTTCAGCATCAGGTTGGTTTGGTGTTATGAACCAATCAGATGTTTAGATGAAGTTCTTTAATGTTCAGTAAGTCTTTAAGTCAGAAATCTGAAGTCTGATTGTTTAGTAACACAACATCACACTTCTCAACAAGTTTCATCTCAGCTATCATTCATGTCTATAGCACAAACATTTTCAACAACAGATGTTTGATTTCTTCTATCTTCACAGGTACATATATATTATTATCACAGCATCACCATCAGTGTTTGTGTTCTGCTGGAATAGAGATGAAGATGAAGATGAAGCTCATCGTGCTGTTAGTTTCAGTTTAAAAAATACACATTTCAACTTATTCACATTTAGCACAAACTTATTGTAATTTTAAAGAGTAACAATTACAATGTCTTTAAAATGACATTTCATGTTGTGTGTAATGTTGCTGTGTGTGAATGTAAGCAGTCTGTCAAGTGAACGAATAATAAAGTTATTGGCTTGGAAAAAAGGAGTCGACTCTGATTCACGATGTATTTTTTACAAATTGAGTTGAGACAAATTAGAAATGAACAACTGCTCTTTTATTATTTCTCAAATGCTGCACATTCTTTTTAATAAATCGAGTCGTTGTGTTCTGGTGCCGTCTGGTGGCCATTTAGACGAACTACAATCTAATAATATATTCAACGCAAGGTTTGCTTGAAATCAACATGTTTAAATCAACAAAACATTAAAACAGGAAAAAAATATAACGAGTTAAAAAGGGCAGTTTCACAGCAAACCTTGCATTAAATAGATTATTAGATTGTAGTTCATCAAAATGGCCACCAGACGGCGCCAGAACACAACGACTCGATTTAATACGTTTATAAAGCACTTTTTTACTAACAAAAACAATACAAAAATGAGCTCTTACGAGCATTACTTGTATATGTAGCATTACTACATATTTATCATTTTGAGAATATAATAAATACTGTTCATCATTTTACTCTTCGTCTGTATATAGTGGTTCTGTTACAGCGCGTCTAGCTCGACATGATCAAGTTAACTCAGGCTAAGAAGCTAATGCTGTATGCTACTGATAGAAACACATTCCACCTGTTTTGTGTTTAGAGAAGTAAAACATTAGAGAAGAAAAACATGCATGCAGTGCTTTTGGTAGAAATGTCACTTGATTGTGAATGACAGACAAGTGAGGACTGCTAACAGTAAAGGGTTAAACTTGTGTGTTTTTACTCTTAACTTGTGTCACTGAGCTACATATAGTTCACAATGTGAACCTTGGACAGTATTGCTGCTTTCCTCAATGTTTTATCATAGAAATGTTTTTTGTCATGTTGTATTTCTGTTATACTTCACAGATTAGACTTCTGAATATCTCAGGGATTGAACTGGATACTCTGATACAAATCTATAGTATAATGCAATATAAGTCACTTTAAATGAAAGCGTCTGCCAAATGAATGAATGTAAATGTAATTAAATGTAATAAAATGTATAAATTAATAAACATTTAAATAGAAGTTGAATTATTGGTAAATATAAATAAATTTACATTTACATTTACGCATTTTGGCAGACGCTTTTATCCAAAGCGACTTACATTACATTGACAAAGAGAATGAAGAATTCTATCGATTTGTTGGTTCAAAAGCAAGAGGAAGCTGGTGTACCTGTTGAGAATCCCTATCTATTTGCAAGACCGGGTGTGATGACAAACATTCGTGGATGTGACTGTCTGAGAAAATATGCAAAAGAAAGCAAAGCAGAAAAAAGCAAAGCAGAAAACCCTGAACTCCTAAGTTCAACTAAATTATGAAAAAAACAGTTTGCCACACTCTGCGACTTTACATTTACGCATTTGGCAGACACTTTTATCCAAAGCGACTTACATTACATTGTACTATACATTTGTACATTTTGTATAGTAAGCAAGTGGGGGTTAGGTGCCTTGCTCAAGGGCATCTCAGCCGTTACCCACCAGCCCTGAGAATCAAACCAGCAACCTTCTGATCATGAGTCCAACTCTCTAACCACTAGACCACGACTGCCCTTTAGTGAACTTTAGTGAACTTTTACAGGTAAACCGATAAAACATTTCAAATTGCCAAGATAAGTAAGCTGCTGTTTGCAGTGGAGCAAGGGACTTAATCCTTCAGAGGGTAAACCCTCAGCACACTTTCACATGTCTGTGGTATGTTTGTACTAAGATTTATCACCAATGCAATTGTATTGTGTAGTCAGATATCTTTATGTTTGAAGCGGCTTGTGGTTTACCCACTTGGGTCATTTTTAAGAGACAATCATTGACTTTATTGTTATAACTGATAGCAGTAGATCACATTTATAATTTACTGTATACTATACATTATTTTAAACAGAAGTTGTCTGTGTAAAAGTATTGTGTAAAACATCTCTAAAATTTGAATGTTGTTATCTTTTATAGGTGAAGGTCCCAAACTGAATTCTGTGAGTGTCTCACAGAGACCAAAGAAGAATAAAAGAGTAAAGGTGGCTGAGGATATATATATCTTATATATTTAGATAATGAATTTTCTATCTAGTTCATCAGCATGAGTGAACAGAATGATGGTGTATTTTGCAGCATCTTCTCCAAAGTTCTCTTGAATCCATGTCACTGTGTTTTTCTCTTTAGCTGTCAATCTCACATCTAGTCTGATGACCAGCAGAAACACATGAGGACCAGGAACAGACATGTAGACACATTTCTCCATCTCAGACCTCAGGGGACCGTTCTTCATACGTCGCTTACTACATCCAGGATCAAATGACACATCCGAGATGACTAACTATGATCTGGCGAATTAGGTTCTTCGTACGCACCTGTTGTGTAGCATAAATATATCTGCATTAAATGATCTGAGATCATCGCGCGCTCACGGGATGTTTAGAAAGGCAGCATATAAAAAAAAGGAAAAATAGAGGTTTTATCTAGTTATCTAGTTTATCTAGTTATTTTTTTTTATATCTAGTTTTGCACTGTTTATTGCTGCTGTAACAACCTCACAATTGACTTTTAATATGATAGTCCAACAAACTAATATGAATATCTCCCACACAAGAAAAGCAATGTTGTTCTAAAAGCAAAACATCGCATAAATTATCTGTTACATTCGCAAAGTTTTGTTCTGTTATACGATCTGTAATGTTTGAAATATTTTTTAGCCGCCGAGAAGACACTGGTCTTCAAGATGTTATGGACACCATAGAAGAAGTTGTTCTTGTAGCCCAGGGCCTTCAAGCAGTGTCCACTGAAATCAAAGCGCTCATAGAGCTGCTCAACTCCAATCGCAGGACAGTGTCCCTGACAGATGCCCAAGTAGCAGCAGTTAGAGATGCATTTGCCTGTATCATTTGCAGAGGTTTGTGTTATTCCCCAAAAAGATTATTTTAACATTTTTATCAAATGATCTACTCATTATGTAATTGCTCACAGGCTGCACTGAGAGACACTCTCTGGAGTAATACTGTATATTACATACTAGAATTACTGTATGAAAGGTTCTAGTTTTTCTGTAGTTAAAGTTTTAAATTGTGCAGTTCAAGGGCACAGTCAGATTGTGCATTCTTTTATTAGGTTATTTATTATGCACCTGTCTTGAATGTTGGGAAAATCAACATGGATATTGGATATACACAAGTTATGTTGTGTGTTTGTGGTAGAAAGATTACTGGTGCCATGTTTTACATATGTATGTCTTCGTATTCAAGAGTTTAATCTTAAAATGTTAAATACAACACTGAGGGGTGGTTTCCCAGACAGGGATTATCTTAAACTGGGACTAGGCCTTAGTTTAATCGGGAAATTTAAGTAATTTTAATAAACAAACCTTACTAAAACCATTACTTGTGTGCATTTTGAGACAACACAAAGGCACTGATGTATTTTGAGATATGTCAGTGCAAGTTGTTTTTAGTTTGGACAGCTCTTACTTTTCTTTTAGTCAAGGGGAAACTGCCCCTAAGTGTTGAAGAACACTTGTCTGTTTATTCAACTGTTAATTTGAATAAACCTTCATTCTAAAAAATCACAAGTTTTAGTGATTAAAACCAGTCTGTGAATAAAACTACAAAGCAACATCACAGTAGCAGCTTGGTTGCATCACCACTGTATTACAAAACGAATTACAGCATTTAGGTCACTTAAGCATATCTTTGAGTTCCATTAATGAGATATAACAATGAATCCTGAAAAAGAGTCATTGTTCACTGCATGATTGAAAAGAAGAGAGATGTCTGGATACTTTTCTGCATGGCATCTGTCCTCTTCCGAGGAAAAGGGATCCGTTCCGAAGGTTGACATCCATGTCAGTGATGATCCCAACTCCTGCTCATACATGTTTTCCACAACAGGAGCACTGGGCAGCAGCTCCTCTGAAATGTTTGATGGACATCCACCTGCTGCAAGTTCATTGGGTATCCCACGGCCTAAAACAAAAAAGCATGTCAATCAACAGTTTGTAAAACAATGTCCTGAATGTAAATAGACAGGGAATGTAAAGGCTTGCACATACCTGGGATCCTGTGTGCATTCCATGACTGCATTAATCTATTTAGTCCAATTTGACTTAATTGGCATGTCAGGTTTGAAAAGCAGAATTTAGTCATATTGTCCTCCATGTTGATAACTTCTTAAACTAGCAGGTGTACCAGGGCCTGCTTCAATGGATAGTTCACTCGGTTGTTTACTTCAGGCCAAATCCTTTCCACTCTAAGATTCTGTAGAACACAAAACATTTTATAATAAATAAAATACAATGTAGTGATGTATTTTACCACTTGAAAATGTATTCACCCCTTCTTTCCAAGGAAAAAAACAGGGCCAAGTACATATAATTGATTTAATCTTTTTATTAGTTACAGTTGTCCTTTCTGCGTAGCATTGCAAAAAAAGCTCACCCTTGTTGAAGTAGTTTGAAGGTATGGTTGTCTGCTGTTGTTGTGTCTGTGAGCTTCTCCTGCATGTATAGGCATATGTAAAATTCTCTGCCATGGTCAACCCTCAGCTGGTCCCACATGCCACAGTTAACTACAGCAGATCTGAAATAAAATATTACATAAAAAGAAAAGATTTTTAGTACAGAAATAGATTATGACAGTATTAAGTTAATTCACTGCTTAAAATGATTCCAACTATACAGACTTGTGTGCCTTAACATGTCAATTTGGTGTTAAAAACATTGAAATATGATAATACAAAAACACTACATAGTTCTCCTGTAGATACTGAGATGCTGACTGTAAAAAAACATTAAATAAGGCTAACTGTAGGAGCCATTTCATGCAATGTATGGTTTGTTCATGGGGAGGCGTTGTGACACTTACAAGTGGCCGTAACTCATAGGCCCGGTTTCATAGACAAGGTTTAAGACTAGTCCCAAACTAAAATGCTAATCTCAGTTGCCTTACTTATATGTCAATGCCATTGATTTGTCTCAAGATCCTCACCAGTAATGTTATTTACTAAAGCATTCTTAGAAAAGTGATTTAAATATTCTAATTTAAACACCCGGTCCGTGTGCAGTGCCATGTTAACGGATTAGATCATTCACACAGCATGCGTATGCGGTGCGGTCCGTCAGTGCAGCGATTGTTTACGCATCGAGTCTATTTTTGCTGTACAGCACAGACTGATTTAAAGCGACAGCACAAGTATCATGCTCGAAATCACACAGATTGAGATGAAAATGTATTAATTTCACCATAAATGCATGTAATTAAAGTAAGTCAATCATTTTCACAGTCATCTTATTGCTTTGATTTCGGGATAAATCAAGAAAACACTTACCAGGAGTTGCAAAAACATTAATCCAGTAAACATTATATCTAAAAGTGTATTTTCACGTGAAAGACACTACTTGCATGTAGGAAAGGTGCTTCTCTACCGAAAGTGAAACTATGTGACAATTGTTGAACTTGTGGGTCACAGAAGCCACTGATCGGCACCGCGCGGCAAACGCAGTATATGTGAAAGCACATCCAGCGCGTGTCGCTTGCGCAACACATACGCACTACAATACGAACCGCATACGTGTGGCCCGGGCGTAAGGCCTAATCCTGTTTGAAGATAAGCCCTGTCTGTGAAATCGGGTGAATGTCTCATGTTAATCTTGAGTACTTACAGAATAGTATCTCACCCTTTAAATATCTGTAGAGTCTTTAGTTTCTTCACATTTATAAAAGACAGAAACACCTGTACGAGCATTTCCGAAAACAGTGGAGCTCCTGGGGGCGTGCAGTGGGCGAAACTAAATTACGCGAGTACACAAATATACATCATCGCATTATTATATTATTATTATGGCCATTTAAGAACAGGATACCATGGTCCTTAAACCAGGTACTGGTGGGTTTGGCACTATGTGCAGGTGCCAAGTCCTGTTGGAAAATGAAATCTGTATCTCCAAAGAGTTGGTCAGCAGCAGGAAGCATGAAGTGCTCTAAAACTTCCTGGTATACGGCTGCGTTGACCTTGGACCTCAGGAAACACAGTAGACCAACACCAGCAGATGACATGGCACCCCAAACCATCATTGACTGTGGAAACTTTACACTGGACCTCAAGCAACGTGGATTCTGTGCCTCTCCTCTCTTCCTCCAGACTCTGGGACCCTGATTTCCAAAGTAAATGCAAAATTTACTTTCATCAGAGAACATAACTTTGGACCACTCAGCAGCAGTCCAGTCCTTTTTGTCTTTAGACGCTTCTGACGCTGTCTGTTGTTCAAGAGTGGCTTGACACAAGGAATGTGACAGCTGCATATGTCTGTGCGTAGTGGTTCTTGAAGCACTGACTCCAGCTGCAGTCCACTCTTTGTGAATCTCCCCCACATTTTTGAATGGGTTTTGTTTCCCAATCCTCTCCAGGGTGCGGTTATCCCTATTGCTTGTACACTTTTTTCTACCACATCTTTTCCTTCCCTTCGCCTCTCTATTAATGTTCTTGGACACAGAGCTCTGTGAACAGCCAGCCTCTTTTGCAATGACCTTTTGTGTCTTGCCCTCCTTGTGCAAGGTGTCAATGGTCGTCTTTTGGACAACTGTTAAGTCAGCAGTTTTCCCCATGATTGTGTAGAATACAGAACTAGACTGAGAACCATTTAAAGGCCTACATTACGACAGTATAACTTAGTCACAATGAACAGGCAAATGTTTTTTCCACATACATTAACTTTCAGTTTTTTAGTAGACTTTCGTTTAACTACTTTGTGAAGTCTTTCATCCACACAGATGGTTTAACCGACCTTCCACTTTTTCTGGCAACATATGTGATTTTGTTACCAGGCTGCTTTGATCTTTGGATTGACTGGTTTAATACAGCTTCCCCGATTCGACCTGGAAACTTGGTAAGCCTCAGTCCATTCCATTTCCTCCAATCGCTGAGCAAAAAACGAACTTGGGCCAATCTTCTTCTTAATCAACAAAGGTTGCGTATATTTAGGAGTACTTTTAAGTACATGTTCAGGCTTCCTGACTCTTACGTGGTCCCCAACCTGGAAAGAAACAGGCTTCGCTCTTCTTTTCTTGTCTGTGTACTCCTTGCTTTTCCACTGTTTCTCCTTGACCGTGTCCCGTACTGCAGCACACTTGTCACTTTTGCCTAGCACAGGAAAGACGTCCAGCTTCGTTCTCATTCTGCGGTTGTGCAAAAGTTCAGATGGGGAAACTCCAGTTGTAGAGTGAGGAGTTGCACGATAACTTTGCAAAAACTCTGCCACTGAAGGTTGCCAAGCTTTGTGCGTTTGTTCTGCTGCTAAGATACAGTCTTTTAATACTCTGTTCCAGCGTTCGACCGCCCCATTGCCTTGAGGATAGTAGACGGTGGTAAGTAAATGTTTGGTTCCTCTTTCCACTAGGAAATCATAAAAGGCTGAGGACAGGAACTGGGGCCCGTTGTCCGTGACAAGGAATAAAGGGTTACCCTCTCTTGCAAAAACAGAGCGCAAAAATGAAGTAACAACCTCAGTTGAGACATGTGAAGCGAAGGCCACCTCCGGCCATTTACTGTAGTAATTCACCAACGAAATAACGAAGCGACACCCTGTTGCAGCACGTTCAAAAGGTCCTACGATGTCAAGGCCTAG
The DNA here is from genome assembly GCA_026939265.1 of Oreonectes daqikongensis. Classification (NCBI taxonomy): domain Eukaryota; kingdom Metazoa; phylum Chordata; class Actinopteri; order Cypriniformes; family Nemacheilidae; genus Oreonectes; species Oreonectes daqikongensis. The sequence continues at coordinate 236,526 of JAOTQM010000153.1, forward strand.
TTTCTGCCAAGGCCCATACGGAAAGGCAACTGGTTGTAAAGGGGCAGGTGCCGTTTTTGCAGTCTTATCATTGAGCTGGCATGGCAGACAGCTTGAAATCACAGATTGAACCAGCGAATCCATTTTTGGCCACCAGTACAATTCACGTAGTCTTTGTTTCGTTCTGACCAGTCCTTGGTGTGTTTCGTGAGCCTGGTTGACCAGAGTAAAACGGAGGGAAACAGGCACAATGTAACGATGCTCACCACGCATTATCATCCCATCATGCACGGCCAGTTCATTACAGACTAAGAAGAATGATGACAGCGTCGGATTGACGTCCTTTCTGTTGTGTGGCCATCCCTTCAATATTTGTGTCCGAAGCAAACTCAGGTCCGGACAGAACTCAGAAGCTGCTGTGAAGGCCTCCCTGGACAGAGAAGGTAGCCGGGAGAAGACAGCAGCAACCATATCAGGTTCCTCAGTGTGCTCAACTGTGGCAGGAAAGGCCCCCGCTTCACCTCCTGTGCTTTTGCACTCAGTACACGACACTGTGTATCAGGCACGTGCACACATAGACAAAAACGGGGCTTGAGCCCCTGCCCTTTTCTTCCCGAAGTGCCCTTTTTGCTCACAGTGCCCTTTTTAAAAACACTCGTGCTGTAACCAGGAATCCTAACCGCTAGACCATATGGGAGACCGCAGCACTCTGGGCCTGACCTGCCGGGGTTACCCACTTCAACAACCAGACATTTTAAGAGCACCACAGGAGTCTCTTTGTCTGTCTGAGCATGGGTTGACAATGAACATCGCGACAAACAGAGAAAAAACAAGAGCCCAAGAACAGCCAGCGGACAACAATGAGCATAGGCAATCCAACAGAGCCTGATTCTTAAACTCTTTGATTGTTAACACTTTCACGAAAACACAGATCTCCAGTCTCTGACAAATTCTAGCTGATGCAGTACACGGAGGGGGGCAAGGCCTCTCTCTTCCTCGAATAAATTTATTTTCGACAACAGGTTGAAGTTCATTAGATACCTTTGCCTGCCTTCCATTCGTTCCTGTAAAGTGATGGATTTGAACGCCTTTGTCATTGCCGAATGCCATGTAGTCTGTGTTTTGTAGTGTCAAACAGGTGCAAGCTAAGCCTGGCTAGCTCAGTCGGTAGAGCATGAGACTCTTAATCTCAGGGTCGTGGGTTCGAGCCCCACGTCGGGCGTGTTTGTTGCGTCTATTCGCAGTGCTTTTCACCGGGGCCTTGACCTCCAGTTGGGCAGCTTCTGTGGAAAATACACTACACATAACAACTCTCAACCTTTCCGCTGCAAAAGGGGCTTCTCTGAAAATCACCACAAAACCTTTGTGCCACCACGTACGTGCTCATGACTTTGCGATGTTCTGCTGCTTTTTATTTCGAAATCAAACAGGTGCTTAGTCCGTGACAAAAAATCCACGTCTCGTTCTGGCGGTGCATATCCCTGCCCCATCACACCCCACCATCCTGCCTCCTACCGTCTGTCTCTGTGGCGCAATTGGTTAGCGCGTTCAGCTGTTAACCGAAAGGTTGGTGGTTCGAGCCCACCCAGGGACGCGTAGAGGTTTTCCTGGCCACATACAGCACAGCCGATTCAACCTTCTGTGTGAGAAAAGTCTGCCGAGGCTGCTCGACGGAACCGGGTGGCACTCAGCCACCTGCAGGCCTCGTGGCGCAAAGGTAGCGCGTCTGACTCCAGATCAGAAGGTTGCGTGTTCAAATCACGTTGCGGTCAATAGTTCTTTGAGCATTGGAAGCTTGTTTACGGCGGCCCCGTACAAAATTGCTGCTTGCTTGTGTGTCGGTCACTTTGACGGTGTTGCTGAATCGTAAGGTGCTTCTGGTAGCCACATGATTGTCCACTTCAATGCTGTTGCTTGTTTAAGATTTTTGTTCTATGTAGGTATAAAGTCAGACAATGTTAAGACATGTCATAGGAAAGGCCCCTGCTTCACCTTCTGTGCTTTTGCACTCAGTACACGACACTGTGTATCAGGCACGTGCACACATAGACAAAAACAGGGCTTGAGACCCTGCCCTTTTCTTCACAAAGTGCCCTTTTTGCTCACATTGCCCTTTTTAAAAACGCACGTTCTGCAACACCCCCACCCATCATCCCCCCCGGTCGCTATATAGCCAGCAGCGCTATTAGCGTTAGCCTCTAGCGATCGCAATTGAGCAAAATGTTTGTTGCGATTGTTGAAAAGCGCCCCGTCAAAACTTAAGCACCTGCCCCTCCAGGTGTCTCTGCACACCACTGCTATGTACCAGCACCTGTTGTCTGAGGTCTCGGGAAGCAAAATAATAAGCAAGTCAAATGGTGCATGCCCACTCGAGTTTGGATGGTGCAGAGGGTCTAAAAAGTAGGAGACCAGAAGGGCTCGTAAACGGGATGGGTGGCAATTTGTTTGACCTCCTACACAGCTGACTCAACAGAGCCACAATGTAAGCCAATGAGGTATTTTCAACTGAAAAGGCAGCTAAGATATTTGTGGTTTCCCATACCGGGAGTTGAAACCGGGCCGCCTGGGTGAAAACCAGGAATCCTAACTGCTAGACCATATGGGAGACCGCAGCACTCTGGGCCTGACCTGCCGGGGTTACCCACTTCAACAACCAGACATTTTAAGAGCACCACAGGAGTCTCTTTGTCTGTCCGAGCATGGGTTGACAATGAACATTGCGCAAGAGCCCAAGAACAGCCAGCGGACAACAATGAGCATAGGCAATCCAACAGAGCCTGATTCTTAAACTCTCTGATTGTTAACACTTTCACGAAAACACAGATCTCCAGTCTCTGACAAATTCTAGCTGATGCAGTACACGGAGGGGGGCAAGGGCATTCGCGATAAGCAATCTGCGGCCTGGTTTTGCGCTCCAGGGCGGTACACAATGTCATAAGAGAAACACAGCAACCGAGCTGACCACCTCGCCACTTTCATTTCAGCCCGTCCCAGGCCTTTTGTTGCCAGCAGCGTGGTTAATGCTTTGTGATCCGTTCGTAGCGTAAAGTGGTGTCCCCACAAGTAAGGCATCCATTTCTCCACAGCAAACACGCACGCTAAAGCCTTTTTTTCTACTGTGGAGTAGTTTCTTTCAGCAGCAGTGAGTGTACGCGAAGCAAAGGCAATGGTGCGTTCTACACCATCTGCATGTAATTGTGTCAACACCCCGCCCAGGCCGTAGTCAGAAGCGTCAGTTGACACCATGGATTAAAGAGAGCGAGAACTGGGCTCTCCACCAGCGCTTCTTTCAGTATACTAAAGCATTTGTCTTCTGCTGCAGTCCATTCAAACAATGTCTCTGTTGCGTTCCACACCAGAGCACGGAGAGGTTCCACCGCTGTCGCAAAGTTTCGGAGAAATTTACTGTACCAGGAAATTAGTCTGAGGAAAAAACGAAGGGATGGTAAATCGTGTGGGATTGGGGCGTCGATAATCGCTTCAATGTGGGCCATATCAGGTAAGATTCCATCTTTTGAGATGACGTGCCCAAGAAAGTTGAGAGAAGTCTGATTGAACATGCATTTACATTAAACATCCATGTATATGACATATATATACTTTTTTGTTATTCAATTCAACAACATTCTTTTGATAGTTACACTATGAAATAAGGTACAAAACAATGCCAGAATAAACCGTGAAATTGTGAATGCTGTAATGTATTTGCAGGGCTCTCAAGTGTCACGCACTGAGCGTGAGACACACGCATTTCATCCTGTTCACACGCTCTCACGCCACACCTTGTATTTGTCACGCTGAGAAGTAAAGAACAACGTGTCCCACTTTATACAATTACACGAGGCAAATAAAATGTGAAAATAAAAGATGTAAGTGTCAGTTACAGCATTAAAGTCCGATCACGGTGCTTCAGGTAGTTTTCCGTGTTACTCACACAGCGCTGAGCATTACAACCAATCATAGACAGCTAATGAACGTAATGACCAATCAGAAGTTTAGATGAGTCATCATCGGTGTAACAGCTTTGCTCGCTCACAGAAACAACCGAGTGCAGATACGGTCAGTCAGACTCATTTATTATAACGGGAGTTTTTCATGCAGTCAGTTTCATTCATTATAACGCTAAATTATAACAGAAGTCACTGTTTCAGGGACGTTTTTCACTCGCTTTCTGTTTAATCCTGGTTTAAAGAAATGTTTCATGCATGCAAAAACAAACAATGTGAAATGTAATTTTACTAATGCAAAAAACGCAATAATCGCCCTCAAATAGTTGGTCTGCAAAGTCTAAAATATGACATGCAAATGTTACCGGTTCTACTCACGAGCAGGCATCGAACCGAGTCGGTCCCGCATGGGAGTCGGGCGCTCTAACCAGGAGGCTAAAGACCACTTGAGGTCGGGCAGTAAGGTTTACACACTGCACAGCTCTTAGTTGGCCTCCGTTACACAAAAACGATTTTAATATTTTATTTGGTATTTATACTCATGACTACAATATCAAAAGCAATATTAACAATGTTTTTTGCTTAAATCATCCTTAAACTTTGTTTTTGTCATTTATCAGTTTTATTTGTGCTGGGCAAATATAAACAATAGAGGAAATAGCAAAACTTGCGAGAAGTGGGCGGGGCCTAATTTGAGTGGCTCCTCCCCTAGCACATGTAATCTCACGCCAAACTTTTGATGAAACTTTAGAGCTCTGAATCTGTCAGAGTTTACACACTAAGATTACGGCAACTCCAGTTTGGATCCAGCATCACTTCAGATGACACCAGCACTCACAAAGACTTTAGATGATGGACATACAACATTGCTTAATATTATATATTGCAGAGGGGAACCGTCAGGGCCCTCTAGGCCCTCTCTGATGACCTAAACTTTTTTATTTATAGTTTTTTATTTAAAATGTTTGAATGTAATTTTTTATATATAATATTTTTTAAAAGTCATAATTTTTTTCTATTTACTTTAGAGATTCATAATTTGGTAATCAACATCTAAATAAAATAAATTAAATTTCTGTTGAAATAAACTGCCTATTCAGTCGTTCGAAATGTGAACGACCACATTTTCTCCATATTAGGATTTTCCGCCGAACGCTTTCTGCTTTGTGATTGGTGGTCCAGGTGTGAAAATACAGCGGGCCAAGCCATAGAAAGTCAGTTAAGGAGCAATTTCGGTTGACAGAGAAATTGACCAATCATATCATTCCTGTAAGTAGGCGGGTCTTGATATACTCACGTTTATGACAAATTCCACCCGCTGTGATGACCAATGTTGATTGAAAACATAAAATGGAAAATGGAGGCCGCGACTACCGTGAGTGAGGATATTGTTGTTCATTTATTATCCACGCCATTCTCAAGGTTAACTTTCAATGAAAAGATGGAGTTAATCAGCAATGGAAGACCGACACCGGAGCTTAATTTAGTTCAGAAAGGCAAAACTTTTGTGAGGCATTTCAACCCCAGCAATTACACGCGATATATGGATAACAGGGATAAGCGCATAAAAACCTCCTCAAGAAACACACTGGACAGACCCGACTGTCAGACTTGGCCTTAACTGCGATCAAGAAAGAACTGCTGATCAATATGAAAGCAAAGGATCTTCAGTTGCATGACCCCGCCATCAACCACTTTATCCAAAAGTACAGAAGGACTTTGTTTTCAAGTAACGTAAAGTTAGTCTATTCGATGAGCAAAGGGTAAGTTGAGTTCAAATCTAATAGGCCGCCGTACCAATTCTGACACTGTTATTATTTTAGAAAAGACATTATACAGATTTATTGTTCGATCTCTACAAATATGCATACTTACTGCAATTCTGCAAAATAATGACATTTTTCATAATTAAACCATCAATTTATTACGGTCCTCCTATACCAATCTAATAATATTATTTTGTTCCATTGCTGGATTGGGGCAAAATGCCACGATCGCTGTTCACTGTCTGGTTCTGAAGTGTCAGTCGCTAGTTTGCTTTGCTATGAATGCTGTCATGATGATGTGTCGCTTAAGTTACATGTTTTTTTTTACTGTCCAGTTGTCCTTGTTCCGCTGAAGCAGTTGTGATGATGGTGCAATTATTTGTAAAGATTTTGGTTACATTTTGCTTGGTTAAAAACACTCGTTGTGCTATTTTCTTGTTGCATTTTTAAGAATGGGCTAGACTCGTAATTGTTTCAGAGGTTGTTTGTTTTTTACCCTTGCGAGGGAAGGGGGTAAGAGGACCAAGGTTTGAGAGCCACGATTCACTACTGATATATTGTAATCACTGCCTATAAGTTAAAATGTATGTTTGCTGATTTTCAATCCACTTTGTATTGTTACAATAATGGCAATATATGAAAATGTTTAGCTTTTTTTTGTTACTTACTGATATATTCCCATTTACTCCAGAATTTTTTTTGCCGGATATACAAAGTGGAAAAAAATCTATGAAAATGTAATTTAAATATTGTCTGTTTAACTGAACATGACTGAAATGACTTGAAACACATGATTGTCATCTTAGAGCTATTGTGATATAAACATCACTTTGTTGCCAGAAGATGTTTCTCAGCCATGTCTGGCTGATCAAAGGATATATTTTTTTATTTTGCCACTGGTGGTCCTCCGCTGGCCTTATGTTAGCTGGGATACTTCCCTTTTCAAGTGTACCCAAAGGACAGCGTAAAGTTGAAGAAAGTAAGGGCCTCAGAATGGGGCAAAGAAAGAGTAACAAGAGTTTCCGTAGTGTAGTGGTTATCACGTTGGAGGCTGTGGTTGGGACTGCATGGAAAGGAAATTAAAAATTAAAAAATGCACACGCACGCACGCAGACAGACACAAACACTCAACCTCACCACTGGTACGTTCAACCCTTAACCTTTTTTTTTATCCAAGATGGCGGCACATGCACACGCTGCGGCTTCTCTCTCCCGACAGAACGGTGTTTTCGTGTTTTTTGTTTTGTAAGTCGCATAACTGTCTTTAACAACTGCCCAGAAAACATCTTTTAGACTACTTTTGTTTGCACAAACAGGTTCCACCGAGACTTGAACCCGGATCACTGGATTCAGAGTCCAGAGTGCTAACCATTACACCATGGAACCAAAGACAGTCACAAAGCTATGAAATATACTAGGGCTGCACAATATTTATCGGACAGATAAATTATCGGCCGATATGGGTAAAAAATGACGTCATTTTTATTCCTCTGATAAATAATTGAAATCCGATAACTACATCCGATAAAATAAGTTTGTTGGTAAATCAATAAACAGTCTGATATATCCGCTTTCCGAGTGGAAGTGACTGCAGATTGAAAACTGACGCGTTCATTGTGTCATCATCTGTGAACAAACGTCTTCGTAAGTCTGCAAGTTTTTCTCCAGGTGTCTTGCTGAAGGGCACCTCAGCCGTTACCCGCCAGCACTGAGCCAGCAACCTTCAGGTCAAGAGTCTAACGCTGTAACCACTGGGCCACGACTGCCCCACCTTACAACCTGTATTTTACTTACCTTTTTATATAAAGAGTACCTACAATAACTGTATAATAACTGATAAAGTATTGATACTCGTCACTTTATTTCTGTGAACGACTGCCATAGTGCAGCATTCAAAGCAATCGCACAAAAATGAAATGCACTTACAATGAAAATATTTATTATTACTGGATTTAAAGAAACACTTTTTAAAGAAAAATACACCAAAACACAGGAAAAGAGATCACATTTGTCAGCCACGTATGACATTGAGATTTATTTAATTACAGAAAAGCAATCGTTACATTGGTTATGTATGACACTGCAATGATTACGTCTCACAATAATTAAATAATAACTTTTTTTTTAAATTCTAGGATTAGCCTGTTTCAAGCTTTGTTGCTCCGCACCGCGAGCCTCTGTTGGTTTCGCTCGCACCTTCGCAAACAAATGAGGCGTTTATTGACGCGCATGCCGTTGTTTATTTATTCAGGCTCATGCAGTTTACACGGGATAGTAATTCAGCAGCGAAAAGCAAATCACCAAAAGTGCTGAGCGTGCGACACAGAGAAAATTTACAACCAAATTTATATCTCACTTGAAAGGTCGAATATGTATTGAAAGAATAAGAAGCCACAGCAGCTAAAGTTACAAGCGCAAAGCCTAAAACACAGAGCATTGTTCCCAGAACACTAAAATATCAGTGCATTTTAGATTTTCTATTCTCCTGGGAGCACAAATTGAAGATTATATGAAAATTATAATATAAAAATATGAACTTATTGGTTATCGGAATCGGTCAAAAATGTTCATATCGTGCATCCCTTAAATATACAGTCTATACAGATAACTGGATTCAATGAACTAACCATTAAAACCATAGGTATCCACAGAATGCTAACTTCAATCTTTTGCTACTATCCGAAACAGCACTTTTTGACTACATTTTTCTGATCAAACAGGTTCCATCGAGATTGTTATGGTACAGGATAAACGACAGTGAGTTGAGTTTGTGGTTGTATGATCTTGTTCTGTTCTCTACCATACAGTATGATGGTCTGATGTTCTTGTCCCCAAGCTACTGATCTCTGATCTCGTTTTGTGAACTTTACTCCATCAGTTGGGTCGATTTCCATGCAGTTGACTTCCAGCTGTAGCCAATCTGCAAATTCAATGAGAGAGAACTTTGTCTTGTCCAGGTTCCCTTTGAGGTGGTGTCTTCTGAATTGGGTCTGTTGCAAGCGAGGCAGATGGTTCAAGAGGCGTTTCACATTTGACCCACTGTGCAATTCCTCAATTCCCTCCCCCTTTAAGGCTTTCAGCATACCAACAGCATACCAACTATCTGCGTTTACTATTTTATTTTCAAGCCTTCTCAAGATGAAAGTGACAAGTTCTAAGGAGGGTTTTATAAATCGTGTACACACTGTGCAAGGGATTGCTGATGGTCTAATGACTTTGACACCTTTTTATGATGATTTTAAACCCTTATCATTGTGCATCTGACTAATCACAACTGTTTGGAACGTTCAAAATAACAAACATTTTATCGATACAAGTCATCGTCAAAAGATGTCAAAGTCATTAGACCATCAGCAATCCCTTGCACAGTGTGTACACGATTTAGAAAACCCTCCTTAGAACCTGTCACTTTTATCTCGAAAAAGCTTGAAAATAAAATAGTAAATGCAGATGTTAATGCTAGCATTTGTAACTTTGTTGCTTTCAATCACCTTGACGAGGTGGCCGAGTGGTTAAGGCGATGGACTGCTAATCCATTGTGCTCTGCACGCGTGGGTTCGAATCCCATCCTCGTCGTAAAAACACTACTTTCTAGATTATTGACTACTTTCTGACACTCTCTCTGATATTAGGTTCCAAAAACGTGACTTTACCATTGTTGAGAATAGCTTTCAGCTGTGGTGTTTGCCCCATTCTGATAACAATACGGAACACTACAGAAACTCTTAGTGCCCTTTGTTTGCCCCATTTTGAAAACATTACAGAACACTACAGAAACTCTTAGTGCCCTTTGTTTGCCCCATCTGAAAACGTTACGGAACACTACAGAAACTCTTAGTGCCCTTTGTTTGCCCCATTCTGAAAACATTACGGAACACTACAGAAACTCTTAGTGCCCTTTGTTTGCCCCATCTGAAAACATTACGGAACACTACAGAAACTCTTAGTACTCTTTGTTTGCCCCATTCTGAAAACATTACAGAACACTACAGAAACTCTTAGTGCCCTTTGTTTGCCCCATTCTGAAAACATTACAGAACACTACAGAAACTCTTAGTGCCCTTTGTTTGCCCCATCTGAAAACGTTACGGAACACTACAGAAACTCTTAGTGCCCTTTGTTTGCCCCATTCTGAAAACATTACGGAACACTACAGAAACTCTTAGTGCCCTTTGTTTGCCCCATTCTGAAAACATTACAGAACACTACAGAAACTCTTAGTGCCCTTTGTTTGCCCCATCTGAAAACGTTACGGAACACTACAGAAACTCTTAGTGCCCTTTGTTTGCCCCATTCTGAAAACATTACGGAACACTACAGAAACTCTTAGTACTCTTTGTTTGCCCCATTCTGAAAACATTACAGAACACTACAGAAACTCTTAGTGCCCTTTGTTTGCCCCATTCTGAAAACATTACAGAACACTACAGAAACTCTTAGTGCCCTTTGTTTGCCCCATCTGAAAACGTTACGGAACACTACAGAAACTCTTAGTGCCCTTTGTTTGCCCCATTCTGAAAACATTACGGAACACTACAGAAACTCTTAGTGCCCTTTGTTTGCCCCATCTGAAAACGTTACGGAACACTACAGAAACTCTTAGTGCCCTTTGTTTGCCCCATTCTGAAAACATTACGGAACACTACAGAAACTCTTAGTGCCCTTTGTTTGCCCCATCTGAAAACATTACGGAACACTACAGAAACTCTTAGTGCCCTTTGTTTGCCCCATTCTGAAAACATTACGGAACACTACAGAAACTCTTAGTGCCCTTTGTTTGCCCCATCTGAAAACATTACGGAACACTACAGAAACTCTTAGTTCCCTTTGTTTGCCCCATTCTGAAAACATTACGGAACACTACAGAAACTCTTAGTTCCCTTTGTTTGCCCCATTCTGAAAACATTGTGTTGTGGCGTTTGCTCGTGACCCTTACTTTCCTTACAAGGTGTGTTTGGCCAGTTTGGAACTTAACTGTGCAGGACAATGACCTTTCTGGAGCAACCTTAGAAACCTGTCTTAAAAGAGCTAACTTGTTACTACCCACATATCAGACGGACTCGGCCCAAATGTGGTCTCAGGATGGCACTGCTGGCACACTGCCGGCACTGGCATGCAACATGTCAGCCAAGTGTGGGCCATGTGTGGCAGTGATGGTACTGGATGCATGACGGCAGACAGCATTTAGGCCGATTGTGGATGGGAGGTGTGTGACCCAAGATCGGCATAGTGATTTTGGGCCACATTTAAGTAGTTTGATTTACTATGAATAATTATAGAATTTAGAGGATTTAGGCTTGCTTTAGAGGATTTAGAAAATGTTTTCTTTGCATTTAATCAAATGATTTAAAAAAAAAAAAAAATAGTTTTGTAATGGTATAAACTTTAAAATCACTTTTTTTCTCTCTCTCTTTCTCTCTGACAGGCACACACGCACGCACACTAAAATATAAATATAATTGTCATAAATTGTCAAAATATATATTGTCATATCATATTTTTGAAAAAATTCTAATATATTATCAAAATGTGTAGAAGCACCACCTTATTCTGCTCTTTGAATTTAAATACGTTTTGTCATTAGCAATTGCGCGATTCCCATGGTAACAGTGGCTTCTCATCTGTTGGTGGATGAGGTCACGTGTGGTTGGAATTACTTATGGGATATTCCTGCTGAAGATTTCAATCCTCTTCAAAGACTGATGCAGGTAAGTGAAGCTGTTATGGTGTTTAATCTAACGGTTAGTACATAGCTGACAAGATGTTTTATATGTGTACTTATACTTTGCTGTCCAAACAAATCAGTGTTGTTGTATCACAACTTTCCCGTTGCATCAGGGGCGTTTCCTCCGAGGAGGCAAGGGAGGCAGTGTCTCCCCTCCCCCTCAAAAAATATTTAATCAACAGTTCAAAAATAAAACAAAACAGAGGAAATAAAACATATTTAGCTAAATATTACATCAATAAGCTTGTACAACAGTGTGAAACTGCGACACCGCTTGACAGAATTCCAGAGAAAGGCAGCGTTTCTCTTGCCTCCTCTGAGCCAATTGACTTTCAATGTAACCCCTAAAGCGTGCGGTGAGTTTGAGTGGGTCCTATTGAAAAGAATGGAGAAAAGTCACGTGATAGGAGGCAATGCCTCCAAGGGGCGATGATTGGATTAACTCATCAGTTGGTGAGAGGACGTGTGATATGATCTCATCTCACTGAGATTATATCTCACGTCATCCCGCCTTCCTGCTCGTCATCATCATTATCAATTTTAAACCTGTGGCGCTAAAATAGATTTAACCTTTATTATTTTTGAATACTAGTTTTATACTATTATACTATATAATACTAGTTTTATTAATCGTGTAGGCTACCTTTAGGACCTGTAGGATTTGTGGCGGAGATGGCGGAGGCAGAGCAGATATCGATTGTTGACAGAATATTACGTGGTTTTTCATTCGACACCTTGTCTTTTGAGGAGAAAAAAGCAATCAAATCTGGCGGAAGACCGCAACCTACTGTCAATATTAAGAAACAAGGGAGAGGATTTTCGGTCGATTGCTACACAAGAGTGGACTGGCTTACCGGGAGTAAAGAGAAAAACCGTTTGTTCTGTTGGCCTTGCCCCCCTTTCTCAAGTACCAGAAATGGCACTTGGACAAAATATGGATTTGATGACGTTAAAAACTTGAAACGGGCAATTTGGAGACATTGCAAATCAAAGGACCATTTAAGTTCCCAAGTTAAACTTAATCTTTTGGGGAGAGTTCGTATAGAACATGTGTTGGATGAGGGAGCTAGACTTCAAGTTGAAAAGCACAACCAGACTGTGAGAAAAAATCGTGCAGTGCTCGAGCGCTTAATTGACACCACAACCCTTCTTGCCCGACAAGAACTAGCATTCCGCGGGCGTTATGAAACCGCTAGCTCGGACAACAAGGGTAACTACAGAGAATTTCTTGAATGTCAGTCTAAACATGATGAGTTGCTGGCGACGCATTTGCAGACACGCACCGTGTTTTCTGGAATGTCAAATCGTATCCAGAATGATCTTATTCACTGTATCGCTTCTGTCGTTTCCCAAACGGTTAAAACTGAAAACGATGCTGCTCCCTTCTTTGCATGGCAAGTAGACGAAACAACAGATATAAGCAATCAAGCTCAACTGTCTATTTCTGTGCGATATGTTGATGGAAATGCAGCAATTCAAGAGAGATTTATTGGATTTTTTAACGTGTCCAGTGGTCGCGATGCACAATCTGTGTATGAAGTTTTTGCCACGGCGATGGCACTGTTTAGGTTTGAAGAGAAATTGGTTGCGCAAACATATGATGGGGCAGCCGTGATGGCCTCTGCATTGAATGGTCTACAAGCTAAAGTGAAAGCGGTTGCTCCCTCTGCTGTGTTTGTGCATTGCTATGCGCACAGGTTAAATCTCGTTCTTAGCCAGGGAGCAAAAAGCATACCAAGTGCACGAGTGTTTTTTGCAAATTTAGGAGGATTCGCAACGTTCTTTTCTCACTCTTCAAAGAAAACGGCTCTGCTGGAAGAGGTTGGCTGCTCTCGGTTGCCGAAAAGTGCTCCAACTAGATGGAATTTTAATTCACGGGCAGTGTCCACAGTTGCCGAAAATCGAGACAAGTTGCTACATGTATTCAGGCGAATTGTTGATGCACCTGCCATGGATGATGACACTGTGCGAGGAGCTCTGGGCTTCCTTGGATATTTGCAGAACTTTGAGTTCATGTTTTTTCTTTTAACATTCAAAGCAATTTTTTCTCTGACTGAGGTTGTTTTCGACATTGTACAAAACAAGGCAATGGATATTGCATTTTGTAGACAGAAAATCGACAATCTTCTTTCCACACTGGTGACTCTGGGTTCTGAAGACCACTTTACACAGGTGTATGACAGTGCTGCTCATCTTCCTAAAGTGTTGATGCTCCAAAGCAGCCTCGGGCCATGCTGAAAGTGGGAGCTGATGTTAAAGGGCAGTATCGACTGCTTTACAAGTCTATACTTGACAACCAGATGATGCAGATCAAACAGAGATTTGCTGATTTGGACAACTTAAAGTTTCTCCAGTTGTTGAACAACGCAATGTTTGAGCAGATGCGCAATGCATTTCCAGTTGAGGCATTACACTCTCTAATCACCAGCTATGGTCAACATTTTCAAACAGACAGGCTCAAATCAGAGTTACAAGTTTTTTATTCTGACAGAGACCTGCATGGAGAAAATGGCAAGTTGTGTAACCTCCTCAGAGAATTTAAGTCAAATGATTTGGACAAGGCTATGCCAGAACTTTTTAAACTAATGTGTCTTGGTGCTGCAATTGGAGCGACATCTGCAGGAGTGGAAAGGAGTTTTTCATGCCTAAAACGGACCAAGAATTACCTGCTCAGTGCAACAGGTCAGGAACGTCTATCTAAACTTGCACTGTTGTCTATTGAAAAATCCCTTGTGAAAGAATTGGAAGGAAGAGGCTCATGGTGGTATGAGCAGGTGACAGAAAAGTTCAACTCCATGAAGGAAAGAAGAGTGGACTTCACTTTTAAGGTTAGAAGTCTGAAATAATCTTTTTTATTTTCACAAATATTACAATGTGTTTATTTTTGTTATTTTATTTCTGTTGCTCCAACTGTTTGTGACACATAGGTTACATAAGGCATTTCAGAATAGAAAATAGATTAGATTATGATTGCATTCATTTTCACTAAAAAGATTATAAGAATTAATTTATGCAAGCATTAATTGTAAATTATTTTTTGTCATTTGTAATATATTATGACATTTTAAGATTATTAGGTGAAATGTTCAATTTATTACTCATAATTTACTAATATTACTCAGTCATGTGCTCTGTGTTGATCTGTTCCCTTTCACAGTGAAGAAGTAGGCTAAGAGCAGACAGAAAAGGCAGTGAAGTGAGTTCAGGGTTTCAGGATTAGGGAATGTTGTTGTACTGGCGTTAATAGAAATAATAAAATAATTGGTAAGTTAATTTGAAAAAGGTCAATCATTTTACATTTAAAGACGTTTCAAATTGAAATACATTGCATTTTTACACTCTTAAAGTTCCATATGTTTTGTCTTGTCCTCCTGCAGAGTCTGCGTTTTTGGTGGGAGTGTCGTGTTGTCTCTGCCCTGCACTCGCGTTGAGTGTTACCGTTTGCCACTCGGGGTCCTGGAGTTTGCACTTGCTTGGACTCTGTGGTGTTCGACTCAAGGCACAATTTGACGCCGTTGCTCAGTGTGTTGCGTTATAAGGGATTACTGCTCCTGCTTCAAGGACTTTGTGGTCAGATAGTTGAATATTTGTCACGTTAGACTATGTTTTGAATCCAGTGTCATGATTGTGTGTCCCAGCTAACAAAAGTTTGTTATAAGAACGTTCCTTAAAGGTTTTCATGAATTTAAAAACGGTTTCAAAACAGTGTCCAGTTTTATAATGTTTTAAGAACATTCCCAGCTAACAAAAGTCACCATCATGGTGATCAGTGTTTCCTTATTATGGGCCCTTGACCCTTGGCTTTCATATGTTAAATTGTTAATTTTGATGTAGTTGTGTGCTTTTGTACATTTGTTATGGCTGTGTAAATGTGAATCTAATCAAATGGTTTTGTTTGGTGATCATTGATATCACTGTAATCTTGAAGTTTGGTTCACAGATTCTCCTTTGTTTAAGGTGTTCTGTCGTTGACTGAAAGAACATTTTAAGGTCAGGAAGTTTGATTGCATTTTGATTGAGAGATTTATGAAATCTGAATGCAAAAAAAATGAACCTTTAAACTAGGCAAACACAGACATGATGAATCAGTGTATGAAACTCAATCAACACAAGGAAACTTAATGCTGCAATGCATGCTGGGTACTATCATAGTACGCAACTCTTTCATAATTCCCAGCATGCATTGCAGTAGATGTGTTTATCTGAATTAGTCTGTTGATTGTCACCATTGTTGAGACTTATACACTGCTTTTTGATGTCTGTGTGTGTCTATATACTGCTGTAGTTTAAAGTTTTTATTTGCATCCTGATTTCATACATTTTTCTATGCATCAAAATGCATATTGGAACAGCCCGCTTCTTTGGGTGAAGCTGTCACTAGTGCGTGCCAGATTGAACAAGCCATGCACAATGCACACGTGCTTCGTGGCGCTGCTCCGGTACATGCGGTGAGTTCAAAGCCTTCTCAAGTTGATAAAAAAAGATAGAGCTAAGAACAGTAAGCCTGCAACAGCACACCGTACTTGTTATAGGTGTGGATCTAGTAAGCACTTAGCGAATTCTTCTGACTGTCCAGCTTCTAAAGCTACATGCAACTCTTGTGGAAAAACAGGCCATTTTGCCAAAGTATGTCGATCTTCTACATTGGTCCGTGAAGTTCTGCCTGAAGTGCAAATATGTAGTACGAACTGTGACAATTCTGCCAATAGGATTAAGTGTCCTTTGCACATTTCGACTGAGACAGGCCAGTGTATGGAGACTGAGTTTGTAGTGGACACTGGCTCTGCAGTTTCTATTCTGCCAGAGACATTATACAAGCATTATTTTGCGACATCACCTAATGTTAATTTGGTCACATACCTGAGAGAGCAAATTCCAGTTTTGGGATGTCTTACAGCTACTGTGTCACTACATGGAGCTACTCTCCTCTACGTTGTTAAAAGTGGATCTGCCTTATTAGGCATGGATGTCCTTAAAGCACTGAAATGTACAATTCAAAGTCAAAGTCAGCTTTATTGTCAATTCTGCCACATGTACAGTACATACAAATGGAGGATTGAAATTGCGTTACTCTCAGACCCTATAGGTGCATACAGATAACATAGAATAACATATATCAAAAATATATATATCAAATTACAGATAAATACAAAATCTATATATATACACAAAACAACTTTACAAGCAAGGGATATGTAACCGAAATAATTGTGCAAACCAAAGAAATAATCAACAGTGCAAATGAGATAAACAGCAGTGCAGATTAAATAAACAGCAGCGTAGATGAAATAAACAACCGTGCAGATGAAATAAACAGCAGTGCAGATGAAATAATCAAATCAAATGGTGCAGATGAAATAAACAACAGTGTAGATGAGAAACACTACAGTGCAGATGAAAATATCAACAGTGCAAATGTAATGTAGTGCAAAGCTTATCGGTCTGTATTAAAGTGTCAGGAGAGCAGGCTTGTTTTAACTGACTTAGAGGTAGTTAGTTGAGGAGGCTCAGACCACTACTGAAAAGGGGTTGAGCAGTCCAATGTTCCATAAAGTGACAAGTGACAAGTGCGGGACAGAGTATGATGTGGGAAGGGATGGATGGGTTCAGGGTTCAGAGATGCGTGTGGCAAGGGAGGGGAGGGGGGGGAGGGTCGGAAGGGAGTTTAGCTTCCTGACTGCCTGGTGTATGAAGCTCTCCTTCAGTCTGCTGGTCTTTTAACCATGACTGTAATGTTACTGTTTCTGCTCCTTCTGCTGCAGTCTAAAGTGTTACAAATATTGAACCCGTGGGGTGCGTGAAGGGCTTCATGCACAAAGTTAAAGTTCAAGATGCTGCAGTGCCTGTCCAACAAAAACTTTGCAGACTTCCCTTTTCTGTCTGTCAGGATCAGAAGAGCTACGATCTCTGCTGAACCATGGTATAATCGAACGAATTGATGCATTCCCCTGGGTTTCGCCTATAGTGGTCACAACAAAGAAAGGCGGAAATATTAGACTGTGTGTCGATCTTCGCGAACCTAACAAAGCGTTAATCGTGGACAAACATCCTTTACCTCATATGGACAAACTACTGAGTGAATTGAGGGGGTGCAGCAATATTCTCAACAATCGATTTGGCATGTGCGTACCATCAACTACCTCTACATAAGGACAGCCGGGACCTGACTGCTTTCACAACCCATGATGGTCACTTTAGATTCTGCCGTGTTCCCTACGGATTAGCCTCCGCCCCTTCGGATTTCCAAAAAATTATGGAAACGGTGTTGAAGGACGTACAGGGCGTAAGAAACTACTTGGACGACATCATTGTCTATGCTGCTTCTCAGACAGAACATGACAAAATTCTGCATACCGTCATTCAGAAGTTGAAGAATGCTGGACTGACACTCAATATGCAGAAATGCATGTTCAATCAGACTTCTCTCAACTTTCTTGGGCACGTCATCTCAAAAGATGGAACCTTACCTGATATGGCCCACATTGAAGCGATTGTCGACGCCCCAATCCCACACGATTTACCATCCCTTCGTTCTTTCCTCTGATTAATTTCCTCGTACAGTAAATTTCTCCCAAACTTTGCGACAGCGGTGGAACCTCTCCGTGCTCTGGTGCGGAACGCAACAGAGACATTGTTTGAATGGACTGCAGCAAAAGACAAATGCTTTAGTATACTGAAAGCAGCGCTGGTGGAGAGCCCAGTTCTCGCTCTCTTTAATCCATGTTGTCAACTGACGCTTCTGACTACGGCCTGGGCGGGGTGTTGACGCAATTACATGCAGATGGTGTAGAACGCACCATTGCCTTTGCTTCGCGTACACTCACTGCGGCTGAAAGAAACTACTCCACAGTAGAAAAAGAGGCTTTAGCGTGCGTGTTTGCTGTGGAGAAATGGAGGCCTTACTTGTGGGGACACCACTTTACGCTACGAACGGATCACAAAGCATTAACCACGCTGCTGGCAACAAAAGGCCTGGGACGGGCTGGAATGAGAGTGGCGAGGTGGTCAGCTCGGTTGCTGTGTTTCTCATATGACATTGTGTACCGCCCTGGAGCGCAAAACCAGGCCGCAGATTGCTTATCGCGAATGCCCTTGCCCGCCTCCGTGTACTGCATCAGCTAGAATTTGTCAGAGACTGGAGATCTGTGTTTTTGTGAAAGTGTTAACAATCAGAGAGTTTAAGAATCAGGCTCTGTTGGATTGCCTATGCTCATTGTGGTCCGCTGGCTGTTCTTGGGCTCTTGCGCAATGTTCATTGTCAACCCATGCTCGGACAGACAAAGAGACTCCTGTGGTGCTCTTAAAATGTCTGGTTGTTGAAGTGGGTAACCCCGGCAGGTCAGGTCCAGAGTACTGCGGTCTCCCATATGGTCTAGCGGTTAGGATTCCTGGTTTTCACCCAGGCGGCCTGGGTTCAACTCCCGGTATGGGAAACCACGAATATCTTAGCTGCCTTTTCAGTTGAAAATACCTCATTGGCTTACATTGAGGCTCTGTTGAGTCAGCTGTGTAGGAGGTTAAACAAATTGCCACCCATCCCGTTTACGAGCCCTTCTGGTCTCCTCCTACTTTTTAGACCCTCTGCCCATCCAAACTCGAGTGGGCATGCACCATTTGACTTGCTTATTATTTTGCTTCCCGAGACCTCAGACAACAGGTGCTGGAACACAGCAGTGGCGTGCAGAGACACCTGGAGGGGCAGGTGCTTAAGTTTTGACGGGGCGCTTTTCAACAATCGCAACAAACATTTTGCTCAATTGCGATCGCTAGAGGCTAACGCTAATAGCGCTGCTGGCTATATAGCGACCGGGGGGGGTAATGGGTGGGGGTGTTGCAGAACGAGCGTTTTTAAAAAGGGCACTGTGAGCAAAAAGGGCACTTTGTGAAGAAACGGGCAGGGTCTAAAGCCCTGTTTTTGTCTATGTGTGCAAGTGCCTGATACACAGTGTCGTGTACTGAGTGCAAAAGCACAGAAGGGCAGTTGTGGCCTAATGGTTAGAGAGTCGGACTCATAACCAGAAGGTTGCCGGTTCGATTCTCAGTACCGGCAGGTAACAACTGACGTGTCCTTGAGCAAGGCACCTTACCCCCGGGCGCTGCAGTGTTAGCTGCCCACTGCCCCGGTGTGTGTGTGTTCACTATTCACTGGTTGGGTTAAATGCAGAGGTCACATTTCGGGTATGGGTCACCATACCTGACAAAAAATAGGTCACTCACTCACAGAAGGTGAAGCGGGGGCCTTTCCTATGACATGTCTTAACATTGTCTGACTTTATACCTACATAGAACAAAAATCTTAAACAAGCAACAGCATTGAAGTGGACAATCATGTGGCTACCAGAAGCACCTTACGATTCAGCAACGCCGTCAAAGTGACCGACACGCAAGCAGCAATTTTGGACGGAGCCGCCGTAAACAAGCTTCCAACGCTCAAAGAACTATTGACCCCGACGTGATTTGAACACGCAACCATCTGATCTGGAGTGAGACGCGCTACCTTTGCGCCACGAGGCCTGCAGGCGGCTGAGCGCCACCCGGTTCCGTCGAGCAGCCTCGGCAGACTTTTCTCACACAGAAGGTTGAATTGTGCTGTATGTGGCCAGGAAAACCTCTACGCGTCTCTGGGTGGGCTCGAACCACCAACCTTTCGGTTAACAGCCGAACGCGCTAACCAATTGCGCCACAGAGACAGACGGCAGATGCCAGGATGGTGGGGCAGGGATATGCGCCGCCAGAACGAGACGTGGATTTTTTGTCACGGACTAAGCACCCATTTGATTTCGAAATAAAAAGCAGCATTTTCTGAGAAGCCCCTTTTGCAGCGGAAAGGTTGAGAGTTGTTATGTGTAGTGTATTTTCCACAGAAGCTGCCCAACTGGAGGTCAAGGCCTCGGTGAAAAGCACTGCGAATAGACGCAACAAACACGCCCAACGTGGGGCTCGAACCCACGACCCTGAGATTAAGAGTCTCATGCTCTACCGACTGAGCTAGCCAGGCTTAGCTTGCACCTGTTTGACACTACAAAACACAGACTAGGTGTTCAAATCCATCACTTTACAGGAACAAACGGAAGGCAGGCTCAGGTATCTAATGAACTTTAACCTGTTGTCGAAAATAAATTTATTCGAGGAAGAGAGAGGCCTTGCCCCCCTCCGTGTACTGCATCAGCTAGAATTTGTCAGAGACTGGAGATCTGTGTTTTTGTGAAAGTGTTAACAATCAAAGAGTTTAAGAATCAGGCTCTGTTGGATTGCCTATGCTCATTGTTGTCCACTGGCTGTTCTTGGGCTCTTGTTTTTCTCTGTTTGTCGCGATGTTCATTGTCAACCCATGCTTAGACAGACAAAGAGACTCCTGTGGTGCTCTTAAAATGTCTGGTTGTTGAAGTGGGTAACCCCAGCAGGTCAGGCCCAGAGTGCTGCGGTCTCCCATATGGTCTAGCGGTTAGGATTCCTGGTTACAGAACAAGCGTTCTTAAAAAGGGCACTTCGGGAAGAAAAGGGCAGGGGCTCAAGCCCCGTTTTTGTCTATGTGTGCATGTGCCTGATACACAGTGTCGTGTACTGAGTGCAAAAGCACAGGAGGTGAAGCGGGGGCCTTTCCTGCCACAGTTGAGCACACTGAGGAACCTGATATGGTTGCTGCTGTCTTCTCCCGGCTACCTTCTCTGTCCAGGGAGGCCTTCACAGCAGCTTCTGAGTTCTGTCCGGAGCTGAGTTTGCTTCGGACACAAATATTGAAAGGACGTCGATTTGACGCTGTCATCATTCTTCTTAGTCCGTAATGATTTTATCCGTGCATGATGGATTGATAATGCGTGGTGAGCATCGTTACATTGTGCCTGTTTCCCTCCGTTTTACTCTGGTCAACCTGGCTCACGAAACACACCAAGGACTGGTCAGAACGAAACAAAGACTACGTGAATTGTACTGGTGGCCAAAAATGGATTCGCTGGTTCAATCGGTGATTTCAAGCTGTCTGCCATGCCAGCTCAATGATAAGACTGCAAAAACGGCACCTGCCCCTTTACAACCAGTTGCCTTCCCGTATGGGCCTTGGCAGAAACTAGGCCTTGACATCGTAGGACCTTTTGAACGTGCTGCAACAGGGTGTCGCTTTGTTATTTAGTCTTTTTTTTAAATATGTAATTAAAAAAGAAAAGATTCTAGGATTAGCCTGTTTCAAGCTCTGTTGCTCCGCACCGTGAGCCTCTGTTGGTTGCACTCACACCTTCACAAACAAATGAGGCGTTTATTGACGTGCATGCCGTTGTTCATTTATTCAGGCTCATGCAGTGTACACGGGATAGTAATTCAGCAGCGAAGAGCAAATCACCAAAAGTGCAGGGCGTGCGACACAGAGCAAATTTACAGAAATTTTTTAAGTAAAGTAATTAAAGTAATTTTTTCATCGTTTCTTGTTGTAACCTTGAGCTCTGTTGAAAACACAACTTTGCTGATCACTTGCTTCACACACTTGCGATGGTCCATTACCATCCACAACATGACAGACAACTTTCATAGATGAGAAATGCTTAAAGGTGGTGGGTCGAGTGGTTAAGGCGATGGACTGCTAATCCATTGTGCTCTGCACGCGTCATCCCATCCTTGTCGTAAAAACACTACTTTCTAGATTATTGTCTATTGCCTCTCGCATGTTTAAATCTCTGACTCTATGTATAACGCAGATGTAGGTGCTAGCTCTTGTAATTTTGTTGGGATCTGGCCCCTCGACGAGGTGGCAGAGTGGTTAAGGCTATGGACTGCTAATCCATTGTGCTCTGCACGCGTGGGTTCGAATCCCATCCTCGTCGTAAAAACACTACTTTCTAGATTATTGACTACTTTCTAGAACGTGAAAACACTCTCTCTGATATTAGGTTGACAACTTTGTCATCCAAAAACGTGACTTTACCATTGTTGAAAATAGCTTTCAGCTTTTCATCGTTTCTTGTTGTAACCTTGAGTTCTGTTGAAAACACAACTTTGCTGATGACTTGCTGTTGGATATTTTGTGCACATAAACTTTCTTCTACAACCAAGTCGACCTGCAGCAATCCCTTTCTTTTTACGGCGCCGGGAGAACCAAATAAGTGACACACACTCAAGGGTATATCTCAGTTGATTCTCATTTAATATTACATAAACAGGTTTTATTCAACAATGCATCCTTGAGAAATGGTGCGAGGAGTTTAATCAAAACACAGACAGTTTGTCTCATCCGTTATCAGAATGGAAAGTACAGGCCCTCAGATGACAGAGACAAAAACATGTATAAAGTTCATTATAGGCAAATAACAATTCAGAACCTCAATCATAAGAGCCATTTATATTTAACAATGGCCACTTTGAATCATTTATGATTTAGCGCTCTTATGATTATAACTTCATGATTATGGTTAGTATTACAAAAGAGTTTAAGTTAATAATCAGTCCCCCTGATATCATCTATTCCGAACTCGAGGTACACTTTACCAAACAGACAAAATCCTTCTCTCACACTCTTAATGGCACACTTAGACCAAACCTCCACCCCCAGCCCATTTTCTCTTTTTCATTTCTTTAATTTCTTTCTTTGCCTCTGACTGACAGGGGGTGGTAAAAGATCTCGCTTATCCTACTCTAACATTACATAAGTAATCAGTATATTACCATCATACATATTAATTCCAGCATGTGCATCTTTTTCCGGAGTAAGATTCCCAACATATAAGCAAGCAAGGTAATAGTAAAACTATTCATTAAACCAATATACTGAAAATCGTTACAAATTACTTATTTTCACGATCAAAGTGAATGATTAATAATCAATGAGTCACCAAAATCAGGCATATATTGATGTTTCAGTATGACATTCATATTTTTGATTGGATAATGTATGGATGTGTAAATGTGTGATGTTGTACCATCCAGTTGTTGTGCTGATCAGCGTGAATGCGATCAGCAGCACTGAGAACAGCGACTCAGGCCTCATTCTCAGAGTCTGAAGTTAGCGGCGGAGTTGGAGCAGCTTTCACTCTACTGGCATGAATCCACTGCGGTTTGAGTTCTGTTAGAACACCCGTCCGTGTCACGGCAATGACAGTGGCAGGACCCAGATACTTTGGCTCTCCAACTTTCACTGGTTTCAGGCTCCGTATCAGGACCTGCTGATTTGGCACAAAGTTATGTGTTGGTTTATCTGAGGGAACAGGAATAGTTAGTGACACATCTCCAGTAATAGAATTTAATTTGTCAACCAAGGCAGCCACGTAATCTGCCACGACGACCTCCATGTCACCTGTGGGGGGAACGCATGCGCGGCCTCTGACCCAGGGGGTCGGGAAAGGCCTACCCATCAATATTTCAAATGGTGACAGCTTAGTGGTTGAGGAAGGAGTCATTCTTATTTCAGATAACACTGCGGGCAGCACCGCTACCCAATTCCGGCCTGTTTCCAGACACGCTTTTGTTATCCGATCTTTTAAAGTTTGGTTTGTCCTCTCCACCACCGCAGATGACTGTGGATGATAGGGTATATGAAAATGCCAATCGATAGATAACATTTTAGCTAACTGCTGTGTTACTCGTGATGCGAAAGGAGTGCCATTATCGCTTTCTATTACTGTTGGTATACCGAATCGAGGAATGATCTCCTTTGCCAACATTTTTACAACAGTTTGGGCAGTTTCTTTAGCGCAAGGAAATGCTTCTGGACACTTTGAAAATCATTTTCACATGAAATCTGCAGTCTATACAGATAACTGGATTCAATAAACTAAGCAATATTACCATAGGTATCCTACGAATGCTAACTTCCACCTTTCGCTGTTAATGCTGTTTCAGACAGTAGCAAAGTGTTGAAGTTAGCGTTCTGAGGATTACTATGGTAATAATGGTTAACACTATGGACTTTGAATCCAGTGGTCCGAGTTCAAATCAACCACAATGGAACCAATTTCTGCCGTCTGCTTTTGTAACAAAATGTTTCTGGGTTATGGCAAAGGGTACAAGACAGCACTCAATGTTTTCTGTGTGTAAAATGCTGAGAACTTTGAATCTTGTAATATGTACAGACAGTGAATTCCATGTTAAAATGTGTTTTTATTACCTATGGTAATATTGCTTAGCTCATTGAATCCAGTTATCTGTATAGACTGCAGATTTCATGTGAAAATGTATAGTTTGAATCCAGCAATGTGTAACTGTCTTTGGTTCCATGGTGTAATGGTTAGCACTCTGGACTTTGAATCCAGTGATCCGAGTTCAGGTCTCGGTGGAACCTGTTTGTGCAAACAAAAGTAGACTAAAAGATGTTTTCCTGGCAGTTGTTAAAGACAGTTATGCGACTTACAAGACAAAAAACACGAAAACACCGTTCTGTCGGGAGAGAGAGAAGCCGCAGCGTGTGCATGCGCCACCATCTTGGATAAAAAAAAGGTTAAGGGTTGAATGTACCAGTGGTGAGGGTGAGTGCACTTCATGAATTGTATGCATGCTATTTAAAGTGGTTATATATTACACGGACCACCCAAATGCCTGGCATTCAGCACTCTAATAAATTCACATTTTTCACAGCTGGTAGTGCTTTCTTTGGAGCAATGTGGAGATGGTGATGGACGGGTGAAGCAGTCAAAG
This sequence comes from Oreonectes daqikongensis, assembly GCA_026939265.1. Taxonomy (NCBI): domain Eukaryota; kingdom Metazoa; phylum Chordata; class Actinopteri; order Cypriniformes; family Nemacheilidae; genus Oreonectes; species Oreonectes daqikongensis. Next base: position 261,560 of record JAOTQM010000153.1, read on the forward strand.
TTGGCAGTTGTGGTCCAGTGGTTAGAGAGTTGGACTCATGACCAAAAGGTTGCTGGTTTGATTCTCAGGGCTGGTGGGTAACGGCTTGAGCAAGACACTTAACCCCCACTTGCTTACTATACAAAATATACAAACGTATAGTACAATGTAATGTAAGTCGCTTTGGATAAAAGCGTCTGCCAAATGTGTAAATGTATGTGCACTGTTAGTTGTAGGGCACCAAAATTTGCCGACCGCATGTTTAGGAAAAAGCTTTTGGTGGTGTAGGAATTTGCCATTTTCTCATAAATCTATTCATATATTGATGTAAAATAGAAGGATGATAGATGTGTGAATAACTCTCTATTAAACAATAGTTTATTGATATAATAATATTGAGTTATTTGTGTTGAAACAGAATTTCTAACAATGTTTCTAAACAGTGAAGATCCATTAACATCTATTGTTACAGTGCGTCTTAATTCAAAGGTTGTGTCACATTTGCTTAAAAAAGAAGAAAAACCCTGAGGGCTGTCAAAAGATTAATCACATTCAGAATAAAAGTTTGTGTTTACATAATAGATGTAAATTTTGTATTTATGAACACGCACGCAGACACACACACACATGTAAGCCTATATATATTTAGGAAATATTTAGATGTATTTATTTATATTTACCAATAATTCAACTTATATTTAAATGTTTATTAATTTTTACATTTTATTACATTTAAATATGTTTACTACGTTTTACTATAGATTTGTATCAGAGTATCCAGTTCAATCCCTGAGATATTCAGAAGTCTAATCTGTGAAGTATAACAGAAATACAACATGACAAAGAACATTTCTATGATAAAACATTGAGGAAAGCAGCAATACTGTCCAAGGTTCACATTGTGAACTATATGTAGCTCAGTGACACAAGTTAAGAGTAAAAACACACAAGTTTAACCCTTTACTGTTAGCAGTCCTCACTTGTCTGTCATTCACAATCAAGTGACATTTCTACCAAAAGCACTGCATGCATGTTTTTCTTCTCTAATGTTTTACTTCTCTAAACACAAAACAGGTGGATTGTGTTTCTATCATTAGCATACAGCATTAGCTTCTTAGCCTGAGTTAACTTGATCATGTCGAGCTAGACGGGCTGTAACAGAACCACTATATACAGACGAAGAGTAAGATGATGAACAGTATTTATTATATTCTCAAAATGATAAACTGAGTCTGAAGTAATGCTCGTAAGAGCTCATTTTTCTATTGTTTTTGTTAGTAAAAAAGTGCTTTATAAACGTATTAAATCGAGTCGTTGTGTTCTGGCGCCGTCTGGTGGCCATTTCGATTAACTACAATCTAATAATCTATTTAATGCAAGGTTTGCTGTGAAACTGGCCCTTTTTAACTCGTTATATTTTTTTCCTGTTTTAATGTTTTGTTGATTTAAACATGTTGATTTTACGCAAACCTTGTGTTAAATATATTATTAGGTTGTAGTTCGTCTAAATGGCCACCAGACGGCACCAGAACACAACAACTCGATTTATTTAAAAACAAATGAGCAGCATTTGAGAAATAATAAAAGAGCAGTTATTCATTTCTAATTTGTCTCAACTTATTTTGTAAAAAATACATCGTGAATCAGAGTCGACTCCTTTTTTCCAAGTCAATAACTTTGTTATTTGTTAACTTTTGTTCACTTGACAGACTGCTTACATTCACACACAGCAACATTACACACAACATGAAATGTCATTTTAAAGACATTGTAATTGTTACTCTTTAAAATTACAAATAAAATAAATGTGAATAAGTTGAAATGTGTATTTTTTAAGTAGTACTGAACAACTACTGTTCTCTCACACACAGAAACTGAAACTAACAGCACGATGAGCTTCATCTTCATCTTCATATCTATTCCAGCAGAACACAAACACTGATGGTGATGCTGTGATAATAATATATATGTACCTGTGAAGATAGAAGAAATCAAACATCTGTTGTTGAAAATGTTTGTGCTATAGACATGAATGATAGCTGAGATGAAACTTGTTGAGAAGTGTGATGTTGTGTTACTAAACAATCAGACTTCAGATTTCTGACTTAAAGACTTACTGAACATTAAAGAACTTCATCTAAACATCTGATTGGTTCATAACACCAAACCAACCTGATGCTGAAAGAGTCAAACTGACCGGAGTTGAAAAACTGAATAACATCACTGACCAAACAGCAGATGTAAGATATACACTAATGTATAGATTATTAATACAGATTAATAAATGAATGAGGAAAAAACTATCTTACCTTCTTACCGGAAATAAGTTTATTGAATAGCAACAATTCCGTCAAATAAATGAAGATCTCAGTGAATCAATCTAGAGATTCACAGGATTCACAGCGACACCTAGTGTACAGAAACCTTCACCACATATTCATTTACACTGTAACTTATTAAATGAGTTCAAATGAATTATTTTGATGAGATGAAGTGATATAAAAACAATTAATACAATTAAAAGAGTAAATTTAAACTACTTGTAAATCTAATATGATTGTACTTTAAATTAGACAGTAATACAGTAACATTACACTAATGAAGTGAGATCTCATTTAATGGATTTATTCATATCATTTAGGACTAGAGATAGTAATAAAACTCTCTTTAACTTGACCAGAAGACCCACTTCTAAAAGCCTGTCTGTATAAAGAAATATATTTACAGAAGTGAAAAAAGAAGAGATACATTCAGTTTATTTTATTTTGTATAGCACTTTTATTGTCAATAGCCTACATATAGTTTCCAAAGAAACACTTTAGAAAGCAAGCAGAGGATGACAACAGAAAGCAAAAGACCTCTAAAAAAGAAAACCTCTGAAAGCTTTAGCCAGGAAAAGTCATCCTCATCCCTCCATGACCAACACAAATTTGAACCAATGAACACAAAGTATACATCCGTATAATGTAAATGCTGTTCATATATGTACTAATTACTGTTTTCTTTATTGTATTTACTCTTAGAATGGCATCTAGACATCACCCATATGGTCACCAAAACCCCATGTGTTTGGCCAACCGCACCTGAATAAAAACAGTCAGCTGTTGGATGATGGAAGGCCAAACTCGACCTGGCACACAAACCATCACCCACCTGAGTGCACTTTCTGACCCAGTCCAGTCACCACAGGTGCATCCTTTGAGGAGGGTGTTACCTACATTTGAAAAGGTTACACACTCTCCTCCAGGTATGAACAACAGAGATTATTCTTGGGTCTCAAAGCATTTATTTATAGGACCAATCCCTTTACACTGACGAAGGAACAGCAACGACTGGCCAGAGATGTGCTTGTTCACCCATCCTGTATGACTACAGGGGAAGAACACGACCTCTTTTCCAGGGGACGTACCTGTCAGTGCAAGAACTACTCGAAAATGTGAGATAGTTGATCTTGCCAAACACTGTACATTATTATTTTCTTTGTTATAATATAGTTTAATTTTAACTAAAGTTTTTTTATAATACATTCTCTATCCATCAAAAAAGGGATTAATTGATAACAATGAAAATTATTATTTACTTTGGTCATAATTGTATTTTTCAAAGTATGTTTATATAAGTTTCTATTTCGTCTGGTTTAAGTTGGTCTTCAACTGAAAAATGCTATTTCTTAAACCTGTGGCTTAATGTGAAATCAGACATCACAATGGTATAACTCAGCTACATACAATATTTGGATGTTTGGTTTGATAATGAATGCAAATGTGTCCGAAAAGAACTTTGACAACTTGCTAATAAGAAACATAGAGAACCAGCCAATCAGACACTTCAGCTTATCTACTTGAACTGTTTGAAAAATTAGCAACAAAAAAGATAAATATTATGAAGCTAGAATTGAAGAAATTGATGAAACCATAGACCAAAACAATTTCTGGAACCCTAAAGCCCCAAAACAGACACATTAGTCCAGAGCAGCACAATTTGGAGCTCTTACTTCAAAAATCTTTATTAAAAAATTGAACCATCAGTCCTCAATCAACGCTAAACAAAACAAAAAATTACAAATTAAAAGATTTAAAGAAAACAATAAAAAATCTATTAGATACACTCATAGCAACTTCAGAAATAAAAATCTTAAACTAAAGAAAGCTTGTGGACAAGACAACATTAGTATTGAAATGCTGAAGCACAGTAGCGCTTATATAATTCAAGCCCTAGCAAAATTATACAATTTGATCTTCTGGTCTGGCAGCTTCCCTGAGGCCTGGTCTGAAGGACTCATCACCCCTATATATAAAAAGGGAGAGAAATTTGAGCCCAATAACTAGCGGGGAATTTGTGTGGGCAGTAATCTTGCAAAACTCTTTTGTAATATAATAAACAGTCAAACATTTACATTTCTGACACAACACAACATCCTTAAAAAATTGGCTTTCAACATCCCAAATTGGCTTTCTTCATAAATAACAACGCACGTCAGACCACATTTACTCTCCATACTCTAATTAATAAAAATATTAAGGGCAAACAAAGAAAGATATTCTCATGTGTCATTGATTTAAAAAATAAAACATTATACAATTATTACAAATAAGAATTGGTGGTAAAACATTTGATATCATTTAATCCATGTATGAGAACAGTAGATGTGCGGTTAAACCTGGGGATTTGAGAACCATTTTCTTCCAGCAAGGTCGTGAGTCCACTCTATAAGTTAGAGATGTTCTTTGAGCATCTTCTCAGCCCTATTTCCTCTTAGTCTCCATACACTTGTTTTGTATGTTAGCCAAGCTCTTTAAATGTGTTGAGAATGAGCTCCACTGTTTGGGTTGAATGATTCACTGTAAAATGTCTGTAGCCCATATTGGCCAAAACCCCCCTGTAGGCTCTTAACTCATCTGAAATAATGGTAGTGCCTGGGCGCACGCTTTACAACTATGGGGATTAGGTGACGTCTTGATCTTCTTTTCACCAGACGCAGGGTTGGGTGATGGCATTTATTCCTCACAACTACCAAACCAAACACTCATTTATTTCGCCTTCATGTCATTTCGCCTCATCCATACTGTAAAAGTGAAATTTCATTAAATACAGAAATAATATATTATAAGCAATACATCATTTAATATGTTTGCACATTACAATGGGTAACAAATTAGAGGAAGATCTGGGGGATCCGGTGACTCTGTTATGATGAAAATGGGGCATTTTGCTGGAATGGCCTTGGTACACTAGTTTCTTTAGAGAAGGGGTCAACTTATGGTACACATGCCAACATTTGTAGGAGCCGTGCTGTAGTCTTTAAAACACTTGCTCAGTTATTTGAACAACAAAACACACTGAACAAATTTTACTGAACATGTATTTTTTTTTAAAGTAATGTTCTACATTATTATGCTTTACCAGTAAGCACGTTTGTAATAGATCAAGTACTATAATTATAAAGATTATTAATTGCAGAAAATTGAAATGGGACTAAACTCAAATTAACAAACAATGCAAAAAAGTTTATATTCATTATTAATCAACAAAAGAGTACCGTTGTAGATAGATTTAAGAATAAATATTTAATGGAATTATTCACAACAGTCTTATTGTCAGTCATGGGTGTGTTTTTATTAGAATTTAACAGACACTGGACTACAAATGGCAAGTAGTAAAAAATGCTAAATAAAAACAAAACTATATCTTGTAGTACATTAACTCCAAAGAGAAAAAAAGATTCCACAATTTGAAGCATTAAATCCTTCATTTTGTACTATGAGTGATTCTAAGAAACTCCACTATATACAGGTGCTGGTCATATAATTAGAATATCATCAAAAAATTGATTTATTTCACAAATTCCATTCAAAAAGTGAAACTTGTATATTATATTCATTCATTGTGATGGTGGATAAAACTGGATCAGGAAAGAGTGCAACTGGAAACACTATACTGGGAAGAGATGCGTTTAAATCCGCATTTTCTGTGGATTCAGTCCCTAGTTCAAGTCAGAAACAAGAAGGTGATGTGGATAAATGCATCATCTCAGTGATTGACACTGCAGGACTGTGTGATACAAAAATGACTGAAAAAGAGCTCGATTCTGAAATACAGAAGTGTGTAGAGCTGTCTGTTCCTGTCCTCATGCGTTCCTGCTGGTCATCAGACTGGAAAGATTTACGGAGGAGGAGATGAATGTAGTGAAATGGATTCAAGAGAACTTCGGGAAAGATGCTGACAAATACACCATCATTTTGTTCACTCGTGAAGATGAACTGAAGGGTAAAACCTTATCCGAGTGTGTCAACAAAAGTGACAATTTAAAGCTCCTGGCTGACCAGTACGGTAAGAGATATCATGCATTCAACAATAACAACAGAGAAAATCAAGATCGGAGGCCTATTGCTCAAAACTAGGATAAGGGATTAAGCCGGGATATCTTGGTGATCCTGGCTCAATTTATCCATGATCCGGTTGCACTGGAAAGCTGGATAGGGGCAGTAGGATATGTTATGGTATAAATTACTATGGAGATATATTCTGTGGAGCTAGCCTGCTCCAGACCAGGCTAAATTCCAGGATCTATTTAATCTCATCCCTTATGTCAGTCAGCAGTCACCACAAACGAAAACCAATAGTTATTCCACTGCCCACTATACATTGTTATCACATATAACTAGACCCACTGTCATTATTTAAACGTTTGTGATCATTAATTTCAATCATTTTGGATAAATGATGATTTTTAGATGATGTTGCTATCATTAGATAATTTACAGTTTCCCATAGACTATAAGGCTATATCTAAAATGATAGAATATTAGGGCCACAGAGGAAAAAAAAGAAAATTCACAGACTTCAAGAATGAAGTCATAATATTGTAACCCGTTGTTTTAGAGGACAGTTGTTAAAATGACAGCTGTGGGCATTTCGTGGAATTGTACTTCAGTATGGTTTCACAAACAAGGACATACTTAATCTTTTAGCACATCAGCATCACATTGTCATAAGTATCAGGACTGTAAAAAGAATATGCATCTTTTCCGCAGGAAGAACCAGCCTCATAAATTTATGACTTTTTCCTTCTTCCTCAGTGTGGCCCTAATACTCTGTCGTATAAAATACACATTCCATATAAATATAAAAACACAAAGTGTAACATTATGTTCCTTTATTGAATAATGATAAAACAAAGCAGGTAAACCATCAGCTCCTTTCGAAACTGAAGTCACACAGTGACTCTACAAGATGGAAAGCACAGAATCAAAGCATATTATACAACAAAAGGATAAATACACATTCAAAGGTCTGTATGTAACACACCCCGCATGTCTGCACACTGAAATAAATGCAGGACAAATCCATACACATCAACTGAACAGACAAATGCATGGATGCAGTAGCCTCCTGCAAGCTTGTATTATACACAGTATACAGCACAAACATCATAAGAGGCCAAATCAATAAAAAAAAAAAAGAAAGAAATTGAACACATAAAAACCCAAATTCCTCTGCCACCGCAGGACATATTTAACCAAAATTGAAAGCACACATACTAACTAAAATAATTCAACACATACTGGTCCCTCAGCAGCCGACCACTGTCGTCATCAGGGAAGATTGCCGGATTGTCCCAGTCTATGACTGGTGGCACTCTGGGGGCCCTCTCCTTCCTCAGGCAGGCCACATTGTGGAGGACAGCGAAAAGCAGTGAAAGCGTGCCTTCAGGAGGCCAAAGGTCATTTCAACTCTGGCCCTGGTCCTGGCTAGGGCATGGTTTTAGGCCTGCTGTGCGTCCTGGCGGTCTGTGAAAGGTGTCAGGAGAAAAGGCTGGCAGCCATACCCCCTGTCTCCCAGCAACACACCAGAGAATTCACCTGCCAACACAAAATCTCATAATTACTACCTCATAAACACAGTGATATTCTTGACACAGCCATGATGTAAAAAGTGGTTATTAATAGGTTGTGTGGCTCACCTTGTGATAGGCGTTGATAGATTTCAGAGGCCCAAAAGATTCTGGAGTCATGGACTGAGCCAGGCCATTTTGCCACAACATTTCTGATCACACAGTCAGCATTGCAGACCATCTGAAATCATAAGATGAGGAATATTAAACCAATCAATGCACATCACTGGCAATGCACAGTGTTCATCAATGGACAATATCAAAATGTTATGTTCACCTGAACATTAATGCTGTGAAAGGATTTTCTATTCACAAAATATGTTGGGAGAAGGTGGACCAAGCAAGCAATGATCGGAAAGCCCGAAGCAGCTCTAGGGACACCATAATATGCATCCTTTAATGTGGTGTAGCAGTGGTCCAGGGTATTTTTGTCTCTGGTGGGACATGTAATGTGTTGTTTATATTTAGGCAGTTTACGAGGGAGATTCGCCTTGTTAAAATCTCAGAGGATAATAATAAGTGAGTCCGGGTGCCGCAGTTCTGTCTCTGTAATCTGATCCGCCAGCTGTTGCAGCGCAGCGCTCATGCACATGTCCGGAGGGATGTAAACACTCACTAGAATGAACGAGGAAAACTCACTTCCAGTGCCGTGGGGAGATTTGTGAGAGGTATTAGTCTGCAGGCCTTGGAAAACCGGTCCACGGCGACTAGGATACAGGTAAATGAGTCGGACAGGGGCAGATCAGTAAGGAAATCCACGGTGAGTTGAGACCAGAGACGGTGCGGCACAGGGAGGGGTAGTAACTTGAGAAGTTGGATGCAGAAATCACCACATCGGTGTGAGCCAGGTGAGGAACAGAAGCAGGTGTATGAATAGTACTCACCGTGGGCCAGGCAGGACCAGTGTTTCCCATACATTGATTTATTTGTGGCGGCCCGCCACACTATCAACGCTGGCCAACACAAATAGATTTTTCATGATTCCCCTTTAGTTTTTTATTTTACTATTTAAAACATTCAGAGTTGCACGCAGCGACTTAAAAGGTGGCGGTGTTTTCAATATGCACTCCTCTGTGTACTTGCCATTCCACGTAAACGTCAAAAGTCACAGATCTTATTGACAGAGAAGATGGCTGATCAACATCCTTTCTCTGTCTGCTGCTCGGTGAGTGTCTGTGTGCGAGCTCTCGTCCTGAGTTTGGTGCATTGTGCGCACACTGTAGTTAGCTCCGGGAATGGTGTATTTTTCCATATTTCTGAATTTGTCTGCACTATACGCGATCTACAATAAAACTTAAATCAAAGCGCTCATAATACAGCAACACATTGATGAGAAGAGCAACACCAGTAACGTTAAAGGTTTTGTGTACGGCATAAGAAGTAATACGTAGTCAAAATCACAGCATATAGCCGCTTTTTAATGTCTATGTATGGAGATTTTGTCAGACGATGTTGCGTTTAACAGGAGGTATAATTTCAGTCACTATTTTCCACTCGTTGAGTCGTTTCATGTCTGACAACAGAACAGATAATATGTGAGAATGGCATTCATATGTATTATGAACCGGGCAGCGGAGAGGCGGCCCTGGTAAACGATCTTGCACGGATACGTAATCTGTAGCTTGACCAAAGACAGTGACTGGTCACGAGGCACGCACATAAAACAGTGACAGGTAACGTAACATGTGAATAAGACAGTGACTGGTCGAGAGACAGGTGAATAAAACAGTGACTGATAGAGAGACATGTGAATAAAACAGTGGCTGGTAGAGAGACAGGTGAATAAAACAGTGACTGATAGAAAGACAGGTGAATAAAACAGTGACAGGTAGAGAGACAGGTGAATAAAACAGTGGCTGGTAGAGAGACAGGTGAATAAAACAGTGACAGGTAGAGAGACAGGTGAATAAAACAGTGGCTGGTAGAGAGACAGGTGAATAAAACAGTGACTGATAGAGAGACATGTGAATAAAACAGTGGCTGGTAGAGAGACAGGTGAATAAAACAGTGACTGATAGAAAGACAGGTGAATAAAACAGTGACAGGTAGAGAGACAGGTGAATAAAACAGTGGCTGGTAGAGAGACAGGTGAATAAAACAGTGACAGGTAGAGAGACAGGTGAATAAAACAGTGGCTGGTAGAGAGACAGGTGAATAAAACAGTGACTGATAGAGAGACAGGTGAATAAAACAGTGACTGATAGAGAGACAGGTGAATAAAACAGTGACTGAAAGAGAGGCAGGTGAATAAAACAGTGACTGATAGAGAGGCAGGTGAATAAAACAGTGACTGATAGAGAGACAGGTGAATAAAACAGTGACTGATAGAGAGACAGGTGAATAAAACAGTGACTGATAGAGAGGCAGGTGAATAAAACAGTGACTGATAGAGAGACAGGTGAATAAAACAGTGACTGAAAGAGAGGCAGGTGAATAAAACAGTGACTGATAGAGAGACAGGTGAATAAAACAGTGACTGATAGAGAGACAGGTGAATAAAACAGTGACTGATAGAGAGACAGGTGAATAAAACAGTGACTGATAGAAAGACAGGTGAATAAAACAGTGACTGATAGAGAGACAGGTGAATAAAACAGTGACTGATAGAGAGACAGGTGAATAAAACAGTGACTGATAGAGAGACAGGTGAATAAAACAGTGACTGATAGAGAGACAGGTGAATAAAACAGTGACTGATAGAGAGACAGGTGAATAAAACAGTGACTGATAGAGAGGCAGGTGAATAAAACAGTGACTGATAGAGAGACAGGTGAATAAAACAGTGACTGATAGAGAGACAGGTGAATAAAACAGTGACTGATAGAGAGACAGGTGAATAAAACAGTGACTGATAGAGAGACAGGTGAATAAAACAGTGACTGATAGAGAGGCAGGTGAATAAAACAGTGACTGATAGAGAGACAGGTGAATAAAACAGTGACTGATAGAGAGGCAGGTGAATAAAACAGTGACTGATAGAGAGACAGGTGAATAAAACAGTGACTGATAGAGAGGCAGGTGAATAAAACAGTGACTGATAGAGAGGCAGGTGAATAAAACAGTGACTGATAGAGAGACAGGTGAATAAAACAGTGACTGATAGAGAGACAGGTGAATAAAACAGTGACTGATAGAGAGGCAGGTGAATAAAACAGTGACTGATAGAGAGACAGGTGAATAAAACAGTGACTGATAGAGAGACAGGTGAATAAAACAGTGACTGATAGAGAGACAGGTGAATAAAACAGTGACTGATAGAGAGACAGGTGAATAAAACAGTGACTGATAGAGAGACAGGTGAATAAAACAGTGACTGATAGAGAGACAGGTGAATAAAACAGTGACTGGTAGAGAGACAGGTGAATAAAACAGTGACTGATAGAGAGACAGGTGACTATAACAGTGACTGATAAAGAGGCAGGTAAATAAAACAGTGACTGATAGAGAGACAGGTAAATAAAACAGTGACTGATAGAGAGACAGGTGAATAAAACAGTGACTGATAGAGAGACAGGTGAATAAAAAAGTGACTGATAGAGAGGCAGGTGAATAAAACAGTGACTGATAGAGAGACAGGTGAATAAAACAGTGACTGATAGAGAGACAGGTGAATAAAAAAGTGACTGATAGAGAGGCAGGTGAATAAAACAGTGACTGATAGAGAGACAGGTAAATAAAACAGTGACTGATAGAGAGACAGGTGAATAAAACAGTGACTGATAGAGAGACAGGTGAATAAAAAAGTGACTGATAGAGAGGCAGGTGAATAAAACAGTGATAGAGAGGCAGGTGTATAAAACAGTGACTGGTAGAGAGGCAGGTGAATAAAACAGTGACAGGTAGAGAGGCAGGTGAATAAAACAGTGACAGGTAGAGAGACAGGTGAATAAAACAGTGACTGGTAGAGAGACAGGTGAATAAAACAGTGACTGGTAGAGAGACAGGTGAATAAAACAGTGACTGATAGAGAGACAGGTGAATAAAACAGTGACTGGTAGAGAGACAGGTGAATAAAACAGTGACTGATAGAGAGAAAGGTGAATAAAACAGTGACTGAAAGAGAGACAGGTGAATAAAACAGTGACTGATAGAGAGACAGGTGAATAAAACAGTGACTGATAGAGAGACAGGTGAATAAAACAGTGACTGATAGAGAGACAGGTGAATAAAACAGTGACTGGTAGAGAGACAGGTGAATAAAACAGTGACAGGTAGAGAGACAGGTTAATAAAACAGTGATAGAGAGGCAGGTGAAAAAAACAGTGACAGGTAGAGAGACAGGTGAATAAAACAGTGACTGATAGAGAGACAGGTGAATAAAACAGTGACAGGTAGAGAGGCAGGTGAATAAAACAGTGACAGGTAGAGAGACAGGTGAATAAAACAGTGACTGGTAGAGAGACAGGTGAATAAAACAGTGACAGGTAGAGAGACAGGTGAATAAAACAGTGACAGGTAGAGAGACAGGTGAATAAAACAGTGACAGGTAGAGAGACAGGTGAATAAAACAGTGACTGGTAGAGAGACAGGTGAATAAAACAGTGACAGGTAGAGAGACAGGTGAATAAAACAGTGACTGGTAGAGAGACAGGTGAATAAAACAGTGACTGGTAGAGAGACAGGTGAATAAAACAGTGATAGAGAGACAGGTGAATAAAACAGTGACAGGTAGAGAGACAGGTGAATAAAACAGTGACTGATAGAGAGACAGGTGAATAAAACAGTGACAGGTAGAGAGGCAGGTGAATAAAACAGTGACAGGTAGAGAGGCAGGTGAATAAAACAGTGACTGGTAGAGAGACAGGTGAATAAAACAGTGACTGGTAGAGAGACAGGTGAATAAAACAGTGACTGATAGAGAGACAGGTGAATAAAACAGTGACTGATAGAGAGACAGGTGAATAAACAGTGACTGATAGAGAGACAGGTGAATAAAACAGTGACTGATAGAGAGACAGGTGAATAAAACAGTGACAGGTAGAGAGACAGGTGAATAAAACAGTGACAGGTAGAGAGACAGGTGAATAAAACAGTGACAGGTAGAGAGACAGGTGAGTAAAACAGTGACTGATAGAGAGACAGGTGAATAAAACAGTGACAGGTAGAGAGACAGGTGAATAAAACAGTGACAGGTAGAGAGGCAGGTGAATAAAACAGTGACAGGTAGAGAGACAGGTGAATAAAACAGTGACAGGTAGAGAGACAGGTGAATAAAACAGTGACTGGTAGAGAGACAGGTGAATAAAACAGTGACTGGTAGAGAGACAGGTGAATAAAACAGTGACTGGTAGAGAGACAGGTGAATAAAACAGTGACTGGTAGAGAGCAGGTGAATAAAACAGTGACTGGTCTAGAGGCAGGTGAATAAAACAGTGACAGGTCTAGAGGCAGGTGAATAAAACAGTGACAGGTCTAGAGAGGCAGGTGAATAAAACAGTGACAGGTCTAGAGAGCAGGTGAATAAAACAGTGACAGGTCTAGAGGCAGGTGAATAAAACAGTGACAGGTCTAGAGGCAGGTGAATAAAACAGTGACAGGTCTAGAGGCAGGTGAATAAAACAGTGACTGGTCTAGAGAGCAGGTGAATAAAACAGTGACAGGTCTAGAGGCAGGTGAATAAAACAGTGACAGGTCTAGAGGCAGGTGAATAAAACAGTGACAGGTCTAGAGGCAGGTGAATAAAACAGTGACAGGTCTAGAGGCAGGTGAATAAAACAGTGACTGGTAGAGAGGCAGATGAATAAAACAGTGACAGGTCGAGAGGCAGATGAATAAAACAGTGACAGGTCGAGAGGCAGGTGAATAAAACAGTGACAGGTCTAGAGGCAGGTGAATAAAACAGTGACAGGTCTAGAGGCAGATGAATAAAAAAGTGACAGGTCGAGAGGCAGATGAATAAAACAGTGACTGGTCTAGAGGCAGATGAATAAAACAGTGACAGGTCTAGAGGCAGATGAATAAAACAGTGACAGGTCTAGAGGCAGATGAATAAAACAGTGACAGGTAGAGAGGCAGATGAATAAAACAGTGACAGGTCGAGAGGCAGATGAATAAAACAGTGACAGGTCTAGAGGCAGATGAATAAAACAGTGACAGGTCTAGAGGCAGATGAATAAAACAGTGACAGGTCTAGAGACAGGTGAATAAAACAGTGACTGGTCTAGAGGCAGATGAATAAAACAGTGACAGGTCGAGAGGCAGATGAATAAAACAGTGACTGATAGAGAGACAGGTGAATAAAACAGTGACTGGTAGAGAGACAGGTGAATAAAACAGTGACAGGTAGAGAGACAGGTTAATAAAACAGTGATAGAGAGGCAGGTGAAAAAAACAGTGACAGGTAGAGAGACAGGTGAATAAAACAGTGACTGATAGAGAGACAGGTGAATAAAACAGTGACAGGTAGAGAGGCAGGTGAATAAAACAGTGACAGGTAGAGAGACAGGTGAATAAAACAGTGACTGGTAGAGAGACAGGTGAATAAAACAGTGACAGGTAGAGAGACAGGTGAATAAAACAGTGACAGGTAGAGAGACAGGTGAATAAAACAGTGACAGGTAGAGAGACAGGTGAATAAAACAGTGACTGGTAGAGAGACAGGTGAATAAAACAGTGACAGGTAGAGAGACAGGTGAATAAAACAGTGACTGGTAGAGAGACAGGTGAATAAAACAGTGACAGGTAGAGAGACAGGTTAATAAAACAGTGATAGAGAGGCAGGTGAAAAAAACAGTGACAGGTAGAGAGACAGGTGAATAAAACAGTGACTGATAGAGAGACAGGTGAATAAAACAGTGACAGGTAGAGAGGCAGGTGAATAAAACAGTGACTGGTAGAGAGACAGGTGAATAAAACAGTGACTGGTAGAGAGACAGTAGAGAGACAGGTGAATAAAACAGTGACTGATAGAGAGACAGGTGAATAAACAGTGACTGATAGAGAGACAGGTGAATAAAACAGTGACTGATAGAGAGACAGGTGAATAAAACAGTGACAGGTAGAGAGACAGGTGAATAAAACAGTGACAGGTAGAGAGACAGGTGAATAAAACAGTGACAGGTAGAGAGACAGGTGAATAAAACAGTGACAGGTAGAGAGACAGGTGAATAAAACAGTGACAGGTAGAGAGACAGGTGAATAAAACAGTGACAGGTAGAGAGGCAGGTGAATAAAACAGTGACAGGTAGAGAGACAGGTGAATAAAACAGTGACAGGTAGAGAGACAGGTGAATAAAACAGTGACAGGTAGAGAGACAGGTGAATAAAACAGTGACTGGTAGAGAGACAGGTGAATAAAACAGTGACTGGTAGAGAGACAGGTGAATAAAACAGTGACTGGTAGAGAGCAGGTGAATAAAACAGTGACAGGTCTAGAGGCAGGTGAATAAAACAGTGACAGGTCTAGAGGCAGGTGAATAAAACAGTGACAGGTCTAGAGGCAGGTGAATAAAACAGTGACAGGTCTAGAGGCAGGTGAATAAAACAGTGACAGGTCTAGAGGCAGGTGAATAAAACAGTGACAGGTCTAGAGGCAGGTGAATAAAACAGTGACAGGTCTAGAGGCAGGTGAATAAAACAGTGACAGGTCTAGAGGCAGGTGAATAAAACAGTGACAGGTCTAGAGGCAGGTGAATAAAACAGTGACAGGTCTAGAGGCAGGTGAATAAAACAGTGACAGGTCTAGAGGCAGGTGAATAAAACAGTGACAGGTCTAGAGGCAGGTGAATAAAACAGTGACAGGTCTAGAGGCAGGTGAATAAAACAGTGACAGGTCGAGAGGCAGATGAATAAAACAGTGACAGGTCGAGAGGCAGGTGAATAAAACAGTGACAGGTCGAGAGGCAGGTGAATAAAACAGTGACAGGTCTAGAGGCAGATGAATAAAACAGTGACAGGTCTAGAGGCAGATGAATAAAACAGTGACAGGTCTAGAGGCAGATGAATAAAACAGTGACAGGTCTAGAGGCAGATGAATAAAACAGTGACAGGTCTAGAGGCAGATGAATAAAACAGTGACAGGTCTAGAGGCAGATGAATAAAACAGTGACAGGTAGAGAGGCAGATGAATAAAACAGTGACAGGTCGAGAGGCAGATGAATAAAACAGTGACAGGTCTAGAGGCAGATGAATAAAACAGTGACAGGTCTAGAGGCAGATGAATAAAACAGTGACAGGTCTAGAGACAGGTGAATAAAACAGTGACTGGTCTAGAGGCAGATGAATAAAACAGTGACAGGTCGAGAGGCAGATGAATAAAACAGTGACAGGTCGAGAGGCAGATGAATAAAACAGTGACTGATAGAGAGACAGGTGAATAAAACAGTGACAGGTAGAGAGGCAGGTGAATAAAACAGTGACAGGTAGAGAGACAGGTGAATAAAACAGTGACTGGTAGAGAGACAGGTGAATAAAACAGTGACAGGTAGAGAGACAGGTGAATAAAACAGTGACAGGTAGAGAGACAGGTGAATAAAACAGTGACTGATAGAGAGACAGGTGAATAAAACAGTGACTGGTAGAGAGACAGGTGAATAAAACAGTGACTGATAGAGAGACAGGTGAATAAAACAGTGACTGGTAGAGAGACAGGTGAATAAAACAGTGACAGGTAGAGAGACAGGTGAATAAAACAGTGACTGGTAGAGAGACAGGTGAATAAAACAGTGACAGGTAGAGAGACAGGTTAATAAAACAGTGATAGAGAGGCAGGTGAAAAAAACAGTGACAGGTAGAGAGACAGGTGAATAAAACAGTGATAGAGAGGCAGGTGAAAAAAACAGTGACAGGTAGAGAGACAGGTGAATAAAACAGTGACTGATAGAGAGACAGGTGAATAAAACAGTGACAGGTAGAGAGGCAGGTGAATAAAACAGTGACTGGTAGAGAGACAGGTGAATAAAACAGTGACTGGTAGAGAGACAGGTGAATAAAACAGTGACTGATAGAGAGACAGGTGAATAAAACAGTGACTGATAGAGAGACAGGTGAATAAAACAGTGACTGATAGAGAGACAGGTGAATAAAACAGTGACTGATAGAGAGACAGGTGAATAAAACAGTGACTGATAGAGAGGCAGGTGAATAAAACAGTGACAGGTAGAGAGACAGGTGAGTAAAACAGTGACTGATAGAGAGACAGGTGAATAAAACAGTGACTGATAGAGAGACAGGTGAATAAAACAGTGACAGGTAGAGAGGCAGGTGAATAAAACAGTGACAGGTAGAGAGACAGGTGAATAAAACAGTGACAGGTAGAGAGGCAGGTGAATAAAACAGTGACAGGTAGAGAGACAGGTGAATAAAACAGTGACAGGTAGAGAGACAGGTGAATAAAACAGTGACTGGTAGAGAGACAGGTGAATAAAACAGTGACTGGTAGAGAGACAGGTGAATAAAACAGTGACAGGTAGAGAGGCAGGTGAATAAAACAGTGACTGGTCTAGAGGCAGGTGAATAAAACAGTGACAGGTCTAGAGGCAGGTGAATAAAACAGTGACAGGTCTAGAAGCAGGTGAATAAAACAGTGACAGGTCGAGAGGCAGGTGAATAAAACAGTGACAGGTCTAGAGGCAGGTGAATAAAACAGTGACAGGTCGAGAGGCAGGTGAATAAAACAGTGACAGGTCTAGAGGCAGGTGAATAAAACAGTGACAGGTCTAGAGGCAGGTGAATAAAACAGTGACAGGTCTAGAGGCAGGTGAATAAAACAGTGACAGGTCTAGAGGCAGGTGAATAAAACAGTGACAGGTCGAGAGGCAGGTGAATAAAACAGTGACAGGTCTAGAGGCAGGTGAATAAAACAGTGACAGGTCTAGAGGCAGATGAATAAAAAAGTGACAGGTCGAGAGGCAGATGAATAAAACAGTGACTGGTCTAGAGGCAGATGAATAAAACAGTGACAGGTCTAGAGGCAGATGAATAAAACAGTGACAGGTCTAGAGGCAGATGAATAAAACAGTGACAGGTAGAGAGGCAGATGAATAAAACAGTGACAGGTCGAGAGGCAGATGAATAAAACAGTGACAGGTCTAGAGGCAGATGAATAAAACAGTGACAGGTCTAGAGGCAGATGAATAAAACAGTGACAGGTCTAGAGACAGGTGAATAAAACAGTGACTGGTCTAGAGGCAGATGAATAAAACAGTGACAGGTCGAGAGGCAGATGAATAAAACAGTGACAGGTCGAGAGGCAGATGAATAAAACAGTGACAGGTCTAGAGGCAGGTGAATAAAACAGTGACTGGTCTAGAGGCAGGTGAATAAAACAGTGACAGGTCGAGAGGCAGATGAATAAAACAGTGACAGGTCTAGAGGCAGGTGAATAAAACAGTGACAGGTCTAGAGGCAGGTGAATAAAACAGTGACAGGTCTAGAGGCAGGTGAATAAAACAGTGACAGGTCTAGAGGCAGGTGAATAAAACAGTGACAGGTAGAGAGGCAGGTGAATAAAACAGTGACAGGTCGAGAGGCAGATGAATAAAACAGTGACAGGTCTAGAGGCAGGTGAATAAAACAGTGACAGGTCTAGAGGCAGGTGAATAAAACAGTGACAGGTCTAGAGGCAGATGAATAAAACAGTGACAGGTAGAGAGGCAGGTGAATAAAACAGTGACAGGTCTAGAGGCAGGTGAATAAAACAGTGACAGGTCTAGAGGCAGGTGAATAAAACAGTGACTGGTCTAGAGGCAGGTGAATAAAACAGTGACAGGTCTAGAGGCAGGTGAATAAAACAGTGACAGGTCTAGAGGCAGGTGAATAAAACAGTGACAGGTCTAGAAGCAGGTGAATAAAACAGTGACAGGTCGAGAGGCAGGTGAATAAAACAGTGACAGGTCTAGAGGCAGGTGAATAAAACAGTGACAGGTCTAGAGGCAGGTGAATAAAACAGTGACAGGTCGAGAGGCAGGTGAATAAAACAGTGACAGGTCTAGAGGCAGGTGAATAAAACAGTGACAGGTCTAGAGGCAGGTGAATAAAACAGTGACAGGTCTAGAGGCAGGTGAATAAAACAGTGACAGGTCGAGAGGCAGGTGAATAAAACAGTGACAGGTCTAGAGGCAGGTGAATAAAACAGTGACTGGTAGAGAGGCAGATGAATAAAACAGTGACAGGTCGAGAGGCAGATGAATAAAACAGTGACAGGTCGAGAGGCAGATGAATAAAACAGTGACAGGTCTAGAGGCAGATGAATAAAACAGTGACAGGTCGAGAGGCAGATGAATAAAACAGTGACAGGTCTAGAGGCAGGTGAATAAAACAGTGACAGGTCTAGAGGCAGGTGAATAAAACAGTGACAGGTCTAGAGGCAGGTGAATAAAACAGTGACAGGTCTAGAGGCAGGTGAATAAAACAGTTTACTATGTCTTTTCTAAAGAAGTTTT
Organism: Oreonectes daqikongensis; assembly: GCA_026939265.1. NCBI lineage: Eukaryota > Metazoa > Chordata > Actinopteri > Cypriniformes > Nemacheilidae > Oreonectes > Oreonectes daqikongensis. The sequence goes on from JAOTQM010000153.1 coordinate 280,814, forward strand.
GCCAAAAAATTATGCACTTTGTATCAGTGATATATTTATATATCAGACTGCAGCTACCCAATATCTCAATTGTAAGTCGCTTTGGATAAAAGCGTCTGCCAAATGAATAAATGTAAATGTAAAATGTCTTAAATGCAGTGCATTGCTTGTTAGTTGTCTTGAAGAAGGCTGTGCACAACTGAGTAAGAGCCTTAGCATATCACAAGGGAGTCCTGAATTGCTAAAAGTGTATTGCACTTTATAGCATATCTTCCACCTGAACGATGCTGACTGTACCACCAGACAGAAGAGGTTTAGATATGACACAATCCATCTGAGTCTCAAAGTTTGCCCTAAAATCAGTGGGTGACTATTGTTGAGAGCTGAAGTGCAGGCCATACAAGGAACCATAGGAACATGCAGGTAGTACAATTCGTGTGCCAAGAACAGTGCGACACCACTGCTCAAGACAAACTTAAGACTGAGATGAACCATATGAAATCTTATTCAACTTTCTGAATGACGGTCAGACAGCAAAATGTTCAGTATTTACACATCCAAGTAAGTGTAAGATGAAATTATTCCTACTGTAAGGTATGATGATGTAGGGCTGCTGCTCTTTAGATGGACTGGAGCTTTAGCAGTCTGACTGTCCATCCGTCCATTCATCCGTCTATCTGTTCATCCATCCATCCATCCATCTGTGCATCTAGTCTGTGTATGGGCTTGTCCTCTTGGAGCAGAGTTAGTGTTAAAAGCAAAAAGTTTCATCCTAGGTTTTGTTCTCGCCGTAATGTTCACTTTTGCTCATCACCTGAACTCGGCCAGCTGCACAGTCACCTTGAAGGTGAAGAAAATTAGATATTTTTGTCTGTGACAAAATGACATTCTCACAGGGCTCTGTAGCCACTGTATCTCCACATCATACTATTGAAACATTACTATATACAGTTTTAACTGTCACCATGTTTTCTTAAACATTTTTTACATTTTATTGACAGTATAATATATTACATAAGCCCGCAATCCATCCTAAAGTCAGCAAAGCTGGATCCACTGTTGTTGAGAAAGAAAACGTGCAGGTCATACAGCTCGTGCAGACACTGGAGGATTTTTGCCAAGAACAGCTGCCAGCTTCACCACCCAGAACAATATCACAGACTGTTCATAAAAGGTTTTTGAGATGCATATAATATGCAACTGAGATTTATGACAACACAACTGAGATTATGGACACGACAGCGCAGCCAACAAAATTCAGGTTCAAAGCATAGAAAACACTAAAGCCTAGACAAATATAACCTGCTCTATTCACAGCCTGGGGCAGGTGTCTCATCCCATATGATTCTCCTTGGCTCTGAATAAAAGCAGTGGGTACAATGCCTAAAGCCATGGTCCAGCTGTAAGCATGTTGTATGCAGGATTGCAGAGTCAAAAGGTCCGAAATGTCCAAAAAAAAGAAACTGTTAAGGCCCTTTAAATAGTTCTTTAAAGGTTCTCTTAACGAGCCAAAAAGAGCTTTAGATATATGGACTCATCATACTGTATCCTTTTATAATACTTTTACTGTCACCCTGTTTACTTCAAAGTCTCTATACAGTTTTTAAACCGCTGTAATCATTCTCCATTTTTAACTGGGATGTACAGCCACGAGTCACCGTATATAGTTATAATAATCATTTGACTGTTTCCCTGTTTAGATTCAAATCTGAGAAAGAAAAACAGCTTCACCGCCCAGAACAACATCATAGACTCGATCATAAAAGACGGTTTTTGAGATGCAACTGCGATTCATGACAACGCAACTGAGTTTATGAACAACGCGACCAACAAAATTCAGGTTCAAAGCATAAAAACACTAAGGACAAGACACAAACGTAACATAACCTGCCTTTAAAAGTTTTCACAGCCTGGGGCAGATGTCGCTCGGTATGATAATCCTCGGCTCCGAAGAAGGCATCGAGTAACGTTAGCTAAGCAGGGGTTTAATGGTTGAATGCGGTAATTACCAAATGTGTAAATGAAAATACCGATGTACATAATAAACTAAAAATGATATATTGCCGTACAGGCCTTGTTAAAACATGATAACGTTACCATTTATAGGCTTTTTGTTGTAAAACACCATCGCAGCTTTGGCCGTTTTAAACAACTAACGTTAACGTTATAACAGATTTAACGTTACCTCAGAGTTTACCTTGGTGGCTAACCTCAAACGTGCGGCGCTAAACACGAGGATACATAACAAGAGTATGACGCAAGAACTTAAACAACAAAATATTGATAAAATATTAGATTTTACTATAAAGAATTATGAAAAAATCAAAACATTTGTCTTACCTAAGATTACGGTGACGGTTGGGCGCGCAAGTGCAAGAGCAGAACTCCGACTCCTCCCATCAAGTTTCCAAATAAGGTTATGATTCCGACCAGATGCGTCTTGTTGATAACCCCTGTTTCGATATTAATTCAATGTTTTATTTCCGACGTAAAACGTTCTGATGTACCGACCAAAAAGTGACCGTTGATTCAACATTGAAATCTGATTGACGACCGATACTAACCTTTATAACCAAAAATCGACATTGAATCAATGAAAAAAAGGTTTGCTCGAGCGAGGCTGCGATGGAGTTTTACAACAAAAAGCCAATAAATGGTAACGTTATCATGTTTTAACAAGGCCTGTACGGCAATATATCATTTTTAGTTTATTATTGTTAAGTTTCAAATTAACATTGAAACTCTTTTCTATGTTTGGATCACACCTTATTCTCAAACCAAATAATAATCATATGTTGGATGTTGTGAGATGCCTTCTGCAGATCTGGGAGCAAAAGAAACCAACAGAGTCAGGAGTAAATCTGGTTCTTAGCTTATTTAATTGTTCAGAAGCATGGCTTTTTATATGGCACAAGAAAACATCTGGAAGTTATCATATGTCCAAGGTCCTATAGTAGGACCAAATAAGGTATGTGTCAACAAGGCATTCCTAGGGCCATCTTCTTACAACAACACATAAAGAATGTCCGCTCACCCTAAGACCCTTACTTAGGAGGGCCTGCTGGCTCTGAAGGCTATACATTGTATGCGGGGAATCCAAAATCTAACAGTTATGTACATCGGTATTTTCATTTACACATTTGGTAATTACCGCATTCAACCATTAAACCCCTGCTTGGCTAGATATTATTCCTATGGATACTGTAAGCTAAATGAGTATTACACAGGTTGTAGTTGTGCTTTTAGTTGTTCATCATTGTCTCTATGTTGCAGGTTTTTTGTTTGTAACGTTGAAACTTGGAACTCCACTTAAACTCAGTAATGTAAGTAAAACGTCCTCAAGCTATTATTAAATAGCAGTAGCATAACAGCCAGTAATGAAATAAAACTATGTCAAATGAAACAGATACAAATGATGTAAACAGTGTGTTTTATGTAGGTCTAAAAGATTTATTTAAGTAATTAAACTAGTAAAATAAATAATCGAGGAAGCCAAACTGTATTCATTTTCATATACAATTGGAATTACAATTTAATATACAATATGCAACTAAATGTATAGGCTGCTGTAAACACAGACGGTCACTGTTGTGCTTAATGCATTTGCCTCCCACAGAATTTTGTTAAGTTCTTATGCTTTCTAACTGTGATCGAACGTAAAAAAGTGATTGTTCTCATTTTCTCAGGTTGTGTTCGTGTGAGACCCAGAGGCAATGTTGGTCCAGTACACGGATCAACGATGAGACATGGAGGGCTGTCTCCGGTACCGAAGCCGTTCTGAACAACAGCTTTATCAGAGTGTACTGGCACAGAGAAGCAATGTCCAGTGCACAGGAGCAGAGACCCGATCAAAGCTGGAACCCTGGCCAACAGTATCCCACAGCACATAAGGTGAGATGCTCTGTTGATGCTTTATGTATTTATACCTGAAGTAAATCAAATGCAGCACTGACTGTAGTCCAATGCTGACATTGTGTTTCTCTGCATACTGTACATAAAGTTCCAAAGATTGATCTGTCAAAAGCAGTGAGTGGTTTTCTCTTTGTCTAACATTTATTTCATAGCAGCAGGTATATTAGGCTGCATTTACAGTTTTTAATTTTTACTTCTATAATAAATTATACTTTATCTAGGGGTGATTTCACAGACAGGGATTAGCTTAAACCTGGACTAGGCCTTAGTTTAATTGAAAAATTTAAGTAATTTTAATAAACAAACCTTACTAAAAACATTACTTGTGTGCATTTTGAGACAACACAAAGACACTGATGTATTTTGAGATATATCAGTGCAAGTTGTTTTCAGTTTGGACAGCTCTTACATTTCTTTTAGTCTAGGACTAGTCTAATCCCTGTCTGGGAAACCGCCCCCTAATGTTTAGTATATAATTGGAATTTAGTAAATTAAGTTGTTTTCTGTTTAGTTTCCGTTTACCCACCATTGTATTGATGTCTTGTTTTTTAGGGAGGAATTCCTCAACAGAGACACCTCACCGAGTGGTAACGCCGGCTTCACACCGGATGCATGAGCAGAGTGTAACCGTCACATGACCAGTGTATAGGGAGAGCCGTTGGAAACCCATTGTCCTTGCACTGGCAGTGTTTGCTGTGCACACTGTACTGTCTGTCTACCAGTGTAGGTGAGAGTCAAATTTAAGGTAGACTTAAGGCTGGCTCTGACTACAGGATTCTCGGCCAGATTTTAGCCCGATTTCCCCCTCCCGAGAATCTTTATATCAGCTCCGATGTTCGGTCCAGACTATCACGTAATGTGAGGCACTCACAGATCAAATCTCACACCTGCCAATCTGCTCCGTGAAAAATCGGGGCCACCCCGATCAAATCAAACATGTTTGATATTTAGGATTTTAAATCGCGTTGACTGTCGGAGTGATCACGAGTTCTTACACAATAGCCAATGAGAAGCAGATGGAAGTGACAGAACTTTTAAAATGGCGACTGCGAAAGCAGCTGTTGGTTGAGATGTGGCAACAGTATGAGTGCCTTTACAATGTCTCCTCAAAGGAGTATCACAACCGCAGCGAGAGAGAAGAGCTGGGGAGACATCGCGTCGGTTTTAAACGTTCCTGGTGAGTTGAAAAGTTGCTGGCGCACTTGTTAGCAAATGTAAACATTAGCTCTTGAAACGTCCATGATCATATGCTTCCTCGTGAGATCACGTGATAAGTGCGTCCTCTGCTAAAATAATCATATTATTATCTTGTAATGTGTGATGCGCCAGGAGTTTCAAATCTTTAGTATGAGCATAATTAAGATTTTTAAATAAGAGAATCTGTAAAGATCCTCGTAATGTGTGTGCTGCAAGCAGATTTCATAATAGGACAGGATTTTCAAAATCCTGTAGTCAGAGCCAGCCTTTAGGCCCAATCCCAATTCTATTTTATACGCCATCCTCTTGCCCCTTAAAACAGAGTGACAAGGTGAAAGGCTAAAAACATTCCACTAAGAAATGGGACACCACTACTACACCGTCATTCTTCACTGCAAGCTGTATATGACAAAAGAGATGTAGGGATTTTTATCACAAACTTCCAAGATGCCGCCGTCAGCTGTAGTTATATCAGTTTTGTGAATTACAGTTTAAAAAGTGACCCTGAACTTTTTTGCCAAAAGCAGCGCAGTGCACCACACACCTCTCTGTTTGTGATCGTGTTCCCCGGACAGAGTGAGAGACTCATAGAACGCCATCACAAACAGACCAAGTTATTCAGTGTCTGCTTCCTCCGGTCTGTTCACGATTACATTCCGGCCGTGCAACAATGACTTTTTTGCAGTTGTATGTTGCGGTTCTACCGTGCAATCACTAATGCAGTACGTTAGCAAACTTAAGCAACTTTTTGCAAACGTTTTAAGTATTCAAGACAAGAAACTTAAAAATTTAACAAACTAATATTTTTTATTGTTCAAATCCTTATTTATTCCAAAATTTGTGCTCTGCATTTAACCCATAAATTGTTTGTAATGGGTATGAAATGTTTGATTTTTATTGCAGGTCTTCTGTTTTTCTTTGAGAGCCAGCTGAAGACATCAAGAAAGCAGATGTTGGCCCTGACAGATGTTGGCTTACAGTACACCACACTAACCTTTCTGCGCTTCCATGAATAACTACTATCATTTTATAAAAGTAAAACTGAGCACCTGTGACAGTGGAGTTTGTAGTTGTCAAGTCATACATTTCAGTAAATTGTTTTTTTCAGTTTTGTTATGAGCTGCAGTTTTCTCATTTTCTCTCTCACAACACAGCAGTTTTAACTTTTCAAAATCATCATTGGAGGTGCAGAAATGTATTAAATAGACAAAAATATTTTCTACATAATCCCTATCACAGGTGCATAAGTGCAACTACCATATATAATTGTTACCTGGAGTATAAAGTGATGTCTTTTAATCAGGTGTGCATTATTAGTAAGCAGTTCTTTTCTTTAACAGGAAGACAGATAGGTTGAGAGTGACACCAGAGGGACCAGCACCACTTCCACTTGTAACACTGGAATTTATCAGATTCCAGAATCTGACAGTAAGTTTTAAGATTTTAAGTTTATCTCCAACTCTGACGGGTCTTTGACTTGAACTGGTGCTGGTTCTTCAAAGTCACCTATATAATTTTTCTGTGTATTTGTTTTTGTTTAACGAAAAGGAGAGTCACATAGTCCTGTTAGTTTATCTTATAGAAAAGTAGCAATAATGGTGAATCGTGTCTGAAGCTGTCAGTCTCTTAATGTTCTGCCTCACATCTCCTTTTGTGTCTCACTGAATATATAAGACACACAGTATGGCATACACAAATACAAAATAAAAGTTTTATTCTTCATAAAGTATTGCATGACTTTTATACCTGTGTGTATTTAAGAGTAAATGGCTTTTATATTAGTCTTGTATAGAAGGTTTGTATGCTCTAAAGATGTGTTTGTGAATGTATATTGTGTATAAATAATAAAGCAATGTAACTGAATGTGATGTTTTAATGAAAGATTACATACACAAGCAAATTTATCAAATAGTTTTAAGTATTTTTAAATGTTTATTATGTTAAATGTTAAGCAATTTAATCACACTGAAATCAACATTGATTTAATGTTATGTAAGCAAACCAATTGTGTCGATTTTGTGTTGAATATGTGTTGATTCTCTAACGTCGTTTCACTGAGCTGAAATCAATGTTGATTCAATGTTAGATAAGTGAACCAAGTGCGTTGATTTTCGGTTAGTTTTGAATGGCGTGACTGATGTTGATTCAACATTATACCGATGAGCAAAACAATTCCGGATCGACGTCGGAAATCAACGTTGTTTCGATGTTGCGAGAGACATTGATTCTACATCGATTTGCTATCTGGGGGGGACTATTTCTATGTACGCAGATAGACTGAGGTTAAAGATTCGGACGGGTCACGACTCGTTCGCGTGATTTAGAGTCGACTCTCATTTTTACAAGCTAATAACTTTGTTATTCGTTCACCTTCAGATTTACAACTTTGGCAGACTGTTTACTTTCAAACGCGGCAACATTACACAATGCATGAAATGTAATGTTTATGATCTTGTACTCATTAAAACTACTCCACAGTTATTGATTATTTGCAGCTACCGGAAGTTACGTTTGTTTATGTTGTTGCCACTGAAACAGTCTATACTGGCAATAGCAGTATATTGATTCCAGTACTAAGACTTAAATGAAAAGTTAAATATGATGTGAAGATGTGTAAACTTAAAGTATTAAATAAACACAAACTAAGAAGAGTCCCTCAGTACATCATGACATGTTATTAATGTTTTATACAGTTGTTGATGTAGGCTTGTTTTTGCACTGCTTTACTGTGATCATGTCAGTTGTCTCTTTCAGCAACAGTGTTCTCTCAACACATTATAATCAACAACAATGATATTAGAACCTAATGTAACATGCACTGATAATGCACAGATAGATGCAAACACATAACCAATCGATAAAGTTGTTGTTGTTCTCCTAAGTGCTGCTTATGAAAAACATCTGCTGGATTAAAATAATAAAAAACATTCAGAAAACACATTTTTATTATACATAAGTTTTAGCAATGTGATCCCTTAAAGTCAGCTGGTCATCCATGATTACTCCAAGAGTCCTGACTGAAGTTTATAGGATTATCTTTAATGAACTAAGATGGATGGTAAACGAAATCATCATATATGATGCAGAAAATAACTTTTTGGAGAAATTAATGTTATGTAATGAACATGAAATGTAATGATACTTTTTCTTTTTAAAAGAAATGTTTTTCAGAACATCTTTCAATGCATTCAGCAAGGCTCACTAAAATTAACATGAAACAAGTGCTGGCAATCAAAGGCTTGAAACATCATGTCAGAACCCAAAAGCTTTCATCCTGTAATAGTCGGCACATATAGAGGACATTATCGAAAATATATGCAATCTTCTGTTTGAGAACAAGAAGGAAAACATGCTTTGTATATATAACACATGTTTTAAATGAGCATTCTGATAGAAGAACTGAAGTTTCATTAACTTTTGGGCTACGTCGTCGTATCTTGTGGAGTGTGTCGTTCAAGTTTCCAGATAGGTTCTCCACCTCAACGTCTCCACAAACACACAGCAAGTCCTGAACCCAGCTGAACACATTTGGTGTGACTTTAAATGCCAACTTAAATTCACTCCACATCAATGGCTTGTACACAAGAGTTTTGTCATTTTGTCACAGGAAAATGTTTTAAATTACATTTACATTTCTACAACTGGCATTGTAAGGAATTTTGTTTCCATCTCAGTTTTGGAAGCACCTTTTTTTGTATCAAATTGGCAGAACCCCTGTGCACAAGCCATTGATGTAGAGTGATGAGTTTTTGGCTGGACGTTTCATCAATTTTATCTCTCTAGATACGATCACAAGAGCCAGTCCTGCTCAAAGCTGTGTGAGGACTCAGGTTATGTTGTTCATTTCATGTCTATTTCTTGTTAACTGAGGTAAAATCATAATACTGACCAGCTCATTAAAAAACTCATGAAACTTTTTTAAATACAAAATTCTCAGACAAATAGCTTTCACATACCTATGTCCAAATAACCATTCAAAAACAACACAACTGCCATTCAACCATTTACTGTACAATAAGCATTTTTGAAAAAGCAAACATACAAATACAAGGTATTTTATAAACAAATTAAAGGGCCTCTATCCCAGGTGTTTTTCGCAATGTAAATGTCTCTGGTATCCCCATAATGTGTCTGTAAAGTTTCAGCTGAAAATACATCACAGATCTTTTATTATACTGAGCTCTGTGTGTCCATTTTTGCCTGTGAGGAAAAACGTGCTGTTTTGGGGTGCATCACTTTAAATGCAAATGAGCTGCTGGTCTCCGCCCCCTTTCCAGCAGGAAGCGCCAGACTGAGAGTCTGCGCTTCAGTAACAGCAAAGCTAAAGCGAATGATAAACACTTTCATTTTAATAAACCAAACATATTGCTTTAATAAGTGAAAGTCCACAGGACAAACGCGTTATCTGTCTTTACAACGAGTACATTGACTTTATCAGTGAAGTTCACAGGATAAACGCGTCATATAAAAACTGAAAGCAGTCAAAGCACGCGCGAGGTCTGCCCGCGAATGCACAATTTCTTGTAGCTCACTGCAAGTAGCCGGTGCCTTGCCTACGCTGCTGTAATCAAGCAGGAAGCGGCCCGGCAGTAATATGCGCAGCACGCCGGAGCCGGCCCGATTCAATATTGATATGATTATATGAACGGTATACCCCGTTTATATTTATAATTAATAATATTAATATGTATTACTTAATAGATAGCACCTGTACGTCTGGCCGACGTCGGCCAGATATAACAAGTTCCATCGTCACGATGTCGATCTGAGAGCGGGAACAAATGCAGGATATTAACACACACAACTACAAATAAAAAAACTGTTAAAACTGAGACAGACAGCCTAAACATATAAAACATCCTAGCAACAAACAGAGCACAAACCAAAATCCATAGGTGCATAAAATTATAATTGATAATTAGAACACTTATTTTAATGTTAAGGCTTTCTACTGCTGATTTTAGAAAAGGTTTTAAGAAAAAAGGAAATGTATAAATGCTGTTATGACACTCTACTTGAAAGCACATAGGTGGTACTAACATGATTCAAGATAAAATGTGTTTTTATTTTTACTATTAAACAGGTATGAAGTATTAAAGTTAAAAAATACAATATGAATAGTTCAATTAAAGAGTGCAAACTGTGGTAAGCATGTGCTTAATAACAATTATTCATGAGGGGGTCCTTGACAAATTGTATTAAAAAAAATCTTCATTTTGTGTGTGTAGCAGTCTCTGGTATAATGAACAGACATGATTCAAGTTCATACACTGTAATGATACCAAAAAGACCTCCAGGAGAAAAAACAATGTAGTTCCAGAGTAGAGATGGATTCTTTCTGGCAGCCTGTAAAAGACAAAAAAGCAGTTAGGACTTAAGTTTAAGAAAATGGGGACATTTTAACTGTTTACTTTAGCCAGATTAAGTGCTTCAACAATGGGACTACAGCATTTGATGCTGTAGAGCGGTACATTTTGTATTTCACCAGTTTAAGGACAATCCCTATTTTGCTAAGGACAAGATGTGCAGATAATTTTACCACATTGGACATGAATACTACTGAACTACAAACAGAGAATTTCTCTGCTCAGCATCTAACTGTCTGTACTAGTCACTGGGTCTGTTTGCTTTTGGACCTAAATGATCCTATATGATCTAAATGACAATAGCTGAATACAAACAATTCCCTTGTTTTGGCAAATGCATTTTATTCATTATATTATATTACAGTTTGACACATTAATCAATAAAATGTAAATGTAAATGTCATGTAAATATTCATTATGTCTTTGATTGAAAAAGTTTGACACCTTTGAAATGTGTAATGAACTGAGCAGCATCAGTGTGGCTTAGGAGTATTTACAGTTAAACTGCAAAGTAACAAATCCCTAGCCATGTTCACACAGCGCCAAAATACGGTTGTCACACCTGTATTTGAGTCCTTAATACGGTTGTGTTCACACGCAGTTCAGTTATTTACCGGTGTGACAACCGCATTCAACCGCAAACTCACACCTGTACATTTTCAGAACTCACAACAGTATTTACTGAGAAGCCCTGTTGTGTGAACAAGAACTGTACTGGACAAAATTTTTGGCATATCGGTCTTTTTACATTAAATAGCAGCACTAATGCGATACTATATGGGCTTTCATAGACACCACAGTGTAATGTCAGCACTCTTATGTAAAAATACTGCACGCAGATGAATACTGCACGCAGATGAATACTGCACGCAGATTAATATTTGCGCTTGTTGCGCAATAAGTGAGATATATGGAGTATTGCATTATGAAAATATAAAACCTTAAAAGTGATATTAAACGTTTGATAGAGTGTTATGTGTATAATTAAATGCTTAATATAATGTTAAGTATATGATATATATGTTTAGAAAGCTGCTGTTGCTTTAATTGTTCACCAGCAGATGGCGGCACCTCAACGGTCATAAAACTTTACTCTTGTAAGATGAGGTGAATGGTTGGCTTGGTAAAACGTGCGATTGCCATCAGTAATGTTATTTTACAAATTAAAATAAACTTTAAACATGCAAATCCTCTTGTAAAGTCGTCTTTGCACGATGGTATGTGTAACATGCTTCTAATTTTATACACCGCTAAGTCCATTGCAATATTTACGTTGTGTCACTATGGTTAAAGGCAGCACGTGCAGATAGAATACGGGCGTGAGTTTTGTTGCTCTTTCATACAGACAGTATACAAGCCACAACTGTTGCTGTGTGAACAGGACATTTCGAGACTCAAACCTGTAAGTAAATACGGTTGTCAATCCTAAAAAATGACAGTGTGAAAAATGCCAAAACAGTTGCGGCTTGTATACTGTCTGTATGAACGAGCAACCGAACTCACACCCGTATTCTATCTGCACGTGCTGCCTTTAACCATAGTGACACAACGTAAATAATTCAATAATTATACACGTAACACTCTATCAAACGTTTAATAACCGTTTTAAGGTTTTATATTGCCATAATGCAATACTCCACTTATTGCGCAACAAGCGCAAATATTCATATGCGTGCAATATTCATCTGCATGCAGTATTTTTACATAAGAGGGCTGACATTACACTGGTGTCTATGAACGTTTATATAGTATCACATTAGTGCTGCTATTTAATGTAAGACGACCGACTGTGCATAACACTGAGGTAATGCAATGCAGTTTTTGCAGTCGTTTTCATGCTCTGTACATTAACACAGTGACAGAAAATGATGGTTACGACACAGACAACTTGTTGTCCAGTACGGTTCCCGTTCCCACAGTAGGGCTTCTCAGTAAATACTGTTGTGAGTCCCGAAACTGTACATGTGTGAGTTCGGTTATAGAATGCAGTTGTCACACCCGTAAATAACTGAACTGCATGTGAATAAAACCATATTAAAGACTTAAATACAGGTGTGACAACCGTATTTTGGCGCTGTATGAACGTGGCCTTTGAGACTCACACCTGTAACTAAACACGGTTGTCAATCCTAAAAAATGACAGTGTGAACATAGCCCCTCTGTTTATATTATTTTTAATCCACAACCTACATTCAAACTGCACTGCTTTAGCACGAGTCACAACCACAGCTGTAGTTCAATCAGCTCACCTTTACTTAACAGCTCACCTTAAGTGTGGTCTCTGCCTCCACGGCATGCCAAGTCCATCTTGGCTCTTTGGTTTTGTATTGCCTTTTCCAGCTCATCCTCTGTGCTGTACGTCAGGGCACCATTCCTAAGAACTGAGATTACAAGAAATTATTGAGGTACAATGTGTGGGGTGCATATGGGTATACACAATACAAACATTACAACCTTTTACATTCCATACTAAAATAACACCCCTCACTCTCCCTTTAACAACCCCTACCTTTTCCATTGATCTTAAACCTCCTCTGAACTTAATTATTTTCTAAGAATTCAATAGCCCATCGTCAATTACTCCTTATTTGTATAAAATGCATTTTAATTTGGCAGGCTGCATATCTTTTATAGGTAAATAAATACATTAAAACTTTGCAAATACAAACACAGTTTGCAATCTGTTTAAAGTTTTAAACTAAAATCCTACAAGCACACTCAAATTCTTATTTCTGACTAGACCACACAGTTATAAACAAGTGCTAATCATGTGTGACATACCTTTCTGTAAGGACAGGATTGTTGCTAAACGTATCGGGAGCCTGTATGAAACAGAGACAAGCATAAACATGATAAAAAAGTCTAATTTACAGCTGTTTTGTGTTAAGACCAGGTCCAAAACAAATCAAGGAGGACCACGTGGAATTTTCTAAAATAATTTTCTCCTTTGTGACAGCTATACCATTTCGTTTATATCCCACAATGCTATGCATATATTCATGTGTGTAACTGACCTGCCGTCCTATCTGCGTCATGTTGTGTATCACTAAAATTAGAAAAAAAACAACGTTAACAAAGTGGTGTAGTATATTTAACCATGTTAAACAGCCTTGCTTGGCACTAAAATAACAGGTTTTTCACAATCATTGCCAGTATCTAGTACTTTTTTTTACATTAAATACTTCTTGCTGATGCATATTACATATATCATAGACTTTTATGACCGTACGAAGCTAATACACAACTCACCGCTGTGCAGCTGGAGACGCACGCAGGCAGCACGCAATGGAGCAAATGGAAATCCACGTTAATTCCGTCCTGTCCGATCTTCGTCTAGTGCGATTAGTCATCAATACTTGCTTGGGCAAATGTAAACGCGTACCATGCAACACTGTTACATATAAAAATACAAAATAAAGACAAAAACTGAACAAGTTTTCTCGAAATATCAACATATTTGAAAGCTTTACGTTACCTCAGCTAACGTAGTCGGCTAACGTTATGGTAATGCGTCCACAGCATAAACAATGGGCACACTTGCTATTTTCTGCCAATTATTTCAATATTTCACACTGAAAAACACAACAGCTATGTCAAGTCAGCTATAAAGTAACGTTAGAACAAATGGTAACTTAATTAGTGTTTATATTGTGGTAACACATTAACGTTAAGCCGTCAACAGTAAACGGCTAACCTTACGGTTCGTGACCGTTAGCTAACGTTAAAGTTAGTTTTGGACCACAGTCTCTCTTTACCTATGCTGAAGTACATCGAGTGCTTTACTAGCAACTTTTAGAGTCAAATAATTAACAATATAATAAGATTTTTACTTCAAGCAAAAACTTACCTGAAAACATCCGCGTTGCCTCAGTGGTGGGAAGATGAATGTGCACGCGCAGACAGATAAGCGCGGCATCGGCCTGTGGTAGTGAGCCGACGTAATTGAGAAGTTTTATACTTTACGAGCTGGTAAAGACTGACTGAATTATCCGCCTATGCTTGGCCGATACTTATTCGATGTTATAGGTATGAGGGCCGACGTTCCGATTTTAGGCCGACGTCGGCCAGACGTACGTGTGCTATCTGGTTTGAGTGTGTTAGAGACTTATCCCTGCAGTTTAATCGTTGGTGTATGTCGATGGACATTAAAACATTGCATGATTTGATTCATCTAGTCCTGTTGAAACAATATAAAAACACTTTACCAGAAAATGTTACTTCTTACATTGCAGAGCGGTTAAAACTGCTCTCTTGGCTGATGAGTGGGATTGTCCTTGTTCCGCTGAAGCAGTTGTGATGATGGTGCAATTATTTGTAAAGATTTTGGTTACATTTTGCTTGGTTAAAAACACTCGTTGTGCTATTTTCTTGTTGCATTTTTAAGAATGGGCTAGACTCGTAATTATTTCAGAGGTTGTTTGTTTTTTACCCTTGCGAGGGAAGAGGGTAAGAGGGCCAAGGTTTGAGAGCCTCGGTTCGCTACTGATATATTGTAATCACTGCCTTAAAGTTAAAGTGTATGTTTGCTGATTTTCAATCCACTTTGTATTGTTACAATAATGGCAATATATGAAAATGTTTAGCTTTTTTTTGTTACTTACTGATATATTCCCATTTACTCCAGAATTTTTTTTGCCGGATATACAAAGTGGAAAAAAATCTATGAAAATGTAATTTAAATATTGTCTGTTTAACTGAACATGACTGAAATGACTTGAAACACATGATTGTCATCTTAGAGCTATTGTGATATAAACATCACTTTGTTGCCAGAAGATGTTTCTCAGCCATGTCTGGCTGATCAAAGGATATATTTTTTGATTTTGCCACTGGTGGTCCTCCGCTGGCCTTATGTTAGCTGGGATACTTCCCTTTTCAAGTGTACCCAAAGGACAGCGTAACGTTGAAGAAAGTAAGGGCCTCAGAATGGGGCAAAGAAAGAGTACTAAGAGTTTCCGTAGTGTAGTGGTTATCACGTTGGAGGCTGTGGTTGGGACTGCATGGAAAGGAAATTAAAAATTAAAAAATGCACACGCACGCAGACAGACACAAACACTCACCCTCACCACTGGTACGTTCAACCCTTAACCTTTTTTTTTAATCCAAGATGGCGGCACATGCACACGCTGCGGCTTCTCTCTCCCGACAGAACGGTGTTTTCGTGTTTTTTGTTTTGTAAGTCGCATAACTGTCTTTAACAACTGCCCAGAAAACATCTTTTAGACTACTTTTGTTTGCACAAACAGGTTCCACCGAGACTTGAACTCAGATCACTGGATTCAGAGTCCAGAGTGCTAACCATTACACCATGGAACCAAAGACAGTCACACATTGCTGGATTCAAACTATAAATTTTCACATGAAATCTACAGTCTGTACAGATAACTGGATTCAATGAACTAAGCAATATTACCATAGGTATGCTCAGAATGCTAACTTCCACCCTTCGCTACTGCTTGAAAAACAACTTTTTAATCACATTTGTATGCACAAACAGGTTCCACCAAGATTTGAACTTGGATCACTGGATTCAAAATCCAAAGTTCTAACCATTTCTCCATGCAACCAAAGACAATAACGTGTCGCTGGATTCAAATCACACATTTTAACATGGATTTCACTGTCTGTACATATTACAAGATTCAAAGTTCTCAGCATTTTCCACACAGAAAATCATTGAGTGCTGTCTTGTACCCTTTGCCATAACCCAGAAACATTTTGTTACAAAAGCAGACTGCAGAAATTGGTTCCATTGTGGTTGATTTGAACTCGGACCACTGGATTCAAAGCGCATAGTGCTAACCATTATTACCATAGTAATCCTCAGAACGCTAACTTCAACACTTTACTACTGTCCGAAACCGCATTGATTTTTCTGATCAAACAGGTTCCACCGAGATTTGAACTCGGATCACTGGATTCAAAGTCCAGAGTGCTAACCATTACACCATGGAACCGAAGACAGTCACAAAGCTGGATTCAAATCATACATTTTAACATGAAATATACTAGGGCTGCACAATATTTATCGGACAGATAAATTATCGGCCAATATGGGTAAAAATGACGTGATTTTTATTCCTCTGATAAATAATTGAAATCCGATAACTACATCGATAAAATAAGTTTGTTGGTAAATCAATAAACAGTCTGATATATCCGCTTTACGAGTGGAAGTGACTGCAGATTGAAAACTGACGCGTTCATTGTGTCATCATCTGTGAACAAACACGTCTTCATTGGTCTGCAAGTTTTTCTCCAGGTGTCTTGCTGAAGGGCACCTCAGCCGTTACCCGCCAGCACTGAGCCAGCAACCTTCTGGTCAAGAGTGTAACGCTGTAACCACTGGGCCACGACTGCCCCACCTTACAGTCTGTATTTTACTTACCTTTTTTATATAAAGAGTACCTACAATAACTGTATAATAACTGATAAAGTATTGATACTCGTCACTTTATTTCTGTGAACGGCTGCCATGGTGCAGCATTCAAAGCAATCGCACAAAAAATGAAATGCACTTACAATGAAAACATTTATTATTACTGGATTTAAAGAAACACTTTTTAAAGAAAAATACACCAAAACACAGGGAAAGAGATCACATTTGTCAGCCGCGTATGACATTGAGATTTATTTAATTACAGAAAAGCAATCGTTACATTGGTTATGTATCACACTGCAATGATTACGTCTCACAAGAATTAAATAATAATTTTTTTTTAAATTCTAGGATTAGCCTGTTTCAAGCTTTGTTGCTCCGCACCGCGAGCCTCTGTTGGTTGCGCTCGCACCTTCGCAAACAAATGAGGCGTTTATTGACACGCATGCCGTTGTTTATTTATTCAGGCTCATGCAGTGTACACGGGATAGTAATTCAGCAGCGAAAAGCAAATCACCAAAAGTGCTGAGCGTGCGACACAGAAAATTTACAACCAAATTTATATCTCACTTGAATGGTCGAATATGTATTGAAAGAATAAGATGCCACAGCAGCTAAAGTTACAAGCGCAAAGTCTAAAACACGGAGCGTTGTTCCCAGAACACTAAAATATCAGTGCATTTTAGATTTTCTATTCTCCTGGGAGCACAAACTAAAGATTATATGAAAATTATAATATAACAATATGAACTTATTGGTTATCGGAATCGGTTAAAAATGTTCATATCGTGCATCCCTAAAATATACAGTTTATACAGATAACTGGATTCAATGAACTAACCATTAAAACCATAGATATCCACAGAATGCTAACTTCAATCTTTTGCTACTGTCCGAAACAGCACTTTTTGACTACATTTTTCTGATCAAACAGGTTCCATCGAGATTGTTATGGTACAGGATAAACGACAGTGAGTTTAGTTTGTGGTTGTATGATCTTGTTCTGTTCTCTACCATACAGTATGGTGGTCTGATGTTTTTGTCCCCAAGCTACTGATCTCTGATCTCGTTTTGTGAACTTTACTCCATCAGTTGGGTCCAATCTGCAAATTCAATGAGAGAGAACTTTGTCTTGTCCAGGTTCCCTTTGAGGTGGTGTCTTCTGAATTGGGTCTGTTGCAAGCGAGGCAGATGGTTTAAGAGGTGTTTCACATTTGACCCACTGTGCAATTCCTCAGTTCCCTCCCCCTTTAAGGCTTTCAGCATACCAACAGCATACCAACTATCTGCGTTTACTATTTTATTTTCAAGCCTTCTCGAGATGAAAGTGACAAGTTCTAAGGAGGGTTTTCTAAACCGTGTACACACTGTGCAAGGGATTGCTGATGGTCTAATGACTTTGACACCTTTTGATGATGATTTTAAACCCTTATCATTGTGCATCTGACTAATCACAACTGTTTGGAACGTTCAAAATAACATCGATTTGACTGATGGGGAAGTGTGTGTGAAGCAAGTCATCAGCAAAGTTGTGTTTTCAACAGAGCTTGCGATGGTCCATTACCATCCACAACATTAGACTGACAACTTTCATAGATGAGAAATGCTTAAAGGTGGTGGGCCGAGTGGTTAAGGCGATGGACTGCTAATCCATTGTGCTCTGCACGCGTCATCCCATCCTTGTCGTAAAAACACTACTTTCTAGATTATTGTCTTGACTCTATGTATAACGCAGATGTAGGTGCTAGCGCTTGTAATTTTGTTGGGATCTGGCCCCTCGACGAGATGGCAGAGTGGTTTAAGGCTATGGACTGCTAATCCATTGTGCTCTTCTTTCTAGATTATTGGCTTGCCTCTCACACGTTTAAAGCCCTGACACTATCTATAACGCAGATGTAAGTGCTAGTGCTTGTAATTTTCTTTTGAAAGGTTAGGTCGCCAACCTTTCAAAACGACTTTATCATTGATGAGAATAGCTTTTCGCTTTTCATCGTTTCTTGTTGTAACCTTGAGCTCTGTTGAAAACACAACTTTGCTGATGACTTGCTTCACACACTTTTGATGGCCCATTACCATCCACAACATTAGACTGACAACTTTCATAGATGCTTAAAGCTTTGACCCTGTACTTCCCCATCAGTCAAATTGATAAAATGTTTGTTATTTTGAACGTTCCAAACAGTTGTGATTAGTCAGATGCACAGTGATAAGGGTTTAAAGTCATCGTCAAAAGATGTCAAAGTAAATAGACCATCAGCAATCCCTTGCACAGTGTGTACACGATTTAGAAAACCCTCCTTAGAACTTGTCACTTTCATCTCGAAAAGGCTTGAAAATAAAATAGTAAAAGCAGATGTAAATGCTAGCATTTGTAACTTTGTTGATTTCAGTCACCTCGACGAGGTGGCCGAGTGGTTAAGGCGATGGACTGCTAATCCATTGTGCTCTGCACGCGTGGGTTCGAATCCCATCCTCGTCGTAAAAACACTACTTTCTAGAATGTGCCGTTCAAAGCCCTGACACCCTCTCTGATATTAGGTTGACAACTTTGTCCTAATGAAAATGGCTCCAAAAACGTGACTTTACCATTGTTGAGAATAGCTTTCAGCTGTGGCGTTTGCCCGTGACCCTTTCTTTGCTTACTAGGTGCGTTTGGCCAGATTGGAACATAACTGTGCAGGACAACCTTTCCGGAGCAACCTTAGAAACCTTTCTTAAAAGAGCTGACATGTTTCCACCCGGGGACCTTTCACGTGTGAGGTGAACGTGATACCCACTACACTACAGAAACTCCTAGTGCCTTTTGTTTGCCCCATTCTGAAAACATTACGGAACACTACAGAAACTCTTAGTACCCTTTGTTTGCCCCATTCTGAAAACATTACGGAACACTACAGAAACTCTTAGTACCCTTCGTTTGCCCCATTCTGAAAACATTGTGTTGTGGCCTGTGGCGTTTGCTCGTGACCCTTACTTTCCTTACAAGGTGTGTTTGGCCAGTTTGGAACTTAACTGTGCAGGACAATGACCTTTCTGGAGCAACCTTAGAAACCTGTCTTAAAAGAGCTAACTTGTTACTACCCACATGTCAGACGGACTCGGCCCAAATGTGGTCTCAGGATGGCACTGCTGGCGCACTGCCGGCACTGGCATGCAACATGTCAGCCAATTGTGGGCCATGTGTGGCAGTGATGGTACTGGATGCATGACGGCAGACAGCATTTGGGCCGATTGTGGATGGGAGGTGTGTGGCCCAAGATCGGCATAGTGATTGTGGGCCACATTTAAGTAGTTTGATTTACTATGAATAATTAAAGATATTTGAGGATTTCGGCTTGCTTTAGAGGATTTAGAAAATGTTTTCTTTGCATTTCATCAAATGATTTAAAAAAAAATAAAAATGTAGTTTTGTAATGGTAAAAACTTTAAAATCACTTTTTTTCTCTCTCTCTCTCTCTGACAGGCACACACGCACGCACACTAAAATATAAATATAATTGTCATATCATATTTTTGAAATAATTCTAATATATTATCACAATGTGTAGAAGCACCACCTTATTCTGCTCTTTGAATTTAAATACGTTTTGTCATTAGCAATTGCGCGATTCCCATGGTAACAGTGGCTTCTCATCTGATTGGTGGATGAGGTCACGTGTGGTTGGAATTAATTATGGGATATCCCTGCTGAAGATTTCAATCCTCTTCAAAGACTGATGCAGGTAAGTGAAGCTGTTATGGTGTATAATCTAACGGTTAGTACATAGCTAATGAGATGTTTTATATGTGTACTTGTACTTTGCTGTCCAAACAAATCAGTGTTGTTGTATCACAACTTTCCCGTTGCATCAGGGGCGTTTCCTCCGAGGAGGCAAGGGAGGCAGTGTCTCCCCTCCCCCTCAAAAAATATTTAATCAACAGTTCAAAAATAAAACAAAACAGAGGAAATAAAACATATTTAGCTAAATATTACATCAATAAGCTTGTACAACAGTGTGAAACTGCGACACCGCTTGACAGAATTCCAGAGAAAGGCAGCGTTTCTCTTGCCTCCTCTGAGCCAATTGACTTTCAATGTAACCCCTAAAGCGTGCGGTGAGTTTGAGTGGGTCCTATTGAAAGAATGGAGAAAAGTCACGTGATAGGAGGCAATGCCTCCAAGGGGCGATGATTGGATTAACTCATCAGTTGGTGAGATGACGTGTGATATGATCTCATCTCACTGAGATTATATTTCATGTCATCCCGCCTTCCTGCTCGTCATCATCATTATCAATTTTAAACCTGTGGCGCTAAAATAGATTTAACCTTTATTATTTTTGAATACTAGTTTTATTAATCGTGTAGGCAACCTTTAGGACCTGTAGGATTTGTGGCGGAGATGGCGGAGGCAGAGCAGATATCGATTGTTGACAGAATATTACGTGGTTTTTCATTCGACACCTTGTCTTTTGAGGAGAAAATCTGGAAGACCGCAACCTACTGTCAATATTAAGAAACAAGGGAGAGGATTTTCTGTCGATTGCTACACAAGAGTGGACTGGCTTACCGGGAATAAAGAGAAAAACCGTTTGTTCTGTTGGCCTTGCCTTCTTTTCTCAAGTACCCGAAATGGCACTTGGACAAAATATGGATTTGATGACGTTAAAAACTTGAAACGGGCAATTCGGAGACATTGCAAATCAAAGGACCATGTAAGTTCCCAAGTTAAACTTAATCTTTTGGGGAGAGTTCATATAGAACATGTGTTGGATGAGGGAGCTAGACTTCAAGTTGAAAAGCACAACCAGACTGTGAGAAAAAATCGTGCAGTGCTCGAGCGCTTAATTGACACCACAACACTTCTTGCCCGACAAGAACTAGCATTCCGCGGGCGTTATGAAACCGCTAGCTCGGACAACAAGGGTAACTACAGAGAATTTCTTGAATGTCAGTCTAAACATGATGAGTTGCTGGCGACGCATTTGCAGACGCGCACCGTGTTTTCTGGAATGTCAAATCGTATCCAGAATTTTCTTATTCACTGTATCGCTTCTGTCGTTTCCCAAACGGTTGAAACTGAAATCGATGCTGCTCCCTTCTTTGCATGGCAAGTAGACGAAACAACAGATATAAGCAATCAAGCTCAACTGTCTATTTCTGTGCGATATGTTGATGGAAATGCAGCAATTCAAGAGAGATTTATTGGATTTTTTAACGTGTCCAGTGGACGCGATGCACAATCTGTGTATGAAGTTGTTGCCACGGCGATGGCAATGTTTAGGTTTGAAGAGAAATTGGTTGCGCAAACATATGATGGGGCAGCCGTGATGGCCTCTGCATTGAATGGTCTACAAGCTAAAGTGAAAGCGGTTGCTCCCTCTGCTGTGTTTGTGCATTGCTATGCACACAGGTTAAATCTCGTTCTTAGCCAGGGAGCAAAAAGCATACCAAGTGCACGAGTGTTTTTTGCAAATTTAGGAGGATTCGCAACGTTCTTTTCTCACTCTTCAAAGAGAACGGCTCTGCTGGAAGAGGTTGGCTGCTCTCGGTTGCCGAAAAGTGCTCCAACTAGATGGAATTTTAATTCACAGGCAGTGTCCACAGTTGCCGAAAATCGAGACAAGTTGCTACATGTATTCAGGCGAATTGTTGATGCACCTGCCATGGATGATGACACTGTGCGAGGAGCTCTGGGCTTCATTGGATATTTGCAGAACTTTGAGTTCATGTTTTTTCTTTTAACATTCAAAGCAATTTTTTCTCTGACTGATGTTGTTGTCGACATTTGTACAAAAGAAGGCAATGGATATTGCATTTTGTAGACAGAAAATCGACAATCTTCTTTCCACATTGGTGACTCTGGGTTCTGAAGACCACTTTACACAGGTGTATGACAGTGCTGCTCATCTTCCTAAAGTGTTGATGCTCCAAAGCAGTCTCGGGCCATGCTGAAAGTGGGAGCTGATGTTAAAGGGCAGTATCGACTGCTTTACAAGTCTATACTTGACAACCAGATGATGCAGATCAAACAGAGATTTGCTGATTTGGACAACTTAAAGTTTCTCCAGTTGTTGAACAACGCAATGTTTGAGCAGATGCGCAATGCATTTCCAGTTGAGGCATTACACTCTCTAATCACCAGCTATGGTCAACATTTTGATACAGACAGGCTCAAATCAGAGTTACAAGTTTTTTATTCTGACAGAGACCTGCATGGAGAAAATGGCAAGTTGTGTAACCTCCTCAGAGAATTTAAGTCAAATGATTTGGACAAGGCTATGCCAGAACTTTTTAAACTAATGTGTCTTGGTGCTGCAATTGGAGCGACATCTGCAGGAGTGGAAAGGAGTTTTTCATGCCTAAAACGGACCAAGAATTACCTGCTCAGTGCAACATGTCAGGAACGTCTATCTAAACTTGCACTGTTGTCTATTGAAAAATCCCTTGTGAAAGAATTGGAAGGAAGAGGCTCATGGTGGTATGAGCAGGTGACAGAAAAGTTCAACTCCATGAAGGAAAGAAGAGTGGACTTCACTTTTAAGGTTAGAAGTCTGAAATAATCTTTTTTTATTTTCACAAATATTACAATGTGTTTATTTTTGTTATTTTATTTCAGTTGCTCCAACTGTTTGTGACACATAGGTTACATAAGGCATTTCAGAATAGAAAATAGATTAGATTATGATTGCATTAATTTTTACTAAAAAGATTATAAGAATTAATTTATGCAAGCATTAATTGTAAATTATTTTTTGTCATTTGTAATATATTATGACATTTTAAGATTATTAGGTGAAATGTTCAATTTATTACTCATAATTTACTAATATTACTCAGTCATGTGCTCTGTGTTGATCTGTTCCCTTTCACAGTGAAGAAGTAGGCTAAGAGCAGACAGAAAAGGCAGTGAAGTGAGTTCAGGGTTTCAGGATTAGGGAATGTTGTTGTACTGGCGTTAATAGAAATAATAAAATAATTGGTAAGTTAATTTGAAAAAGGTCAATCATTTTACATTTAAAGACGTTTCAAATTGAAATACATTGCATTTTTACACTCTTAAAGTTCCATATGTTTTGTCTTGTCCTCCTGCAGAGTCTGTGTTTTTGGTGGGAGTGTCGTGTTGTCTCTGCCCTGCACTCGCGTTGAGTGTTACCGATTGCCACTCGGGGTCCTGGAGTTTGCACTTGCTTGGACTCTGTGGTGTTCGACTCAAGGCACAATTTGACGCCGTTGCTCAGTGTGTTGCGTTATAAGGGATTACTGCTCCTGCTTCAAGGACTTTTTGGTCAGATAGTTGAATATTTGTCACGTTAGACTATGTTTTGAATCCACTGTCAAGATTGTGTGTCCCAGCTCACAAAAGTTTGTTATAAGAACGTTCCTTAAAGGTTTTCATGAATTTAAAAACGGTTTCAAAACAATCAGTGTCCAGTTTTATAATGTTTTAAGAACATTCCCAGCTAACAAAAGTCACCATCATGGTGATCAGTGTTTGCTTATTATGGGCCCTTGACCCTTGGCTTTCATATGTTAAATTGTTAATTTTGATGTAGTTGTGTGCTTTTGTACATTTGTTATGGCTGTGTAAATGTGAATCTAATCAAATGGTTTTGTTTGGTGATCATTGATATCACTGTAATCTTGAAGTTTGGTTCACAGATTCTCCTTTGTTTAAGGTGTTCTGTCGTTGACTGAAAGAACATTTTAAGGTCAGGAAGTTTGATTGCATTTTGATTGAGAGATTTGTGAAATCTGAATGCAAAAAAAATGAACCTTTAAACTAGGCAAACACAGACATGATGAATCGGTGTATGAAACTCAATCAACACAAGGAAACTTCATGCTGCAATGCATGCTGGGTACTATAATAGTACACAACTCTTTCATAATTCCCAGCATGCATTGCAGTAGATGTGTTTATCTGAATTAGTCTGTTGATTGTCACCATTGTTGAGACTTATACACTGCTTTTTGATGTCTGTGTGCGTCTATATACTGCTGTAGTTTAAAGTTTTTATTTGCATCCTGATTTCATACATTTTTCTATGCATCAAAATGCTCTTAAACGCCCTGATCTTATAATGTTCTTTCAGCATCAAACAGCACAACACTCAAACTACATGTAATCAAGTGATCATTTCAATGACCAACAACATTTGTCTAGGTCTAGATTATTTAAAAGCACACAGGTACAGCACAACAAAAACTCCAACATATGAAAGTTACGGGTCAAGATTCTAACTCAAGGAAACATTGATCACCATGATGGTGACTTTTGTTTGCTGGGAACGTTTTTAAAACAAAAAACTAGACACTTTGACTGCTTTCAAAAGGTTGAAAAACCTTTAAGAAATGTTCTTATAACAAACTTTTGTTATAAACTGATGATGGGTGATGTTTGATATGTATATTCTGTTATTACTTGTATTATATTTCCTATGTTAGTTGTTTTCATGTCTTGATTTGTAAAGCGCTTCGCGCTCTGGAAAAGCACTATATAAATTAAACTTACTATTATTATTATTATTAAAGATTTAGGCAAATTAAAAAAACTGCACAAATGTACATACTGTAATGAACTTGCAGTAATAAAAAGATTTTACACACATAGACACTGAAATTACACTGTTTTTCTGACGAATGCACTTGTTTAAAGTACGAAGATTAACAAAAATGACATGGGTAGGAATCTGCCTCCTCATTTTTTAAGTCCACCGCACACCACTGCGTTGCATATGGTTGTTTCGTCCGCATTTGGTTTCCTGTTCAGCTCAAAAATGAATGACAGTTATTGTTCTGCACCTCTAACACACCGTTATGTACTTTATGTGGTTATGATGACAAAAAGTAAAAAAGTTACATGAAGTGATCTGCCTTAGGAGTCTAAGCGCTGGTGAACGTAATGACCAATCAAATCAAAGAATGCGGAAGATACTGGAAGCCAAGCCGTGGCTAATCAAATCATGTGATTTACGTTAGTGCGTTATTGTAAGACGAGACAATGAATATTAACGGAGATGTTTACGGCATATTAGACATAAGATTAAGAATGTAAGCTAACGTTGTATTTTATTAATATGTGCTTGTCATGTTTGTGATATTTTTTAAGTTCACCTAAAAATGAACATGCTCATATTCTGTTAACACTGTTATGTTGTTTTACAGGGAACGAAGACTGTAATGAAGATGTAATAATGAAGGCCGAACATTAGCATTTTCCTTACACAAAACATAAAGGTAAGATGACAGAAACAGAAGAAGAGCAGTGGATATTCAATGGAAGTTTTGTAATTTACTTTTGGTCTGCCCTACTTAAGGGTTGTGTTCCTCTCTGTATTTATCAAAAGCAAAACTTTTATTATGAATTGTTAATAGTGAAAACTTTATTTGTACCTTGCTCTAGCATTACGTTGCTAAATTCAAGGGTAAAAACAAATACTACACAAGATCATGGAATATTTGGGTATTATTTTCTAGAAAACTTGTTTTTGCTTGTTGTTTCAGGAAAAATAGAGCAAGAAGAGATAGAACAATACTGACAGGCCAGAAGGAGCTGACATTCAGGTATAGATTCTCATTAATCTTGACAAACTGTATCACTGTTATTGCTGAAAAGCATCAATATTCAAGCATTATTTTATACAGTACGTTACAGCGCTACGTGAGTTGGCTGTGAATTGTGCTTATGGGACAGTGGAGGACGAGATGCTAAGGGACCAACTGATTGAGAAAGCCTACGCTGCAACAGTACGTGAGAAACATTTATTGGAACAGCCCGCTTCTTTGGGTGAAGCTGTCACTAGTGCGTGCCAGATTGAACAAGCCATGCACAATGCACACGTGCTTCGTGGCGCTGCTCCGGTACATGCAGTGAGTTCAAAGCCTTCTCATAAGAAGTTGATAAAAAAAGATAGGTATAGAGCTAAGAACAGTAAGCCTGCAACAGCACACCGTACTTGTTATAGGTGTGGATCTAGTAAGCACTTAGCAAATTCCTCTGACTGTCCAGCTTCTAAAGCTACATGCAACTCTTGTGGAAAAACAGGCCATTTTGCCAAAGTATGTCGATCTTCTACATTGGTCCGTGAAGTTCTGCCTGAAGTGCAAATATGTAGTACGATCTGTGACAATTCTGCCAATAGGATTAAGTGTCCTTTGCACATTTCGACTGAGACAGGCCAGTGTATGGAGACTGAGTTTGTAGTGGACACTGGCTCTGCAGTTTCTATTCTGCCAGAGACATTATACAGGCATTATTTTGCGACATCCCCGCTCTCTGCACCTAATGTTAATTTGGTCACATACCTGAGAGAGCAAATTCCAGTTTTGGGATGTCTTACAGCTACTGTGTCACTACATGGAGCTACTCTCCTCTACGTTGTTAAAAGTGGATCTGCCTTATTAGGCATGGATGTCCTTAAAGCACTGAAATGTACAATTAACCATGACTGTACTGTTACTGTTTCTGCTCCTTCTGCTGCAGTCTACAGTGTTACAAATGCTGAACCCGTGGGGTGCGTGAAGGGCTTCGTGCACAAAGTTAAAGTTCAAGATGCTGCAGTGCCTGTCCAACAAAAACTTTGCCGACTTCCCTTTTCTGTCTGTCAGGATCAGAAGAGCTACGATCTCTGCATAACCAAGGTATAATCGAACGAATTGATGCATCCCCCTGGGTTTCGCCTATAGTGGTCACAACAAAGAAAGGCGGAAATATTAGACTGTGTGTCGATCTTCGCGAACCTAACAAAGCGTTAATCGTGGACAAATATCCTTTACCTCATATGGACAAACTACTGAGTGAATTGAGGGGGTGCAGCAATATTCTCAACAATCGATTTGGCATGTGCGTACCATCAACTACCTCTACATGAGGACAGCCGGGACCTGACTGCTTTCACAACCCATGATGGTCACTTTAGATTCTGCCGTGTTCCCTACGGATTAGCCTCCGCCCCTTCGGATTTCCAAAAAATGATGGAAACGGTGTTGAAGGACGTACAGGGCGTAAGAAACTACTTGGACGACATCATTGTCTATGCTGCTTCTCAGACAGAACATGACAAAATTCTGCATACCGTCATTCAGAAGTTGAAGAATGCTGGACTGACACTCAATATGCAGAAATGCATGTTCAATCAGACTTCTCTCAACTTTCTTGGGCACGTCATCTCAAAAGATGGAACCTTACCTGATATGGCCCACATTGAAGCGATTGTCGACGCCCCAATCCCACACGATTTACCATCCCTTCGTTCTTTCCTCTGATTAATTTCCTCGTACAGTAAATTTCTCCCAAACTTTGCGACAGCGGTGGAACCTCTCCGTGCTCTGGTGCGGAACGCAACAGAGACATTGTTTGAATGGACTGCAGCAGAAGACAAATGCTTTAGTATACTGAAAGCAGCGCTGGTGGAGAGCCCAGTTCTCGCTCTCTTTAATCCATGTTGTCAACTGACGCTTCTGACTACAGCCTGGGCGGGGTGTTGACGCAATTACATGCAGATGGTGTAGAACGCACCATTGCCTTTGCTTCGCGTACACTCACTGCGGCTGAAAGAAACTACTCCACAGTAGAAAAAGAGGCTTTAGCGTGCGTGTTTGCTGTGGAGAAATGGAGGCCTTACTTGTGGGGACACCACTTTACGCTACGAACGGATCACAAAGCATTAACCACGCTGCTGGCAACAAAAGGCCTGGGACGGGCTGGAATGAGAGTGGCGAGGTGGTCAGCTCGGTTGCTGTGTTTCTCATATGACATTGTGTACCGCCCTGGAGCGCAAAACCAGGCCGCAGATTGCTTATCGCGAATGCCCTTGCCCGCCTCCGTGTACTGCATCAGCTAGAATTTGTCAGAGACTGGAGATCTGTGTTTTTGTGAAAGTGTTAACAATCAGAGAGTTTAAGAATCAGGCTCTGTTGGATTGCCTATGCTCATTGTGGTCCGCTGGCTGTTCTTGGGCTCTTGCGCAATGTTCATTGTCAACCCATGCTCGGACAGACAAAGAGACTCCTGTGGTGCTCTTAAAATGTCTGGTTGTTGAAGTGGGTAACCCCGGCAGGTCAGGCCCAGAGTACTGCGGTCTCCCATATGGTCTAGCGGTTAGGATTCCTGGTTTTCACCCAGGCGGCCTGGGTTCAACTCCCGGTATGGGAAACCACGAATATCTTAGCTGCCTTTTCAGTTGAAAATACCTCATTGGCTTACATTGAGGCTCTGTTGAGTCAGCTGTGTAGGAGGTTAAACAAATTGCCACCCATCCCGTTTACGAGCCCTTCTGGTCTCCTCCTACTTTTTAGACCCTCTGCCCATCCAAACTTGAGTGGGCATGCACCATTTGACTTGCTTATTATTTTGCTTCCTGAGACCTCAGACAACAGGTGCTGGAACACAGCAGTGGCGTGCAGAGACACCTGGAGGGGCAGGTGCTTAAGTTTTGACGGGGCGCTTTTCAACAATCGCAACAAACATTTTGCTCAATTGCGATCGCTAGAGGCTAACGCTAATAGCGCTGCTGGCTATATAGCGACCGGGGGGGGATGATGGGTGGGGGTGTTGCAGAACGAGCGTTTTTAAAAAGAGCACTGTGAGCAAAAAGGGCACTTTGTGAAGAAAAGGGCAGGGTCTAAAGCCCTGTTTTTGTCTATGTGTGCAAGTGCCTGATACACAGTGTCGTGTACTGAGTGCAAAAGCACAGAAGGTGAAGCGGGGGCCTTTCCTATGACATGTCTTAACATTGTCTGACTTTATACCTACATAGAACAAAAATCTTAAACAAGCAACAGCATTGAAGTGGACAATCATGTGGCTACCAGAAGCACCTTACGATTCAGCAACGCCGTCAAAGTGACCGACACACAAGCAAGCAGCAATTTTGGACGGAGCCGCTGTAAACAAGCTTCCAACGCTCAAAGAAATATTGACCCCGACGTGATTTGAACACGCAACCTTCTGATCTGGAGTCAGACGCGCTACCTTTGCGCCACGAGGCCTGCAGGCGGCTGAGCGCCACCAGGTTCCGTCGAGCAGCCTCGGCAGACTTTTCTCACACAGAAGGTTGAATCGGCTGTGCTGTATGTGGCCAGGTAAACCTCTACGCATCTCTGGGTGGGCTCGAACCACCAGCCTTTCGGTTAACAGCCGAACGCACTAACCAATTGCGCCACAGAGATAGACGGTAGGAGGCAGGATGGTGGGGGTGTGGTGGGGCAGGGATATGCGCCGCCAGAACGAGACGTGGATTTTTTGTCACGGTTCTGGGTCTCTCGTTGGAGTCCAATCAGACCATCTTACGAGATCTACAAAAAAACATATCCCCAAAACCCTTACCCAATCGAAATGCTGGGCGCCTGCGAGCACTTCCGCCCGGCCGGGTAGAGTGAGCGGCCTCGGTTGTTCTGGCGATCTCAGGAAAGAGTTGAAGGTTGTCGATAAAACTGTCAGGAAGTCGCAAACCAATATCCAAGAGCTCATGTCGGGTGTACGATGTAAGGGCACAGCTGTTCTGCACGAACAGACCCGAGATGAGCAAGAAAAATACCACAAAATTGCAGAATCTGGAGAGACCCTGAGCCTCGCGATGTGATCGCGCCGCCATCTTGGATCATCCATCATCCTTTATATAAATATATTGTATTAATACTCGCTGCAAGGTCCACGAGCGAACCAGAGGACATTTAAAGTGGTGTCCATGGCAACGGGACATATATCTGGACAACAAACTGACCGGACCACAACAGATCATTTTTGAGGTAAGTAGCCTACTTTTACTTAACCAAAATAATTAAATTACTTTGAAAACATGGGAAAAAACCATCCATTTAATAAGTTAATAACACAATTAAATAACAAAGACAAGATATTAACTTTACAGACAATGGGTTTTCATAATTCTCCCGTCTGTTAATTCTGTTATACTGACATGTGTGGCGATTTATAAACCAAAGAAATAAATAATTACCTCTTTACCATATTTTCCTATACATTTTATTAAATTCAGGGACTTTTGCAAGCAAATAAAATTTACTGTACAGACCATTTCTTTTGGTCTTTTTATTGCGACTGTTAATTTTGTTACATCTAACTTGTGACGTCATTCGGGCTAAGTAAGCTCGAGCATCAAGTTCAAGTTGCTTTATTGGCATGACATTAAGCTAGACCGCCGCTCTCCAAGCTGCAGCATTCATCACAATTAAAAAAAAAACCCTCAAATACCAAAATGTTTCCCTTGCTTACTTCTGTTTACTGTTTAGCGTGTTGCCAAAATGTCTCCCACTTTGGATAAAAGAGTCTGTCAAATAAATGTAAATGTAACGTAATGACTTGCGCTCGCATAGCGTCTGCAATTGCTAAGCAACCAGACGGCGCTTGCTTAGGACGAGGAGGTATTTGCGCACTAACTCGGTAAAGGATTTATTAATGGATCTCTGTACAACTATGATCAGCTGTTCCTCTATCTTAAGTTCATACGGAATGATACAATGTTTACATGATACACTGTTGCTACGCATAGGGTGACGCTGATACTCACATGATAACAAACATACCCACAACCGGATGTGACGAAACTCAGGATTCAAACTTTACTTCTACTTGCGCTAGTAACAAACAAGAATAAACAAGTCTAAGGAAATCATATGTATAAATAAAATACATTAATGGTGCAAAATTCATAATTAAATAAAGTAGAACGATTTAATTTAATTCATATAACACTCAGTAAAGTTAATCGGTATAAATAAATTCATATGAAATACATCAATAAAAGGGTAAATGCTCATTATTAGTGTGGAGTAGTATATTTAAAACCAAATTAATAATAAATATATTATAAAATACATTTATGGGGGTAATAAAACGTTTGTAAACTTCATTGCATTATTCATACTACAGGACGAGGACAAAAAATATTTTAGGAAAACATGGATAAATAATAAACAACATGGATGAATATTGTAGAACAGTCTATGTAAAAAACAAATCTGTATATTTGATTGAAAAAAAAATCTATTTCAAAAAGAAAAAGATTGTAGGAAAATATGGAGATAACACTATACCGTTTTACAGGAATCATTCATAATGAGTGAGGAAAAGAAAGAAAGATCAAGACAATATCTCCGATCATGGAGAGCTGCCAATTTAACATTATTTTTTTGTAAAAAGAATAGAAAAAAGGAACACGCAGGACGATCACTCAGATCTACTGCCAATATGTCAAAATGACTCAGATGAAGCCTACAGATGTTCTACAGAAGACCACCTGTCCACAGAGGCATCATGTTCTTCTGAAGACAGTGACTGGGAGGATGATTTTGTGGAAGCCATGGACATCTGACCCAGAAGACAAAGCATCACTGGCAACAGATTTGGCTACCTGGGCATCCCAGTTTTGAATAAAAAACAATGCGGTTGACCATTTGTTAAATATTCTTTAGCGACATGGCCACACAGATCTTCCATCCACTGCCCGTACTCTCCTAAAAACACCTAGGCACATAGCATCAACACACAAATCTCAAATGAAATACTTACAGTATCCTCTGCATCAACAGTTACTGGACTGCCTGGAGAAGTACCCTGCAGACAGACTACAAGACCACAACATCATTAACTTGTCTTTTAATATTGATGGCTTACCACTATTTAAAAGTTCAGCGAAAGCCATGTGGCCTGTTCTCTGCGCCATCCGTATCAATCCTGTTGTTGTTTTCCCTACGACACTAACATGTGGAAACAAACGGCCAAGTGATCTTCATTTTCTGGATGATGTTGTTGCAGACCTGAAAGACCTCTTGTCTAAGGGCATTGAATGCAGAGGTAAAAAGTACAGTGTAAATGTTCTCTGCTTTGTCTGTGATGCTCCAGCTAAAGCTTTGGTTCGTGGCACAAAGCTGTGCTCTGGATATTACGGCTGCGAATGGTTCAACAGAGTCACCTTTCAGGACACAGACAACCTCAATCTTCAGACAGATTCATCATTTAGAAGCCAACTTCAGCCCCAGCATCAAAACAACATTTCACCACTGATTCATATGATCAAGAACTTCCCAATTGATTATAGTCATTATTATCAGTCATGCCTGGGAGTGATGAAAAAGCTACTACTTAGTTGGACCAGTGGAGCAAGAGGTGTCAGGCTTTCCATTACACAAAAACAGGAGGTGAGCAATAGGCTTCTTCACCTAAAAAGTGAGATCCCATCCATCTTTTCTCGCAAACCTCGAAGCCTGGACGAGCTGGAAAGGTGGAAGGCAACAGAATTTCGTCAGTTCATGCTCTATACTGGCAAGCTGGAACTAAAGGAATTCTAGGGGATGACATGTATCAACATTTCCTTACCTTCAGCATGGCCATGTGCTTGTTAGTATCTCCAACACTAGTCAAAAGGCATTCAGAGTATGCACAAAGCCTGATGCACTACTTTGTCTGCAGAGGAAGAGAGATCTATGGCGAGGTGTTTTTAGTGTACAACGTCCACTCTATGCTCCACATCACTGATGATGCTGTACAATTCAACGGCCTTGACAACTGCAGTGCATTTAAATTTGAAACATACCTGTTCACCATGAAGAGGATGGTACGAAGTGGAACACACCCTTTGAAGCAAATTGCCAAGAGATTAGAGGAAGGAAAGTCATATGTCCTCCAAAACTACAAAGAGAGAGAAACAATGAATGTCAGGGACAAAGCATTCTTGGTGCAAGAGAACGGCTGTGAGGTTACAGACAAAATGGAGAAAGATGGAAAAGTGCTTTGTAGGGTTTACCATAACCCCGCACCACTGTTTATGGAACCATGCCACTCTTTTCTTGTGGGAGTATACAACTACAAGAAAAATCAAACATCAATGAGATGGATCCCTAAAGAAAACATCGAAAAAAGAGCCATAAGAATTAGCCATGAAGACACAGTGACATTCATGGCTATCTTGCATCAACACGAACTTCCTTAACATTGTCTAATGTAAGATTTTTTACATTTAAAATGTAGGGATGAAACGGTTACCGGTTTTCAAGATTAAATAATCCACCAAAATCAGCAACAGTGTATCAAGGGGTGCATTGGTTTTGTTTATTACGTCGGGAGTACAAAATCAACACATAAAATCTGTTATGGACATTTGGAATAGAAAAATGTGAGACATACATAAACATTCACACCTGATCCTTTTTACTTGTGATAACTGGGCTTACCAGCATCCATTATAACTTTTAGTCCAACAATGTGCACATCTGGGGAATATAGATACTTGTATACCATGTTTAATTAAAATGTTATTTTTTTGCAGAATTTACTCACCTAAGGTTGTTTTAAACCTGACCTAGAGAAACTTACCTTACAGCCCAGCTGCACAAATGCATTACATTTGTAAAATAAAAATACTGACAACCGTGACAATTTTGATCACTATAATGTTCATACCGTTTCATCCCTAAAAACAACTTTCTAGAACAGTGTGTGGAATAAATGACTTTTTCTTTTTCTTTAGCATGTACTACATTGTAGAATTTACAGAGGAGTCATCTGTTGGGATTGTAGCAGAATGTTGGGTTTATGAAGAAGATGGGGTATAACGTTCCACAGTTCGACTCCACATTAATAATAAAATCTCGATCATGAACTTAAATTGACTTATGTTAACAAAATTCTGATTTTTTTCCCCTTCGAAATGCAGCAACAATACAGTTATTGGCCACCCAACAAAACGGGGGAAGAGAGAAGAACTTCCCGATCATGAAACTTGGCTGACAAGGAAAATACGTGTTTTTGCACAAACTGGTAAGAATTCAATCATAACAGGATTTATTTAGCACCTGAAAAAACTAGATAGTAATAGCATTTTTATTTTGTTTCCATGCCTAGATAATTTCGAGAGAGCACTTAGATGGAGCAGAACTGCAGAGAACAATTCTGCTGTGGAAAGTGATGTATGTAAAAAAAGACCCAGCAGGTTTGAGGACAGCAGTGATGGTATGAAACTTATAACGATCACAGTAATGTCCGAAAATTAATATTATTCATATTAACAAGGTGTCTCTTGTTGGACTTCTGTTTAGATGAGTATGGAAATGGTACCCTTGTGCCTGCTGTGAAGAGGAATCGACAAGGTTTGCTTTCAAATTTGTTTATGACACTAGTGGCCATTAATTGAACTGCAGCCTGTCAGTCTGGATACCTTAATACTGCACATATCTTTTAGATCCCTTTCCTCGTCTCAAGGCAACAGTAAGCACTGCAAGAAAAAGGCCAGACAAAGGTATATTATTTTCCAGTCACCTCTACTTGAGGCACATATAATTATTATTAGGGCACATCAATATATTTTAGATTAAATGTACATGTAGAATAAAACTCTGCCTGATAACACATTTGCATTTAAGCCAGGGATGCAGAACTTGATGCACAAATTGAGATGGACAAACTCAGAGCTGCAATGTTTCAAGTTGATAAATCCAACCCAGATTAATGTGGGTTAATCCGTTTCATTGCACTGGTTATCTTTTTCTCTCAACTCAAGTATAACCCTAAATCCATGATAATAAATTGTTTGTGCACAGTCAGATAAATAAGCCAATAGCATTTAAGATCAAATAAATATGATTATATTAACTAGCTTTTACTCATAACCTTAACATATGCAAGTAATACAATTGTGGAAACACTTGTAATAATAGGAATAAAGACAAGTCAAATATACTAAAAAGGTCATATTAAAAATACAAAATCATGGGGACAGTTGCATAAACTGCTTAGACTAGTCTTACAAGTAAGCTAATGTCTTTAGGTCCACTACATGCAACATTTTGTTTATGAAACTGGCCCCTGTAGTTTTCAAATAAGCCCAAAGGACTTCATGAGCTGGATCAAGTGTGTTTAACTCTATAATTGAGTTCTGCACCCCTGCACAAAAAAGTAAACCTGTAGCAGTGGCGTGGCCACAGGGGTGGCACCGGGTGGCAGCTGCCACCTTAGAAATGAGCTTTGCCACCTCAGTTGCCACCCCAAATGGCATTGCTTGACTTATAGGCACAACAGACATATTGATATAAATATATTTAAATATCATTATAAATACGTTTATTTTTTGCTTATGGCGATCAATTGTAAAACATTATTTTATCTTGCTTATCGTCAGACAGAGCAGCCTGCGCGTATCTGCAGGCTGGAGCCGCACAGTGTTGCCAAGTCCTCGTTTTCCCGGGGCTTATTTTAAACTGTAGCTGCTGGTTCTTTTTTCCGCTGGTAAAGCTGGAAGTATTTTGCTCATCAGCTGTCTTTCTTAAGAATTAATTTTTGGTAATTAATTTAAAAGTTTTGGTATTCGGTCTAAGGTCATCATTTCAACAATTGCTTAACAATCTTAGTTGCACATATAACGTAATCTGGCATCCCTAAGCAATCGTATAGAGACAGGTAATGATTAAACTACTGATTTTAAATTACGTGGAAAAATAAACTTACTATAATAACAATTTATATATAATATACATTTGTTATCTATAGCCTAATAACAAAACATTTAAAGATCTTTTTAAACAGTTGACTAGTTTTAAAATCATCTAGCTGAACATTTGTATTTAATAATTAATTTCATCTGAAATATTAAAATGTCTAAGTAAATGATAAAATGGCCTTCAAACGTGAACTATATAATTTTACTTTGGGCAGTGTTTTAAACGTCAATACGTTCAATACGTCGTTATGCGCGTATTACGCCTCCCCTCCCCCACAGCTCTATTTGTTCTGGCGCTAAAAACAATTCTGGCAATCACTGTGACCGAAGAATTATTTCTGATTTAACACTTCATTTTTGCGATTTAGATGCACAGAACCAGGTAAAGTCAATCATGTTTCTAGCTGTCTAATGTTAAAGTTAAATCGATTACATGAGCGGAGGATAGGCCCATGTATTTTTTATATACTAGCATGTTCTTTAGACTTTAATATAACTGTTATTAGTATCATGTTCTTTAAACTTACAATATAATTATGTATAAATGTATTGAAGTATATTACTAGTCATTATTGTGTTTTTAATGTGGCTGCTTATTATGCTGTGTGACAGAACGCCGATATGAAGAGGAAGGGAGATATAGACAGCTATTTCTTAAAAAAATCTTGAACTTTAAAAATAAAAGCACTTTGTGTGCAAATTTGGAAATCAAATCATTGTATTGTAGTGCTTTTCATAAGAAACATAAGATCTCTAGGTAACAAGGTAAAGTGATTTGAATGTGAGGTCATGATACAGTAAAATCATGTCATTTCTTTTAAACCATTTTAGAAATTTTATAGCTAACATACAATGAATTGTATATTGGCTTAATTCATTTAGCCCTTGAAATAAACTTAAAGCAGTTTACACTCACTTAAACAGCACAGCAGATTCCTGCTCATTAATAGTCTTATGCCTTACAATACAACTGTCTGCAGTAAGACAAACTTACTTGAGTGTTTTATACCTAGGCATTGACACCACCCCTCTTTTTGCTCTTGCCCCTCTCTTGCCACCCCATGTAAAAAATGCTGGACATGCCCCTGGGACTAACTGAATAATAAAATGGTTTATTTCGAGTCGAGGGACTGTCAGGCAAGCCAGAAAGTAAATAATTCAAGCAATTTGTGATTAAGTGCTTAGTGGAGACGCGAACCGTTTACAACGATTCAGTCCGATATGGTGAAACGGATTGACCGGTTCACTGAAAAGAACCGGCTCAAAAGAACGATTCGTTCGCGAACCGGCCATCACTAATAAAGAGTGCACTGTCGCTTTAATTGAGCGGGAGCAGGGCAGCAAAAATAGACTCGACGGCGAATTGATCGCTGCTGCTCCGCGTGCGGTATGAAAGCTCTCATCTGTTAACATGGGCGCCGAAAAAAATACGCGCTGTGTACGTATGAAACGGCCGTTACGCCGCGTGTTTTCATGTTGCACGTCTAAGCCCCGCCCCCTCGTTCTCCGGTAATCTCTCCCGCAAATGTTTCTGATGATTCACATCTGTCCCCGTGTCATTATCCCTTGTTTGTTCCTCTATTTAAAGCCCTTGTGTTTGCTGTCTTGTGTCTGTGCATTGTGTTTCTATGTCAAGTAAGTTTTCTAGTCGAGTGTATTCCGTAAAGGGGCGTTCACATTATTAGATTCAACTTTATTGTCATTACACATGTACAAGTACAAGGCAACGAAATGCAGTAACGATAACTATAACAATAACTGTAACTATAAAAAATAAAGTTTTAAAAATCGTTCTTAATTCAGGAGAATAGCGAGGTTCACACCATAACTATATCAATAAAGATACAGAGAACGATATCGTTGGGATCACTTTCAGAGCGATTTTTCCCCAGCAGATGAACGATAAAACTTTGACAGTCAATCAAATCCATTCAGCGTTCGCGCATTTAAAATGGCAGACGACACTGGAAAAACAAAACAAACCCTCTTATTAAAAATAGCTTAAAGAAAATGGATATCTGGAAAACAGTTGGTTCAACTCTTGGAATGAATGGTGAGTATGAGATACAGTAACAGTAAAAGTGTAACATAAAATCACCTCAGGTAGGCTAACCAAGCGCTAATGTTGTCAGCGCAAAATTGTCTTGCGTCCTGCAAAGTTGTAGTGAAATTTATGTAATGTTTTCATTTTACAGACGCTTGATTAGACTATAGGCCTACAAGATTCACTGTTTAGACGTATTTGAAACGCAGCACGTGAGCTTAGAATAAACATAACGTTATTGTTATCGTCCACTGGTGTGGACGCAAAAATAGTTATAGTTCCAGTTATAGTTATCGTTATAATGTGAACGCCCCTATAAGTCTCGTGTGTTTTGCCCTTGCCTCCTTGGTCTATTAATATAGTTCTTGTTTTTGTCTGTTTTGCCCCCTCGTGGGTATTTGTTTAACAGTTTTGTTAGTACGTTTTTGTTCCTGTCTTTTGAGTTTTGTTTTTATCCCCATCGTGGGTTTTTGTTTCCTGTTTTCTGGTTCTTGTTTAATTAAAGATCCCTTTTTGTCGCTGCCTGCGTCTGTGTTCTGTCTTTGCCAATTATGACAGGTATACTGTATGCATTAAAGGTGTTAAGGGGCGTTCACATTATAACGATAACTATAACAATAACTATAAAAAATGTCGTTTTAAAAATCTTTCTTAATTCAGGAGAATAGCGAGGTTCACACCATAACTATAACGATAAAGATACAGAGAACAATATCGCTGGGATCACTTTCAGAGCGATTTTTTTCCCAGCAGATGAACGATAAAACATTGACAGTCAATCAAATCCATTCAGCGTTCACGCATTTAAAATGGCAGACGACACTGGAAAAACAAAACAAACCAACCCCTCTTTTTAAAAATAGCTTAAAGAAAATGGATATCTGGAAAACAATTGGTTCAACTCTTGGAATGAATGTTGAGTATGAGATACAGTAACCAGTAAAAGTGTAACATAAAATCACCTCAGGTAGGCTAACCAAGCGCTAATGTTGTCAGCGCAAAATTGTCTTGCGTCCTGCGAAGTTGTAGTGACATTAATGTAATGTTTTCATTTTACAGATGGTTGATTAGACTATACAAGATTCACTGTTTAGACGTACTTGAAACGCAGCACGCGAGCTTAGAATAAACATAATGTTATTGTTATCGTCCGCTGGACGCAAATATAGTTATAGTTCCATTTATAGTTATAGTTATCGTTATAATGTGGCCATGCATTTAAAAAGTTAACATTATTTAATACCTTGTAGTCCAATTATGTTTTTCGCATCCAGATCAAAAATTGTTCTGCATATTAATTGTTCCTTTTTGTTGCATAAGCAGTTGCAGATTCTTGTAGTGCTTTGCACAATTTGGTCCACTGCAAAAAGTAACTGCCGCACAAGACATCACCTCCTCCATCTCCTTTAGGGTTGAAGAACAAGCCAGAAGGCCAAAAATATGCATCCCCAGTTTGTAGTGCTGTGGAATTCTACAAAGAAATCAATTAAAAACATGATTGTACTGTACATTTAATTTATGATAGCATTTAAAATAATAACACTTAAATATGTACTGTTTTTTGCAAAGATCCTTAGCATTCTTCATGATGTGACTAAGACACCTATGAAAAATGGGGTCAT
This sequence comes from Oreonectes daqikongensis, assembly GCA_026939265.1. Taxonomy (NCBI): domain Eukaryota; kingdom Metazoa; phylum Chordata; class Actinopteri; order Cypriniformes; family Nemacheilidae; genus Oreonectes; species Oreonectes daqikongensis. Next base: position 320,746 of record JAOTQM010000153.1, read on the forward strand.
CAAAAGATGCTGCAGGATGTTGTCCGGTTATTAGAAGAAAATACTTCTGCAGTAGATCCTCCAGACCTGTTTGACAGAATGCTATAGCAATTGATTGCATGAGCACAAGGGAGCCATCACATACTATCATGACAGGCCTTTTGTTTGCTCCATTGCCATACATTTTGAGCAGATCTGTTTGGAATGCCTGCAGGAATTAGGTCACAGAAGCGGTGGTGTGGTCACAATTGACGTAGGTTGCCACTGGCAATGGTGATGCACCCTTAGATGGATTTCTTACCACCAGCTCATATACAGGTGCTGGTCATATAATTAGAATATCATCAAAAAGTTGATTTATTTCACTAATTCCATTCAAAAGTGAAACTTGTATATTATATTCACTCATTACACACGGACTGATATATTTAAAATGTTTATTTCTTTTAATTTTGATGATTATAACTGACAACTACTGAAAATCCCAAATTCAGTATCTCAGAAAATTAGAATATTACTTAAGTCCAACAAAAAGAAAGGATTTTTAGAAATCTGGGCCAACTGAAAAGTATGAACATGAAGAGTATGAGTATGTACAGCACTCAAATACTTTTGTCCGAATTACTGCAGCAATGTGGCGTGGCATGGAGTCGATCAGTCTGTGGCACTGCTCAGGTGTTATGAGAGCCCAGGTTGTGCTGATAGTGGCCTTCAGCTCTTCTGCATTGTTGGGTCTGGCATATCCATCTTCCTCTTCACAATACATCATAGATTTTCTATGGGGTTAAGGTCAGGCGAGTTTACTGGCCAATTAAGAACAGGGATACCATGGTCCTTAAACCAGGTACTGGTAGCTTTGGCACTGTGTGCAGGTGCCAAGTCCTGTTGGAAAATGAAATCTGCATCTCCATAAAGTTGGTCAGCAGCAGGAAGAAGGAAGTGCTCTAAAACTTCCTGGTATATGGCTGCGTTGACCTTGGATCTCAGGAAACACAGTGGACCAACACCAGCAGATGACATGGCACCCCAAACCATCACTGACTGTGGAAACTTTACACTGGACCTCAAGCAACGTGGAAAAGTTTAAGCCTGTCCATGTGTTTAAGACCTGTAATAAGCAAAATGAGCAGACAAATAATGGTCTTTGTCTGTTGTTAAATGCTAAAATTTCTAAACAGTTAACACAATTACATGTCAGGATAATAAAACAAAGCTATAAGATGTTGAAAAAGATCTTTTAGAAATTGATATGATGTTAAATCATACCCAGTGTAATCTAGAAATCATAATTAAATATAAACATTGTATTGATTAGTAATTTGCGATTTGTATATTCACCAGTTTTTCCCCTTATTTCAGGTTTTAAAAGCTTAAAACTAAACCATATGCTTAAGACCTGATCTCTGTCTCTACCAAAGTTAAACCGTTAACACAACAGCCATCAATACCCCTGATCGTAGACACACAGACAGAAGACATTTACATTAACATTTACGCATTTGGCAGACGCTTTTATCCAAAGCGACTTACATTACATTGTACTACACATTTGTACATTTTGTATAGTAATCAAGTGGGGGTTAGGTGCCTTGCTCAAGGGCACCACAGCCGTTACCCACCAGCCCTGAGAATCAAACCAGCAACCTTCTGGTCATGAGTCCAACTCTCTAACCACTGGGCCACGACTGCCTTAGAAGACTGTCATCAGATGCTTAGATGCTTATCATTAGATTATTTCATCAGATGCTTATAGCCATCCCAGCATCACTCCATGCACGAGTAAGTCATGACAGAAAGGAAAACACATATTTGTTTAATGATTCTTTAACTTTTAAACACTTGATACCTATACCTTTGTCAGAATACATTGCATTGTTCAGCCTAACAAAAAAGCTCACATTTTGGAGCAAGACATGTCAGGGGCATATCCTTTAATAAAAAAAAGTAGTAGTTTGTGACACAGCAGACCCCAAAGTCTCAATACGAAGAAACATCACAGACATAATCTTTTAATTAATCTCTAGCACAGCACCAACAGTCAAGTATCATGCTGTGTTAGGGGACTGGGACCCCCAGCTGGCAGGATGGACAGGAGGGGGATTCATCTTTTGTCCCAGTGGGTAGAGGGAAGTGAGGTATACACAGCAACAGGTTGTAAAGTACCAAAGCTAAGCTTTGATTACCAGATCATAAAATACACAAACATAAACTTTGTTTAGGAAATGTTGACAAGAAGCCAGACCCCAAAGTCTCAATACGAATGAACCATCTCACACACACACGCACGCACGCACAGGGGGAAAGCATCTTTTATGGTGGAGGGGGTGGGAGGGGTGTGTATGTGGGGTGACAAGCAGCATAGCAGGAACTTAATTTCAACTTAACAACTGGACTGCATGCATCACTATTCAACTCAGGCATGTTTTTTTTTTTAAACTTAAAACCCAACTTCAAAATACTATTTTATTTATCATTAGTGCTTCTTATTTCTTAACTTTTTTGTATTGTTTCATTCAAAGACATTAGGGGACAAATCAACCCCAGAAGACTGCTTTGTTTTGAGAGGTGGGGAGGGGTGTGTGTAGATGGAAAGGGACAGAGCATACACCCCCACATAGCTGAAACTTCATTTCATCAGTGCTTCTTATTTCTTCATCTGGTTTATTGTATTGTTTCATTCATAGACATTATGGTCAAATACCCATGTAGGCTCAACGGATGTGAAACACTGAGGCCTGGATAATATCATTGCATCAACAACAAGGGGTCAACATAGAAACACACACCGGATGGACGATCAAAGGGTATCATAAAATACACGTACAGGATGAACTATCAAAGGGGTCATAATCGGACACCTGGTAGGGGGCAATAAATTGGGGGTAATAAATCACTTTTTGACATAATAATAAGTGTATAATATTTACTACTCCAGTGTTCACGATTGCAGGCTTTTAACGCTGTGTCTTTTAAAACCAAAACTGCAGAAAGGATGCAATTATTCCCTTTGCAATTATATTAGTCCATTCAAGGCCTTGAAAAACCCTTCCTTTTGGTGCTGCCTTAATGAATGCCATTCGTTTTCTTCAATTAAAAGAAAGAGGGTTGAGATGGCAAAGGATTTAGATTCTTCCTCACTGTTTGTATAGTTCCCTCGTCAGAAGTCTGTAATAAAGGAAAACAAATACAAACTGTCCATTACTTAACAGTATATCCTTACCTCTCTATACATTAGACATGTAGCTGACATTCTATATATAATTCTATAATTCTATATATATAGTAATTATAATTCAATAAATTACTTTAGCATATTTGAATACTTTTTCTAAAGTAATATGCATCTTTAATAGGTTATTACTGTGAAAAGTGAATAAACAACTTCATATACCCCATATTAAAATAAATCCACAACGGAGTCACTTTGACCTAGTGTAAAAGTGGCTATTGTAAGAGCGTCTTCCGGTAGAACTGGTTACACCAGCATACTAAAGTATATGCACCTAATTATAATTCTCGTATGATACATTTAATAAAATGCGAGTTAACCTTTTCACTTGTGGAAGCACAATTTGATTCCAAGTCATAAAGGACCACATGTTAGATGACCGTCAGTCTTACTCACCATTATGTCCTGAAAACAGAGAGAGGATAGGTCATTTCTAAACAAATGTCTTTACAAATAGGTCACTTTCACTTTTACACAAAGTACACAGAATATAAAACAAAATAAGTCACCATTTTGATAGATGGACATTCAGCATCTTTTTGGCAAGGGGACAAATGACTGTGTCCAACATGTTGGTCATCCTAAGTATTTGAAAGTTAAAAATAAAATGAAAGTAATTTAAGAAAATTGAAAATACTGTTATTCAATTTAATTTTATTTATATAGCGCTTTTCACAATGAGTATTGTTGCAAAGCAGCTTTACAGGAGAAAGCAACAGAAAAAACATAAGGTAAATATTATTAAACCTTTAAATTAATTTAATAAAATAAAATAACTATAAAACTATAAAAGCAGTCTCCCGGTGAGCAAGCCAACACGGCCCTGTGGCGAGGAACCCAAACTCCAAATGATAAATATATGGAGAAAAAAACCTCGGGAGAAACCAGTCTCAGTCGGGAGGGCCAGTTCTCCTATGACATGTCACAGCTGTACTAAGTGACTTTGATTAACATTATAGAGAAAACGATTATCATAGAGAGCCTATTAAATGTAATAGGGAAGTAGATTTTGTTACATTTGTTATAAGGAATGTTATATGCAGAAAACGGAACTGTGATGGCATAATGTAACTGAATGCAGCTGTGACTTCAAACTGCTGTCATGTGATGTAAGTTTAGCATTTAGTACTAAGTATTGTAATACTGTTAGCATTAATATGACAACAATTAGACCATCGTTGATCTTGGTTGGTGATGGGGTTGCATGAGCTGGAGCTGGGATGGTCAGTCAGGCAGAAGGTTATCACAGGAGGGTGGAACCGGGTGTTTGGCTGGAGCTGCTGTAACCTCTAGTTAGGGATGACTAGAGGTTATCCACTACTGTGTTAAACATTGATATGAGAAGTAAAACCCAAGGAAAATAATTAGGATATAAAAAGAAAGGAAAGGACATGAATATACATGCAAAATGAATAATGAATAAATGTTTACAGATAGGCTACATATAACTGATTATAAAAAATGTTAAGATAAATTTTAAGAAAATAATGCACTCTGAGGACGTTTTGATATAATGTTATGTGAAATAACAAAACTGAACTGCAATTTTAGAACAAATTCCAAATCGCATAAAAAAGTTAATCTACTGTCTGTGCTTTTCTTGTATTTTTTACATTACATTTTGAACAGCAGCGAACCCTACTGTTAAAACGGCTCACAAAGAAGAACCCATTGAAAATGTCATGTCAACCCTCAAGGAATAGTAATAATAGCAGTACAAAATGCCAGACATGATCAATGTTGTAATGTAATATTGACAGTTTCACCTCGACTTTTCTCTCAAAATCTACAGTAAAAACATGTGTAAATTGACATGTACAAAGTCGGGGTCGTCTCGAAGCAGAACCCATTGAAAAGTTCATGTCAACTGTGAAGCAATTTTAATAATACAGACATCCCACCTCTCCCGGCAGTTCCGGGAGTCTCCCGCAAATTTGTAGTGTCTCCCGGAAACCAGAGGCAAGATAGAGAATAAGCAAAAAGAGTGCCTGGCTGCTCAGAGTCTTCCATTACATTAGTCCCCATTGCCTTGGTAATCTATTTTTGTTGATGCCATGGTGGCAGTTAGATTATTAAGTAATGTATTACTAAATATATATGTATCAGGTAATAAAATACTTTATTAGTAATTTCCACATCTTTCCAAAGTCGCACATCTTCCTTTTTAGCATTAAAGATGATAAGGGTTGAGAATAAAAGCTGAACCTGACTGATTACATGTGGAAAAATGACAAGATGCTTACCTGATGAAGCTGTGAAAATGTAATGGGTTACATTTTTTTTCTTATTTCTATTGTTTAGTTGCATACTCCTCTGAACAATTGTATACAGGGCTTCTGATACAGGCACACATTGACTTGCATGACAGCATCACTCAAAACTACGGCTACACGACTACATGATCCACCAAAGTTGCTCTAATATCATCTTAAATATTGTTCTGTGCATAGCCTCTTTGACCACGTCCTACTCCTCTCTCTCTTTGTCTTCTTCTACCTCTTTCTCTTGCTCTCCATGCTTGCAAAGTTCTCAAAATAGATCAACTGAGGCCTATTTGTGGCTGGCTGATAAGTGTTCAGTTTTGGAAGTAAGTATTTTCAGGTGTGTGTCTAAGTGTTTTCAATCACCCAATTGTTTTGTATTTTGAATAGATTTGTTTTTCCAATGGTACCCATGAGATTTAATTTATGAACGAAGTGTCTTATGTATAAAATAGTGTGTAGTGTGCAGGAGCAAGTGTGTTGCAGAATTGCAACTAAAGTGCAAAACAGCGCTTTTGTTTAAGGTGTGATAACAAAAGCTTCAAGCTTTGTTACTTTGGTCTAAGCATGTGTCTATAGTGTTCAAGCAATGGGCAAAAACTGTAATGACCATCCCAGATTTTCCAACATGTTTCTACCAGCATACTCTCCATTCCTCAGCCCTATAGAGGAGTTTTCTCCGCTTAGCGGTGGAAAGTTTATGATCAAAATCCTTACAAACTTGTAAACCTTTTGCAAGCAATGTTGGAGGCCTGAGTCGATCCAAGGCTGGATAAAACACAGCAGAGCATATTTCCCTCCCTGCCTTGCAAGAGAAAACATTTACTGTGATGTAGATGAAGGTATGTGGCCTGATCCTGCCCAGAGACGAGATGCTGAGGGTGCTGAGGATGTTGATAGGTAGCTGAGTTTTATTATTTTATTTACTGTAACTGACAGTACACCGTATTGTGTTGTATACTGAGTTGATTTGTTCCTTGGATTTTTTTGGAAAGTGTATATAATATTATAGTACTTGAATTAAAAAAAATGTTTCCCCTTGTATTTTATTGTACCTTATCCTTACCACTGATTTCTGATTACCTATACAAGGTTTTAATAGCAGTGTTTTGAATTGATCTCACTGGTGTTTTCTAGACAGTGGACTAGTCTGTCTAGTTGTTAGGTTTGTGCATCATCTGAGGCCAAAGTTAGATTTTGATGGAAGAGAATATGATTTTGACTAGAATATTTGATATTGACCTGGAAGTCTGAGGTTTGTACAAGTTGGTGTGTAGTTCTGAGAATGTGTTTATAGTTGTGAGAAAGTTGTGAATTGGTTCATGAATTGTGTGTTAGCAATCGAGAAAAACTGTAATAATGTCTAATATGTTTAATAATTAATAAATAATCATTTTGGATGGGCAACCCACAAAAAAACAGTATCAAAACAGGGTCAGTTGTTATTTTTTAAAGTTTTCTACATAATGATATATAGGCTATGTCAAGTGTTTTAAGTACCATGTAAAATCATCACAGAAAACATTCATACTAGTCAAATTCATTTTTGTATGTTAGACACATATTATGTTGATTATTGGTACACACATTGCAATATTTTTAACGTCGATTTATAAGTATTTTATTGACCTTCTACAACCATTTAGCATTAAACATTGTTTCAATGTTAGATAAACGTTGAACCATCAACGTATATAATTTCAACCAAATATCAACGTTGAAGGTCGGTCGGGTGCCAGCTGGGTCAATAACTTAATACTAATACTTAATACATATAGGAATTTATAGTTTCTTTAATGTTACTTATGTTTCTCTTTCCTATTTCTTCTGTGCTTCTCTGTAATAACTGTACTGTGTGTGTGTGTGTGTGTGTGTGTGTGTGTGTGCGTGCGTGCGTGCGTGCGTGCGTGCGTGCATGTGTGTACTTGTGAGTGCACTTGGGAGTGCATGTGTCTGTCTGTGTTTTGTGCGTGAGTGTGTGTGTGTGTGTGTGTGTGTGTGTGTGTTTTGTGCGTGAGTGTGTGTTGTGTGCCTGTGTTTTCTTACATGTGCGCTGTGTGAGCATGAGCGAATCTTTTTTGGGTGGTATGTGAAATTGGGGTGTATTTATTCATGTTGTTGTTCTTTCTTTCCTTTTATAAATGTAATGTTTTGTTGATAGTCATTTTGTTTCCTGTACAGCTTCTTTGTAACAATGAAAATTGTAAAAAGCGCTATATAAATAAACTTGAGTTGAGTCACATATAAAACATTCTGTCAGGGGTGCCCCGTTCGATTGAATCTAAAACATCTCTTTCTTTCTTAATGCACAAGCATTCTTATCAAAACACTATTAAAAACAAATAAAGAATAAAGAAAAGTAACTAAAAGAGTCAAAAGCCCATGCAAAACAAACACTGATCACAATAATGGTACCATGTGTTTAAGGATACATGGTGCAAAAAGTATACATCAAGAAATGATTGTTGTTTCAATATCACAATTAAACAAGTTAGAAGTTTCCTCAGAGTGTGTTGTGTTATCACTGTGAAACTCAACAATGGTGACAATCAACAAACGAAAGCTTCATGCTGCAATGCAAATGTTAAAGAGAACAATGGCAACAAATGAAGCTTTCATGATTTCTCCTTTAATGCACTGTTGTCAGCATGTATAGATGTGTAAGTGTGAATCAGAGAATGGGCATTAATGACAGAGACGCTCTGTCTGTCAACACCTTTCAGGTCATTAAGTCAAGATAACTTTCTGATGTCCCGCAGTCACTTTAACCGTCTGTGAAAACTTCATGTGAAATGTAAAATAGCTTTTCTCAAAGTATCTTCAAAAGGTTTTTTTTTATTCAGTTATTCAAAGTCTGTATAACCAGCAGTAAAATGTTAACCAGGTTCGCTCCATAGACTCATAAATATTTGTAAAATACATAATACAAACAAAAGAAAAATATAAACTTTGGCATTTTAAAATTGTAACTCATGTAAGGCCATACAGAAAAATGATTTATGAAGATTTATGTAAAACACATGTTCATGTATGGTTTCCACAGATATAACAGCCCAACCAAAGGAGACACTGATCCCCCTAATAGTAGTGCTAAATATGTTATGTTATCCATATATGACCATGTGTTCATTTGAAGTCAAAGTCAGCTTTATTGTCAATTCTGCCACATGTACAGTACATAACAAATGGAGGATTGAAATTGCGTTACTCTTAGACCCTAGGTGCATACAGATAACACAGAATAATCATATATGAAAAAAAAAATATATATATATATATCAAATGATGTGGGAAGGGGTGGATGGGGTTCAGTGTTCAGAGGTGCGTGTAGCAAGAGAAGGGAGGGAAGGCAGGGTCGGAAGGGAGTTAAGCTTCCTGACTACCTGGTGGAAGCTTCTTTAGCTATATATGAATCATATATTTATGTGTTTGGGAACATGTTTGTGACATACACTATATTGCCAAAAGTATTGGGTCACCCTATCTAATAAACAGGTTTGATGACTTTAGTAAAACAAGTCATTAAAGTGGAGTTTTTGTCTCAAAGACTGCATTTAAAGTCACATCAAAAGGTGTTCAGCTGGGTTCAGGACTTGGTTTTATGCAGACCAGTCAAGTTCTTCCACACTGACTGAATCAATGATTTCTTTCTGAATCTTGTCTCATACACAGGGTCATTGTCATAATGGCATAGAAAAGGGCTCTTCCCAAACTTAGAAGCACACAGTTCCATAGAATATCATGATATGCTGCAGCATTAAGATTTTTACTCATGGAAATTACTAAAGTCATCAAACCTGTTTATTAGATAGTGACCCAATACTTTTGGCAATATCGATTCTCAGGTCTGGCAGGTAACGGCTGAGATGCCCTTGAGCAAGGCACCTAACCCCCACTTGCTTACTATACAAAATGTACAAATGTATAGTACAATGTAATGTAAGTCGCTTTGGATAAAAGCGTCTGCCAAATGCATAAATGTAAATGTAAATGTAGTGTATATAACATCAATTTTTGTAATATTTTGAAATATATGTTGCGTACATGTACAAGTATTATACATATATTTGTATACCCGTGGAAACCATACATGAAAATGTATGTTGTGTTTTACATATATTTCTATATATTGTTTTCTGTATAAAAGTAGAACGTGCAAAAACTATGTAAAAAGATGCAGATTATCACATAGCAGCAATGTGCTGTGTGCAGGTGACAGTATTCACTATAAAAAAAATACTGTGGACTATTAAGTCAAGTTTTGGAGTACTTGATGACGTTTTAGCATCGTCTGAAGTTGATGTCCTGCAGAGAGAGTTGGAGCTGTTCCCATACCACACTGAGTTAATACACATTTTCTATAGCGCCTCAATAAAAAAAAGTTATCAGGATGGCCTAGATGTGCGCTTGGTATCTCTTCTTAATGCGGGGATTTTTTCAACCCAGCATGGGGTCAGAAAGAGACTATTGGGTTAAATTTCCCTAAAACCTTTTTTAGATTTAACCTTAAAATGGATTAAAAACAACCCAGCATTTTTCTAGATTTTTCCACCTAATTTTACTACAAACGTTTTCACTATTCAAACTGTGCCAATGGTCTAAAAAAATCCTTAATAAAGTTTAATATGTGATCTGGTTGTTTTATTTGTGATCAATTTTTTTAAATGCTTACTTATATAAGCACAACTTAATGGTCTATTTTAATGCGCCATTTGAAGTGGACATTATTATCGAGTAAATATGTTTGTTGTATGTACAATAATGTATTACTAAAACATAAACACAGCCTTTGTTTATTTCATGCAATCAGTAAAAACATGAGCACAGTTACATATCTTCACATTGTCAATGCACCAGTTATGAATAATGTAGAAGTGAAAGTTTTCTGACATCTACACATTATATAATAAAATGAACGCAGACTCAGAACATACCTGCAAACCTTACGAAACAAACAAGCATTTCCCCTAAACAGTGTTTGTCAAAAACAGGAGCGGCTCGAAGTGTTTTTTACGGGAGCATTTATTTAATGGGAAACATTGGTCCACGGTGGGACACTCTGCGGCATGAATTTTTCGAGCGGCCTGTATTTATTATGTAGAAATGATTTAAAATGTCTCTGTAAAGAAACGGATTGGCTAAAGCTCCTGTTACACTGAGCGCAGTAATACGGCTTCAGGACGTCATGCACCACCTCGTGTTTCTTCAGATTGCCTGCCCTACTGAAAGTCTTTCCACACTGAGAACAGACGAACGGTCTCGCGCTGGAGTGACATTTCATGTGAGTGGTGATGTAAATTCTCCGACTGAAAGTCTTGCCACACTCTGGACACGTGAAAGGTTTTTCTCCTGTGTGAATGGTTATGTGTTCTGTCAGGCTCTTTTTATATCTGAAACCCTTTCCGCAATGCTGGCAGGTGAACGGCTTCACCTCAGCGTGAACGTTGGCATGTAACTTTAAGCTGGATTTTTGCGTGAAGCTCTTTCCGCAGTGCAGGCAGGTGAAAGGTTTCTCTCCGCTGTGTATTCTAATGTGATCTCTGAGGCTTCCTTTAGATGTCATAGTCTTTCCACACTGATGGCAGCTGAAGCCCAAACTCTTCTTGCCTCCAGTTTTTTGAGCTCTTTTTCGTGAATGTGAAGATCCTTCTCCATGTGTGAATTGGTCTTCTGTCAGATCTAAAATGAACACATCGATTGTCAAAAATAAAAATAAAATTGACGTGAAATAGCTACAATTGACCATGTAGTGGAATATCACCAACAAACAGATTTTGATTTTGATTTTGTTTACCTCAGTTTTGATAAACAAATGACTCGTGGCTACATTTAAACTAATTTCCCTGATAGCAAGCAAGCATTTAATCAATGTTAAGAATTGTTGATTTGTTAATGTTAATTGCATCCTCAATTAAAGAGATCGTTCATCCAAAAATCAACATTTTGTCATTTTAACAAGACCACCACGGTGGTGCTCTCATAGAATGACAGGGTCGAGAAAAATATTTTGATTAAACTCGTTATTTTGGTTTCATAAAGTATTCTCATTGCTTCATAAAAATTCACTTGAACCACTATGATCAGATAGTCCATTTTAACCATGTGTTTAGTAGTTTTCTGGCAGTGAGAATTACCCTGATGTCTATGAGGAGGCCTGGAAACCTCTCAGATGTTATAAAAATATCTTTATTTGTGTTCGGAATACACTGTGAGGTGTTAAAATGTGTAGATTTTTGCATGAACTATCCCTTAAATGTTGACATTTCAACAAACCACCATGATTGTGCTAAATGTTTGCTTTAGTTGAGTTTTCTTTAGCAGTTTTTGTCTGGTCGTGGTCTTATTCCTGTTAGTTATCCAAACAACTTTTCATTGTATTATTAATGCATGAATGTTCTGTGTTATTACAAGCAGTGTTATGGTTAATAAACAGTATAGACTAATTGTTTTTTGAAGAACTCTAAAGTGCAAAATTGGTAAAAATATATAAAAAAGAAAGATTCATGCTGCAATGCACGCTGGGTAACATCCTAGTACAAAACTGATATTGATTCAATGCCATTAACATTGACAAATCAACAATCAATTAACATTGATTCAATGGTTCTCATCTGCTCTCTTGCTATCTGGGTGTATTTCTTATGTCACAGCTTGTAGATTTTTCGAAATTTCTCTGTATAATGGGAAATGGACACCAACCTCTTTGTTCTTCAGTGATGTCATTGTTCCCTCTGTATGGTTCTTCATCACACATGTTGTCGCTCATGTTTTATCTTCTATGATTCGGCTCTTCACAGCTCATCCCAGTGAACACTTCTTCTCACTGTGTTAAAACTGCCAGCATTTATTGATGGATGTGAATGTGGGAGTGGCTTCACTGAAGGCTTGAATCTTGATGTAGGAGTGGCTTTGATGGGTTCAGCATCAGATGTTGGCTTTGTTCAAATACCCACACTTGTGGTCTTTGCACTTGATTACTTACATCATGTACAGTATTTCCTGATTTTGGCCCAAGTGTCTGATGGGAGGATCCCAAGCAAGTATGTTGTATTTCTAACCCGATGGAACGCAAACATGTAATTATTGTGGTGTTTCTAGTTATGTGATAAAAAGCAGTCTTACAAAATACATAACATATTTCTGGAGTTTTCACCAATAAAATGTCAACACTTTGCATTTTATATGCAATATGTAATATATAGCAGATAAGTCAAATTTATTTTTATAGCACTATAGCGTTTTTATATTTATTTGTATTGTATCAAAGCAGCTGTAAAAAACCCAAAAGAAAAACATGTTATCCAAATGTAGAATAAATGAAGGTATAATAGTATAAATGACAAAGGAAAGCTTTCCGCAAAATATCGCGAGCAGGGACGGATTATGACTTTGGGAACATCATTTTGATAACAAAATTGGCACATGCCAACTTGCTATTGAAAACAAAAGCTGCCTTCTTGATCTTCTGATTGGCACTGACATTGATGATCATGAGTTGCATGCGCTGTGCATAAAGTTCTAATTTTTGGCACTCATGCAAGAGACACTTCAAAAAGGCACGAGACGAAGGCTCTGTGCATGACTTCTGCACACTTATATTACACAGTGCTTTTCACAACTGCAAAAACTATCAATTTATTCCACACTATTTTATTGATAAAATAATATTACAAATATACACATATTCAATTTGCCACGTGCGTTAATCCATCTCTGATCGCGGACAAAGTGTCTAAGCATATAATCAATGTATATAAAGATGTTGTTAATCTAGCATTTCAATTTCAATTAACTTCAGATATGATTGATGCTGTTATGTTTCAAAAGCAATCACGCAGATAATAGATATTGATGAGTGTGATATTTCACTGCTATGGAGGACGAAACCTGCAAAACCCATAGATAAATATATATGCGAATAAATAAATAAACATGTGTATAAATACACAAATTCTTGGAGAAATACATTTGTGGTATTTAGCGATAAATAAATGCATTTATGTACAATTTTTGTATAACACACTGGCATGTGAAAGTAGTAAATATTATACACGGAATGTCAAAAAGTGATCCATCATCCGGTGTGTGTTTTTATGTTGACCCCTTGGTTGTTGATACAATGATTTTATCCAGTCCTCACTGTTTCACGCCCCCCCCCCCCCCCCGATCCTACATGGGTATTTGACCATAATGTCTGTGAATAAAACAATACAAAATGAGATAAAGAAATTAAAAAAATAAATAATGAAATGAAGTTCCAGTCACCCTACCTACAAAGCCCCCCCGAGTCTGAGTTGAAGTGTGAAGCATGCAGTCCAGTTGTTAAATTGAAATGAAGTTCCTGCTATGCTGCTTGTCACCCCACCTACCCACCTCCCCTCCCATGCTTTCACCTGGCCAGCATAGTGTGAAAGTCGTCTGCTCTGGGTGATTTGTAAATGAGAGTAAAATGTTAATGTGTGTGTGTGTGTGTGTGTGTGTGTGTGTGTTTCTTTGTATTGAGACTTTGGGATCTGGCTTCTTATCAACGTCCCCCTAAACCAGTGGTTTTCAACCTTGTTCCTGGGGACCCACTGCTATGCACAATTTGTATATCTCCTTAACTGGCACGTTTGCTTCAGTTCATTGTTTTCTACCTTAATGAGCAGATAATTTGAATCAGGTGTGTTAGATAAGGGCAAGATGCAAAATGTGCAGAGCAGTGGGTCCTCAGGAACAAGTTTGAGAACCACTGCCCTAAACCATACCTGTCAACAAATGGGGGGGGGGGGGGGGGGGGTAGGGGTTGGGATGGGGGTTAGTGGTGAATTCCAGTAGTAAATAGGATACATGTCAAAAAGTGATTTATTACCCCCAATTTATTGCCCCCTGCCAGGTGTCCACTTTTGACCCCTATGATTGTGCATCCTGTACGTGTATTTTATGATACCCTTTGATCGTCCATCGTGTGTGTTTCTATGTTGACCCCTTGTTGTTGATGCAATGATATTATCCAGGCCTCAGTGTTTCACATCCGTTGAGCCTACATGGGTATTTGACCATAATGTCTATGAATGAAACAATACAATAAACCAGATGAAGAAATAAGAAGCACTGATGAAATGAAGTTTCAGCTATGTGGGGGTGTATGCTCTGTCTCTTTCCATCTCCACCATAAACGATGCTTTCTCCCTGTGTGTGTGTGTGTGTGTGTGTGTGTGTGTGAGAGAGAGTCATCTGCTCTTGGTGAATGAGAGAGATTTAAAGTAAAATGTTAATGTGTGTGTGTGTGTGTGTGTGTGTGTGTGTGTGTGTGTGTGTGTGTGTGTGTGTGTGTGTGTGTGTGTGTGTGTGTGTGATGTATTCTTTGTAATGAGACTTAGGGTCTGGCTTCTTATTAATATCCCCTAAACAAAGTTTATGTTGTGTATTTGATGATCTGGTATTCAAAGCTTAGCTTTGGTACTTTACAACCTGTTGCTGTGTATCCCTCCCTCCCCTTCACCCACTGGAGCAAAAGGTGAATCCCCCCTGCAAGCCTGACAGAGAGGTCAGTCTCCCAACACAGGATGAAAATGCTTTACTGTGGGGTTTCTGGCATCTTATCAACGTGACCCCACAAACAAAAGTTTATGTTTGTCAATTTTATGACTCACAAACCCCATCCTGCCATCTGGGTGTCCCTGTCTCCCAACACAGCATTATACTTGACTGTTGGTGCTGTGCTAAAGATTAATAAAAAGATTATGTCTGTGATGTTTCTTCGTATTGAGACTTTGGGGTCTGCTGTGTCACAAACTACTTTTTTTATTGAAGGACATGCCCCTGACATTTTTTCTGTTAGGCTAAACAATGCAATGTATTCTGACAAAAGGCATAGGTATCAAGTGTTTAAAAGTTAAAGAATCATTAAACAAATATGTGTTTTTCCCTCCTGTCATGACTTACTCATGCATGGAGTGATACCGGGTGTCTACCAAGCATTTGGTAAAAGGATATAAGTAGTAAATAGGATACACTGAATGACAAAAAGTGATTTATTACCATAATTTATTGCCCCTGCCAGGTGTGCACTTTTGACCCCTATGATTGTGCATCCTGTACGTGTATTTATGATACCCTTTGATCGTCCATCCGGCGCGTGTGTTTCTATGTTGACCCCTTGTTGTTGATGCAATGATATTATCCAGGCCTCAGTGTTTCACATCCGTTGAGCCTACATGGGTATTTGACCATAATGTCTATGAATGAAACAATACAATAAACCAGATGAAGAAATAAGAAGCACTGATGAAATGAAGTTTCAGCTATGTGTGGGTGTATGCTCTGTCCCTTTCCATCTACACACACCCCTCACCACCCTTCAAAAACAAAACAGTCTTCTGGGGTTGATTTGTCCCCTAATGTCTATGAATGAAACAATACAAAAAATGTTAAAGAAATAAGAAGCACTAATGACAAATAAAATAGTATTTTGAAGTTAGGTTTAAAGTTTTAAAATACCTTTTAAAAGTATGCATTAAATAGTGATGCATGCAGTCCAGTTGTTAAGGTGAAATGGTGTTCCTGCTATGCTGCTTGTCACCCCGCATAAACACCCCTCCCACCCCCTCCTGAATGAAAGAGAGTTAAAGTAAAATGTTAATGTGTTTGGGTGTGTGTGTGTGTGTGTGTTTGTGTGTGTGATGCTTTCTTTGTATTGAGACTGGCTTCTTTGGTCTGGCTTCTTATTAATGTCCCCTAAACAAAGTTTATGTTTGTGTATTTGATGATCTGGTAATCAAAGCTTAGCTTTGGTACTTTTACAAACTGTTGCTGTGTATCCCTCCCTCCCCATCTACCCACATGGCAATAGGTGAATCCCCCCTGCAAAGGTTGACAGAGAGGTCAGTCTCCCAACACAGGATGAAAATGTTTTACTCTGGGGTTCTGGCATCTTATCAACGTGACCCCACAAACAAAAGTTTATGTTTGTAAAATTTTATGACTCACAAACCCCATCCTGCCATCTGGGTGTCCCTGTCTCCCAACACAGCATGATACTTGACTGTTGGTGCTGTGCTAAAGATTAATTAAAAGATTATGTCTGTGATGTTTCTTCGTATTGAGACTTTGGGGTCTGCTGTGTCACAAACTACTATTTTATTGAAGGACATGCCCCTGACATTTTTTCTGTTAGGCTAAACAATGCAATGTATTCTGACAAAAGGCATAGGTATCAAGTGTTTAAAAGTTAAAGAATCATTAAACAAATATGTGTTTTTCCTTCCTGTCATGACTTACTCATGCATGGAGTGATACCGGGGTGTCTACCAAGCATCTGGTAAAAGGATATAGCTTTTGCTTAAAGTATGAAATAAGCCCATGATGTATCCATGTGTCTGATAGTCTTCTGTCTATGTGTCTATGATCGGGGGTATTGATGGCTGTTGTGTTAACGGATTTAAACTTTTAAAACCCGAAAAACTGGTGAATATACAAATCGCAAACCACTATTCAATAAAATGTTTATATTTAATTATGATGTCTAGAGTACACTGGGGGTAAAACAATTTAACATCATATCAATTATCGGAGGTATTGATGGCTATTGTGTTAACAGATTTAAGCTTTAAAACCCCCGAAATAAGGGTAAAAAACTGGTAATTACGATTTCATTCATTCATTTTCTAAAAATAAAGTTTTGTTTTTAACATCCTGACAACATGTTTATTTTATAATCAACTTAGTCAAATAATGTATTTGCTGACTGTTGCATACAGACGTCACAATGGCAGGGTTTTTAAATGTAGCTTCAGTTAAAAGAGTTGTGGCTGCCTTTATGTTAATAGGTTAAAGAGTTTAACCTACACCCCCACAATCACTTTTCACAGCTTAACCCATGAGACTGTCATGAGACTAGAGGAACTGCTTCTTTTTAGTTTTCAAACCTCTTCATCGCCATTATTTTGTGTTGGACATCTGAGCAAGGAAACTCAAGAAGTAGAAAATTACATTCCATCTCAACAGTAAGTTTTTCTGTTTCTTTTTATTTAAACTTATAAGTGTTCAAATGTTTTGTTTTTTAAGTTTTGCTTCAGATCTAAACTTTACACGCACAAAGTATAAGCATGTTTTTATTTAATCGTCTTATTTGTACACGTTTCCCTCAAAACATGTACGGAACATACTCTATTTTCTTAGACAAAGCAACTGAACATATTAAAATAGTTTATTTAATTGACTTATTTGTATGTTTTTCACTTGAAGCGTGCACTGAATATTTTCTGACACAAAGTAACTGTATGTATAAATTGATTTTTATATTTTCGCCTAGACAGATCTGACAGATTGTGTGCCGGATTGTGCATTACAGGTAAGTTGTAAAATGTAGATTCATTTAAGAACATCCAAGAACTAGATTGTTACCTCTACTATTAGCCTAGTTGTTATCTCTTTCAGACAAATGTGTTTGGTCTTTACTTAATCGCTCTACAAGTACTGGCAGACATATATAGCGTATTAATTTGTCCTCACCTATGTCTTTTAGCTGTGCGGACCTGCATCAACAAATGTTAGTCCAGGTACATTAGCCAATGCAGACTTACTAAGGTAATTACTTGAATGGTGAATATAAATTGTTATTATGTTGGCTCAATAAATAGATATGCTTTAAGAAAAGAGCAAATGATTAAAATCCTAATACCATACCCCTAAAATACACAACATGCACGCAACATGGATCTATCACTAACAAGAGTTTTTGCTCAAGACTTTTGTTTTACTACACGAGTTGCATCCTCACCATGTGATTGTTGACAACACTTTTACATATCTTTAGTTATTCTCCTATGGTAAACATTTGTATAGTTTCAACATATGCTTTTAATCAGTAAAGTTGTCAGGCTTTACACTTGCATTTGCATGTTTTCTTTCTGACTGTTGTGTCAGTTGTGTTTGTTGTCTTCATCACATGTTTTTTACTAAACATAACGAATGAAACCATTGATCCATATTTCAACCGTTAGCCAGTAAATGTAGGTCAGCTGTTTTTTACATACTGAGTCTGACATAAACTATACTGAAAGTGATAACATCAATATGTTTAGGCGTTGGATTTTACTTATTTAATCTTGGTTTTCATTTTAACTTTTCATAACGTTTTCAGTTATGTATCCTTATTTTTCCACTTCTTAGTTATAAATAGTTTTATTGTTCAGCTGATTTATGTTTTTAAACAGTTCTTTGATATTGTAGAAAACCCTAATTTTTAAGTTTTGACATGCTCATTGTTTTGAGTTCTTGTTTTAATTGTCATGTACTGTTGTTTCATTACCCTGACTGATTTATCCCTAATGTGTCTTGCTTTAATGCGGGGTGAGACCAGTTGTCCTCAGTTTCTCATTTTTTGTGGTCCTGTTTTAGGGATTTTGTATGTACAGTATGCATTCATTTTAATAAAAAAAAACAAGGATTTACATTCAAAATCTTAATGTCACCATTTTATTTCATTACCTGTCTATTATTTCTGCTATTATGTATGTAATGTTTATTCTTATACATCATAAACAATAGGTGGCACAAAATGTGCATGCAGTGATGCTAAGGTGTAGCTCAGTTGTATTTTTACTGAACAAAGCATCTAAACACAGCTTGACTTAGGTTAGATTTTCTCAAGGGGCAGTTGTTTAAAGTGTCAATGTGGCTGAAACCTGTCAAGATATTTACATTGAATAATTTCAATGGAAACATTGTACATTTAAAGCCTTATCCATAAGCGTTGGTTTGAAAAGTGCTTAGAGCATATCCATATACAAACACAACTCTTTAGATTATTTATTTAGAGCTTTTTACAATTTTCATTGTTACAAAACATCAGTAGGCTACATAAGACAAAATGACTATAAGCAAAACATTACATTTATTAAAGGAAAGTATAGAACTGATAATCTGATAAATGTAATTTGGTTACAAGAATTACATCAGCACAGCCTGTGTTTGTTGTGTCAACACAATGCTTGTGTTGTTTCACATCTTTCATGAAAGTCTGAATATTTATTGTGCTGTTTTTATCAAACTTTGTCATTTATAATGACTTATAAAGGAAATATTTTTCTTATTTTTGTACTAATAAAGAAACTATTAAAAAAAGTTACTCTCTAAAATGCAGTATGCATTTTCATGGCAATGTTCAGATTTTAAAACGGTTAAACTGTAAATGGATTCCTGAAACCGTCCCAATCATACCATAACATTGCAGTTTCATTAACCACTACAAAAGCAAAAACTTGATTTTAGACCATTTCTCATCCAAATTAATAAATGTAGAAAGGAGAAAAACGGAACATTAAAACTAATACTGTTTAACTAGCATGATGTAGACCAGTGGGCAGCAATAGGCGGACCGCGGGGGGCAAAACTGGCCTGCCGTAATTTCTGGCTCGCGCCACCAGCATTGTTTTGACCGCAGCTGGTTCTGAAATCGATCTGTCACAATCACGTCTTTGGTGAATTTGCCTTCAAAATAAAACTATGCGAACGTTTTTGCAGGAATGTTTTTATTTTGTAATGAGTTGAGAGCTTTTAATTTGAAAAATTCTAAAAGATAAGGTGTGTTCGACTTCATGCGGCGATGCGCAGACCGATCGGTGATATCAGCCGCTTGTCTAGTGGATTAGATTGTGGATTTATCCAATAAGCAAAATGTTTTAATAAAAAATTAACAACCATAAACACTTCATATCGCGTATTTTATGTACAGTTTAACACTGTGTGCCTCAAAATCACGGTAAACATGAAAAGTACGGAGTTGTATCGTATTCGTTTTATTTTATTAAATGACACGAAATAACATACTATGATTATACAAACAGTTTTGCTGCTTTTAAAACATTAATAGATGTATGAGTTGAACTTAAGCCCCCGAAACGCACGTAGGCTACTTCATGCGGGGTAGCCTATCTAACGTCATGAAAAGTTCCTTTCAACAATCACCTATACATAGTTGTGACCAGTGTCACTGATGTTTGAAGGGTTAATGAGTTGCCGACAAGCACTGGGGGGATTTTACAGCAATATGTTTTGTTGTTTTACTCTTTGGTGTCTATGTTAGCTCTGGTTTTGGTCCAATGCTTATTTTCATCTGTTTATGAGTTTTGTTGAGGTCCCAAATTGTTTAAATTGACACAAAATTGCTCTGATGTGATATTTAGAAAATGTTACGGCCCTTGCATGCCACATGCTGCTGCACTTTTAAGTAAATCTTAGTAGTTAGTCAAAGTATAACAGTTTGTCACTCCTTTGGTAGTGTTTTGCATTTGTAACAATACAGTCTTTATAATTTGGCACTGTTTTCACAAACATTTTCATTACATCTTTTTTACTAATATCTCAAAAGATTTAGTAAAATGCATTTAATTTTTTGCTTAATTCTTGTTTCTGATGTTTTTCATGGGGGTAACTCTACAAAATATTTACCTCTGATTTCCTTTCTGTCCATAATTCTTCAGATAGATTTCTTACATTAGGGCATTGTAAGACAAAGTTTATTTATATTGCACATTTTCATACACAAATCTTATTCAAAGGGCGTTACATAGAAATGATTCACAAAGAAAAAGCTTGACTAATAAACTAGATCTTTAAAAAGTAAATTTACCTGAGTACTGTACTTAAGTACACCTTTTTGAGTATCTGAGTAGCCTACTTGTGACTTTAACGTCGCTTCATTTGAAAGACAAATATCATACTTTTTACTCCACTACATTTATAAAAAGGTCCAAAAGTAGAAAGTCATTTCTAAGCTCACGTTTTTCTGGTTAGCTTTCAAGGGGCATATGACAGATTTGGGTAAAAAATCAGCCATATGACCATTCAAAGCTAGCCTGAAAACCGAAGGCCCTTCCTCTGGGGGGCTTAGGTGTTAGGTACTCGGGGGTGGGGAGGGGGGCAATCACATATACCACATTTTTGAATTTGTAGTAATCAAGAGAACAGGTAATGTACAGTCTGTGAGTTGGAATGTAAACCCTCTTGACAGTGGCTGATCTGTTTGTAGTTAGATGGGTCTTCTTTTATGACTCGGAAGTGGAAGAAGTTTCTTCTCCGGAACCCCCATCGTCTTCGTCTAGTGGATTTAGAGGTTTGTCAGTAGTGACAAACCCATCATCGTCTTCCCAAGCGTAAACGAGGGGCCCCCCCCTCTGTTGAAAGAGTCAAAACATTAGGTCGGTATAAAACCCCTCACTACGCACCACTATGCCTAAAGGTACCTCTAAGCCTCGCCATTATAAGACACCATGTCAGGGGGCTCGAGTTAGCGAAAACCCCTTGAAAAGATGGTGTTTCACCCTGTACAGTCCGACGAGTGATGAGATGGCTAACATTAAAGTAATGTAGAACCATGATGTCATTCAATTCGCCGAAGTAGGCATCGACGTAGCCGATTCTGGGAATCCTCATCTGCAAGGATTTTTTACCGCATTATTGTGAAACGCAGATTGTCTACTATGCGCAATTGGCTTTTCTGATCATACACATTATGAACAACCAAAAGGTACTGATCAACAAAACGATGAGTGTTGTAGTTAAAATAAGATATATTTACCTTCGCATAGGTGAGCCGGTCCAGGAACGTCGCCGTTATGATATTGAAAAAAGCTATTGACATAGCCCCGGTATGAACTATGGCGCGTGTATGTGATTGCCCCCCTCCCCACCCCCGAGTACCTAACACCTAAGCCCCCCAGAGGAAGGGCCTTCGGTTTTCAGGCTAGCTTTGAATGGTCATATGGCTGATTTTTTACCCAAATCTGTCATATGCCCCTTGAAAGCTAACCAGAAAAACGTGAGCTTAGAAATGACTTTCTACTTTTGGACCTTTTTATAAATGTAGTGGAGTAAAAAGTATGATATTTGTCTTTCAAATGAAGCGACGTTAAAGTCACAAGTAGGCTACTCAGATACTCAAAAAGGTGTACTTAAGTACAGTACTCAGGTAAATTTACTTTTTAAAGATCTAGTTTATTAGTCAAGCTTTTTCTTTGTGAATCATTTCTATGTAACGCCCTTTGAATAAGATTTGTGTATGAAAATGTGCAATATAAATAAACTTTGTCTTACAATGCCCTAATGTAAGAAATCTATCTGAAGAATTATGGACAGAAAGGAAATCAGAGGTAAATATTTTGTAGAGTTACCCCCATGAAAAACATCAGAAACAAGAATTAAGCAAAAAATTAAATGCATTTTACTAAATCTTTTGAGATATTAGTAAAAAAGATGTAATGAAAATGTTTGTGAAAACAGTGCCAAATTATAAAGACTGTATTGTTACAAATGCAAAACACTACCAAAGGAGTGACAAACTGTTATACTTTGACTAACTACTAAGATTTACTTAAAAGTGCAGCAGCATGTGGCATGCAAGGGCCGTAACATTTTCTAAATATCACATCAGAGCAATTTTGTGTCAATTTAAACAATTTGGGACCTCAACAAAACTCATAAACAGATGAAAATAAGCATTGGACCAAAACCAGAGCTAACATAGACACCAAAGAGTAAAACAACAAAACATATTGCTGTAAAATCCCCCCAGTGCTTGTCGGCAACTCATTAACCCTTCAAACATCAGTGACACTGGTCACAACTATGTATAGGTGATTGTTGAAAGGAACTTTTCATGACGTTAGATAGGCTACCCCGCATGAAGTAGCCTACGTGCGTTTCGGGGGCTTAAGTTCAACTCATACATCTATTAATGTTTTAAAAGCAGCAAAACTGTTTGTATAATCATAGTATGTTATTTCGTGTCATTTAATAAAATAAAACGAATACGATACAACTCCGTACTTTTCATGTTTACCGTGATTTTGAGGCACACAGTGTTAAACTGTACATAAAATACGCGATATGAAGTGTTTATGGTTGTTAATTTTTTATTAAAACATTTTGCTTATTGGATAAATCCACAATCTAATCCACTAGACAAGCGGCTGATATCACCGATCGGTCTGCGCATCGCCGCATGAAGTCGAACACACCTTATCTTTTAGAATTTTTCAAATTAAAAGCTCTCAACTCATTACAAAATAAAAACATTCCTGCAAAAACGTTCGCATAGTTTTATTTTGAAGGCAAATTCACCAAAGACGTGATTGTGACAGATCGATTTCAGAACCAGCTGCGGTCAAAACAATGCTGGTGGCGCGAGCCAGAAATTACGGCAGGCCAGTTTTGCCCCCCGCGGTCCGCCTATTGCTGCCCACTGGTCTACATCATGCTAGTTAAACAGTATTAGTTTTAATGTTCCGTTTTTCTCCTTTCTACATTTATTAATTTGGATGAGAAATGGTCTAAAATCAAGTTTTTGCTTTTGTAGTGGTTAATGAAACTGCAATGTTATGGTATGATTGGGACGGTTTCAGGAATCCATTTACAGTTTAACCGTTTTAAAATCTGAACATTGCCATGAAAATGCATACTGCATTTTAGAGAGTAACTTTTTTTAATAGTTTCTGTATTAGTACAAAAATAAGAAAAATATTTCCTTTATAAGTCATTATAAATGACAAAGTTTGATAAAAACAGCACAATAAATATTCAGACTTTCATGGAAGATGTGAATCAACACAAGCATTGTGTTGACACAACAAACACAGGCTGTGCTGATGTAATTCTTGTAACCAAATTACATTTATCAGATTATCAGTTCTATACTTTCCTTTAATAAATGTAATGTTTTGCTTATAGTCATTTTGTCTTATGTAGCCTACTGATGTTTTGTAACAATGAAAATTGTAAAAAGCTCTAAATAAATAATCTAAAGAGTTGTGTTTGTATATGGATATGCTCTAAGCACTTTTCAAACCAACGCTTATGGATAAGGCTTTAAATGTACAATGTTTCCATTGAAATTATTCAATGTAAATATCTTGACAGGTTTCAGCCACATTGACACTTTAAACAACTGCCCCTTGAGAAAATCTAACCTAAGTCAAGCTGTGTTTAGATGCTTTGTTCAGTAAAAATACAACTGAGCTACACCTTAGCATCACTGCATGCACATTTTGTGCCACCTATTGTTTATGATGTATAAGAATAAACATTACATACATAATAGCAGAAATAATAGACAGGTAATGAAATAAAATGGTGACATTAAGATTTTGAATGTAAATCCTTGTTTTTTTTTATTAAAATGAATGCATACTGTACATACAAAATCCCTAAAACAGGACCACAAAAAATGAGAAACTGAGGACAACTGGTCTCACCCCGCATTAAAGCAAGACACATTAGGGATAAATCAGTCAGGGTAATGAAACAACAGTACATGACAATTAAAACAAGAACTCAAAACAATGAGCATGTCAAAACTTAAAAATTAGGGTTTTCTACAATATCAAAGAACTGTTTAAAAACATAAATCAGCTGAACAATAAAACTATTTATAACTAAGAAGTGGAAAAATAAGGATACATAACTGAAAACGTTATGAAAAGTTAAAATGAAAACCAAGATTAAATAAGTAAAATCCAACGCCTAAACATATTGATGTTATCACTTTCAGTATAGTTTATGTCAGACTCAGTATGTAAAAAACAGCTGACCTACATTTACTGGCTAACGGTTGAAATATGGATCAATGGTTTCATTCGTTATGTTTAGTAAAAAACATGTGATGAAGACAACAAACACAACTGACACAACAGTCAGAAAGAAAACATGCAAATGCAAGTGTAAAGCCTGACAACTTTACTGATTAAAAGCATATGTTGAAACTATACAAATGTTTACCATAGGAGAATAACTAAAGATATGTAAAAGTGTTGTCAACAATCACATGGTGAGGATGCAACTCGTGTAGTAAAACAAAAGTCTTGAGCAAAAACTCTTGTTAGTGATAGATCCATGTTGCGTGCATGTTGTGTATTTTAGGGGTATGGTATTAGGATTTTAATCATTTGCTCTTTTCTTAAAGCATATCTATTTATTGAGCCAACATAATAACAATTTATATTCACCATTCAAGTAATTACCTTAGTAAGTCTGCATTGGCTAATGTACCTGGACTAACATTTGTTGATGCAGGTCCGCACAGCTAAAAGACATAGGTGAGGACAAATTAATACGCTATATATGTCTGCCAGTACTTGTAGAGCGATTAAGTAAAGACCAAACACATTTGTCTGAAAGAGATAACAACTAGGCTAATAGTAGAGGTAACAATCTAGTTCTTGGATGTTCTTAAATGAATCTACATTTTACAACTTACCTGTAATGCACAATCCGGCACACAATCTGTCAGATCTGTCTAGGCAAAAATATAAAAATCAATTTATACATACAGTTACTTTGTGTCAGAAACTATTCAGTGCACGCTTCAAGTGAAAAACATACAAATAAGTCAATTAAATAAACTATTTTAATATGTTCAGTTACTTTGTCTAAGAAAATAGAGTATGTTCCGTACATGCTTTGAGGGAAAAGTGTACAAATAAGACGATTAAATAAAAACATGCTTATACTTTGTGCGTGTAAAGTTTAGATCTGAAGCAAAACTTAAAAAACAAAACATTTTAACACTTATGAGTTTAAATGAAAAGAAACAGAAAAACTTGAGATGGAATGTAATTTTCTACTTCTTGAGTTTCCTTGCTCAGATGTCCAACACAAAATAATGGCGATGAAGAGGTTTGAAAACTAAAAAGCAGTTCCTCTAGTCTCATGACAGTCTCATGGGTTAAGCTGTGAAAAGTGATTGTGGGGGTGTAGGTGAAACTCTTTAACCTATTAACATAAACGCAGCCACAACTCTTTTAACTGAAGCTACATTCAAAAACCCTGCATTTGTGACGTCTGTATGCAACAGTCAGCAAATACATTATTTGACTAAGTTGATTATAAAATAAATATGTTGTCAGGATGTTAAAAACAAATCTTTTTTGAAATCGTAATTACCAGTTTTTTACTCTTATTTCGGGGGTTTTAAAGCTTAAATCTGTTAACACAACAGCCATCAATACCTCCGATAATTGATATGATGTTAAATTGTTTTACCCCCAGTGTACTCTAGACATCATAATTAAATATTAACATTTTATTGAATAGTGGTTTGCGATTTGTATATTCACCAGTTTTTTACCCTTTTTCAGGTTTTAAAAGCTTAAATCTGTTAACACAACAGCCATCAATACCCCTGATCATAGACACACAGACAGAAGACTATCAGACACATGGATACATCATGGGCTTATTTCATACTTTAAGCAAAAGCTATATCCTTTTATCAAATGCTTGGTAGACACCCGGTATCACTCCATGCATGAGTAAGTCATGACAGGAAGGAAAAACACATATTTGTTTAATGATTCTTTAACTTTTAAACACTTGATACCTATGCCTTTTGTCAGAATACATTGCATTGTTTAGCCTAACAGAAAAAATGTCAGGGGCATGTCCTTCAATAAAAAAAGTAGTTTGTGACACAGCAGACCCCAAAGTCTCAATACGAAGAAACATCACAGACATAATCTTTTTATTAATCTTTAGCACAGCACCAACAGTCAAGTATAATGCTGTGTTGGGAGACAGGGACACCCAGGTGGCAGGATGGGGTTTGTGAGTCATAAAATTTTACAAACATAAACTTTTGTTTGTGGGGTCACGTTGATAAGATGCCAGAAAACCCACAGTAAAGCATTTTTATCCTGTGTTGGGAGACTGACCTCTCTGTCAGGCTTGCAGGGGGATTCACCTTTTGCCCCAGTGAGTGGAGGGGAGGGAGGGAGGGATACACAGCAACAGGTTGTAAAGTACCAAAGCTAAGCTTTGAATACCAGATCATCAAATACACAACATAAACTTTGTTTAGGGGATATTAATAAGAAGCCAGACCCTAAGTCTCATTACAAAGAACACACACACACACACACACACACACACACACACACACACACACACACACACACACACACACACACACACACACACACACACACACACACACACACACACACACACACACACACACACACACACACACACACACACACACACACACACATTAACATTTTACTTTAAATCTCTCTCATTCACCAAGAGCAGATGACTCTCTCTCTCTCTCTCTCTCTCTCTCTCTCTCTCTCTCTCTCTCTCTCTCTCTCTCTCTCTCTCTCTCTCTCTCTCTCTCTCTCTCTCTCTCTCTCTCACACACACACACACACACACACACACAGCTGAAACTTCATTTCATCAGTGCTTCTTATTTCTTCATCTGGTTTATTGTATTGTTTCATTCATAGACATTATGGTCAAATACCCATGTAGGCTCAACGGATGTGAAACACTGAGGCCTGGATAATATCATTGCATCAACAACAAAAGGTCAACATAGAAACACACACCGGATGGACGATCAAAGGGTATCATAAAATACACGTACAGGATGCACAATCATAGGGGTCAAAAGTGGACACCTGGCAGGGGGCAATAAATTGGGGGTAATAAATCACTTTTTGACATTCCGTGTATCCTATTTACTACTCCTGTCTCCACTGTCCTGTGAAAAATGACAAGGCCAAAAACATAAATATATAGAAAACACCTGATACATTGTACTCTTGTCTTGCTATGTTGACAACATGGCTAAAGATTCTCTTGTTTGGGAACAATGACACAATGTTAATTGACAAAAATATTTACTAGAAATTATCTTTTTTTAGGAGAAAAAAACAAGCACATATTTGCATGTTAGCTCAAGTCCATTTATGCAAAAATGTAGACTGAATAGGCTTGTTCAGCAACAGAAGTAGCAATAGATCACCCAAAAATAAAACTAATATCATAATTAATTCACCATTATGTCGTTCTGAAACTATTTTGAGAAATGTTTGTTACCATATTCTTCAAAATAACTTCTTTTGTGTTCTGCAAAAAACAGAAAGTCATACAGGTTTGAAATGACATGGACAAGTAAATGATGAAAATTAGAAGTCACACTTAAATAGACACTTAATAGAGTAAAGTAACGTTAGACATTTAGCACTGAAACAAGTTTCTCCCCATTTGGTCCATTAGCATTTAGCCCAAATGGCATCACAGATATTTAACAGTATTTAATGAGAATTATGAGAATAACAGCAATTAAAAACGTAATAAAAATGTGGTACATTTACTAAAAAGGACAGCGTCCATTTTGTGGGAACGTAATGTGTGAAAATGGCGGTTATTTTGTGAGGTAATAATAAAACTACAGCAAAAACAAACTATAGTAGTGAGATTGCTTTGTATAATGTCATTGATGTTTGTCAATTATAGCTTACATTTTTAAAGAAATGCAAAGAAACTTATTAAATTAAAAGTATCTTACCTCAGAAAAACACACTGAAGATGACCATTCAGTCAGACGCTGCTCGACACAGACCCCAACTTTAAATACCGGCTCTCAGTTTTTTGTCGCGGTCATTGCATGCAAGTAAGAATTTATATTTTGTGACAGTATAGGAGGCATTAATATGTATAAAATAAGTGGGGAAAAACTGCTGCTCCGTTTCTTATTTTCTCTCAGGCGCTCAATGTTGTCCACTGTTGCTAAGCAACCATGAGCCCCACGAGGATGTTTCGGAAAAGAATAAATGAATTTCCAGCGCCAAAAATTCCTTTAATTAGCATTAAGAATTAGCGAATTCCTTAAAAACTAGATTTGCTATAGTAGATATAATTATGGAGAACAAAAAAGAAAACGCCTTTCCTCCATTTTATTTATTTTAAAACTGTGACGCTGATTGGTTGGTTCTTGTCACATGACCTGCAGTGCGCTTCCGTTACTGGGCTGGAAATATATATAGTTAATATTTTAAAACTAATATATTTCATATTCTATCACTTTTATTTCAGTTTATTTTTCAGTTTTCCTAAAATAAAAATGATTTTTTAAATCAATTTTATTCTATTTCAATTAAAAGTGCTATATCCATAAGTGAAGGGCAGTCAGCACAATATTTATTGCTTGTGTTTGCGTGCACATGTGTGTGCTTACTCCTAAATGACATAGCTTTTTAATTTTATATATTATTAGCCTATATATGAAATTAAATGTTAACTAGCCTATATCTCTTAACACAAAAAACAGCAGTGATTGATCTGGTTTTATTGATATTATTAAAGCTATAATTGCGGGGTAGGCTACTCAAGACTCAACTACTAAACGTTATGCTGATGTGTTGTTATTTTTTTTAAGTGTTTCTTTTATAGATTAAATACATCAATGTAAAACATAAATGTTGGGATTTGACTGGTTATATTTTGGTACTATCATAATGTTTTTTTAACGTCTTTTTGCAACGCGGAGATTACTTATTTTAACACCTAAATAAAACGTGTCACGAAAGTTGCAATTTGGTCTGGTTTTGTTTTCATTGTAAACACACGTGATATTTACGTTTTTTGAGTACTTTAAGAAAACATAGAAATTTGATTTTTTTTTACCGTTTTAAAAACGTTTTATTTTAGTTGCATATTTTTTAAAGTAAAGGGTGTGGTTTCTACAACGTTTTTAAAACATTGTACTCCAACATTACCTAATTGTAACCAAAATACAACGTTGTTAAAAGTTGTAAAAACGTTTTGTGTTGGCTGGGTTCTCTTTAAATGTAAGAATCATGTAAATGTAATGTAAAAAATACATTTTAATGTAAAAATGTAAATCAATATATTTATTCAGAATAATAAGACAGGCTGTTTAATGAGCTCTGCAAGATATAATTTTAATTTAATATTTATATTTTGTCAGAGATCTCAACATCAGACATGAAATACACGCGGTTTAAAAATCGCGCAGTTTGTCCCTTCACGCTTTCCGTAGTTTTAACTTTGTTTATTAGTTATTGCCGTTATTATTTACAAGAACACCTTATGGTCACAGTACAGGAAATATTAGAAATAAACTCTATTAGGCTACCTGTTTTATTTAGAGCTGTCTGCAGAACACAACACTCTTTTCATAACGTTTTTTTTGTAACAACAACAGCTAATGTAGGGTTAAAAGATGATATCAGTTTCACTAGTTTAATTGGGTAAACTTCCAAAAATAGTACTGTAGACCAAGAGCAAAAACACATTACCGACAGAAATACTTTAAAAACTACTATATTACTTCTGTCGATCAAGCACTGTCTGTAATGTAGACTCTACTGCATCGATCTGACGATGGAACGATTTGTCGTCTCCAGTGAGCGGACACAGACTGTGAGCAGCGAGTGGAATATGCGGACATGGCGGTGTGGGGGAGGCCCACCTGGAGGACTTTATAAATATGGTCCTCCAAGTTACGGGTTCTTCCTTCCGCGTCGGGGAGGCTGACGGGAGAGTGGGGGTTCGCCATCCAAGTCCGATCAGATGCGGAGGGGTCGTCTTCACTCACCCAAGCTCCGTGCCTCAGCCCCCCGCAAAAACCTGATGCAGTAAGAGACGGCATTCAGCCCCGCCTGTCCTGGCCTAGGTGCCTGCCCCGCCTGTCCAGGCCTATGGGCCTGCGCCACGCCGCTCACCCTAGCCAGCGCCACGCCGCTCACCCTAGCCAGCGCCACGAAGCGCACCCGAGCCAGCGCCACGAAGCGCACCCGAGCCAGCGCCACGAAGCGCACCCGAGCCAGGGCCACGAAGCTCACCCGAGCCAGCGCCACGAATCTCTGTTCCTGAGTTCAAGTCTTCAGAGCCCGTTACCAAGTCTTCAGAGGCATGAAACTGGCCTCTTCATACAAGGTATGTTATTGCCGGACTATTGCGCATGAAAAACAATTAAATATTTAGATTTTCTTATCTGGACTGTCTGACTTTGCCTTACCTTGCAGTGGCTGGTAATAAACAAAGTGAATAATGTCTGCTGACATTTTTTTGTTTCAGCCATCAAGTCACTTACCAGCCCGCAAAATGTTCTTGTACTTAATCTTGACTTGCTGCCAGGTCCTTTTTTGGCCAGACATGTTGGTTTTTTAAGAAGGATAGATTGATAAAACAAATAAAATAAATAAACCATTTGATAAATAAAATTAGATACAATTATCAGATAACATAAAATAAATTAAAATGGAGTGATCGATGACATGGATTAGAAATGTCCAGTGGTCACATTTAAGGCAAATTGTACAACTGCTAATTTGTACAACAAGTATGACATTTGTATGACAAGTAACTCATTGAATTCTAATTCTGATGGTTTCAGTGGAGCACTGCTTATTTGGACAAAAAAAATAATCCAGTGATTTAGTAAATATCACAAAATGAAAAGCTACTGTATATTTTATTTGTATATTCTATACTGTATATTTACTTGGGTTTTTTTAATTTACATGTACTCACTTTAAACAGTTATATTTAACTGATTTTACACCTTTAAAATGTACTCGGTGGTTTCGAGTGTAAGTTGATTTGCACCCAAAATTGTAGAGTATAACAGACTTTTTAGAGTGTACTTACGCTTTCAATCGGTCCGCTATTGTCTGCCAGGCTTTTTCTATTTGTTTTATTATAGCAGCTGTATTTCCCTTTTAACATATTATATGTTTTACCTCTTCATAGGTTTCCATTATGAGCTGGTGCTCAGTTGGCGAGAAGTATGCTGCACGCGTTTTTCCATTTTTGCATCACTGATTCTGTGATCGATCCCGTGGTCTATTTAAGAATGTCGTGAACGTGCGTTCATCCCAACTATCTACAGCTGGCTTGACCTAGTTCCGCAATCTCATGCTGGCTCAGCAAACGTGCAACGGACTAAACTGGGATGCGCTGATTAAGCTAGGTCAAACTGCGCTTTTTCTGTTGTCCTGGCTTTCTTAATCCTACATTTGTGCAATACCCCTCTGGTAATCAAAGCTTAGCTTTGGGACTTTACAACCTGTTGCTGTGTAGCCTATCCCTCCCTCCCCTCTACCCACATGGCAAAAGGTGAATCCCCCTGCAAGCCTGACAAAGAGGGTTCTGTCGGTCTCCCAACACAGCATGAAAATGTTTTACAGAGGGTTTCTGGCATTTTAACAACGTGACCCCTAAACTAAAAGTTTATGTTTGTGTATTTTATGAACTGGTTATCAAAGGTTACCCACTGTCCATCCTGCCAGCATGGAGTGACAGATGTCTGCTGTGGGTAATTTGTAAATAAGAGGGAGATAAAGTAAAATGTTAATGGGTGTGATTCTTCTAAGAGCGAGTTGGTTCCAGGTTTTTGACCTTTATCTGAGACTTTGTGGTCTGGCTTCTTATCAAGAAGGACGTGCCCTGACATGTTCTTCCTGTCCAGGGGAGAAGGGTCTTTAAATGTTTTAGTTATATTGACAACTCTGGGGGTGTAGTCCCATTCACACTGGCCGCAAATGTTCATCGCGAAAACGTTCAAGAACAAAAACAATAGATTCTTATGAAGCCTTTCACATAGAACGCGAACATTCACACGCCGAAAAAACGTTTTTTGTCGTCCAGTACGACAATTTTTTTTCACATTCGCCGGACGAAGACACAAAAGCCGTCCAACTAGATTTGAGCTTTACATCACGTGCTTGGAGCCGCCGCTGTTACACAAATGGGCCACACGGTGACGCTAAGCACTGAAAACTGACGGCAAATTCTTTAGCAATAAACACACGGTAGATTAGGACAGCGGTTCTAAACAGGGGAACGAATTATACTAGCCTACTAATTAACTTACCTTTATTATTTGTGTTTTTTTTCTAGATTATTGTTTTAGGTAAGAACTGTCACATTGTTTGGGGTTAATTTAATCAGTGGCGGCTTCTCTCCAGGCAGAAGGCATTTCACGTCTAGCATATGCTGCTATCTCATTAGACCTTGATAAAACTCTATGTAAAAACATTCATCACCTACTATGTAATTTTGTTTGGAAAAATAAGACGTATTATGTTAAAAAAATCTATTTTATCCAACAGCTGCAGAAATGGTGGTCTAAATTTTGCTGATTTTGTTTAAACCTTTAAAATAAACTGGTTAAGAAATTATATTAAAATCCATCCAGTATTTGGAATATTATTCCAGATTATATTTTCTCTTAGTTGGGAGGTTTGAAGTTCTTATTATAATGTAACTTTAGCATTGAAAAGATCCCTGTTTTTCTCTCCAATTTCCAAAAACAAGCATTATTAGCTTGGTCTATGATATTCAAACATAATTTCCCCCCTACCAATGACTTTATTTGGAATAATATAAATATATGTTATAGCCTAAACATAAGTAAAATAATTTTTAAATTGGTTCAAGAATGGAATTAATCGGGTCAGTCAGTTATTTAATCAGGATGGCTACTTATTTTACTTATCAAGAATTCCTTTTGCAATATAATATTCCTGTCTCTCCAAAACAGTTTGCCACTGTATTTGGTGCTATCCCTAATGGTGTCATCATGTTATTTAAGGGCAATAATAGAGGTTTGAGTTCCGAAATGTCTCTTCCAGACCCGTCTGACACTTTCGTAGGTAGACTATGATTTGTTTACACATTGAAAAATAATAGAAATATTCGCTCACTTTTTCTCAAAAATGATTTTTCCATTCCTCATGCTGTTAGCAAATGGAACAGTTTAGTGGAAAATATTTTGTGGGAAAAGGTTTGGACTCTTCCTAACAAATATCTCTTAAGGTTAAAGAGATTTCCTTTATTGGTATTATCCTGTAAAAACCTTTTTTGTGTCAAGATTTAAATTAATTTTAATTTGTATTATTAAAATGTATTTATTTTATTATGTTTATTTATATGTGTACATGTAGGCTATATGTGTTTGTATGTAGCCTATATGTAGGCTATGTGTATATTAATATATATCACTTTCACATGTTAATTTGTCTGCATTGTTTGGTCATCCTACAACCCCCTGGCTGTTGTTTATGATTCTTATAGCCTACTATGTATTTTCTAAGCGATTATTCATTTAAAAAAAAAAAAAGACAAAGACAGTCTCATTTCAGTTCACTTCACGGACTTTTGAGGCTGCGTGCTTTAAAGACCAAGACCTCGTTTTTAAGTTCGCGACCTTTTAAGGTTGCAGCCCCCGAATTGGGACACAGCCTCTGACTGCGAAGCGGAAGCTGGAGCGCACGTGATGTGACGACGTGAGCAGCAGAACCCGGAAGGAAGTAAAGCGCAGCGAGAAGTAAACATAAATCAGCAAAACATTTCAACAGTAAACTTGATAAAAACACACTCGAGCAGTAGCATGGACGGTAAGAAACACTCGTTAACATGTAGTTTTATGAATATGTCATTCGCGATGTTAATGAAACAGTTTATAATTACTGACAGGGTTTTTACTGTGGTTAGATCACTTTTAAGTCATCACACGTAACCGTTCATCATTTCAACGTTGACGTGTCGTGACTGTTACATGTCTGTGTTTATTGTTGACTATTAGTCGAATGTTAATATTGCTGATTATTCTGGCGCTGTTTTTTTTTTTAAACAGAAACGCTTTTCCAGTTGAAGGTAATATATACCAGTTATATCTGTTTATGTTTTTCTCTTAAGTTTAAATGTGTCTGCGTCATGTGTGACTCCTGATCTATATGTTATGTTGCTTTTTTCCATAGTTTACATCAAAGCAGTTGGAGCGACTGGCCAAAAAGGCAGAGAAAGACTCAAAGACCGAACAAGCTAAAGTGAAAAAGGTAAAATAGCAAATATGTGAGTCTCTGAATACGTGATTGTGATTGGATATTCTCATCGAGTGACTTACTGTGATTGGCTGTTGTGTTAGTTGATAGGTGTGTTCCTCTTACTGCAGTCAGTGTTGCAAACATGGAACACAAACCTTGTGTCTCTCCTGTCACTCCACACATAATGAAATAATTCAAACACAGTTCATCATTCTCTTCCACCTTCAATACCATGACTGAGGAAACACCCTTGAACAAGGCACTGAACCCCCAACTGCTCCCTGGGCGGTGCAGCAAAAAAATAAATGGCTGCCCACTGCGTCGTGTGGTTTGGTTTTTATATGCCGGTGGAGACGTAAACCTGAATACACACCAACTTGTGGGGACTTGTGTCACCGTGGAGACCAAAATTGAGGTCCCCACGGGCACAAAAGCTTATAAATCGTACATAAAGATAATTTTTGAAAATCTAAAAATGCAAAATGTTGTCTATGATCTTTAGGTTTAGGTGTAGGGGTAGGGAATAGAATATACAGTTTGTACGATATATATAAAAGTCATTACGCCTATGGACTGTCCCCACGGAGATTTCGTGTTCACTACCTGGATGGGTTAAATGCAGAGCTCAAATTCCGAGTATTCCCTACTTGGCCACATGTCACTTCACTTCAGGGTAGTTTTTTGAAAAGGGCATAAATTAAGACATTCGAGTAGTTTATACATGTCTATACAAACATGTCTTCCACAAAAACATTACTTGTGTGCATTTTGATAAAACAATGACACTGATGTCTTTAAAGGTTTGTCAGTACCATAGACTGTATAAAAAAATGGGTCTGTATAAAACTATGGGTCTCTGACATCACCCGTAGGTTTGTGACGCCTAGAGTGGGCGGAGCCAGACGTCATCTTGGCAGTAGGCGGGTTCAACAGCTAGGGCTAGAAGGGATACAGCTATGGCCAAATCCTGCAAGATTTTAGATTTAGGGGTATGGTTAAGATGAACATCTGGTGAGATTTTGGCCCATATCTGTATCACTTCCAGCCACAAAGTTCGACTTCATGCGGTGCTGCGCAGACTGATCAATGGCTGATATAAGTAGTGCATGCTGGTTAGAAATTTTGTCCAACTTGAACGGTTGTGGCTAGAAGGGATACAGCTACGGCCGGAAGTGGTGCGAAATCTCGCCATGGGACTGTGAAGTATGCCATTAAAGTACCGCAAGATAGTTTCGAGAACAACCTGCTTGCTCTTGTTTAACATCTCAGGCCCTGTCCCAAATTGCGCTCTGGTGGAAATTGCTTGTGCTTGCCAAGTCTACGAGTCCGTAGGGTGTCCCAGTTGTCTTTTTAGCTCAGAGGTGTGCTCGCGAGCGCCACCTTTGTCCCCTTGATGCGGCCATTTTAAAGGTACTGTGTGTACGTTTTTGGAGGTTCTATTAACAGAAATGCAATATAATATCCATAACTATGTGTTCAGAGGTGTATAAAGATCTTACATAATAAAGCGTTATGTTTTTCTTACCTTAGAACGAGCTATTTTTATCTACATACACCGCGGGCTCACCCTTACATAGAATTCTCCATGTTGTGACTACAGTAGCCCTAAACGGTTAACGGCTCTACAGAGCGCGTTTTGTAAAAACGTTTTCTCCTTTGGGAAAGAAGCGAAAATGTGACAACAGCTTAATCCTCTCACGGACTCCGTAGCACTTAGAACAGGAGGGGTGAAGTGAGCTGGTGGGTTGCAATTCGCAACCTCACCACTAGATGCTACACTTTGGACCTTTAAGAACACATGCATATTAAGACCACATTATGCACATTAGGTATTGTATAAAATATATTAATATGCATAAGCAGTTGCATTACAATTTACAAACATAAGTATCTACTGCTTAATACTCGGGTGAAATGATCACCATATACCAAATACAGAACTAGAAAACTGTCCCAAATAACAACAACATGACAAGCATGACTTCATGTGTCGCTGCGCGGACTGATCAGCGTATGACATCCTAGTACCGCAAGAGCGATTCGAAAGCACTGTTTCCTCTTTCTAGCATAATGACATCATGTCCCAAAATGTACTCCCATGTACTCTTGTGGACTCGTGCCTAGTGCCCTATAGGTCTGCACTTACTGACATCACTCAGAGTAGGTCCACAAGACTGGAGTGTGCCATTTGGGTTTATTCTAAAACTTACACTTATTAATTCAGCTAAAACTCTGTTCGTATAATCATAAAATGTAATTTTGTGTCATGTAATAAAATAAAAATAAAGTATTTTAAATAATAAATAAATATAATAAATAAAGTATTTTTATAATATCCTCATGTTTACTGTGATTTTTGGACACACAGTGTTAAGCAGCACATAACATATGCAATATGAAGTGTTTACGGTTGCTACTTTTTAATTAAAACGTTTGTTTGTTTATCTGATCCGTATCATCCGCGCAAAAAGGAAACGCAATGCAAACGTCACTACGACTTGGCTGCTTCTTTATCATGTCCTCCCTTGACTGCAAGCGGCTAATTTTGCTAATCGGTCTGCGCAGCACCGCATGAGGTCGAACACATCTAGTGCCATTGCGCGTCACTCCCGGATAATTGAAAAGAGGCAAACCCTAAGTGAAAACTAAAAGACTTTCAAATCACATGAGCCAATCTTTTATTCCCAATAGAACATAGAGAACGTAACAAATGTTTAAACTGAGAAATGTTACAATTTTATGCACAAAATGAGCTCATTTAATGTCTGCTACAGGTCTCCGAATAGTTGGTTATGAGTTTCTGGAGTTTTGGTGTTGGAATTTGGTTCCACTCTTGCCTGCCATAGGTTTCCAGCTGCTGAAGAGTTTGTGGTCGTCTTTGACATATTTTTTGTTAATGATGTGCCAAATGTTTTCTGTAGGTGAAAGATCTGTACTGCAGGCAGACAAATTCAGCACCTGGACTCTTCTACTACAAAATCATGCTGTTGTAATATGTGGTTTTGCATTGTCCTGCTGAAATAGGCGTCATCTGGAGGGGAGCATATGTTATATACCTATCAGCATTTATAGTGCCTTCCAAAACATGCAAGCTGGCCATACAATATGCACTTATGCACCCCTATACCATCAGAGAAGCTGGCTTTTGAACTGATTGCTGATAACATGCCGGAAGGTCTCTCTCCTCTTTACACGGCGTCCGTGATTTCCAACAAGAATGTCACATTTTTTTGTCAAACACTTTTCAACTTTGAAAAAGTCTTGGCCCACAGGACACGACAGCGCTTCTGGACAATGTTCACCTATGGCTTGCTTTTGGCATTATAGAGCTTTAGTTGGCATCTGCAGATGGCACGGCGGATTCTGTTTTTCTGAATCTTTTGATGATGTTATGCACTGTATGATGAGATTTACAAAGCCTTTGCAATTTGATGTTGATGAACATTGTTTTTAAAGTATTCCACACTCTTTCACAGGTTGGAGAGCCTCTCCCGATCTTTACTACGTAGAGACTTTGCTTCTCTAAGACATCCATTTTATAAGTGAAAGTGACCTATTTGTCAGATATGGTGACCCATACCCAAAATGTGATTTAACCCAACCTGCATTTAACCCAACCAGTGAATAGTGAACACACACACTTCAAGTTGTGAACACACATACACCAGGAGCAGTGGGCAGCTAACACTACAGCGCCCGGGGAGCAAATGGGGGTAAGGTGCCTTGCTCAAGGGCACATCAGTTGTTACCTGCCGGTACTGAGAATCAAACCGGCAACCTTTTGGTTACGAGTCCAACTCTCTAACCATTAGGCCACAACTGCACCATTATAGCATTATATAAAATTATAGCATTATATAAAATTTCTGGCTTTTTCAGCCCTTTGTTGCCCCTCTCCCAACTATTCTGAGACCTGTAGCAGACATTAAATTCATGTGGCCTTATAATCTCCCCCCCTCGAAACGCTGTTTTGTGATTAAGAGAAAGCCTGGCAGTGTCATATGACAGTTCATTTGTTTGAGACATTAAAACATTGTGTGTTGAATCTGCAGGCTCTTCAGCAGAAGAATGTGGATTGCGCTCGAGTGTATGCAGAGAACGCCATTCGCAAGAAAAATGAGGGCTTAAACTGGCTGCGTATGGCATCTCGTGTGGATGCCGTAGCCTCAAAGGTCCAGACGGCAGTTACTATGAAGGG
This sequence comes from Oreonectes daqikongensis, assembly GCA_026939265.1. Classification (NCBI taxonomy): domain Eukaryota; kingdom Metazoa; phylum Chordata; class Actinopteri; order Cypriniformes; family Nemacheilidae; genus Oreonectes; species Oreonectes daqikongensis. The sequence continues at coordinate 360,031 of JAOTQM010000153.1, forward strand.
GGTGAGATAATCTTGATTGAAATTATCACATCTAACTCATCACGTAATCTTGACTTTGCAATTGAGGTGATGATGTTGTTTTTTGTACAAGGTGGCGAAAAATATGACACAGGTGACTAAAGCTTTGGACAAGGCTCTGAACTCCATGGACCTGCAGAAAGTTTCGGCTGTTATGGACAAGTTTGAAACTCAAGTTCAGAATCTGGATGTTCACACCTCGGTAAGACTGGCAAACTGACGGCAATGTTACTTGATGTCTGCACCATCTTGAGTTTCACTTATTGACTGTGGTGAAAATGATCTCAGAATACTTGCGTATTGAAGTGTAATCATAAATGCCGTAATGATAGACTTTACGTTACATCTTGATAGTTTAACACTAGAGAATAAACGCTAACAAAACATTGTTTGAATTCAGTGATTCAATATTATTAAGTGATCATTTCATTTCCCAGCTTGTGTTTATAAAGATTGTTGTGTAAACAGCAGACTCCGTGTTTTGTGTGGATGCCTGTTGTGTAGGTGATGGAGGACTCGATGAGCTCAGCCATGACTCTGACGACGCCGCAGGAGCAGGTGGATGATCTGATTCTTCAGATCGCAGAGGAGAGCGGTCTGGAGGTTATGGATCAACTCAATGAACTGCCGGCCGGAGCTACGGCGCTGGGAGAGACGTCAGTACGCTCGCAGGACAAAGAAGACCTGCTCTCCAGACGGTACTTTATTTATCTCATACGTCTACATGTCACGACTCACAACACAAACTGAAAGAAAGTCATATAGCTTTTCATGTTTCATGTATTTCTTTGAATGTTGTACAGCTGCTTTTGTCTTTCTGTTTTGCTTTTTGTCGAGTTTTATCTAGTGTTTATCTAGTGTGGTGTTTTCTGTATACTGCATGACAACAGATGTGCGCTGTTGTTTATGTAAAGTGTAGTTGTCTTGCACCTCTTATTTGTACGGTTTTCGCTTCAACAGATCACATAGTTTTTAATACATCAAATATTTTCATTTGTGATCTATTACCCTGATGATAAACGTCAGAGGAGAGCTGATCCTCCCGCTTATTGCTATGAATACAACAGTTTCATCACAAGCTTGTAAACATGTAACTGTCTTTCTCAGCAAAGATTTGTGGATTGAGCTGATAAAATGATCCTCACATGAGTTGCAGGATTTTAACTGCAGATGAAGCATGGCACGGCTGTATAGTTCATATTTATTCATGTATGTGACTCACAATGATGTTTAATGTGTTTTCTTTCAGGTTGGCTGCCTTACGTAACTGATGATGTGGATTTAATAAAACCCATCTAGCTCAAGAGGACTTTATCACACCATTTATTTTATAGTCACTCACGTTTGATAAAAAGACAACAACTTCTCTCTCTCTCTCTCTCTCTCTCTCTCTCTCTCTCTCTCTCTCTCTCTCTCTCTCTCTCTTTCCTCCTTTGGTGGTTCATCTGGCCTCTTTATTTATCTTTGTCCCTGTCATCAAACATGGCTCTGTTTCTCATCAGAAGATTAAGGACGGGCAAGAATGGGCAAGAATAATTGCATTTTCATACACTACTGTGTGTGTGTGTGTGGGGGGGGGGGGGGGGGGTTATTTGTGTTGTTATTTCTGTTTATATATTTAAAAATGACAGAGATCATAGTGTCATACAGTCTGTGTAATGTTTTAATGGCAGTTACGGGATTGTTTTTATTTTCTTTCATACTGAGTTTTCTTTATGCCTTTTTGTCAAGCACATGCGTGCTTCTTCAGATCAGTGCCTCCATTAAACATGGTGAAGAGTAAACGCCATAAACAAACACACTCTGATCTTATAGATCTGTTTTTACATGGGATTTCTCATCTGTCTGGTTAGTGTTTCTCAATGTATCCGCTTCACTGAAGGCTAGTTATACTCAAATTTTCTTTCATTGTTTCGTTTGTGCAATTATTGTGTAAATAAAGTCAATCTGATATTCGTTTTTTTGTTTGTTTAAAAAATCTTTTCAACAAATGATGATGTTCAATGTTTTCATGTGTTCATAATGTTAAGACTAGAAAGGGCCTGAAATATGTTTATGAAGTGTTGGGTTAGCATGTGTTATATGTGTCATACACATCAGAGGAAAAAACTTACATAACTATTTGTTCTCCTTTAAGTATTTCTGTTTCCTTAATTTTCAACACGAAATATTACACCATAGAAAATCTGTTGTAAAGGCATAATATTTATATTTTAGTTATTTGCAAATTGTTATGGATTTAATTTTCCAGAACACAAACTATATTGGTATTGAATCATTTGAATTTAGATCATCACATTACATATGCATTTGGCAGATGCTTTTATTCAAAGTGACTTACATTGCATTATACTATACATTTATTTCGAAGTATGTGCAATCCCAGGGTTTGAACCCATAACCTTTGCGTTGCTAGCGCCATGATCGAACCACTGAGCTACAGGGAAGAAGATCAAAATCTGATTTGATTTATGACATCTGTTCTACATGAATATAATATGATGGAGCAGAACACAAGTGATTTACACAAACGGGATCTTTAACCCTGCTCCTGGAGAGCTAGAGTCCGTCCTGCATTAGCTGCGCTCCAATAAACCTGTCTGCCATTTTCAAGTAACCCTGAACGACTGAACTCTGCAGGACAGTAGCTCTTTGGGAGCGGGCTTGAAGACTCACTTATTATAGTAACTATAATAACAGAACTCTTTGTTGGGAGGTTTGGCAGCGTTTGGTTTCCATAGTCGCGTGTGCGAGCAGACCGTCATTGGGCTGCACGCGCTTCTCTCCTGTTGTTTTGAGTTAAATCGCGCCTGCAGAACAACACAATCCTTTTTGACACATCACATAACATATGAAATGACGCGCATGCCTCACTGCAGACAGTTACATGAAAAACTGCAATCTCACTTTAATTTCCAACTCTCTTCTATTAATCGCTGTGAATGTATTAAGAAAACGAACTAACGTTAACGTCACGTATCATTAATCGCAAGTGCTGAACAGCGATTTCAGAAGCTGTGCGATTAATTATACGAATACATATTCAAAAATGTTGACTTAGAAACACTAACATTGTGGTATGACTCGTTTTTCCTGCCCAACAAACCCCGAAACCCCTCCCACTTTGAGACCTTGTTGCATGTTCACCGTCATTCTAGTGCACGTCGCGTTTCCGTGGGAGTCGCCCGTAGTAACCGCTTGAGCTGCTCAGACCGGATTGACGAGCACAGATGACGATACCAAAATAAAGAGACGTAACGTTAAGATAGTAATCATGAGAAATATTCCGCGTTTTACTCTTCCATTACCATATCTGGAGCTCTCATACTGGATGTTTATGTGTATGTTCGTCGCTTCAGGACCGCAATGAGTGACTTCCGGTATAAACCGTCATGAGAAGAAAGCGAGGCGGATCTTTATGATCATATCAGAGGAACTGTGTTGATTTTCTGTCAGAGGAACTTACGCGACGTGTCATGATCTGATGTTTTTTCACATGATCTGATGACTTTGCCAGGTTTCAGAGGATTATTGGTTTGGGTCTCAGTGGAGACATGAAGACATTACTCGTTTTGAGCTGTCTGCTGTTTTTCACTCTAGGAGAAGATTCAGATCATCAGAAACAGGAGCCGGTTCAGTACCTGCGTATTGGTGACGGTTCCTCAAGGGAGTTTGAATTCCCGCAAAACACACGCGGCGTGATCGTCATCTCCAGCCGGTACCGCAGTGGAGCGCGCAGGGGTCGGCAGAGCCTGAAACAGACAGTTCGGGTCAGATCGCTGGACCCGGAAGTGATCTCCATCCTCAACGTGAGTGACGGCGGTCGTACGGGAGCCTCGAGCAGCTACATCATTAGGATCCGCTCAGGAGTGCCAGGAACGGCTCCGTTACTTATTCAGCTTCTGGATCTGGAGCGGGATTCCCATCCGGTTGTCATCGAGGAGCGGAGCGATTACTCCATCAGGGTGGCGGCGGGCGGCGACGACCCGGCTACCCGGCTTCTGGAGTCGGGGGGCCTGTCGCACTTTTCACAGAACCCGGTCCTGTTTGCTCTGCTGCCGCTCATCTTCATCAATAAGTGTGCGTTCGGCTGTAAGGTGGATGTGGAGGTTCTGCTGGGTCTAATGAAGAGGCCAATTCCGCTGCTGCTGGGTGTGTTAGGACAGTTCCTCATAATGCCACTGTATGCCTACGGACTGTCCCGCCTGGTGTCCCTTCCCAAAGCGCTGTCGTTGGGTCTGGTCATCACGTGCTCTGCTCCAGGCGGTGGCGGCGGTTATCTCTACAGTCTGCTGCTGGGTGGAGACGTCACTCTGGCCATCTGCATGACACTTGTCTCCACTGTGGTGGCGGCCGCAGCGATGCCGCTGTCCTCTGCGTTTTACGGCTGGTTATTGGGCGTTCACGCGGCTCTTCACGTGCCCTTTGTCAAGATCCTCGGAACGCTGCTTTTTATCGCCATTCCCATCTCGCTGGGGATGCTGGTAAAGCTCCGTCTGCCCACGGTCACCGGTGTCCTGCTGGCGCTTATCCGTCCCTTCAGCTTCGTGCTGATTGTAGGAGGAATCTTCATGGCCTTCCAAATGGGCTCCTCTATTCTGGCAAACGTCCAACCATCGATCGTGGCGGCGGGTGTGACCGTGCCCATCTTTGGCTTGCTGCTTGGTTTGGGGATGGGCCGGTTGGCGGGGCTCTTGTCACCGCAGCGGAAAACCGTCAGTATTGAGGTGGGCGTGCAGAACAGTCTCCTGGCGTTGGCAGTCATGCAGTTGTCATTCCAGCGGGCCGAGGCGGACTACGCGTCCCAGGCACCATTCATCGTGGCACTCAGCAGCACGTCTGAGATGCTTTTGTTGGTTCTCGCTCATATTGCCCACCAGCGCCTGTGCCCGCCACCTGTCTCTCGAATCACCACTTGATCAATCGCCCAACCCGAAAGCCAATCGCTGCCGAAAACAATACTGCCGATCTGCTGCAAGCAACTGACACTTTCCAGTATTTCTGTCTTACTACCAAAGGCCTTTCGTCATTGTGGCCATTTTTATTTCTGCCTCTTTTTGAAAGAAATTTTAATGAACACAGTCTTACCTGTATTACAATGACAGTGTTTACGAGAGCTATTTTTCTAAAGTAATTATGCTGTTTGTTTTCTATCTTGTTTACAGACAATGTGTGATTGAAATGTTGTGTGGTGATGTTTATATGTGATTGAATTCATACACTGGAATGATGGGGAATAAAAGTTGAAACAGTCTCTTGATATCTGAACAGTCCTCTCCTCTCTTTATGTGCTCAGGTGAATGTTTCAGTATTTGCATTTATATTTCCATTCCACATGCACAATATTCTAGAAATGAAATTATGCGTGTTTTTATCAAGGCTGACCCATAAATGAAATTACGAACACTTTGTTTTATATTAAATTCCTTGCACACATATCAACAGGACATGAGAAGAGAAATTGTGAATATTTCTGCTGCTGCAGGTGTATTTATGATTTCATTGCACAGAAAGTTCACAACCACACTGTGAAAAATGTTAATGTGATGGTGAAAACATGGCTCAACTTGGTTCAATTCTTGTTTTTGTCTATATGTTTCTTGTTCGACACCCAGTGAAATTGTGGATTAATACACTACACTCGGGGAGACTGATCGATCTTGTGTTTGTTTATGTAATACGGCTTGAACGGGACAGTCGTGTCCTTTGTTTAGTGTAACCTTCCTTACAACCTGGTAAAGGAAATTTGGTAAAAGGCATTGTCTTGTTTCTTAAAGATAAGCTAGGTACAGATAATGTTTATATGAGGTATGGTTGGTTTTAGCTGAATCATTATTTCTGAGCTGTGTGTTTTTGATCTTTGCTCTCTTTTTACTGCACTGATCTTTGCTCTCTGTCAGAGCTCCTAGTCTGTATGATGATAATGATCGGTTTACATTTCTGGACACAACCATCGGCGTTTACTTTAATGTACTGTGAAAAACAAACACTTTTGTTTCACTATATGATATCACAAACAAATATCTCAACACTCTTCTGAAAGTAATCGTGATATTTACTTGAATAATGAACTCTTTTCACCCGTGTAAGCCTTTACCCTGAGGCTAACACATGAGCCCATGAACATAAACACCACCAGGTTACAGTTCAATGCCTTCATTTTACATTAAACAGTCAGCAGAATGCAGATGGATCTTATTTGTATTCATAAATTAAGCAGAAAACAGATACATCAAGATAATAAATCAAGATTAAACGTCTTCAAAATAGACTCAAATGATGGCATGCTCTCGTGTCACTAAAAGTAAAGACAACGGTACACAATACACAGACGATCATTGTTTAAAGTTGTGTTTGAGTAAATCAATTGGTTTTACACTTCATTCAAATGATATAAGAAGCCGTTTTAAACACGTTCTATCAAATAGAACTGGGCGTGGCAAAGAGCGTCACATAATCGGAAACATTTTTAGCTTTCAACATTTTCACATGTCTGTCATTTGAGACGTCTGTGATTGGTTACACGCGTGGGCTGTGGCGTCTGTGATTGGATAAACGCTTGCGCTGTAGCGTCTGTGATTGGTTACACTCGTGGGCTGTGGCGTCTGTGATTGGATAAACGCTTGCGCTGTAGCGTCTGTGATTGGTTACACTCGTGGGCTGTGGCGTCTGTGATTCGATAAACGCTTGCGTTGTGGCGTCTGTGATTGGTTTACAGCAGAGAAGCCCTTGCTAATTGGGTATTGTCGATTCTCTCGCGACTAATAAAAACCTTTGCCGGGAGCGCGCGAGTTTGTGGTGTGTTGTGTTGTGTTGTGTTGTCATCAGGCGTGCTCGAGAGTCGTGTTAATATTGTGTTGTGTGTTTTATTTGATCATATGTGAGTTTTTACAGCATGTTCAGCGCGACATCATACACCTCAGAGTCAACAAACATCACGAGTGTCAAATCTCTGCTGGGTAACACGAACTCTTATATAAAACAACATCAGCGCTGTTAATAGTCAGTGTTTAACATACATCAGACGAATGTGAGGAAATAGTCAGATTACAGTTTTTTGTGTTTGTGTGTTTAGCTCGCAGAACCGCGAAGAGACCCAGAGATGAAGAGACAGAGACACACCTACAGGAGTCATGTGTTCGTCTGTTTATGAGACATCAGAAGACGTCGGAACTCCTGCTGGAGATCACAGTGAGTCCAAAACAAGTGGAATATAATAATAACAACACATGGCCACTTCACTTACTTACATGAAGATGCATGTGGTATTTCTAACCTGATGGGGACACACTTAAGCAAGTGTGAAAATGTCATGAATGACGTGTTTATTGATATGTTTTACAAAATATCTTTGCAGTTTGCACCAAGAAAATGTGCAACACATGCACTTAAAGTTTTCCACAACATCTCATGAGATCTGGGCAAAAAGTCCCTCGATTTATAACCAGAACATGATTTATGATGGGATGCACTTACCTCTCTGAAGCAATATTCAGGATTCAAGTGTGGTGTTAGTGTTAATGCCACTGCACTTTGGCGTTTATAGGACACAGGAAAAATATCAAACTATAGAAACAAACAACATGACTGAAACATCTCAGTCCAGTGAAAACCTGAAGACTTCATTGTCATTGTGATTTGACCACATGTGCTCACCACATACAAACTGAACATGAACAATTAGTGAACACTTATGAATATAAAGTAATGGTTGAAGTTGTTGTATAATTCACAGTCACATGATAAGAAGATGAGAAACATCAGCTGTGAGACATATGAACATCTGGATCTCTACACAGGCATTCATTCATCTGCTCTGGGTGAGATCTTTATACATAACATTTATTATAGTCTCAGACGTCACGTCCACAGACCGTTGGCTGAACATCTTATGCATAAGTACGGAGCCCTGGATATGCGTGAAATGTGAAACTTTTTTTATATATCGTGGCCACGAATAAAGAACTCGTTCCCTTGATTTATTAATTCGTTCCCTCGTTTTATTAAATGGTTCCCTCGATTTACGTAAATCGTTCCTACGTTTTATTATTTCGTTTTACGTAAATCGTTCCCACGTTTTATTATTTCGTTTCCTCATTTTACGTAAATCGTTCCCACTTTTTATTATTTCGTTCCCTCGTTTTACGTTAATCGTGGTCACTTACTACCTCATTCTCTGTACCGTAGTTTTGCTCGCGGAATTAAAGCCTCTGCCGTAAGAACAGAACAAAATCTTGTGGGAACATTAATGAATATTGTATACTTTTTATTGTATATTATATTAAGTTGTTTTAATGTGTTTACACATGCGGATAAAGCCCGTTTATGGATGCATTTCTCACGCGCAACGGAACAATACGTCTGCTGCAAACATAACACAGTTTTTATAACGTTATTTTATCCTTTTTTTAAAAACAATTTTTTTTTCACAGGCCTATGTCTGTAGTTTGTTTTTCATTCATTTACATTTATTAGTTAATTGTATTCGGACAATGCGCATATCTATCATCAATTAGTTAAAACAATAAAAACATGCACATGCAAAAACAACGCACACAAGTCAATGCGCACGAGCTTCACATTGAAATATTGAAGCATATAAGAAAATAATGTGTTATAATGTAATGAACATGTAGTTAGATATCCACTTAAAAGTGATGACACTTTCTGTAACCTTGCTGGTCAGAGCCTGGATGTGGCTGCAGATGAAATGCCTAGTGCAACGGCAAAGTTTTTCGCTTTGTCTAACATGGGCTCCCATTCAGTGTCAGATCGGATGGTGTCAAGGTGCTCTTTTGTGCTTCTGATCAGAGCGATTGCTTTAAGGACAACAAGCTAAGACTCTTGCAGCTGTTCAGACAGACCAAATGTAATAGCTAATAACTTTTCAATAATGTAAAGATTCACAATAAAATTGTACGATTCCAATTTTGCCTTAAGTCCAGCAGCCTCAACTGACCCATCCTTGTTGGCCACTGCAGTTGCATCCAAAACAGCCATTACTGCCTCATAGCGCAATAATAGTTTTTGTACTGCTTTGTACCAGTATAGCCAACGAGTTGTGCATGTCCTTTCCAGCTGTAGCACTTTTTGCCCTAGGTGCTTTTGCGCTTCCACAAACATTCTGTGTCTTGTGTTACTATTTGTAATGAACATGTATAATGTCTCAAGCACATCAAAAAAGTCTGATAGTTCTGGAATGTTCCTTATAGTGTTCACGAGAACTACATTTTATCTTTGGGCATAGCAATGAGTATAAACTGCATGGGGTACTTTTTTTTAAATTTAAGCCTGAACTCCAGTGACTGATCCCATATAACACTAGCACCATCATAACACTGTCCAATGCAAAACTGCATGTCTATTCTAGACTCCGTTAGCTTGTCAACTAGAAAGAAACATATAAAGTGAATCCGCAGTGAGTTCTTGCATGTAAAAAGCTCCTATAGACCGTTTCATTGGACCTGCACGCCTGACCCCTAGTTAACTTCTGGTTTGTGTTTGGCTAGTGTCTAATAATATAACTGTTTATATTATATTTCATTGATATAAATATTCATTTATATTATTATTTTATTGTATAATAATTGTATTAAATAAACAATTTGTTGAATGGGTCCTGTAGTTTGGTTTCATTTAAAGAAACCATATGGGACATTGACATGTAGCGGTTGAGCTTGGTATCGCAGTCTATATTCTAAATATTGGAGAGACCAGCAAACTCGCCTGACCTGAAACCCATAGAGAATCTATGGGCTATTGTCAAGAGGAAGATGAGAGACACCAGACCCAACAATGCAGATGACCTAAAGGCTGCTATCAAAGCAACCTGGGCTTCCATTACTCCTGAGCAGTGCCACAGGCAGATTGACTCCATGCCATGCCGCATTGATGCAGTAATTCATGCAAAAGGAGGCCCAACAAAGTATTGAGTGCATGGAAATGAACACATTTTTCAGATGCCTGATATTTCGATTTGAAATACCCTTTTTTTATATTGATCTTATGTAATATTCAAATTTTCTGAGACACTGAATTTTGGGTTTTCATTATATGTAAGCCAAAATCCTCAAAATTTCAACTTGAAATATTTCACTCAATGTGTAATGAATCTATATAATATATGGGTTTTACTTTCTGAAATGAGTGACAAAAAATATTGACCTTTTTCACGACATTCTAATTTATTGAGATGCACCACCCCATCCCAAAAATACCGAGATATGAATTTTGGTCCGTATCGCCCAGCCCTAACCGGAAGTTAAGTTGGGGGTCACAAAAGCATGCATGTGCAGTATTGTTTGTTTATGTTGTCACTTTGAAACCATCTATAGCACGCTCTTTAATTACACCAGAGTGTACATACCGCAAAAGAATGGCAAGCTTCTCCTTTTTTTGGTTAGTCTTTGTTTTCATCCACCAAAAGAGAAAAAAAATTGACTTCTTTAACTGAGTCCCAGGTACCCGCCAGTCCCAGTTGCCAGTCCCAGGTACCCGCTGCACGGAGCAAAGATTTTACTTGAGCTCGATTTTCATTCACCTCGGCAGATCTGTTGTTGGTGATAACTGTTGCAATTTATGGCTGTTTACCTGTACACACATCTTTGTAATCTGCCCATGCCTGCGTGTTCCCTTAACTGTGCATGTTCTTCCTGCATGAAAAAGCCCTCTCTATTAACGTCCGAGCCCCACTTCTTTCACCTAGACCAAATGATAAACCGCCAAAATGGCGACAGGCAAAGCAAAAAACAGCATGAAATGCTGAATGGAATATTCTATCCATTCGTGTATTTTGTAAAGCTGTGGCGAGAATCGTCTCCCGCTTCGGGCTGGAAAGTTAAATAGCTGCTGCTGCCTTGGTACTTCCTTTTAAGTTTTGCTGATGTCTTGGATATCTCCAATTGTGTTAACACTGTCTGGTGACAGAAACATTTACATTTAGTCATTTAGCAGACGCTTTAATCCAAAGCGACTTACAAATAATGTAAACAATAGAAGCAATTGGAACAACATAAGATAACAAAATGCATAAGTGCAGTAAAACTGGTCAGATAAAGCCTAGCACACAGTATACATAGCTAAGGAAACAACCTAAACGACAAACAATAGCAAATCCAAAAATTGTGCGAATGATTAGTGCAATAAACTGCGACTGTGCAACAATGTCATTCCGTACAATATCAATTTTTAATTATTCACAGATGCAAAAAAATGACACAAATAAATCATTTGGTAGACTTTATTTAATTTAATTAAGATCTATGCATGCAACAGTAATTTGCCTGCTAATGTAATACGCAAATTGTTCTTTACAGAAAAACACCAACCAGTCAAAGGGAGATGGGGACTTTTTACCCTTCCCTGCATTTTCAGTTTTCCGTTTCAAGATTAGATGATGCATTTTTTAAGATGATTTACTTGGATTATTAACCTCTCTCCAAAGGTGAGCGAGAGGGTATGCGTCATTTTGTGAGCATTGCCCAGCCCGGGAATACCACACCATGCTACAGTACAGTACGTGATACTCTGTTGCCAAATGACGAGATGGAAGGCAGTCTAAGAGAGCTGTTGCAGTTAGGAGATGGCTTTGCGTTGACTTTAGACATTTGGACAAATAGAAGAAAACACAGCTTTCTGGGTGTTGTGGCAAGTTTTGTCGATGACGTGTTTAATGGTCACACTGTGTTGCTTTCATGTGAACATCTTAAAGGACACCACACCGCAAAGGCATTCAACATCCCAGTTGGTGAAGACGAGGGTGAGGAGGAGGTAGTCGAGGAATATGGCACAGAGGAAGCTCCACTCTCACCATTCCAGCCAGATTTTGTGCAGATCATGGAGGACATGAGTGCTACATACATCACCGAAATTGATCTCCATATGCGATGCCCCATCCATTTACTGCAACTCGCCATAAAGGATGCAATAAACAGTCATGCGGATGTAGACAGAGTTATCACACGAATGGCAAAATTTGTAAAGAGTGTTAGGAAAAGCACCTTAAACACTGAGGAGGCTGATAAACTAGGTTTGCCCCTACCCCAGCATGTGTCACCACGTGGAGCAGTCAGTGAAAGTGAAAGTGACCTATTTGTCAGATATGGTGACCCATACCCGAAATGTGACCTCTGCATTTAACCCAACCAGTGAATAGTGAACACACATACACCGGGGCAGTGGGCAGCTAACACTGCAGCGCCCGGGGAGCAAGCGGGGGTAAGGTGCCTTGCTCAAGGGCACATCAGTTGTTACCTGCCGGTACTGAGAATCGAACCGGCAACCTTCTGGTTACGAGTCCGACTCTCTAACCATTAGGCCACAACTGCCCCAGCTGTGCATGGTAGAATCAGTGTCATTCAAATAATGTATCTACTCGTTTTAGCGGTTTCTATTCTGACAAGAACCTTGTGTTTGTGGCTGTACTGGATCCACGGTTGAAATCCGAATGGATTATTCGTGATATTTCAGTGAGCAATCAACTTGCAGAGATTTGCCAAATGTTGGGGAAAGAGGCAGAATGCAGTGGTGTGGGACAGTCACTAAGGCCAGAACAGCTCCCAAGAAGGCCCACATTTTTGGCTCACATGACAGCAACTCGAGTGTGGTTGACTGTGTGAGAGGTGAGGTGGGAGGCTCAATGAGGAAAAAGTCCTCAGAAAGATGTCCTAGGATTTTGGAAAACCAATGCTGTATCTCGTGGGCAGTCGTGGCCCAGTGGTTAGAGAGTTGGACTCATGACCAGAAGGTTGCTGGTTCGATTCTCAGGTCTGGCGGGTAACGGCTGAGGTGCCCTTGAGCAAGACACCTAACCCCCACTTGCTTACTATACAAAATGTACAAATGTATAGTACAATACAATGTAAGTCGCTTTGGATAAAAGCGTCTGCCAAATGCATAAATGTAAAAATCTCTTCTGCGACTATCTAAGGTCACCCAAATCTTCAGCATCCCCAGTGGTTCTTCCAGTTCTGAGCGAGTGTTTTCCGCTACTGGATTACTGTCCCGTCCACACTGGATGAGCCTGACACTTTGTCCAAGCTCATGTTTCTCAAAGTAAATTTTAAAATGGTGTAATTGATGTTTGATGTTATAATAGACCACATTTCCCTGCATCATTTAAAAAAAATAATTGAACAAGTGGTATAACTTCTATAGTTTGTTTTCTTTAGAAAGTGTTTCTTTAATTAGCGGCAATATAATACAATACAATATGAAAAGTGTTAACTGTTACAATTTCGTATTTTGTACGTTTGTTTCGAATGTTCTATTGCACAACCATGTCAGCTGTTTCAAAGAAAACAAAAATCAAATATACTTTTTCAGTTATTGCATTTTAGGCACTCCGTAAATAAAAACGTGACAAAAACATTTAGGCTGTAATGTCATAAAATGTCGGACAGAAACAACTAGGCCTATTTATTAGCCTAATAGTTTAATTGATACATTTATTTAAGAAGTTTATCAGAAACGGAAAACAATTAGGCATACTAGACACATTTATGTCGGAGTGGGATCTGAGCGGGATTTGGTTTACCGGTGAGGGTGAGCGTAACATGAGCGGAGCGTTTGCTTGGTCCGTGAGCGACTGAGCGAAGCGCGTGTCATACAGCGAAATATTGAGCAAAGTGACATACCAATCCGCTTCACTCACATGCTCTGGTTAGAATGTGGATAAAGCAGAAAGCTATGCAGTGAAGTTATACTTGTGAGTGCTAATATTAGTTAACATAGCTAACAGCGGGGCGGCACAGTGGCCCGGTGATTAGCACTGCTGCCTCAGAGCAAGAAGGTTCCCGGTTTGAGCCTCGGCTGGTACAGGAGGCCTTTCTGTGTGGAGTTTGCATGTTCTCCCTGTGTCAGCGTGGGTTTACTCCGGGTACTCCGGTTTCCTCCCACGGCCCAAAGACATGCAGGATAGGTTAATTGAGGAATTCAAATTGTCCCTCACTGACTCATGTATAGAAAAGACTTATATAGTATAGTATCGACTTGTGTGTATAGAGTGACTAGTTCTCACCATGAATATAGCCTTAGATGTTGGAATGGCGTTAAAAATGAAACAATAAACAATATAGCTAACAGCTTTCTAACAGCTTGTCCCACCATCGTTTTAGTAAAAAAAATGACAATATGACATGTTGCGCTCCACTTTTTTGTCTTTAAATGTTGTTTTTTTTGGGGGTCGACAGCTTATAAAAACGCGGTTTTGTGTTTTTTAGCTTGTTTATTGCACAAATTGTCACAAATCAGTCTAAACATTTTTCTGTTTTTATAAGTCAGAAATGACGAGGAGGCAGCTTCCCGCAATACAAAGTCAATGGAGACGGTTGGATTGTTTTCCTCCCCGGTGGGCATTGTTCTCCGATTATGACGCGTTGCGCTCTGTCTCTATAAGAATTCATCACGATCGACTAAACGCTATATTCTTATGCGTATGCGAAGTTCACGGCATAAACTCAAATATCGTTGTTTCTGTTAACTTGTGACACGTCCGTGAATGTACACCGGTCTGTTACTGTGGGGACATTTCCATGCCTCTAAACATGACGTGGCACAAAACGAAACCTGATTGGTTGCTTTATCTGTCAGTCATATGGCATCTTGGGTGGGCCTTTGTCAACGAAAGTGGAGGTCTTCATACTGAAGGTCTGGCTATGCAAGACTACATTTATGCTGTAATAACCTCTCTACATGATGTGTACTCCCAACTCATACATTCATCTGATTGAGATGAAAACATACACTACAATAAAAACTTTGGAACAGATGGTGTCTGTCAACTGTTGAAATGTCTTCTGGGTATTATTATTTGTAGCTTCTAAAGGGTGTTCTAAATAACTGACATTTACACCATTTGTCCTTTTACATACACCTGACTCTTAAGCCGCATACACATCGCCAGCAACTCTTAATTATTTTTTTTTTTAAGTATTATTTTAGGTGGGCTAAAATGACATACAGGTTGGCTAGAACTAGCCCATGGTTCCTAGATTTGGTTGCTCTAGTAAGAGTTAAACAAACCCTGCAGTAATGACGAATGACGTGAGCTCCGCTGCTTGACTCCTATTGGTAGTTGCTCCTGAGAGTCGCTCATCATGTGCATAATGTTAAGCAATTCTCAACTTTGTTGCGTTGCTAGACACGCCCACTTCTTGCCTCCAGCGGGCAACTGATGTTGCTAAGCTACCATTGAAATGAATGAGATTGTGTCGCTCTGTTGTTGCCAGGAGCTGGCGCTGTGAACGGGGAATAAATGTCTCTTGTGACATTATAAAGTTTGCATGTGCTGTGTGTGAATCTCTCAGTGGTCAAATTGTTATTAATAAGTTTAATATTAATGACTGAATTAAATAGAGATTTTTCTGATTATAAGTAATGTACACATGTTGAAACACTGCACGATCCTTATGAATCGATTCTTTTTTATTGTGACTGTGGAAAGGAGTGATGAAATGTTTTAACTCAAGCAAGTTAAGGGCTTTCTGACTTTACATCTTTAACCAATGAATGCAATGTGTGCTGAGAGACTCTTCTTCTGTACATGATGATGATATGTATATTCAATATGATTGTCTTTATGTGTGCTTGTTTTATGTATGTTGTGTATTCAGAGGAAGAATTGCGGAGACGATCGGAGCAGATGAAGGTTTCAGTTGAGCTGCTGTCAGTGAGACTTGTGTGTGAAAAGCTTAAGGAATTGAGCACATGTCCAGATGGTGTTTTACTCAACTCCACACAGAGAGTGAGTGAGCGAGCGAGCGTTCATCCGTCCACACATGACTTCATTGTAACTCTGTTCTGTTGTATAAATTCAGCTATGACATGTGTTTTTCACAGGCTGATGTGTGTGCGTTACTCAAGTGGGCTCGGAAGCTGCTGTCTGCAGGATTGTTTAGTCCTCATCTTCTCTGGCAGGAGTACTGGACACATCAGGTGTGTGTGCGCGTTTGTGTCTGTGTGTGTATTTCATGATCAGTTCAGACATGTGATATGAGACAGAAGTTGTTTTTATATGTACACAGCCCATGCTGGAGGTGATTTATCATTTACACACTCACAACATCCTGACGCTGGAGTTTCTGCTAGAAAGGTACACAACACATCATCAAATGATCTATGACAACAATAACACAAACATTATTATTGACTCATTGGTGATGTCATGATTAGAGATGCTGCCATGAGCTCGTGGCTCAGTGATCAGCTACAATTTTTGTGTGTCTCCATGACGACGATGACACCTGACGACCGACAGATACATCGTCCCATTTTATTCAGTAAGAACCCGTCTCTCTCTCTCTCTCTCTCTCTATGCCCATATTGATCTATAACTCATTAACATTAATACTGCAGTATGCCCCTTCTGTGGGGGCGCAGTCATTCCACTCCACAAGTTTAAATAAAAGCCTAGTAGCATTGTTAAAATGACTCGATGTGATTGATAATTTAAAAATGATGTATTTAATAATGAACATATGGACCAATATACAACGTGTTGCCCCCTCAATTGCATATGAGCACATTCATATCATTGTGTGCATCAGCGTGAGAAAATAGTTTGATTTGTTACTGTGTGTTATTTTTTTTCTAAATGTGCATAGAACACTGCGCACGGATACTACTACAGAGAATCTATAGAATTTGAAAAAGCCCGTTTTTACTGTCGAATGGCCATAATAGAGGTGGGAATATTTTGGTACCTCACGATTCGATTCATATCGATTCTTTATAAAAACTTTATAGTTTATTTTGTTTTCTTGAAGTTTATTAAACTCATTATTTTAAAACAAATGCCATTTAAACTGACTGCAACCATTAAAAATGACATTCATTGCGTGCTTGTAATGGCAGAAATTTTGTGAATAGCCATTCAAAACTTTAGTTAAATAAAAGTACGTAATATGCAAAAATGGCCCCTTTCAGTGTTTTAATATTATATATGATGATGTTCATTAAAGAGTAAGTATTTTGTGATTTTTAAGGCCCTACTTTGGTTTATGGAGTGTCCAGCAACAGGTTTATGTACATACAATGATTCGTTTGGTGATTCATCTCTCTAATCCCCTCCTTTCTGTCAGCCTACTCTGATCTTATTGGTCAGATGGTCTAGTCTGCTGTTATTGGTCTACTGCGTACAGCATCGCAGTGTTGCAAATGAAATGTAGCTGGTCTTTGCACCGAGTGACACACATCTGTCACCGAAATGAAATAAGAACGTCCGACGACTCGTTCGCGTGATTCAGAGTCGACTCTTTTTTCCCAAGCCAATAACTTTGTTATTTGTTCACTTTTGGCTTTACAACTTGGCAGACTGCTTACATTCACACACAGTTGGGCTGTTTTAATCTACATAAACGTGTCATATTCTCTCAAATAAAACACATTTTCTGGCTCCGTATTTATTTCAAAACGCCTCCCTCTTCTGTGTTCCGCCGCTGTCACCAGACAACAGGAGCAGCAGGTGACGCAATTAGGAAATCCTCCACAAGACTAGACCGTCTCATTTCAGTTTGCTTCGTGGACCTCTGAGGCTACGTGCTTTAAAGACCGAAGTGGGACACAGCTGATGTATTTCTTTTTCCTCTGCCATTGCTGTTGCTGAGCTTAAAGGGCCCCTATCCTACAAAATGCACTTTTAAATGTGTTTAAACATAACTGTGTGTCAGGAGTGTGTGCACAGAACCACCATAGAATGTAAAAGGTCCACCTATTCACTTTTCTATAATCCGCAATAAACCTCATCAGTCCTCTTGAACGAGCCGATTGCGTTCTCTGAACAATGTGACGTCACACTCATCAAGCTCCGCCCATGACTGCTCCTGTCTCCGCCCTCATCCAGCTGTACACTGTCCGCCATTGTTTTCATACTGGACTAGTAGTGAGCTACAAGAATGTGTGAGAGATCGCGCTGATAGAGATCGCACGTGTGCATTGACTGCATTCGCGGGGACGCGGGCAGACCTCACGATATATTTATATGATGCGTTTAACCTGTGAACTTTACTGATAAAGTCAATGTACTCGTTGTAAAGACATAACGCGTTTGTCCTGTGGACTTTCACTTATTAAAGCAGTGTGTTTGGTTTATTAAAATGCGAAAGTGTTTCTCATTCGCTTTATTTGATCATTCTCTTCAGCTTTGTTTTGTTACTGAAGCACAGGCTTTTTCCTGCTGGAAAGGGGGCGGAGACCAGCAGCTCATTTGCATTAAAGTGACGTACCCCAAAACAGCACGTTTTTCCTCACAGGCAAAAATGGACACACAGAGCACAGTGTAATAAAAGATCTGCGGTGTATTTTCAGCTGAAACTTTACAGACACATTATGGGGATACCAGAGACTATTTTTACATTGCGAAAAACACCTGGGATAGAGGCCCTTTAAGTTGTGCAGTCTCTAGACTGTCCAGGTGCTGCACCGCTCTCTCAGTTGAGTTCAACCTTTTTTGTTCCGACAACATCAACATTGTTATGTTAACTAGAAAAACCATAAATCGATAAGAATCGCTAGAATTACTGAATTGCGATTCATATGTGAATAGATTTTCCTCCCCACTCCTAGTCCATAAGCGTTCCTGAAGTTGAGACTTGTCTCACATAAATAAACCTAACATCATCATTTGTATAACAATGTTTCCACTAGGATTTTGTGGAACTGTGGCGCTGGATGATGTCACATGCTCATCCATTTGCGCTTGTCTGCGGTCGCTTGGAAGCTGTGCAGCGTGTGTGCGAGACGGACATAGAAAGTGAAATACCCAAATGGTCAGCTGATGCAGATCATGCCAAAATCTAAATTGCTGATTAGATGAAGATTCAAATTACATTGTTACGTTTTAATGATATAATAATTGTAATGTTATGATAGATGGCCATCTAGCAAACTGATATATCTCTAACCCCCGCCTCGCCCCACCCCGGCCCCCTGATGTCATCGGCCATCTCCATGTTTCACTGTAGGCATGGTCTGATGCCAATTTGGTAGACATCGCCAAGCCCTAATTGACTCATTTGCCCTCGCCTGGAAAACCACATAATATAGGGTTGTTCCAATAGTCAATAGGATCGTGTATCGACGATAGGCAGGCAGATCGGCGATAGGCTGTTTTCAATGACGATACTTAGCTTTTTAAATTAATATTATACAATTCATTTACCCGCCACAGTTACATACACATTAGCGTATACATTGACATTGTACCTGTGACACGTTTATTATGATGACAATCATTTTATCAGTGCCAACTTTATATTCTAATATTCGTTTTAATTGCAGAATTTTATCTGAGAAAAAAGAAAACGCTGTTTTGACAGAAACAACAAGGATAGGCTACTGTCTCTTTGATAATCACTTTTAACGTAATTCGAGAATGTAGAAACTATTTTAAGTCAGTTGTAAAACATCTTCAAGGAGTAAAGATGCTTATTTTTATCTTTACATAAGGTTATGCGGACCCGTCGATGTGAAACTATGGCAGAGCAAATAAATTAATAGTAATATAATATAATAATAATAATATTATTAGGCTACTAGTAATATTAATAAAATACAACTGTATATATGTCTGAACACACTGCACACAATAATCAGTCGCGTATGAAAATCAGACGCAGGTTTATTTGAAACATGTTAAACACAAAATATTACACATTAATTAACTTTGTCACCAAAAATAATAAATAACCAAAATGATTCATTAAGCAAAAAAAGCACCAAGAACTTAAATATTAAAGCAATCTTGGTTAAACGTTTCTTAGTTTTACGTCTAAATGCTGCACATTAATCAGTGAATTCTGAAAATTCAACACAGGTTTATTTCAAACGACAACTTGTGTAACACGAAATATTGCACATTAATTAGTGTTTATTACAGTTATTTTCTTGCCAAAAATAATAACTAATCAAACAGCTTCAATAAGCAAAAAGGGACCAAGAACTTATGCAGTTAAACATTGCTTACCTACAGATTTAAGACATGAAGTTATGCCTCAGCTCTCTACAGATTTTTTGCCAGAAAAACAAGCTGGTTAAGTTTTTGAGAAGGTTGCGGTGGGGAGTAATTATGTTGCCGGCCGTGCTAAACACATGCTCTGACGGGGTGCTGGTTGCGCTAACACATAGGTATATTTTGCCACATATGCCATTAACGGAAAGCGGCTTCCATTTATTTTCCACCATTCCTCGTTCGCTCGCAAAATTATGAACAGCAATCGTCATTTTGTGAGTAGGTAAAATAATAAATAATTGAGCATATTAATAAGCTAATAATTGCCCTGCCCCCTGATACTATCGCATATTGGCGATTGACAGGCTGACGATCGGACGATCTGACTATGAGAATTATCGCGCAACACTACCACATAACTTCCGATTTGTATAAAACCATTACATATTCCATTAGGGATACATTATTTATCTTGTGTTTTTATTATTTATATTTTATTTTTCTCTGTACAGCACTTTGGTCCACTTTGGTGGTTGTAAAGTGCTTTATAAATAAAGTTTGCTTGCTTGCTAGGGATGATACTACCCTTCTTAAATTCACACACTAGATGGTTGAGTGCATAGTGAATAGTTTAAGTGCTTAGTGTATAGTATGTCATTTGGGACACAACTGCAGGGTTAATGCATGCTCATGGCATCAACGTAAAGAGATTCTCAATGGATCACAGATTTTACGAGGCTCCGTATTAATGGCTAGGAAGCTTCCTGAATCTGAAACCACATTATATCAGCGTTTTTTTCACAAAAGACTAATCTTCATCGGTGTATAAAGTGTGAGATTAAAAACCATAGATACCATATTATTAATATAGTTTACATTTACATTTATTCATTTGGCAGACGCTTTTATCCAAAGCGACTTACAATTGAGGAAAAACAGCAAGCGATTCGTCTAAGCAAGCAATATTCACGAGAAGTGCTAGTAATACAAGGTTTCAAATACAACGTCAAGATAGTATAAGCAAGTATATAGAGAACATTAGGAAAGGAATAAAAGAGTTTTATTTTATTTTATTATATATTATGAGACAGTTAAGTGCTCATGGAAGAGGTGGGTCTTCAACTGTTTTTTGAATTGTGAAATTGATTCAGCAGTCCTGATGGAAACATATAGTTGACATATTACTGAAACTATAAACGCTATTGTTACAGCAGCTAATCTGCCTTGGCTTGGGTTGACGCACACATCAAAGATAAATTAATTGTCCAATCTAGTAGATCTTGAAGATGCTGAATATTTATTAACTGAAAGATGACATTACAAATGTTAGATGAAGACCGTGTGAACCAGGTTTGTTTGCATGTATGGTGTAAACTCACCATGGAATGGAAACCCCTGTTTATAAACCTTTGTGCACACACAATAAGTAAATGACTCCTAGAGCTATAAATAAAATATATATACAGTGAACTCCATAAGTATTGGGACATAGGCACATTTTTCGTTATTTTAGCTGTTTGCTAAAATGTATTCAAGTTACAGTTATGTAATGAATATTGCACTTTAAATAAAGCTGAGAGTGTGCACTTTAAGTGCAATACTCATTATATAACTAACTTGAAAACATTTTGGCTAAAATGACAAAAGATGTGCCTCTGTCCCAATACTTATAGAACTCACTGTATATTTTAAATATACTTTATATATACATATACATATACATATACATACATACATACATATATATATATGTACTATCCTTTATAATAAAATATTTAATTCAGGGCTCCAGACTGCGACTAAAACGGTGGAATTTGCGACAAAAAATATTACTTTCCGAGTGATATTTTTGCCAAATTTTCTAGTTTTTAAAATGTTTTAAAAAACGGCAGTGTAACGAGAGAGAGAGAGAGAGAGAGAGAGAGAGAGAGAGAGAGAGAGAGAGAGAGAGAGAGCTGTGCAGGTAAATCTTACTTCCCGACCTCAAGAGGTGCTATGGCGGCAGTCTTCTATAGCATCCTCTTCAGAGCGCCAGACTCCTATGCCGGACCGATGCCGGTTCGAGGTCCGCTCGTAGCAGGAGCGGTGCGAGAAAGACCACTTAGACCAGCAGCTGGGCTTTTCCCCACACACTCAGTGTACCAATGCTCGATGAAGCAGCACGGAATAATGGCCAGCAGATCTCCGCACTCTGTAGAAAACTCACTGGAATTCCGTGGATTTTAGCGCTTGTTATTGAGTATACACACACAACGTGAGTGCGTTACTATGCGCTGTTTGCAGATTTTAATGAGTCGAACAATGTGATATTTGAGCGTTTAAAACCGAAATAAAATAAAAAAACAAATAAATCAAAAACATTAAGCTCCTCTCCCCCTCTAAACAACAACTCTTCTCTGCATGACATAATGTCTGAATAAGAGGTAGGACTATACCTACTGTCCAGTGAGTACCGGTGGTGTATTAGGTTAACTTACAACGTTTCATGGTGACTTTTACCAGTCTTAGCATCAATCAATAACAAAGGTTCTCTGCCTCTTTTTAAATAAGCAGAACCAAATCTGCTGTCATTTGCATTTAAATGCATAAACAGGCAGTATTTTAAGACTTTCTGAACACATTTAAACATTTATATTTGTGTACAAAAACACATTTTAAACTGGAATTCTGCAGATTTTTTTCCAAATTTTCAGAACGAACAAAAAAGTCTGCAGATTCTGTATGGCCCTGCTTAGGGTATAAAAAAGTTGGGGAAAAAACTTGATGTGAGCAAACAATTAAATATGTACACACAACAGGATAACTAAAAGTGCAAACGTAAGCTCATGTTACGTGGCTCTTAAAAAAAATTGTTGGTGCCTGTTTTTTTCCCCTATAGGAGCCAATGGCTCCTTAACTGATTTTTTTGTCTGGGGCCCTGTAATTTATATACTTGTCATCATGGCTATATTTGCTACATAAAGTGTAGATTTGTTGAGATGTTTGTAACCGTTACTTTAGCATGTGTATGCATTTCTACCTAGTGTTTTTTACCAAAATTGTGTTGCGTATATTTGATTACATTGCTAATTGTGTAGGCGGTGTTGAACCGCTTTTTTGTTCTTTCTCTGTATGTTCCTTAAAAAACTACCTTTATTTGATTTTGTCAATACTTTGTATTGTATCAGCTTTATTCTTAACAGTTGCTGATGTAGTCATATTAATGGAGACGTTTTAATTATAGAAACTGCTACAGTTACAAAACTTAGTAATGCTTTTTAGTACACTAGCCTAGACTAAGCATAATTAATTGACATAAGAAATACAGATAGTATGAAAACATTTAGAAGTCTAGGGGACAGATTTAATAACAGCTTGCGGCAGCGCAAGCGGCTCTTTGGGTGTGAAGAAACTGTTGTCTGTATTTACTAAAGACACGCAGTAAGAATTGGGGCTGAAAAGGCATGGACGCAGCTGTATTTGCGACTTTTTAGGAAATGCATTTGTAGGAGTTTCCTCTTCAGACACAAACTTAATGGAAGGAGAGTATTTCAC
Organism: Oreonectes daqikongensis; assembly: GCA_026939265.1. Lineage (NCBI taxonomy): Eukaryota > Metazoa > Chordata > Actinopteri > Cypriniformes > Nemacheilidae > Oreonectes > Oreonectes daqikongensis. The sequence goes on from JAOTQM010000153.1 coordinate 383,528, forward strand.
CCGCCGAAGTTTCCATTCTCGTCTGCGCTTTTTTTAAATTGCGTGCTCACGTTATTTTGGGGAAATTAAGGGCCCTATTTCAACGATCTAAGCTATGGGCTAAGGCGCAAGTGCTCTTAGGGCGTGTTCGAATCCACTTTTGCTAGTTTAAAGATGGGAAAACAATCGGAGCGCCCAGGCGCATGGTTTTAACGGGTTGTCCCTATTTTCTTAATGAGTAATGGATGTGTTTTGGATTCAAGGATTCAAAGTGTTTATTGTCATATGCACCGTGAGGAAACAGGTTTCCCTGTACAATTAAATTCTTACTTTGCTGTCCACATAGAATGCCCGAGCAAGTGCATCACAAACTTAATAAATAAACTAAGTAAGGTTAACAGGGCTCCAGACTGTGACCAAATGGTCGCATTGTGTGACCAGTTTTTGAGACCGTGTGAGCATTTTTTACAAGTAGTCGCGCATGTGCGACTTGCCAATTTGAGGTTTCTTCTATTTATTATACTTGAAAAGTCGAGTAGATTGCGAGCTCACTAGTAGGCCTTTATGTGTGAGAAGGGGAGAGTCCGGAGGCTCCGGAGCTGTGCGCTGTGCGCGGCGCGCGGCTGGGTGACAATAGACTTGTTCAACTTGATGCGGCGCTGCAAGAACCGACAGGCGGATGATATCACATTATCGTGAGAGTTAGTCAAAAGCGTATGGAGCAGTCGGCTCTCAGCTCACTCTCGTGGTAATGTGATGTCATCCGCCTGTTGGTGCTTGCGGCGCCGCATCAAGTCGAACCAGCCTTGTTTCTTGCTGTCGTCACTATTTGCTGTGACGGATTTTTTGAGCCTGAGGACGAACAATTTGATATTTGAGAAAACGAAACTAACCGCAGTGGCATTCAGAATTCGCTATTTATCTAATTACTTGAGACAGCGCTGGATCATTTTTAAATCTATTCACAACAAGAATGAACGACAGGTGAATGCTTGTCAAGTTCAGAATCAGAAGAGCTTTATTGCCAAGTGTGCTTGCACACACAAGGATTTTTCTTTGGTGTTGGAAGCTACTAGTATACACATTCAACACAATGACAAGACAAATTGTAATAAAGATTTACAGTGTAAAATATATATAAAAAGAAAATATGCAAAAAAATTAAAAAAAGGACTTTAGTACAGAAAATGGGAGTAGAACATATAAGAGACATTGTACATGTTAATATATTGTTAAATTTACATATTTACTGATATTATGTACACTTGTGAAAAAGGATAATGTTGTGTGCAGAAGTAGTGTTATGTGCATGTAAAAATAAATTAACATGTTATAATGCATTATAATATATGGTCTATGAGTAGTAAGAAATAAGTGGAATATTGCTCTTAGGGAGCAGTTAACTGTTCAGGAGGGAGATGGCCTAGGGGAGAAAACTGCATCTGTGTCTGGAAGTCCTGGTGTTTAGTGCTCTGAAGCGCCGGCCAGAGGGCAACAGTTCAAAATGTTTGTCTCCAGGGTGAGTAGAGTCTGTGATGATTTTCCTTGATCTGTTTTTAATTCTGGAATCGTACAGGTCCGGAAGTGTGGGCAAGGGAGCACCAATAATCTTCTCAGCACTACGAACTGTCCGTTGTAGTCTTCGTAGGTCTGATTTGGTGGCCGAGCCAAACCAAACCGTAATTAAAGTGCACAGAACAGATTTGATAACAGCTGAGTAAAACTGGATCAGTAGCTCCTGTGGTAGGTTAAACTTCCTCAGTTGACGAAGGAAGTACAGCCTGTGCTGGGCCTTCTTTACAATGGAGTCTAAGTGGGACTCCCACTTCAGGTTTTGAGAGATTGTGGAACCCAGGAACCTGAATGACTCCACAGTAGCCACAGTGCTGTCCAGAATGGTGAGGGGAGGGGATGAAGAAGGGTTCCTTCAGAAGTCCACGATCATCTCCACTGTCTTGGATGCATTCAACTCTAGGTTGTTTTGACTGCACCAGGCAGCCAGCTGAGCAACCTCCCTTCTGTAAGCAGATTCATCACCGCCTTGGATAAGGCCAATGACTGTGGTGTCATCTGCGAAGTTTGACAGAAGGGTCTGTAGAGGTGTATTAATTTGTGTAGAGTGAGAAGAGTAGTGGGGAAAGAACACATCCTTGAAGAGCACCGGTGTTAATGGTACATGTGCTGGATGTTTTCCCATCCTCACTAGCTGCTGCCTGTCTGACAGGAAGTTAATAATCCACTGAGAGGTGGAGGTTGGCACCAGTAGCTAGATACGCTTGGGCAGAAGGAGGTCCGGGATGATGGTGTTGAAGGCAGAGCTGAAGTCCACAAACAGGATCCTGGCGTAAGTCCCTGGTCTGTCTAGGTGTTGTAGGATGTAATGCAGTCCCATGTTGACCGCATCGTCCACAGACCTGTGTGCTCGTTAAACTGGAGGGGATCGAGCAAGGGTCTGGTGATGTCCTTCAGATGGGCCAATACAAGTCTCTCAAATGACTTCATCACCACAGATGTTAAAGCAACAGGCCTGTAGTCATTAGGTCCAGAAATTTTGGGTTTCTTTGGTACGGGGATGATTGTGGAGCGTTTGAAGCATGAAGGGACTTCACACCGCTCCAAAGATCTGTTAAAGATCTGCGTGAAGATGGGTGACAGCTGCTCTGCACAGACTTTCAGGCAGGAGGGTGAGACATTGTCTGGTCCTGGTGCTTTTCTGATCTTTTGTTTGCGGAAAAGCTGACACACGTCCTCTTCGCAGATCGTAAGTGCAGGTTGAATGTCAAGAGGAGGTGTTAATGGTATAGCAGAGATGGTGTCAGAGCGGGTGTGGTGGGTTAAATTCTGCTTTTCAAAACGACAATAGAAGTCATTTAGATCGTCAGCCAGTCATTTAGATCGTCAGCCAGTCATTGATTACCCACATACTGGGGGGTTGGCTTGTAGTTGGTAATGTCTTTCAGGCCTTTCCAAACTGATGCAGGGTCGTTGGCTGAAAACAGTTTTTTCAGCTTTTCAGATTAGCTTTTCTTAACTGCTCTTATCACATTTGTCAGAGTGTTTTTGGTCTGTTTATACAACACTTTGTCCCCACTTCTATAAGCATCTTCTTTTGCCTGACAAAGCTGTCTCAGTTTCATTTTAAACCATGGTTTGTCATTGTTTTATGTTAAGTGAGTTCTGGTGGGAATACACATGTCCTCACAGAAACTGATGTAGGATGTTACTGTGTCAGTCAACTCATCCAAATCAGTGGCAGCAGCTTCAAAAACACTCCAATCTGTGCAGTCGAAACAGGCCTTTTAAGGCCTGCTCTGTTTCGCTGCTCCATCTCTTTACAGTCCGTGCTACAGGCTTGACAGATTTAAGCTTCAATGATCAAAGAGACCCAAAGCTGGTATGCATCCCGTATTGTGGTGTAACAGTGATCCATTCTGTTGCCTTCTCTGGTGGGGTATGTTATGTGCTGTCTGTATTTTTGGCAGCTCACAGGTGAGGTTTGCTCTGTTAAAGTCTCCAACAATGATAATGAGCGAGTCCGGGTTTTGCTGCTCTGTGTCTGATGTAATCTGCCAGCTGTTGTAGCGCAGCGCTCACACACGCTTGTGGAGGAATGTAAACATTCACGAGAATGAACAAGGAAAACTCGCGTGGTGAATAAAAATGTTGATAGAGAGAGCTTCTACGTTAGAAAAACACATCGTCTTCAGTGTTGTTATATCTGTGCACCAACCTTCGTTTATATAAAAACATAATCCACCGCCTCTCGTCTTCCCTGTTGACTCTGCAGTGCGATTCGCTCTGAACAGCTGGAAACCCGGCAGATGTAACACACTGTCCGGTATGGAGTCATTCAGCCATGTTTCCGTGAAACACAGCGCAGCGGAGTTGGAAAAATCTTTGTTTGTAAATATTTCATCCGTTTTGTGGTTAATGGAGCAGACATTCGCCAGATGAATACTAGGCAGCGGGGTCCTAAAGCCGCGTCGTCGGAGTCTAACAAGCGCACCTGCTCGCTTTCCTCGCTTGCGTCTTTTGGAGCGTTTGTATAGAGCTGCTGCTCCTCCGAGTAAAATGTCCAATGAAGTGTCTGTTGTTGCAAAATGTGGTAAAAGATTGCCGGGAGTGCATTGCTTAATGGTAAGTAATTCGTCCTTGGAATAAGTAATTGAAGAGTGGCTAAAAACAGGACAAACTAGCAAAAAAGAAATAAATACTAGAGAGCTCCAAACCGAGGCAGCCATCCGTGGCGCCATCGTTGTTCGAGGGGAAGTTTTATGTGAAGTTATTTTTACATTGTGTTGTGAACATGAGGGGAGTGTCCTTAATACACAATAAATTAGTCATAAGAACGTATTTATACGACCTGCAGTTAAATGTATAAACAGGTGGTATTTTAACACATTAACATTTCTGTACAAATGTAAACTCATTTACAAAATTGTATTATATCATATCCCTGAAAATAGATGAAAATAAAACGGCACATTGTAATTTCTGTGAGTTATTTATTATTAAAGTATTTGTCAGTAATACAGTTATGTGGGGGAGGGGAAAATGTGAATAATTGCATTGCAGGCTGAGCGTCCCTAAATTTTCTGCTTGCGCTCCTAAAAATTTCTGTCAGGGGCTACAGTGCTCCTAGTAAAAAAAGTTAGTCTGGAGCCCTGGTTAAATAAACTAAGTAGAACTGAGACAATGCTGCAGGAGTGAGTAGAAACTATGCTGCAGAGATTGGAACATAAACTGTAAAATATTGTGGGATATATGAATATACAGTATACACCATGTACATCTGTGGGGCAAATATAGTGTGCTGATTATGTGCAAGATGCAATGGTAATAGCAGTGGTAGCACTGACAATAATGCAATGATAAAAGTTTTAAACAGTAAAAAGTGTGCAATGATAATGGTAGTATTAGTGCAGTAGCAGCAGTTGCATTAACAAATGTGTATTGATTAGTCTAATGGCAGAGGGGAAGGAGTTGCTCAGTCTGGAGGTCTTACATTTCGCACTTCTATACCTCCGTCCTGAGGGTAGGAGTGTAAACAGTCCGTTTTGGGGATGGGGTCCTTAAGAATGGAGGCAGCTCTCCTGTGGACCCTACAATGGATGGTTTGGATGATTTTCTCAGCAGTCTTCACCACTCTCTGCAGACGTTTGCGGTCTATCACTGTGGTGTTGCCGTACCACACGTTAATACAGTTAGTCAGGATGCTCTCAACAACACCGCTGTAGAAGTTGTTGAGGATCTTGGCTGACATGCCAAACTTCCTCATCCTCCTCAGGAAGTACAACCGTTGTTGTGCCCTCTTAACAAGCTGGGTGGTGTTGAGTGACCAGGAGACGTCCTCACTGATGTGGACCCCCAGGTATTTAAAGCTGCATACCCTCTCAACTTTAAGCTCTCGTATAAACAGTAGCTGATGAGTACTCCTCTTCTTCTTCATGTCCACCATCATCTCCTTTGTCTTGTCTGTGTTGAGGGTGAGATTGTTGTCCTCACACCATGTCACAAGACTGGCCACTTCTCTTCTGTAGCCTGCTTCATCACTGCCAGTAATCCATCCTATTACTGCGGTGTCATCAGCGAACTTCAGGAGGGTGTTGTTATGGTAGGCAACACAGTCATGTGTAAACAGTGTGTAGAGGATGGGGCTGAGGACACACCCTTGTGGGGTGCCAATGTTTGTTATGGTACTGGCTGAAGTCTTATTTCCAATCCTAACAGACTGTGGTCTGCCAGTCAGGAAGTCAAGGAGCCAGTCGCAAAGTGTGGGGTGTAAGTGTCCTTGTCTTCCAGTTGGGAAAGGGAGATGTGGAGGGCTGCTGCAATAGCATCTGAAGTTGACCTGTTAGGCCGATATGCATACTGCAGGGGATCCAATGTGTCGGGCATACTGCTCTGAGGGCCTGCCCAGGGATGTTGTCTGGCCCTGCTGCTTTGCGAGGATTGATTTTGTGTACCTCATCCAATGAGACAGTAGGAAGGAGGGTTGTGTGGTCCAGGTGTGTGCGTGCCTCCTTTCTGTATTGACACTGGAGGTCTCGAAATGGGTGTAGAAGGTGTTGAGGTCATCTGGCAGACTGTCAGAGGAGCTGATAGTAGTTCTGGTGGTGGTCCTGTGGTCCTCCCCGGGACAGGCACATCTGTGATGTGCTGCAGGCCTTGCCACATCCGCCTGGGGTCAGCAGTGGAGTAGAAACTTTCCAGCTTCTCTCTGTACTGTCTCTTGGATGTTGTGATAGCTTTTTTCAGTCCGTACTTTGCAGCTTTGTACTCTGTCTCGTTACCTGATGTGACGTACCTGACAGTTTATCCAGGGTTTCTGGTTGGGAAACCTCTTAACTTGTATGGTGGGTACGATGTTATCAACACAAGTGCTGATGTACCCAGTCACATACTCCGCATAGTCCTGTACGCAGACAGAAGAGTCATCCCGAGTGGCTGCCTCTTTAAATGCATCCCAGTCTGTCAGAGCAAAACAGTCCTGCAAGATGCCCTCAGACTGTACAGTCCAAAACTTAACCTCCTTGTTGACAGGGTTTGTTTGTTTGAGTCTTGTCTGTAGGCTGGGTACAGGAACAAAGAGATGTGGTCAGAGTATCCAAAATGAAGGCAGGGTGCAGCCCTTAATGCATCACGTATGTTACTATAAACAATGTCCAGTGTGTTGTTTTTGCGGGTGGGAATGTTCACATGTTGATATTTAGGTAGTACGGTTCGCAAATTGCACTGATTGAAGTCGCCAGCAATGATAAAAACAGCATCAGGGTAACCAGTCTCTAGTGTGCTAAAAACGTCATGGAGCTAGCCTAGCGCTGCCGCGGCGTTTGCTCGCGGGGAGATGTAAATCGCGACATCTAAGCAATAAAAACTCCAGATCTGTTGAGCAGTGCTTATCAAACAGCCTGAATATCTCTCCTTTAGTTTTATTGAAGGCTGCGGTCCGGTCTCCTCGGTGTATAGAGTGGGTCTGTAGTTGAATAGCAGATTCCAGGACTTTGTCTGAGAGCCAGGTCTCGGTAAAAACCAGGGTGCAACATTCCCTTACTTCCCGTTGTGATGTATTCCTAGCTCTCAGCTCGTCTAGTTCGTAAAAAACACGCATTTTAGCATTGGGTAATTTTAGCCCAGCAGTGTGTTCTGTCCAATATTTGAGTCAATATGAGTCAATAACAACCCAGCACTTGTTAGAGTGAAAGTACTCAGGTCTTATGATCTGGAACAGTATTACAAAGTGAAAATCATGATAACCTATACATTTACATTTACGCATTTGGCAGATGCTTTTATCCAAAGCGACTTACATTACATTGTACTATACATTTGTACATTTTGTATAGTAAGCAAGTGGGGGTTAGGTGCCTTGCTCAAGGGCACCTCAGCCGTTACCCACCAGCCCTGAGAATCGAACCAGCAACCTTCTGGTCATGAGTCCAACTCTCTAACCACTGGGCCACGACTGACCTACCTATAGGTCTTACTGAATATGGTAGTTAAAACGTGGTAACCCGTTAATAACAAAGTAATTCTGTAGAAAAGTACATTTAAATTGAAAATCCCAAGTAGTAGGTCTACCAATTAATGAAACCGTACTTAAAAAAAGCTTATAGTAACTAACTCTCAATTCAACAACACACACCTAAACAGAGCTGACTTTTTCAGGACACAATCGATACATTTTAATAAATACTAACAAAAACTTTAGTTACAAAATAGTCACAGAAGTCTATGTAATATATGGCTTTCAGTTGTTTCTGTGAATTGTGCCTCATTTGCTTCTCTTTCTGTAGCTTTCATCTGTATGTATAAAGACAGTGGCGATTTAATGTTGAATAAATCCATAAAGTAAATCGCACAACTCGTCTTTCTTGCTTAGATTAAATGCAGCAAAAACACAAAAGCACATCTGAGCATGCTACTGCTGTTTCCATGACTTCCACATATGGTGACGTCACGTTCATGCCACTCTCCCTTAAAGTAACATTGCCTTATCTGTGGTTAAAATATTGTAAGGATTGATTGACAAGAAAATCTTTCAATCTTACCCCAGAATCATAAGATCGATAATACAGTGATTAAGAAGTTTTTTTTTTTTTTTTTTTTTTTTTGGAAAGCAAATTAGATTGCATTGCTTTTAATCAATATGAATAAATGTGACAGTATGGAGAATCCTAGTTAGTGTGGTCATCATGGGTAACATAAAAGATTCAAAATATTTGAGAATGGCCAAACTTCTTAAAGACAGATTTATTTATTTATTAAAACTATTCATATAATTAATCCTAATACTAAATATTTTCTTTAGTAGGCTGTTTATTGGAATAATAAAGTTTTTCAGCAACTGGTAATGAGTAGTTAATGGATAGTTATTTTAAATGAGTATTTTAAATAAATTGTATGGTTCTGCAGGAGACATAGAGCATTTAGTACATTCCACAAGATCATAAACATTACATTTCATGCATTGTGTAATGTTGCCGTGTTTGAAAGTAAACAGTCTGCCAAAGTTGTAAATCCGAAGGTGAACGAATAACAAAGTTATTAGCTTGTAAAAATGGGAGTTGACTCTGAATCACGCGAACGAGTCGTGACCCGTCCGAATCTTTAACCTCAGTCTATCTGCGTACATAGAAATAGTCCCCACCTGCTCGCGTGATTGGCCATCTGACCAATCACAGCAGACTAGACCATCTGACCAATCACAGCAGACTAGACCATCTGACCAATCACAGCGGACTAGACCATCTGACCAATCACAGCGGACTAGACCATCTGACCAATCACTGCAGACTAGACCATCTGACCAATCACTGCAGACTAGACCATCTGACCAATCACAGCAGACTAGACCATCTGACCAATCACAGCAGACTAGACCATCTGACCAATCACAGCAGACTAGACCATCTGACCAATCACAGTAGACTAGGCTAGCGGAAAGGCCGGGATTAGAGAGATGAATCGCGGAACAAATCATTTGAGAGTCAGTCAAGTAAGGTAATAAAAACGGCTTATTATTACGAAATAATAGTGTTTTTACACCATGTATGTACAGAAACCTGTTGTCGGACACTCCACAAACCAAAGTAGGCCCTTAAAAAACAGGTGCTATTTGCTCTTTAAATTAGTAATAAGTAGCTAGTTGTTACTTACCTTAAACATCAGGATGCTCTTACCTGATTAGTTGATATTATTTTATTTTAAGTTATCAGTAGTGACTACAGTGTTAATGCAGCACAAACTATTAGTTCTGCATTTGTTCCTGCATAACTACCTATTAAAGAAACAGTATTATAAAGGGTTACTTTTAACTGTTACATACAGTACTGTATTTTATACAACAAAATGCCCCCCAAAAAGCCATTCTCATTTACATATTTTCTGTCTCTAAAATAGTACTTACATTTACATTTATTAATTTGGCAGACACTTTCATCCAAAGGCGCCGATCGTTTACCGACCGCAGACGTCTGGGGGGATGTAGTAAGAGAAAGAGAAATAAAATGGCAGTAAGATCACTTTTAAGAACTGTTTTTTTTCTAAATATTATACACTTAAATTAATGTATTCCAAAGAGAAACGTGAAGTAGGGCTGGGCGATTAATCGAATCCATTTGAGACATTGAGATTTGCTGATTGTAAAAGCTGCGGTGTGAAAAATATTAAACACGTCTGTTCCAGTCAAAGCAAAAGCATGACTGCCCGGCCGGCCTTGAGTGACAGTCTTACTAACCAATTGAGTGAGCGCACTTCTGTTCTGCCCAATCAGCACTGACCTAGCCTGCGTAAACGGCCACCATTACAAAATAATAAACAGAAAATGGGAGAGAGTTGACAGTTCTATCATTAGGCAAATTAATAAGAAAAACAGTGTTTATGTCATATGAGATTACTTCGGCTTCGAAATGACAGACACCGAACACATTAATGGTGTCACAACCACAACACATCAATAGCTCCCTTATCGGTTCTGCTGTCAGTACTGGGGAATAAAAGATACATTCTTAGATGTTATTATTAGTACATGAACATTATCTTACACATTTTATCTCCCCAACAGATTTTAATTTGCAACAAGTTTCAGAAATTCGTCTATGATGCATGTTCGCTATTCCCAATTCACAAGACCGCACACACAGCCTGTCTTTGAATGCTGCTTATACTAGCGTCTCTCTGCCCTGCACGCGTATCCCACGCTTCGCAGATGAGACATTTACACTTGCCGCACACACGCAGCCTGTTTCATAATGCTCATAATGCCCAGCTCCACACCGCAGGTCTCCATGAGCACATCTGGCAATATGGACGAGGTCTGACGCACCTGTGTTAACTCGCACCTGGCTCCACGTTTATAACAAATGTACATTCAATTTAACTGCTTTGCTAATTTCACAATAAAGTAGCCTATGTAACATTTTGTAATATTTAAATAATTAACAAAAGTAATACAGTTATTTATTTACTCTAAATAAACATCAATATTTCTGGTGAAATTCAGTAATTAAGTTCATTCTGTAAGAGTATTAATCTGTGTATTAATACCATTTATCTTCCCTGCTGAAAAAAACAATACAACCTCTCCCAAAACAATAAAAAAATGTAATGGTTATAATGGGAATTATATTTGTTTTAATGTAAACTAATGGTGCCTGCTGGTATTTGATGGATTCTTTTGGTGGGATGTAATCTGGCAGATGGGAACCAATAAAACAACAGTAAGAATAATGCCCAAAACACACTAACTGTGATGGTTTCTGTTGTTTCGATTATTCAGCAGGGTAACAACACTCATACTGTGCTGCACACTATTGACAGTATTGAGCTAAAGCTTAACTTTGCAAAGTTAAATTGCAATATCTGTCAAAATAATCGCAATTAGATATTTTTCTGAAGCCAGTATGCAAAGTTAATAAAGATAAAGTTAATAAGTTACATTGTTGTTGTTATTATTGTTATTATTATTCTATGGCTTGACTTCGCGAACGAAGATCTAAGAAGGACTTCCACGTCTTGTGCAGGCTGGTGGCTGACGAGGCCTATGCGGGACAGGCATGTCCTGCCACAACGACTGCAAATATGGGTCTGATCCGAGATGGGTACTGAAGGATCTCAGTTCTTTCTCCTTCTCCTTTTGTCTTCCATAAAAGTCCTGCGAGTATCTTCAAAGAAGGACGTGGCCTGGTTTACTATGTGCCGCCAGGAATTTTGATCAGCTGCTTGCGTTGCCCACTGACGACGATTGATGCTGCAAACAATGTGGGACTTCTTCAGCGAGTCTTTGTAACGCTTTCGTGGTGCACCAATGTCGCGGTAGCCAGTGGACAGTTCCCCATACAGCACGATCTTTGGTAGGCGGTGGTTCTCCATTCTGGAGATGTACCCTGCCCAGCGAAGCTGTGTCTTGAGGACCATGGCCTCGATGCTGGTGACCTCCGCTAACTCGAGGACTTCAGAGTTGGCAACGAAGTCACTCCAATGAATATTGAGTATTGTGCAGAGGCAGCGTTTGAGGAGACTCCGATGACGACATTACATGACCCAGGAGTAGGCGCCATACAGGAGAGTAGTCAGCACAACAGCTTTGTAGATGCAGACCTTCGTGTCTCTTTTGAGGTTGCTGTTTTACCAGACACGTTTGTATAATCTGCCAAATGCACTGTTTGCCTTGGCCAGTCTGTTGTCGACTTTTTTGTCGATCTTGGCATCAGACGAGATCACACCACCGCAAGTAGCTGAACTAGTGGATGGCTTTCAGCTCTGTTTGTTCAATGAAGATGCTTGGTGGATGGTGTTCCGGCTGGTGAAGAACTTCAATCTTCTTCAGGCTGACTTCGACACCGAAGATCTGAGCAGTTTTTGCGAACAGCAGCTCCCTGATCAGTTGCTCCATGGTCTTTGTGTGGGCTTCCAAAGCCTCAGGTTGAACACGCTCCCATGGAGATGAAAACGAATGTATACGCCATCAGCGTTGTCGAGGTCCTCGGTGACCTGCTGGAGCATCATGCTGAACAATATGGTGAACAGTGTGGGAGCAAGAACACAGCCCTGTTTCACGCCGTTTGCAATAGGGAAGGGCTGCGAGAGGTTCAGGATAAAGTCCTTTTTGGTGAGCAGTTCTTTTTTGTCTGCACTCCGCAGGGGGCTCAGGATTTGGTACGATGGACCGTATACAGCTTTTAGAGCTTCGTAGAATCCCCTGTATTCACCAGTATCAGCGCAAAGCTGGGTTTTCACTGCAAGGCTGGTCCACCACTCGTAGGTCTAACCCTAACCCTAACGTAGGTTTTACATCAGTTTCCTTCTCCTAGGCCGACAGCCTTCCAAGGTTGAAGAGATCTACCTTCCCTGCTATTCCAAACCATAGCTGGTAGGCTACAGCCACAATCCACAGTAATGAAGAAGTGGACCTTGGTCCCGAACACTTGGCTGTTGGGTCCTAAAGAGACCCTTCCGCCCTGGCCGGTGACTCCGTCGTGGGAGTTCGTTCGCCCAGTGATGCAGTGTCAACATTATTATTATTATTATATTATTAAATAAAAAGAGAATCTAGCATTCTTTAGCATTGCTAGTGTCATGCCATGAACACTGCCCACACGTCAAACCGAACCGTGGCTCTAAAACCATGAACCAAACCGTGGAATTGGTGTATTGTTACATTCTTAGGTTATCCACATTAATTATAATATAAACTGAGATGTATCAGATATTATACCTAATTAGAATAAATTGTTCTGAAGTTACAATATGTACTGGAATTGTAAGGTGTGCGTACTATTTATGGATCCAATTATATTTTTTTTATTAGCATAAAATTAGTTGCTAAATGCACATTTACCCCCACAAGTTGCCTCAATTTTTGGAACAAAAAGTTGAGGTTATCAGCTAATTTATCCTTAAACTTACACAGGTATAATGTCACATAACCTGCTTTTAGTAACCCTGGTGTCTTTGTGTGCGTGTTGTTGAAGCTTTAGTGTGTGTTCATACTGGTGCCTGTGTGTGTGTGTTGAAGCTTTAGTGTGTGTTTGCACTATAAGCGATATATGTAGATACTGTGAGTGAGCGTGCGTCAAAACGTTATTGCTGTAGTTTATTGTGCTGATCGATCATACAGGAATGCATTTGAAAAGAATGAACTGTAAATGTGTGTCACTAGAAGGTAAAGCTACTAAAACTTTGATCTCAAGAGATCCATCTGTATATACAGAGATTTACTGTCACAGCACGTTTGTGCCATACTCTTTTATACATTGTCTGTCATATATGATACAGCCTGGAAGATTAATAATGTTTTTGAAACAAGGTTCTCAGTATCAGGACTTAATCATCTGACATCTGGGCATTTTCACAACATTCACTTCTTAAAACTGCCTATATTTAATAGTATAATTAAGTTATGAATGGCAAGTTTCTGCAAGTAGGCCTTTCTTTAAGAAACAACAATATACATTTAAAAAGGCATTATTCTTTGTAAAACAAAGTAAATCTAATGAAATTCTCCACACACACATTCTCAGAAACACTTAGGCCCAGTTTCACAGACAAGGCTTAGCTTAAGTCAGGACTATTCCTTAGTTAAATTAGGATATTTAAGTTGCTTTAATTAAAATGCCTTATAGAAAAACATCACTGATGTGCATTTTGAGATGAAACAATAGCAATGACATAGTTTAAGATGTATCAGGGCAATTTATTTTCAGTTAAGACAGCTCAAACTTTCACTTTAGTCTGGGACTAGTCTTAAGTCTTGTCTGTGAAACCAGGCATTAATGTAAACCCTTTATTCATTTACTATTGTTAAAGGAAAGGGTTTTGAAAGGTAAAGAAAAGCAAAATTGGATTTTCTCCACTTTTTTGCTGATCTGAAAAATGATCTGAATCGTGAGTCAAAATCCATGATATGATCCGAACAATACGTTTTGTGATTTGCTGTTTAACCACTATTCTTCAGCTATGGGGAAGTGTAAGTTTAGTGATACCTGGCTTGAAAAAAAACTGAAAACTGAATTTAAGGCTTGGCTAGCCAGTTGCTAACAACATTTTTAAAGCATACTAGTGTGTAAAAAATTAATCTTTATTTATAAAAATTTTTGTAATACAAGTCTTAAATTTAATTCATAATGGTCTTAAAAATGTCTTAAGAAGTCTTAAATTTGACTTTGTGAAACCTGCAGAAACCCTGCTTTAGTGTGTGTTCATACTGGTGTCTGTGTTGTTGTAGCTGTATTGAGTGTTCTTGTGCAGAGGGCTTTTGAAGACTCCAGTAATAATCTCAGCGAGATGTGCTGTTCAGTTCTGGATGTCATGATTTCATGTAAGTCTTTTATTTATTTCCCGGTTTATTGCACGAATGTAACGATTGTGTAGTGTCAGTAGTTTGTGTGATAAAAGTCCTATGTGACCAGTAGGGGTGTAACGATACTTAAACCGTACCGAATGAGCCACGATACACCTCCCTCGATACGAACCGCAAAACTCTCATGACGGTTTCCTGGCGCAGGTTAGAGCATTCTCTTCGCAAATTGTGCAATTTCTCTTCAGCAGTGCAGCGAGTGATGAAAACGAGTCAAAATATGCATTGCTTGACACTAAAAAGAAACAATTCGCATTTAAGTGATGTCTTATGTGTTTAAAAGATTTATAATATGAGTATATGTTAAGACTGATCACATCGCCCTGTCAATCACTCCTGCACTGAGGTAATCCTCATCTACTCTTATCATTACATTCAGAGAAACAAATAAAACTACATTTAGACATCATGTTATATGTGACCCTGGATCACAAAACCAGTCTTATGGGTACATTTTTTAAAATTGAGATTTACATTCATTCTATTGATGTATGGTTTGTTGGGACATGCTACTTAAGACTGGTTTTGTGATCCAGGGTCACATATACTTCTATTGCATATGTATGAGGGGGAAACAATCGCATCACGTTGTCAATTACGCTCTCCCACTGAGTGAATGAACCCTCGCAGTGTCTTTTGATCTATAACTCGCACTACGTGCACTAGAAAGAGCGCAACTCTATGCCCACATCGAACCGAATCAAACCGTGGCTCTAAAACCGTGAATGGAATCGAACCGTGGAATTGGTGTATCATTACACCCCTAGTGACGAGCACTGTTTGTGTGTGATGTGAATAGTGTGTACTAAGACTGAAGGTGATATCACATGGTTATTCTTTAGGGTTTTTGGATTCGAGTGAGAAACAGAGTGATCAATCATCATCAGCCACTGGTGTCTGGTAAACACTTGACCATCATTCACTGATTTAGAGTACTTCACATATGCTGTCCGTTGTGTGATGTCACATGTTTGTTGTACTCAGGGTTCAGGTATATGATGCCACAGTGTTTGATGTTTGTGTTTCTGAAGACACGATGCAGAGGTTCTTCACACACACACTCATGCGCGTTCTTACACATCGACCTGCCTTCAAAGGTGAGAGTTTACAATGTTGAGACATTGGTCTTAGGGAAGACAAGTTTATTTGTAGCTTCTGGCACCATTACAGTAAACAACAGTTTACAAAGTTTTGTGATTAAATCCTTCGCCAAGATTTAGCACGTCTCTATATTCATTCCTTTAAAGCAGCACTGCTAAAGAAAGTTTTGACCTATTTCTTCTTTTCTGATAATATTGTTTATTGTGAAATTGTGATATGTGTAAATGTGTGTTGTCATTTGTCTAGTGTCAGATGCTATTGCTCTTCAGAGTGAATGGACCTTTGCTAAAACTTCTAAGTTGCTAACGGCCCTTTTCTGTAAGGTAAATGTCTTCACCACACCACATCTGAATCTGTGTCTTGCTGCGCAAACCACCTTTTTAGTATTGCAATTAAAGTGTGAAAGTCTAAAGCAAATCAGTTATTTTGAAGTCTGTTAAAGGACCAGTGTGTAGTTTTTTTGGCTCTATTGACAGAAATGCAATATAATATACATAACTATGTGTTCAGATGTGTATAAAGACCTTACATAATGAAGCATTATGTTTCATTACATTGGAATGAGCTATTTCCATCTACATACAGCGTGGGTCACCTTACATGGAGTTTGCTATGTTGTTTCTACAGTAGCCTTAAAGGGATATTTCAGAGCCAAACTAAAATGAAACCATATTTTACTCACCCTCAAGGCATCCTAGGTGTATATGGCTTTCTTCTTTCAGATGAATACAGTCAGAGGTATAATACCATCCCTCAGCTGCGCGCATTGTCCCGACAAATGACGCATGTGTGTCATAAGTTCCGGTGACGAACGCAGCATTTTTCGATTTGTTTGGCTGATTCCAATCATTTGCTGAAACCACACGCACAGCCGAGGGATATCGGAAGTTAGATATTATCATTAATAACGTTAGACGGAGCCGTGTCGAGCAGTTCTTTGATGGATGGATGCATTTTTGGAGTTTCAAGAAATGTTTACCTTTCACTCCCATTCTACCGCTTAGAAGAAAAAGGATAAATGGTATTATAAACTCCTAGGATGTCTTTCAATTCAATTTTATTTATATAGCACTTTTCACAATGAGCATTGTTCCAAAGCAGCATTACAGAAGAAAAGAAAACAGAAAAAACACAACAAAAGTAAAATTACCAAACCTTTAAATTCATTTAATAAAATAAAAGCAGTCTCTCGGTGAGCAAGCCGACACGGCCCTGTGGCGAGGAACCCAAACTCCAATGATAAATATATGGAGAAAAAACCTCAGTCTCAGTCGGGAGGGCCAGGTCTCCTCTGACGTGTCACAGCTGCACTCGGTGACTATGATTAACAGTTATTGAGTAATTGTTTAAGAATATCAGAGAGAGCTTATTAAATGTAATTAAGGAAATTGATTTTGATAAATCTATTATGAGCAGGGAAATACTGATGGCAGCTATAACTTCAAACTGCTGTCATGTGATGTAAGTTAAGCATTTAATACAAAGTATTGTAAATACTGTTAGCATTAATATGACAACAAGTAGTCCATCTTGAGATGCCTTGAGGGTCCATCTTGAGATGCCTTGAGGGTGAGTAAATCATGGTGTCATTAGTGTGCCTCTGAAATTACCCTTCAATGGGCAAACTGCTCTACAGAGCACGTTTCGTAAATACATTATCTCTTGGGAAAGAAGCGAAAACGTGACGACATCTTAATCCTCATGGCCTCTGTAGTGCTACGAACAAGAGGGGCAGGGGTGGAGTGAGCGTTTGGTTGCAATTTGCAACATCATCGCTAGATGCTGCTAAAACATTCCACACAGTGCTTTCAAATTCCTCTAAATGAGCAAACGCATTGTTCCAAATGACGCATAAGCAGTGCGGCTCATGCCGAGCCTCTCTGCTCTCTGAAGATCTTCACTCTGAGTGCGTCGTCTGCCTGGGATGTTCCCACGCAGAGACCACTCTTAGGATCATGCTGCCGTCACTGCGTTCAACTCTCCTTTGCCGTTCTGCAATCCCGGATCGCCTCCTTTGACGCTCCCTGTGTTCCCCCACCAGTCCCACCGTGCGCTCTGGTGTGCTTCGCCAACAACGACCTCCGCCCTTCCTCCAGTGCTAGTGGCATGGTCTTGTTTCAGAGATTTGGACAAGCTAGGCGCTCTTTCCCCTCCTCGGAGGTCTACGATTAGGCTGCCTCGGACGCTGCCCCACTGGTGAAAGAATCCAGTGACGCCCGTCCTCGCTCTGACTCAAAGCTCATCAGAATCCTGACCAAGGCGGTAGCAGAGCTTGGTATTAACTGGTCGCCTCCGGTTGAACCCGAATACAGCCGTCTGGACGAATGGTTCCTGCAGCCGGGGCACCATCAGCAGCCTTCCCGCCAGAGAACGATCCCTTTTTCTCAGAGGTCCATCAAGAGCTCACCAGAGCATGGGGCGCCCCTCATTCTACACGCGCCCACAGCTCCGTCACCCAGATGCTCTCCTCAGTTGACGGCGCTGATGATACTGGCTTATACTATCTTGACGTTGTATCTGAAACTTTGTATTACTAGCACTTCTGGTGAATATTGCTTACTTAGATGAATCGCTTGCTGTTTTCCTCAATTGTAAGTCGCTTTGGATAAAAGCGTCCGCCAGATGAATAAATGTAAATGAGATGACAAGGGCTATGCTAAGATCCCGCCTTTGGAGGAGTCCGTAGCTATCCACCTCTGCCTGTCTTCGGCCAGCAGTTGGAGAGTTGAGACCCAGCCACCCGTTCAAGCCTGGGCCATCCCATCGCCTTTGTCTTTCGCAAGTGATCAGCAGAATTCGGGAGGACAAATACACGGTACTATTGGTCGCCCCCCATTTGCCGAAATAGCTGTGGTTCTCCGAATTAACCAAAATGCTTTCGACAGCGCCTTGGCGGATCCCGCTGAGAAAAGATCTGCTTTCCCAAGTGAGAGGAACAATCTGGCTCCCCCAGCCCGAGCTGTGGAACCTGCATGTGTGGCCTCTAGATTGGAGTCTCCTCCCCTTCCGAGAGGAGTTTTAACAACTATAACTGAGGCTAGAGCCCCTTCTACTAGGCGGACAGCGAGCAGCCACCGCACCCACTCTGCCCGGTTAGGGCATTGCGAGTATACACCGACCGTTCTGATCAATACAGGAAGTCGGAACAACTGTTTGTAAGCTTCGCGGACCGCACGCTTTGTTTGCCGATCTCAAAGCAGTGGTTATCCAAATGTATAACGGATGCTGTTATTGCGGCTTATGAATCCCTGAGTTTGCCATGTCTGTTGGGGTAAAAGCCCACTCTACTAGGAGTATGGCTTCCTCCTGGGCATGGTTTACAGGGGTATCTATATCGGACATTTGCGTGGCAGTCGGCCTCGCCATCCACTTTCGCCACATTTTACAGTCTGGATGTGACTGCCCTGCACATGCAGATCTTGTCTGCCTGAGGGGTCTGAATACTGAAACGCTATGAGTCTCTGTGTGCACTCTTATTATTCTGTCTTACTACTGTGTTTGTGCTGGGGTTTCACTTGAGCCCTTACGAGCGCTCGATCCCCGGGTCTCACACAATTCTTCAATTCTTCAAGTCACACAATTCACACAATTCTTCAATGCCCATAGCATTTTGCAAAAACACAATGCGAAGTGAACCGTATCAAAAGGCTACCATGAAATAATGGGAATGAGCATTGTGTTGCAAGCCGTGCTACAGTGCCACACAGAGTTTTTTACATCGCACTTCAGTCGAAAATGGTACTGAATGGTGTTTGGCCCGGACTTATATAGGCGACTGGCGCCGCCCCAATGGCGGGCTCAAACGCCATTGGTCTGTGTTTTTCACAGATGTTAACAATAGGCTTCAGTATGGGATGAAACAGGATTTTGCACAAATGCAATGCACTGTCTGTTTCTCTCAGCTCGGTCTGGTGTTCGGTGTAGAGTCTTTATTGAGAGAGATCATTATCTGTCTGTCTGTCTGTTTCTCTCAGCTCGGTCTGGTGTTCGGTGTAGAGTCTTTATTGAAAGAGATCATTATCTGTCTGTCTGTCTGTTTCTTTCAGCTCGGTCTGGTGTTCGGTGTAGAGTCTTTATTGAGAGAGATCATTACCTGTCTGTCTGTCTGTTTCTCTCAGCTCGGTCTGGTGTTCGGTGTGGAGTCTTTATTGAAAGAGATCATTAACTGTCTGTCTGTCTGTTTCTCTCAGCTCGGTCTGGTGTTCGGTGTAGAGTCTTTATTGAAAGAGATCATTAACTGTCTGTCTGTCTGTTTCTCTCAGATCGGTTATGTGTTCGGTGTAGAGTCTTTATTGAGAGAGATCATTAACTGTCTGTTTTTCTCAGATCTGTCTGGTGTTTGGTGTAGAGTCTGTGTTGTGTCAGCTGCAGCAGGTTTTGGAGACTCATGAAGTAAACTGGCGGTATGTTCTCTCATGTCTGTCAAATCTTCTGATATATCATCCTCAGACACAGAGCTGTCTTACAGGTACACACTAATGCTCTTCAGTGTTGTCAGTCATTCATTCTGTATTCTTTATTCATATTGTATTTGCCTCTGTGTTCAGATCTTCTGTCCAGATTCCTGAAATCTTCATTCAACACTTACAATGTGGAGAGAATGATCACGTCATTCCTGTTGGCCCGGCAGGCCTCTCTCGAGGGTCCTGCTGTCTTCCCTTCATACAGCGACTGGTTTAAAGTTAGTAATATTTTAATTCCTAATCTAACATATTCTTGATTGAACCCTGCAGGTAGTTTTGATACTGGTATTTTCTTCTGTCTGGTGCTCTATAATGAGTTTGCCATCATTTTCTCCATCAGTTGTCATTTGGTGGAGCCAGCGGTTATCATGGTAACAGCAAGAAGGCCACAGTTTTTCTTCTCAAGTTCCTGTCAGATCTGGTTCCTTTTGAACCCCGACAATATCTGAAGGTCGGTGGCATTTAAGTGCAAACTGATTACAAAAACGTGAGATGTAGAGTGAGTAAAATCATGTAGTTCAAGTATTCACGTGATGTTCCTGAAACATTGTCCACTGATGTTTGGGCTGATCTTTGCTCTCATGTGTTTATTATTATTCTGATCTTTCTGTAGGTTCATGTCATGCATCCTCCATATATCAGTAGCAAGCATCGTTCTCTATTGCAGGAATACATCACCCTCACAAAGACTCGACTGGCAGATCTGAAGGTCAAAAGCATCTCAATGTGATGATGATTCTCCTTCCTTTGTTAAGTGTACTCAAATGAACGGAAAAAATGTTTTTTTTGTGTTGTATATTCAGGTGTCACTGGAGGAAACAGGGATATTTGAGGTGGTGAATGGATCGGCATGTGTGCTTAATGTAAGTTGTGTCCTGTGTCCGTGATTGCTTGTTAAGTCTTTTGTGTGTGAATATTTTAGTTAAATCCTTTGTGTGTGAATGTTCAGTGTCCAGCTCAGCAGGATGTTGAGAAAGCTGTGACTCTCTACACCACCAACAGTAAAGTTCCAGCTACAGTGATAGAAGCCAGGTACTGTACACACACACACAATTACTTCTGGTTTAACTTCATTGTTATAATGGTTTTCTATGATGTCTTCAGTATTTTTCGAAGGCCGTATTTCCTGTCACGATTCTTACCTGCTCTCCTCTTTCCACGTGTGGTGAGTGACATCCTGATCTATCACAGAGGTTTGTCATGGTGGTCAAGTTTTGTTTATTGATCAAGTCAGAAACATTGTGCCGAAACCTGAACAGGACTATATATATATATATACACACACACATTTATACAGTGGGGGAAATAAGGATTTGATCCCTTGCTGAATGAAGAGTCTGTCATTTTTATGGTAGGATTATTTTAACTGATAGATACAGAAAATCAGCCAAAAAAAAAAACACTATATAAACCATATAAATTGATTTGCATTTCAGTCAGTGAAATATAAGTATTTGATCCCCAATCAACCAGCAAGAATTCTGGCTCCACAGAATGAGTATCTTTGGAGAGCTAGAGATGAATGTGTTTTTTTCCGTGGGCACAGATAGCCCTGTGGTGACCCGAGTTCGATTCTCGACTCGAGATTCTTTTGCCGGCCAAACCCGATCGACCATCTCTGCCAAATACTGTTCTGTCGCAATAAAGGTGTAAAAGCCCCTAAAATATAACTTTAAAAAAAGTTATTTTCCACACACGGGTGTGAAAAATAATCATTTTTAAAAATAGTAAATTTTTGTACCAGACAAAAAGGCATTGGTAGGATATATTATAATTGTATAGCACAGACATGAGATATTCCCACATTTATAGATTGACCCAACAAAAGAAGACAAAAATATTTCTTTTACAGCTTCCTGTGAAGGCAGATTCCAAGATGAACTTTATTGAGGCCTTAAGAAAGTATGTATCAGCTTATTACACAAAGTAAAAATTAGGGCTGTCAAATGATTAATAGCATCCAGAATATAAGTTTGTGTTTATATAATATATGTCTGTGTACTGTGCATAATAATTTTGTATTTATAAAAACATACACATACATGTATATATTTAAGAAAAATAAAACAATTAATAAATATTTAAATATAAATTCAATTTTTGGTAAACATAAATTAATACATCTAAACATTTCCTTAATATATATAGACCTACATGTATGTGTTTGTGTTTATAAATACAAAATTAATATGCACAGTACACAGACATATATTATGTAAACACAAACTTTTATTCTGGATGTGATTAATCATTTGACAGCCCTAGTAAAAATGCAATACACATATGTTTAGGGTTTTTTGTGTATGATAAAATTAATGTTTCTGTTTGTGTTTTAGAGCAGATAAGATTCCTGCTGCTTTGTACACATCATACGTAGAGTCCTGTCAAAGAGAGACATGCAGACAAAAGCAAGGTGTTTCATCACGACTTTCATTACACACACACGCGCACACACACACATACACACTTGATGATTTTACACTGAACTAAATTGTTTGATTTAATGTGTGTAAATTTTGTGTCTTTAGGTGTGTGTGAGTCTGTGGAGGGTGAAGAAGATCATCTGATGATCCTACAGGAACATTTTCTTTTACTGAGGAAGATGATTTGTGATGGGACTTCTGATGGTGGTAAACACACACACGCACTTGCATATGTGGTTCACAAGAACTTTCCATAGACGTAATAATTTTTATACTGTACAAACTGTATATCTTCCTCCCTAAACCTAACCATCACAGAAAACTTTTGCCATTTTGCTATGTGTTTTTTTTTTTAAGCAATTTAATTTACAAGGGCACAGGAAGTGTCCCCATAATCCATGTTTACCTTGTTTACATTTGGGCATTTGATAGACGCTTTTATCCAAAACAAGTTACATTGCATTCTACTATACATTTGTTTCTGGATATGTGCAATCCCTGCGATCGAACCCATGACTAGGGGTGGGCGATATAGCTTTAAAATTATATTACAATATTTCAAGAATATTTGCGGTAATGATATTTATGACAATATATAAAAAAATGGAACAATGTTTTTTGTTGATTGCAGCTGGCAGGCAGCAGTATTTATTAGTGCAAACAAAATAAAGGCCATTTTCCATCCTTTTATCATTAGCTGGCAGCAGCAGCAGCATTATAGTACAATAGCAGTGAGTCTAGTGACAGTCACACAGCATGAGTGAAATGTAAGCAAAGTACAAAATTGCCCTTGTGGTAAAAGTATAACAACTCCTTAACACTTTACTTTTACAATAATTAAAGTAATTTAACCTTGTAACTCTCGTAACAAACAGCAGCAATCCAAACACACCTTCAAAATGTAAAACTCACTTGCTTATAAAAAACATTTATTAAAACTTGCTATTTAAACTTAAGTAACAGTTGCCTTGAATATTTTTTGGATTACCATTAAATGAGGTAGAATATCAGTGCTGAAAATGTTGCAATGCCTCTAAGTCAGAAATTATTGGCATTCGTTTCCATTGGCACGTTCAAGCGCGGGCCTGCGCAGCAAAACGTTGTATCAACAGATGGGGTTTGGACCCATACATACGAATATAAAAGGAAGATGGCGTGCCCATTCATTCATCTTTTGTGTCTTCCAGTTTCTGCAGCGGGTGGCAAAACTTTGTGAGATGTTCCCTTTCTGTCGGTCACTTTGACGTTGTGTTGACAGATGGGGTCCCTATAGACGGTTTAAAAATGACAATATAAACAAATGTTACCACACATTCACACGTTCATGGGCTGCAGTTAACTTATGGTACACATTCACAAACAATAAAGTGCCTGTACATTATTTCTGATAACAAGCACAAAAAAAACCCAGAGAAGAACTGTTATTTGGCTAAACTTGTCTCTCCAATATTTAGAATTTAGACTGTGATACCAAGCTAAACCGCTAGATGTTAATGTCCCATGCGATTTATTTAAATGCGACTTAACTACAGGACCCATTCAACAACTTGTTTATTTAATAAAATAAACATACAACACAATTCAACAAATTGTTTGTTTAATAAATTATTATACAATAAAATAATAATATAAATTATATTTTAACATAAATTAAATTAAATATCAATAGTTATATTATTAGACACTAGCCAAACACAAACCGGAAGTGTCCGATGAAATGGTCTATACGCTTCAGCTAGTGTCTAGTGAGAGGCCCTCACCATCGGCCATCACAGGCAGTAGCCTTCTCTAATAGACCTCTAATAGCAAGATAGCCGCCTGACACCATAAGGGGACACTGGGAAGCGCTACTCCCTCACTGAAGAAGCGCGCTACAGGGACCACATACTGCCCAGGGGGTAACGTCGAGAAGCATGCATGGTTTCACCAGTGGGGAGAACATGAGTGGTAGTCTACTGGGGGAGGTCACAGTTCACCATCAGGGGAACAAGAGTGAGGGGTACTTTACACAAATGTCTGCTAGAGATGCACCCTAAGCCAGTGGCCACGAGGAGGCTACACCCCGAGTGGAGTGAGCTCTCACTGCGAGTGGGCATGGGAGATCTTGGGCCCGGTAAGGCGTAGTGATGGCATCCACGGTCCAGTGCGAGTTGAGGTGGATTCATCCTCCTCACGCCCCTCAAGAACCTAATGACCAGGTTGTGCTGTTCGAGAGACTTACATTTACATTTAGTCATTCAGCAGACGCTTTTATCCAAAGCGACTTACAGAGAGATTAGGAAGCAATAAAGCAATACGTTATACAGGGACGGAAAAAAAAAAGTGCTAACACCAAGTTACTAGTTTCCACAAAAAACAGAACACTACATATTGATAGAAAGAGTTAAAGGGTTAGTATTATTATTATTATTTTTAGTCATCAAGTATTCATAGAAGAGATGTATTTTAAGATGTTGTTTGAATGTTGTCAGAGATGTGGTTGATAGAACAGAGTTTGGAAGGCTGTTCCACCAGCAAGGAGTTGCGTAGGAGAATGAGCGGGAAAGTGATCTACTGCCCTTTTGAGAGGGCACTACAAGACGCCGCTCATTTGCTGAACGCAGGGATCTTGTTGGAGTGTATGAGGGTATGAAAATATGCCGGTGCAGAGCCAGTGATAGTTCTTTGGCAAGCGTTAGTGACTTGAATTTGATACGGGCTTCGACCGGTAACCAGTGGAGAGAGATAAAGAGGGGTGTCACATGAGCCCTTTTGGGCTCTTGGAAAATGAGCCGTGCTGCTGCATTCTGAACCAGCTGGAGTGGTTTGATTGTTTTGGTAGGAAGACTGACAAGGAGCGAATTGAAATAGTCCAACCTTAAGATAACAAGGGCCTGAACAAGAAGCTGTGCTACATGCTCAGTGAGATATGGTCTAATCTTCCTGATGTTAAATAAAACTATAAAAATAAATAAAAAAATCGGCAATGCGTTGTCTTTGCAATGTGGTCAGCGACAGCTGGTCATCAAAGGTGACTCCAAGGTTCCTGATTGTTTTGAAAGGAGTGATTGTGGTGTTGTCAAGTTGGATGGTGAGGTCATGTTGCACTGAGGGGTGTGCCGGAAATACAAGAAGTTCAGCTGGGTTCAGCTGGAGGTGATGCTCTTTCATCCAAGCTGAGATGTCTTCAAGGCGAGTAGCTACAGTGGGATCGTCTGGGTGAAATGATATGTAAATCTGGGTGTCATCAACATAACAGTGATAGAAGAAACCGTGTGCCTGTATGATAGGTCCTAAGGATGTCATGTAGATGGAGAAGAGAAGTGGTCCAAGCACTGATCCCTGAGGGACCCCAGTGGTCATATGGCAAGCAGTGGACAGTGAGCCCCTCCATGACATTTACATTTACATTTATGCATTTGGCAGACGCTTTTATCCAAAGCGACTTACATTACATTGTACTATACATTTGTACATTTTGTATAGTAAGCAAGTGGGGGTTAAGTGCTTTGCTCAAGGGCACCTCAGCCGTTACCCGCCAGCCCTGAGAATCGAACCAGCAACCTTCTGGTCATGAGTCCAACTCTCTAACCACTGGACCACAACTGCTCAGCAAATTTACATTTTACATTTATGCATTGGCAGACCCGGGTCCGTGTTGCTTTCATATTAATGCGAACCACGCCACAGTTAGAGAGCAACCGAATTCAGACCATCCTTCAGGTAGTCTCGGGTTTGGTAGCTAGGTGCGCACCCAGGTTCACTTGACAGCTTTCACATTGCCGATTTTTCATGCGAACTGTGCCCTGTACTGAACTAAACTTCAACTGTGAAAGCCACTAAAGTGAGCAAGTGGGTGTAAGGCACCTCAGCCGTTACCCTGAGAATCGAACCGGCGACCTTCTGGTCATGAATCTGACTCTCTAACCACTGGACCACGACTGCCCATCACACCTTGAAGGATCTGTCGGAGAGGTAGGAAGTGGGGCAGAGGAGAGGAGTACCTGAAATTCCCAGTGATGACAGTGTTGCTAGCAGTATCTGGTGGTTGACCGTGTCAAAAGCTGCAGCCAAGTCCAGCAGAACCAGGACAGAGGATTTTGATTCCGCCTTGGCTAGCCGTAGTGCTTCGGTGACCGATAGCAGAGAGGTCTCAGTGGAGTGGTTTGTTTTGAAGCCCAACTGCTTGTCATCCAGTAGTTTATTCTGGGATAGGAAGGAAGACACCTGGTTGTAAACAGCTCTTTCGAGTGTCTTCGCAATAAACGGGAGGAGAGAGACGGGTCTGTAGCTGTCTGTGGTAGAGGGTTTTTTAAGATGTCAAAAAATATTACCTTGTACTTCTGGAGACTACAGGTAGGTTGCAGTTCTGGAAAATGGTGTCACTGGAGACTAAATGGTTCCTCATAGTTTCACACCTCATTCTTCATATTAATTCTTCATTCTTTTGCAGTTAAACTGTATGTTTTCTTTGTCGATTTTTGTTTGACTGCTAACCCAATGAACATTTTGCATTGGTCACACCTCAATGTTGCAGTTTTTAGCATTGCATTATTGTATTCTTATATTGGGCATTTCATATTTTTTTGACTTGTGTATATTAAAAGGTTTTTTTTGACTTATTATACATGTAAAAGAAATAGTGCCTAATAATTCTGCCCACCTACATACAGTATAAAGCATTTTTCACTTGAAGCCTTTGCTAACTATTAAATATCACAATGTCAAAATGTCACAAAATGTTACAATACTAATACATAGCTAAGGCAAGCTAATACAGTAATCATTAGGTAAGACAGGTCGTAGACTGTATGTGATTGCATGTTAAAAGTGACCAATCAAATGAGCAGAGACATCTGCCATTGTCCCGCCTCTAAAGTCCAACTCGACGAGCAAGCAAATGTTGAGCAGTTGCGAGAGCATAGAGAGAATTGCGGGAGTGTCATCACAGTCTCTGCTCGCGGACTTTG
This sequence comes from Oreonectes daqikongensis, assembly GCA_026939265.1. NCBI lineage: Eukaryota > Metazoa > Chordata > Actinopteri > Cypriniformes > Nemacheilidae > Oreonectes > Oreonectes daqikongensis. The sequence goes on from JAOTQM010000153.1 coordinate 410,802, forward strand.
TTTTTGCATGTGAAGCAGAAATGCGCTCTTGCAAAGATTCTTTCCCGTGCGTGGATACAAGTTCATTGGCCTGTTGAAATTCCTCTCGGAAGAGATAGGTTCTCAAGTTCAAAACCCCATCTGTTGACACAACGTCAAGGTGACCAACAGAAAGGGAACCCAGTTTATTCTGCCGGTTCTGCGATGGACCTTGTTGTGAAATGAACAGTTACATGATTGCACAGAGTCAGACCGTCAGAACACCGGCTATGGCATGCTTGATGTCGGAGGGCGTGCGGGTTGCAGAGATCATATCAATTAATTTGCGCTTGAGCACATCATCTGAACGTGCATTTAGTCCAACTAAACATATCTTAATCTGGACAATGTCAACATGTTTGTTTTCCCATCCACAAATAGGAAAAAGCAACATTTTATGGCAATCTGAATAAGAAAGATTTAAAGCAAGCAAGGTAGGTTAAATTGTCCTTAGAGGCTGACATGATGCTCCTATTGCTCTCAGACAGGTGGTGTTGTGCGCGCTAGGGAGCGTAAATGCGTCTTACGTCATTGCATCACTATATCAAGTTACTCTAAAAAAGTTATTAAATACTCGTTACTAATTACATACTTGGTCACTGCCAGAGATTAATTGACCAGTAGCGTCTCAGATGGTTACCCACTGCAACTCCTTGCTAAAAACGTACTTTTTTAGTCACTTTAGACTAATAACAATTAATTAAAAGTAATTATTATTTCTAACCAGAGGTCATGACCACTCCACGGAGATAAACCGACCTGATCTTACTTTCTCTAATGGCAGCTTTATATAATCATGCCATAGTTTCCTATGTACACTTAGATAGAATAATATTACAATAATCAAAGTCTAAAACTTACACTATTTAGATCGGTCAGACAACATTTGTGTTGTTCTAAACAGAAATTTCCATTATCAGTCTCTAAGGTCTAAGTACACATAAACTAATGCCAAGTTGTTAGCTGAATCTCTAGAATTCTCCGCGGGTGTAGCGCTATGCTCCACCTAGACATTACACACTAACCTGAATCAGGGATTTGCGATTGAACAAGTCTAGACTATGAGGTATATTTTTACATCATTTATAAATTGTTAATCTAATGTTAATATCACGAATACATTTACTATTTAAAATCAAAAGTTGTATTAATAATAATGGACCAGATCTTACATACAGTAAATAGTTGTATTTTTAACTAACATAAAATAGAATAATAATGTAATAAAGTTTGCGTTGGTGGAGGAAAGAGGCAGGGTCGGCAGGTATAAATCCAAAATAAACTTTATTTTAAACTCAAAGCAACAACGGTAACAAAACACCAAACCAAACAGAAATAAACAAAGGTTAGCCCACGAGGTAGCTAACGGCTCTCAGTCTCTCGTGCGCACGCTCCTGCATGCACGTCTGGTTTCGCCCGTAAAAACTCTCTCTCTCTCCGGCCCCTCCTGCGGCGCTTTTTATGTCTTTTCTCCCAATCACTGGAATGAGAGACAGCAGGTTAGAAGCCACGCTTGACCCATTCACCGCCCTCCGTACTCCGGACCGTAGCTCCTCCCTCCCAGACGGAGCATGGCCACGCCCCCCTTGCCACAAATAAATACTACTCCACTCAAATTTATTTATATAGCGCTTTTTACAATTTTTATTGTTACAAAGCAGCTGTACATAAGACAAAATGACTATAAGCAAAACATTAATTTTGTAAAAGGAAAGTAAGAACAACAAATTGAATAAATACACCCAATTTAACATACCACCCAAAAATAAAAAAAAAGAATATATGGCGCAACCACATACGCTCATGCTTAGACAGCGCACATGTAAGGAAACACAGGCACACAACACACACTCATCAAACACACACACTCACGCACAAAACACAGACACATGCACACAAGTACATACACACCCGTATGCACACATACACGAAACACACACAGTGTTATTACAGAGAAGCACACACAGAAGATATAGGAAAGAGAAACACAGGTAACATATTATACGAACTATAAATTCCTATATGAAATATTAAATGAATTAATTAAATTATGCAGAATGATTACATTTAAAGTGCTATTAAAAATACAAAAACTTGCAGCCCCCCTGCAAACAGTGGCAAGGAACCCAAAACTCCAGTGGAGAAAAAAAACCTCGGGAGAACCCAGACCCAACCAGGGAAACCAGTTCCCCTCTGACAAAAACTCGACAAGATCTCTATAAGCTCGACAGGGCTTGCACAACTAGGCTAAAATAAAATAAAATGTAGATAATAGGTGTACGATTATCAATAATATTCTAGTAGTTAATTGCAGTTTTGTAGTGAGGACTTGACGGGTCTTCCCTCTTTCAGCTGTACCATCTGGTCTGGGTACGGACTACATTCTGCTTGCTGGGGTAAACTCGGAACATTGAGAAAAGACAACTGAGAGCAAAATACTGTTCAGTACTCTTTAATGCAGTTTTCCTGGTTCCGTTTTCATAATGCAGCCTAAATCCCTTAGAGGATTTGTATTATAGAAGTGGTGTGTATGCAAGGTTGAAGAGATGCGTATTTAATCTTGATTTAAACTGACAGAGTGTGTCTGCCTCCTGCACAGTACTAGGAAGACTGTTCCAAAGTTCAGGCGCTAGATAGGAAAACGATCTACCGCCTGCACTTGATTTAGAAATTCTAGGTTTTACCAACTGACCGGAGCCCTTTGAGCGTAGTGAACGAGAAGGGCTGTTATGCAAAAGAAGCTCACTCCGGTACTGAGGAGCTAAACCATATAGGGCCTTATAGGTAAGCAGTAAGATTTTTAAGTTAAGATGTTGATAGGCAACCAGTGCAATGCTGACAGAACCGGGCTAATATGCTCATACCTTTTTTAAGAACTCGAGCTGCAGCGTTTTGAACTAGCTGGAATTAATGTAATAATCTCACAGGACAGCCACCTAATAGTGCATTACAGTAATCTAGTCTTGATGTCATGAATGCATGATTTAACTTTTCTGCATCTGATAGTGACAACAGATGTAGTTTGATATATTCTTAAGGTGGAAAAACATGGTTTTACAGGTGTTGGCGACATGGCTTTCAAATGTCAAATAATACAACCAGATTGCGCAAATAAACAAAAATTAAAACTGTATTTCACAATTTCCTGACTTCCGTATTAGTTGACTAGTGACTCCACTAGCACTACGCATGCGTGTCGTGATGACAGTACATCTGGGCATGCGTAGTGATAGTAGTGCTTTTATGAACGCGCACTGTAAACTAACACAGAAATCATTTTCATTTTTGGGCGGAGTTCCCCTTTAACCATGATAAAGACCTGATTTGTTGAATCCAGTGTGACAATCTTTTCTAAACACATGAACAGCTGCATTTTACATTGATGTGCAGCATGTATAAAACTGACTGCTGCTCTGACAGAAAACATGAAGACAAAATGCAGGGTGAGGGTGACAAAGTCTCTTCAGTAATGTGTCCAGTGCCGGAGTTATTTCTGAGATCTGTTTTGGTGCCACTGGTCCAGTCACTGGAACGTTGAGATGAAGCACATCTGAGCAGAATGAAATTGCTTTAGAAATAGTGTTAATGGTTTCGAGTGGTTAAAATGCAACTTCATCTGTGATGCTGTCCAAATTGTTGCATAGCTCACTCCAGCCTGTCCGGACAGCTATCCCTCTGAGAACCCAGAGCAGTGCTTCACCATTCAGTCGGTCTTGTGTCACAGCAGACAAATGCTTAACTCTGCAATGAAAAATTTATCAATTTATATTTTTATGATACACAACTGTCTTGTGTCGTTTCAGATGTTTGTGCTCAACTGTCCAAGATCTCTCTGTCTCTGAGTAATATGTGTACTGATGAAGAGACAGGAAGTGATGTCATCAGCCTGAACCTTCAATCACCTGATTCAACACACGCTGCTGTATGAACACATGATACTGTTGCTTTCAATGTGTGCAGGGTCTTCAGAAACCAGAGCTACTAGAGTGTAGAGTATATGGGCTGATTTACTACTTATATTCTGGTGAAGGAAAGATGATAAAAATTATTGTATTGCATACTGTTTACAAATGACATGAATGTATTTGGATATAGTGTAAATTAATGAACTTTAAAGTACTTTATCTACCCCATGGTTCACCAAAAATCTCTAATTATTTTCATGTTTATTCTTCAATCTAAAACACACCAGTAACCCACTTTTTTTGTTGAAGTTTTTACATATCTTGAAAATTGTGGTTGCCAATAAGTTGCTGTTAGAACATCTGTTAGAACTGACAGCTTTCAGACAGATGTTGTGACGAAAGGTGTTCATATCGCCGCCTATAAGAAACTGAATGTTTTGGCACAAGCCAAATCCAGCCCAACAATCAGATAATAGTGTTTTCAGTGACCCATACGTACTAAAAAAATTTCAAATATGAGCCTTTAATGTAATGTAATCCAGAATGATTTCTGAAGGCAAGTGTTCACATGATATATATAAATTATTATTGTTTTTATGTTTTAGATTGTCAATATGATCTTGCAAAACTTCTGCATGTGTTTGCTGGAGGCATCAAAAGTCAACCCTGTTAACAGGTACATGCAGTGTGACTGTTATAAATGTTTATTGTGGGCTTTTATTTATTTATTTATTTGTCATTATACAAAAAGTACAATGAAATTATGTACAGCCCTCTTCAGTGTTGAGACAAAAAACAAATCCATCCCCTGAAACATTAATCCTATGAGCACAAGCAAGAGAAAAACTTTACCCTTTTACCAGGTTACCCTGGTATAAATAAATAAATAAATAGATAATAATAATCTAATAATAATTAAACAGCCCTATGTGTATGTGTATATGTATATATATATATATATATATGACTGTGTACAAATAATAAACATTCTGTAGCAGTACTCTTCACATAACATATACACCTCAGTTGAAGTAGTTCTACATACCCCACTGTGTTAACAATTGGCAGGTCACTGGCAGAAGAGCACACCACGGGGTTAGTGAGATATGGGAGTTTTAATAGTTCCAAATGACAGGTACAAAAGTCTGGGCAAAAACGGTAAGTATAATCCAAGTAACAGGTAACAAATCCGGGCACAAACAGGTAAATCTACCGGTAAGTATAATCCAAATAACAGGTAAAGTGTCCGGGCAAAAATAGGTGAATGTATTACAAATAACAGGTGACAAATACAGGCCACAACGGGTAAGTATAATCTCAATCTCAGGTACGACTAACACGGAAACAGCCGGTGCAGAACTGACATCAAACTACATCAAGACCGGACAAAGAACTGAAAACAAGGGGCAACTTAAATACACTCTCAAACGAGGAACAGGTGCTGAACATAAACATAATGGCGGAGGTGAGGTGCAGAGGGTTCTGGGTAATGTAGTCTCTTGAAAATTAAAGGTCCGGAAAACAAAAAAACAGACGGGGCAGGACGAGAATGTTAAGCCCGTGATATACTGCATTTTTTTACGTGTATGCGAGCGTACGCCTACAGCCGAACACACAGCCTTGCAAAGTATACTTCCTTGAGTCACACGCGTACACATGGGTTTTGACGCATGCGCATTACAACATATTGCAATACCTCTCCGGACCGAATTACTGCAAGAAATGGAGTGCGCATGCGCAACCTGCGTGTACTATGTACGCAAGGTAACAAAATTCTGCTGGTGCGCGTACAGTTCTGATGATGACATTTGCATCTTGCGTACTGTACGTTGTCCCACGCGTACGCGTGAAAAGGGAAGCATACCATTGGCTTTAAACACTGTAGGGATTACAAAGTTAACTTTGACAAGGTGGACTGTCCATTGCACAGAGAGAGACATGCCATGCAATGTTTCATTCATTTCTACAACAGCTCTGGGATATGTGCGGCTTCTCAGTCTGTTTCTTCTTGCTTTGATTGTCCTATACCGCCTACCAGAGGGTAACAGTTCGAACAGATGATGTGATGGGTGAGATGAGTCTTTCAGGATGCTGCTTGCTTTTCTATAGCAGGCGGGACCTGTACAGCTCCTCTGAAGAGAGAAGCTCACATCCAATGATCCTCTGAGCTGTGTTGATTACCCTCTGAAGTGTTCTCTTTTCTCTGACAGTGCAGCTAGGAAACCACACCGTGATGCAGTATGTCAATACACTTTTCACAGAACTTCTGTAGAAGGAAACCAGTAGTTCTTTGGATAGGGCATTGTTTCTGTGACTTTTAAAAAGTGGAGTCGCTGCTGTGTCGCTTTGACTAATATAGTAGTGTTGGTTATTCAAGTTAGGTCCTTATCCAGGAACAGGCCCAGAAATGTAAAGGCTGATACTCTTTTCACACTGACCCCATTGATGTACATGGGCTGAGGGACAGACCTGTTCTTCCTAAAGTCTTCTACTAATTTTAGTTTTCGTAGTATTAAGGACCAAGGTGTTATCACTGCATCATGCAGACAGTTTGACCACCATATCCCCGTACCTCCCCCTGTGATGAGCCTGACCACTGTAGTGTCATCTGCAAACTTAATGATGGAATTACTTGAATGTGTGGGGGTGCAGTCGTATGTGTAGAGAGTATACAGTAAGGGACTCAACACACATCCCTGATGGGAGCCTGTGTTAAGGCTGAGTGCTGAGGAAAGGTGGGGTCCCACTTTGACCCTCTTTAGGCGGTTACTGAGGAAATCCTTTATCCAGAGGCAGGTGAGGTATGGAAGTCCCAGATTGTATAACTTTGTTACCAGTCTGTTTGGAATGATCATGTTAAATGCCGAGCTAAAATCTATGAAAAGAAGCCTGGCATAACTATCCTTCTGTTTCAAATGGGTTAGTGTTGTACAGAGGGCTGAGGCTATAGCATCCTCCATAGACCAGTTAACCCTATATGCAAACTTATGTTGATCGAGTGTAGGTGAGAGTCCTTAGTAATGTGACTTCTGAACAGTTTCTCCAAACACTTCATAATGACTGAAGTAAGAGCCACTGGTTGATAGTCATTTAAACTGTTAATGGTGGACAGGACGGAACCGTTGCCCTTGCTAAAGACCAATTCAATAATCTGCTAAAAACCACCATAAGCTGGTCTACACAGTCCTTTAGCTCCTGCCCTGTAACACCTTCAGGTCCAGATGCTTTCCTGGCGGCTCATGGAAATTAAAATAAAGGAGGCACACTAAATTAAAACGGTCCCCACCCTAAAGTTTTTTTGTTGTTAATGTTGCTTAAGTTAAATGCCTAATAAACGCCTTCTTTTAGTCACGTTAATATACGACGTTAATATATGACATTACATAAAAAAGGAAAATGTACTTAAAATTGAACACCTATTATTTGAAGAAAAAATCCATCCTCCTGTCCTTTTTGGCAGCAAATGTGTCAATGACTCTGTCGTAGAATACGTCAGTCTTCTTTAATTCATTAATTTATTCCGACTCCAGAGAAATTGTTGCCAGGTATGACAGTCTTTCTTGTCCGCAAATACTGCAAAGATAAGTCTTCACTCTCTTCAGGCCAGAGAAAGACCTTTCAGCAGACACGGTTGTTACAGAAATGTTAGCATGTGTGTTAGCGCTCTGGATACAATGACATGGCTGAGTGCCTCATCGATTCTTACCCACCCGAATAGCTTTGGTTTAAGAGCAGAAGATATATGGCTCATAGACATTGAATGTCTTTCCATAGCTCTTGATACATTTTTCATGTCGTTAAATCTTGTTATAGTCCACGGATTGAATCCTCCAAGTGCTTCCTCAAATAGAAGACATGGCCAGCAGAAAAGTTTTCCAGGCTCATAGAGCCTGTTAGCCACTTGTTTTTGCCATATAATTCTTTTCTAAAACTGCGCGTTTTGCCGTCTAATGTTTGTTTAATGTCCAGCTTTACTTTCTGCTGCTGCTCAAAAGGGAGCTTTGTAAATCTGTTGCCGATAAAATATTTCATGTCCCGTCCCTCCATTTTTATTTAAACCACTGAGCCGCTCTTCTGATGCAGTGTAATACTCGATGGTAATTGGTTAATTCTTTTTTCAACGGAGGCCAAAGTCTACGGCTATGGATCGTGCCTCCCCTTCTCATCTCCACAGAGACGTTCACAGGGAATACTAGCGGTGAAAAAGAGGATTCCGACATCAGTAATAATTTACTATATTTTATGGTTTACAAATAATAAATACACATTTTTAACACATGAAATTAATAAATTGTGGTTTTATTGACATTAAAATGTAAACTACTCAAAAGTTTGAGTAGGCTGTGCCTCCTTTGCATCCTCTGACGAGCCGCCACTGTTAGCACTCACCTCACTTCATGCTCTGTCACCATGAAGAAGTTGCTCCTGTCAACTAGTAAATGTACTGTAGGCCATTTTTCATTCGAAGCAGGCAAAGAAGCAATTCAGCTCTTCCGCCAACGCAGCATCACCCCTCACAGTGTAGGATCTGGTTTTGTAGTTGGTGATATTTTCGACTTCCTGCCACACCTGTCTTGCATTGTTACTCTGGAGGTGGTCCTCAATCTTATTTTTATAGTGCAACTTGGGTCGTCTTATGCCTCTTTTCAGATTTGCCCTGGTTGCACTGTAGCGATTTGTGTCGCCAGATCTGAAGGCAATGTTTTCATTCCTCAGTAAGGTCTTGACGTCTCTTGTCATCCAAGGTTTCGGATCGGATGTGCTTTTCAATGGTGACAGTGTCTGTGCAGTACTTGATGTAGGAGAGTACACATGTAGTGTACTCCTCCAGGTCCTGAGCTTGTGAGGAAGCATCAACAGGACATATTTTGACAGTTTTTGAGGTGGCGGGTATATAGGCTGGTAGCATGAACAGAAAGATATGATCCGACTGTCCCAGATGGTGCAATGGTATAGCTCTATAACCATGCTTATAGGGATTCTTCAGCCTTGAAGCAAAATTTCCCCATGTTTTACTCCCCCTCGGGGCATCTGTAATGAATATGAATTTCTTTTTGAAGAACAATACAGTCAGAGTTATATTACCATTTATCGGGATAAATGATTTTGGAAGAATGGGAGTGCATGTTTTAAAGCTCCAAAAAGTGCATCCATCGATGAAAGAACTGCTCGACACCGCTCGGTGGTCTTAGCAAAGGTCTTCTGAAACAAATCTGTGCGTTTGTTTAAGAGAAATATCTATTTAGACAGCTCTATTAAGGAAACTGTCTAACTTCCATTATTGGTCTTGGTCTTTTCTGGTAAATAACAGTGACGGCATCCCATTGGAACAAAACAAAAAATGCAACCTTCGTCAATGGAACTGAGATAACGGAAGTTAGACATTATCATTAATAGAGCTGTCTATATGGATATTTCTCTTAAACAAATGCATCAATTCGCTTCAGAAGACGTGTTGAGCAGTTCTTTGATCGATGGATGCACTTTTTGGAGCTTTAAAACATGGGGTCCCATACACTCCCATTCTTCCAAAATAATTCTTCCCGATAAATGGTAATATAACTCCGACTGCACTGTTTCCCGATAAATGGTAATATAACTCCGACTGCATTTTTCTTCAAGAAGAAAGTCATATTCATTACGGATGCCAAAACATGGGGAAATATTGTTTCAAGGCTGAAGAATCCCTTTAATGTTGGAGTATACTTTGTCAAGTATGTTTTCCACACGTGTGGGACAAGTCACATGTCGATGGAATTTTGGGATCACCTTTTTTTAAGTCCACATGATTAAACTCCCCTGCTATTATTTGTACTGCCTCCAGATATTTAATCAGTTCAGTGTTAACTGCGCTGTGTAGGAGGTTAGGGGCCAATTCAGGTTTAGCATACGGGGCTATGTATACTCCCGTAATCAAACCGATATTGACAAGGTCTGCATTTATTTGTCAGATATTCTAGATCTGGAGAACAGTGACTGTCTACAGTCTTGGTGTTAATAGCATATTTTTCACTAATATATATACAAAGACCCCCACCTTGTTGTTTCAGTGATTGTTGCTTCCTTTTCTGCTTTCTGTCCTGACGCCACCTCCTCCTTTTGTTCTCCACGTTACAACCCATGGAGAACCCGCTGATCTGGCGAGGTCCTCTGGTATATTATGTGAGTGAAGAAATTCTGTTGTAACAGTCCCCTCTCTCTGTAATCCTAATAACACAAGGTCCTTTCGATTGCAAGTGATGTATGTCCGACATTCCGAACTTGAAATGACTAAAAACACGTACATAAACACACAAAACCGGCACTGAAAAGGAGAGCTCTGAGCCGCAACTTATGTGCACGCCGCCACCTTGGATCTTCTTACGTGATGTCATTTGGCACTCTATTATTTATTTGTACATGTGTGAACGGTTTACGTGCACAAGTGCTCTTACAGTGAGCATTAAAAACAACCTAAACAAAAAATTTATATTAATTTGAAATAGAATTCCACATATTTTTTAATCCAAAAAATGATATCTGTGTCGTGGAGCTGATGATGGATTGACTAAAGTGGCGAATCCACTTCATTACACTACTCACTGTGTTGTTGTTGTTTTATGAATGGTTCAGTAGTATGATGATCTGATAACAGTGTGTTGTTGTGTGTTTTCAGACAAGGCGAGTGGGCGAATGTCTTCCTGAAGGTTCTGTCGAGCCACCGATGGCTCATTTCTCCTCTGATACACAGACTGTGGGATCTGTTACACAAACAGGTATTGTGCTCTCTGTAATGTCTCTTTTAATGTCTTAATGTGTTGTGTGTTTGTATTGAATCTCTTTGAGTTGGACTCATGTGTTGGGTTTTAATGTTGTGTGTTTGTATGGAATTTCTTTGAGTTGGACTCATGTGTTGCGTTTTAATGTTGTGTGTTTGTAGGGAATCTCTTTGAGTTGGACTGATGTGTTGTGTTTTAATGTTGTGTGTTTGTAGGGAATCTCTTTGAGTTGGACTGATGTGTTGTGTTTTAATGTTGTGTGTTTGTAGGGAATCTCTTTGAGTTGGACTCATGTGTTGTGTTTTAATGTTGTGTGTTTGTAGGGAATCTCTTTGAGTTGGACTGATGTGTTGTGTTTTAATGTTGTGTGTTTGTAGGGAATCTCTTTGAGTTGGACTGATGTGTTGTGTTTTAATGTTGTGTGTTTGTAGGGAATCTCTTTGAGTAGGACTCATGTGTTGGGTTTAGCAGCTCTGTTGGTTGAGCTTCATCACTGCAGACAAATGTATCCTCAGGTTCAGGTGATGAACTCGACTCTCTCTCTATCTGAACATCTCTCTGATGCTATCCTCTGCTCCACCAGATCTCATATGGCCTTCTGTCTCAGGTTTGAGTCCACAAACATCTTCACATGTTCTGTTTCTCTGCAGTAGGTCTGTATAAGGTTGTTTTTTCTTCAGGTTCTGTGTGGCTGTTCTTTCTTATGGGTTGTGCAAAGCCAAAAGTCTATCAGAAGATCTCCAGAACTTCATTCCAGCGAGACTTTATAAAAAGGTACAGCATTGGTTTGTATCCAGACATCCATTTCATAGGTTAATGTTCACATAATTCACTCATGCTTACTTAACGCATTTGAAACAACGAGAGAAAGTCAGTCGAGATACTTACTCCATGATAATGGAGTGCGATATTGCATTTATGCAACAGTTCGATGGCACAAGTGTGTAGATAAATCAGAAACATCATTGGAGTGTCTTGAAATGGGGAACTACTTTCTTCTGCCATGAATTCCAGACCAGCGCAGTTAATCTAACCGTTACGTCTTTTAAATTAGCATGTGTGCGTGTGAATAAAAGAGAGATAATGTAAAAGGAAACTCACTGAGGATGCGTTTTTCCCATTCCAGTGCGGTACTTTTCCATTACTTTTTAATGTAAACATGTAACGGAGGCCAGCTAGTGTGAGCGCTGTACAGGTTAAATCACACTCGACTAGTGCACGTGCTAGGATGTGACGGTGGCTGTGACAACCGCACCACCGCGGTGGTAAAGTGTCATGGCGCAGTGGTGAACTGCCACCGGCGGTAGTGCACGTCACACACTGTGACAAATATAAGTGTAATAATAATGACAGTTGCGATAAGGGATTTGTATTTATAGCCTTTATACAGTTGTGGAAAATTTTACATTAACACAGAAATTATTGGCATATACGTTTCCGTTCCGTTGGTGCGTTCGAGCGCAGGTCGCCGGAGATGCGGAGAATCATTTCGCTTTGAGTTCTTCTGAACGCTGTACACATCTGTACACGCTGTACAGTTCAGCTGTACACATCTTAATCTGGACAATGTTAGTCAACGAGTAGGAAAAAGTAACTTTTTTTTGGCAATCTGAGGTAGGTTTAAACAGTTGATTTTAAATGGATACATGGGTTGAAACGCGAAAGAAAGTCACTGCAACACATGCTTTCTAATTTAATTTTTTACTTGCTGAAGGTTTCATTATTTACTAATGTGTATTTAAATGTTTTATATGTTGTAGTGTGCCATTTGATGAATTTGCACATTAAACACGGATGATGTTTCAAATGAAATTGTTATGTATACGAGTTAAAACGCGACTGACTGAAGTTGTCACTGCAACAAATGCTTTTTTATTTAATATTTAACTTTCTGGTATTATTTAAGTTTTCATTTTTTACTGATGCTTATTTAAATGTTTTATATGCGGTAGTGTGCCGTTTCACTGAGGAACACGGATGTTTGATCCTCATTTATTTAAGATAGATAGACTAATTTCAAAATGTATTTAAATAAGGTCTATATTTCTCCTTCACTCGTCATGTGTTTGCTACACGCAAATATAATAAATTTTATGTTATTTATATATTATTTATATAAATAATGTATATTTCGCAACCACCGCACCCAAAAAAAACCTGCCACCGTCACAGCCCTACACTCAACCTCAAGCGACAGATGATAGCGGCTGCTGTCTTTACTTCTCTTAGATAGTCCGTCTCCCTTGACGGACCGATCGCCGGTTCGAGCCGCTCAGAGCGGGTAAATCCGGTTACACACGTGCTTGTTTACAAATTGAGAAGGCATCTCGAGACCCTCGCGTTTTTTTAAACCATATCCTGAGCACTGTGTTATTGTGTTTACTTTCTTCTTCTTACATTAAATGGCGGAATGGTGACCTAAGCACCTACTGCTCAATATATTATCATATTCAGACCCTTCCATATTATTACAAAAAAGGACTCCGGTATCAGCTGGCGCTGCGTTTCCCTGTGTTTTCTTATGAGACTAATAGTGGCGGAGTAATACAAGCGGGAGTGAAGCGGTAACGTAACGATACAGTGGACTCTTGGCTCTCAACCAATCAGATTCAAGAAACAAGAAAGAACTGTTGTATAATGACCACCTCATAACACCTGTCACATTCATAATCTGATCTCTAGAGATTCACTGTCAGCTGTTTACTCTGACTTGCACGTTTATATCATATTTATTTCTTATACATATTGTCATGTCATCATACTATATGACACAGCCTAGAAGATAATTACTAAATAATAACTGCTTTGAAACAAGATTCTCTGGTAAATTAATCTGTTGATATCTTCAGGGAATTTTCACAACTTCATTTTTATATACTGCTCATATATTAATAATAAAACTATGATAATATAATCTGAACTGTGAGTTTTGTGATCTATTTCACCACTAGCTAAACGTAAGATTGTAAAACAAGAAGTCAAACATGTCAGTCTCTGTCATGAACATGTCATTTATTTACAGTTTGTTTTCAGCCGCTTTGGCACATTTCACATTCTTAAAATTAGCAAAATAATAAATGCATTTTTCAGAAGAATTCGTACAAACTGCACAATATCATCGATTTCCTGCAAAAGCGTGTAACTTGTTCAAAATCCTTAGTTCATCTCTCAAAAGTAAATGTTTATAAGTGAACATGTCAGTTCCATCAAAATGGCAAGTCCTTGTGTCATTGTTCATGAACAAAACAGTGAAAATGTTTAGCCATGTTGTCAATATAACAAGAGTACACAATTATATGTGTCAGTATTTTCTGATGTGAACGATACAGTTTTGATAATGCTGATTGTAAATGAACAAGGCTGCAACTTTTCAATTTCAACAGTATGAAGTTACACATTTGTGTATTTGAAATATCGCAAGAGATAAAGAGAATTCCCAGATTACAGATTTACTTTTGCTCTGTAAACAAATTACAATGAGGTTGTGATACAGCAAAAAAAAAACACTAAAACAAAACAAAATTACAAAGTTTATGTAAACAAACACTGTAAAAAAAATGTCAAACCTCTCCAACTCAAACATTTCTCTATTGCCCTAAACAGCCCTAAAGTTTTCAATTGCCACAACTATCAATTATAAATGTGGCAGCAGTTTCTTAAATTTACAGAAATATTTGAGCTGGAAAGGTTTAAAAATGTTTTTACAGTAGCAAACAAACCGTCGTACTCAATGTGCAATGCTGAATGAGGAACTAGAGAGCAATATGTGTACACGTCCTGTGATCTAACACTTCCCACATTCCCCTACATTACTGTAGTGAAAATAAAGATTCACTTGAGAGCTATTTATCAATTCAGTTCACAATTAGAAAAGAAATCTTTAGGAAACATGCTTATGCGATTATGACAGAAAGGTCAACCATTTTATATTTAATGTTTAGGCAAAGAACTAATTCCTAAATGTTTTGAGGTATAAGATGTATTTTGATGAAAATGACATAAGCAACTGAAAATGTAGGAAACAGCAGACAACTGTACATAATCATCTGCATGACAGTACCAAAACAATGAGAATGACTTGATGATGTGAAAGTGGAACAATGCGTTTTGAAAAAATAATTTCTGATCTGAGAAATGCTCCACAACTGTAAAGGTGACATTTCTATGTCCCTAAGCGAAAAAACGTGGACGGAATCATGGAATCCAGGCATGAAAATGGAATTTGCTGTTTAACACGAAATCTGGCGAATGCATTATTTCTTAACAAGAAAGTAAAGCTGAACAGCTAAGAAAATTTTAATTGTGCTATGAATAACGTTATCCAGATGGCCATCTGTATATTATGTTCATAGTACATATCCATCTGTAAATCTCTGTTAATAGTAATAGCCATCTGTATATTATGTTCATAGTACATATCCATCTGTAAATCTCTGTTTATAGTAATAGACATCTGTATATTATGTTCATAGTACATATCCATCTGTAAATCTCTGTTTTATTTTTATTTTTATTGATTTTCACAAACAGCGAGTATAACATAACTAAATTAAAACAACAAATAGGTAAACAAACTTAAGACATCAAGAAACATAATGTAGTTCAAATATATATTACATAATGCACAAATCAATACAACAACTCCAGTAAAAAACAAAAACAAATTAATAAATAAAATAAATAAAAAATACCCCAAAGATAAATGAAATGATTCACTAATTATCAAGATTCGTCCCCCAATATCACTCTCTACCTCAATCCTACATGTCCAGAGCCATACAAATGCACTACCCTCGGAGTTAACCAACTATGTCTTAGGTTTCATGAGAGAAAGTTATTCTTCCCATACAAAATTTCCCTTGGAAGATAATATCTTGTAAATTGGTCGGGAGATGGTCCATAACTGGCCTCCATGTCCGGTCAAACTTGGTGCTGTCTCCCTTAACCACTGCGGTTAGCCTCTCCATAGGCAGAACTTATTATTTTGCGATACCAAAGAGATAGCGATGGGGGCTTAGAATGAATCTAC
Organism: Oreonectes daqikongensis; assembly: GCA_026939265.1. Classification (NCBI taxonomy): domain Eukaryota; kingdom Metazoa; phylum Chordata; class Actinopteri; order Cypriniformes; family Nemacheilidae; genus Oreonectes; species Oreonectes daqikongensis. Next base: position 426,512 of record JAOTQM010000153.1, read on the forward strand.
ATAATCAAAATGCATTTTCTAGCCAGCATCAAAAGCTTATCGCAAAGGAAAAACCCATTAGCATCCAAAGCAGTTCCTTTAGGGGGCAGGCCAAGTAAGAAGAACCCAGGATCCTTATTAAATTCCATTTTAAAAATTACATCCAACTTGAGTGTTACGTCAGCCCAAAAATGTGACATTGCCAAAAACAGTGCATGAGGGTGCCTAGTTCCCTCATGCACTTATTACACAAAGGAGAGCGATTTCTGTCCATCTTATGTAGTGTACTAGGGGTAATGTATAATCGTAAAAGTATTTTGTACTGGGTCTCCGCCAATCTGTTACAAGTAAACGTTTTTCTGATCAAATCAACTGCCTCCACCCAGTCATCATCAATATATTCATTACCGAGGTCTTTCTCCCAAGCGTGCCGTATATGATCGATACTGCCAGGGTCCATTGAATAAAAAAGAGAGTAAGCCTTTGAGATAAGGTGACGAGTATCCTTCAATTTTAACAAAAAACTATCAAATTCACCAAATATCGACATATCCTCCGGAAGCCTAACTGCAGCCGAATGAAAAAAAAAAAGACAAATCTGAAGGTAGCCCCAAAAATTGTTGCGTTCAAACTTAAACATTTCTTGTAACTGGCTGAAGGACATCAAGGAAGTGTCTATATACATATTTCCAACTATTTTAATGCCCAACGCATGCCATCTATGGAATATAGATTTTTGGACCCCCGGGAGAAAGTCTTTATTGTGGATTAAAGGTGTCAGACCTGATAGGATGCCCCTTCTACCTGCAAATGTCATTATGTCCCGCCACACCTTAACTGTGTTGAAAACAATGGGGTTATTTCTTATTTCAGGCAAAAATTTAAGGCCCTTATTGGTTGTAAGCAGACTCAACAAAGAAAATGGCAAAACAGCCCAGTCATTCACACAACATTTAAGGTCGAGGTGAGATTGCAGCCACATCCAAATTGTACGGGTATGGCAGGCCCAATTGTAGAACCTTAAATTAGGTACGGCCTGACCCCCCCTGTCTACCGGTAATTGAAGGATCTTCATCCTTACCCTAGGCCTTATACCCCTGCCAGATGAATTTTGAGAAAGTTCTTTCCAAATCGGATATACTTTTGATGGTGTATCGAAGTGGCAACATTTGCATAGGGTATAAAATTCTTGGAAGAATGTTCATTTTAATGAGGTTAATCCTTCCCAACCATGAGATGGTCAGGTTAAACCAACGCTCCAAGTCTTCCTTAATACGTTTAATGAGGGGAGTTATATTAAGTTTCCATAGTTCAGATAAGTTAGATGAGACTCGAATTCCCAAATATGTAAACCCTGTCTTAGACCATTTCAAAGGGCAGTCTGAAAAAAGTTTGGTATCAATATCTCCTCCCAAGGGCATCACTTCTGATTTATCATAGTTTACTTTATATCCTGATATCCGGCTAAAATCATCAATAGTCTTAAGGACAGCAAGAATCGAGGTCTCCGCCTTTGTAAGGAATAAAAGTATATTGTCGGCATACAGAGCAATGTTGTGAACCGACTGGCCAATCCTAACACCCTGGATGCCCGAGTGATTTCTAATAGACTTCGCAAGGTGTTCTAAAACAAGGGAAAACAAAAGAGGGGAAAGAGGGCAGCCTTGCCTAGTGCCTCTTTCCAATTGAAAAGGAAGAGAGCGGAGCCCATTAGTGATCACACAAGCAGTTGGGGAACAGTAAAGCGTTTGTATCCACTTAATAAAATCTGTACCCAAATTAAATTTGTGTAGCACTTCAAACAAGAAAACCCATTCTATGCGGTCAAACGCCTTTTCTGCATCTAAGGAGATGGCAAGAACCTGTGTTTTGGAAATTTGTGAAAACTGTATTATGTTCAACAATCTCCTGATGTTAGAATAAGACAACCTCTGTTGAATAAAGCCTGTCTGGTCCGGATTTATTAACAGAGGGGAGGTATGATTCTAGTCTTTTCGCAAGGATTTTAGACAGCAGTTTACAGTCCACATTTATCAGGCTAATCGGTCTATAGGAGCCGCATTCATCAGGGGGTTTATTTCTTTTCTGAATCAATGAAATATAAGTCAAATTCAACGTAGCTGGGAGACTGCCGTTTCCCAAATGAGTCCATGTACATATCTGTTAAGGGACCTGAGATCAATTTATACATTTTTTTATAAAACTCCGGACCATACCTGTCAGGTCCCGGGGCCTTGCCCCCCTTCAGGGATTTAACTGCATCCACCACTTCTTCCTTTGTAATCGGTCTATTCAGATCTGCGTTCTGAACCTCAGATAGGCGTGGGAGTTGAATTTGTTCCCAAAAGGAATGAAAAAAATCCTCTGAAGTAGCGATCTCGGATGAGTATAACTTCTGATAAAATTGTCTCATTACAGTATTAATCTGCTTTGAATCATAAGTTGTACTACCCTTACCATCTTTTAAAGAAGATGTGTGTCAGATTTGTGTCAGTCCTGCCCCTGGTTAAAACGAGCTAATAGGCTGGCTTATTTCCATGTTCATATAATTTCTGCCTAGTGAAAAGCACAGAGGTCTCTGCCCGCTTCGTTAAGATTTGATTTAAGGATGAGCAGGCTGCATCCAATTCTTTCCGTAAAGTATTTGAAGGTGTACTAGAAAATTTGTTTTCCAAGTCCTTAATAAGAAGATCTAGCTCTAACTGTTTTTCCAGTATCCTATTTTTTAGGACCCTCTAATATAGGCCTTCGCGGTTTACCATAAGAGCGATGGATCTGTATCCGGCTGCTTGTTGGTATCCATAAAAAACGTCCATTCTTTTTCAAGAAACTCCATAAATTTTGGGTCACTAAGCAGAGAAGGTTGAAAACGCCAATGCCGGGAGGCAGGATTATAATATGGTGGAGCAATAGATGCCAAAACTGAGTCGTGATCCGAAATAGCACATATGCCAATATCACACTTTTTCACTCTGTCCATGATTGGCCTGGATACTAGAATAAAGTCTATTCTAGAGGAAATCTTATGTGGAATAGAGTAAAATGTAAAATATTGTGTTTAGGCGGGCTAAGGTCTAGCTCGGGTTCAAAAACACAGTTAAAGTCTGCTCCGAGAAATATGTGATTGACCGAAAATGACGAAATATCAGCAAGTAGATCTGAAAAAAAAAGCCGGTTCAAATGCGTTAGGGGCGTAAATACTGCCAAGAAGCACTCTTTCTCCAAAGAGCTGGCCTAAAACAAGAATGTAACGCTCCCTTGAGTCTTTTTTTGTGTCTTCAAGCTTGAAATTTAAATTTTTGTGTATCAGGATTGCGGCTCCTCTGCTATGAGAATTAAACGAGGAAAAAAACACTTGACCAACCCAGCCTCGCCTCAGCTTTAAATGTTCTGTGTTTCTTGCAGAAATGCAATCTGGGCCTGCTCCTTTTTAAGATATGTAATAATTTTCTGTCTTTTGACAACATGGTTAACCCCTTTAATGTTCAAAGAAACAATCTTAATATCACTCATCGTCCAATATAAAACCAATAATATGGATTTGCTGTAGGCAGGGCTCCAAATTCAAAGAGTACATGAGAGGCCTTGGGAGTAAACAGTATGAATGTCTTAGTTCTATAAACAAAGAAGAACATAAGGTCATTAGCAAGTCTACAGTAAAACACACAAAAATAAAAACAGAAAAACACATGTAACAAATAAAACGGGTTGCCAACCGGCAAGCAAACCTAGAAGAATTGTAACCTATTTTAGCGTTAATGACGCTAAGAGGCGTAACAACAACAACCCCAAAAAAGAACAGTATTGAGATAATCCACATCTTTACCCAGCTCCCCCTCCTCGACTTATGTGAAATATAAATCAGAGTCAACATTAATAGTTATGAAAAAATAACATGAAAAATCAGTTTGATTTTCACATACATTATATATAGGTCCCCTACACCAATTGTGTCAGTAGATCAGATCAGTCTGAAGTTCGAGATACGGAGGCTATATGGCAGTGACATAATGTATACCGCGATAAAGTCTAGGCAGAAACATAAGAAAAAATCAAGGCAAACCGTTTAAGAAGGCCTGGGCATCATGTGGGCTCTGGAACGAATATTTCCTGCCCTCGTATGTGAGGCAGAGAAGAGCCGGGAATCGCATAGTAAAGCAAGTGTCACGTTTGAGCAGATCCTCGCAAACGTTGTTGAAGCCCCAACGTTTTTCTTTAACCACCAACGACAGGTCCTGATGAATGAACACTTTATATCCATCCACAACTAAATGACGTTTGTTCTTAATAGCAGACATAATCCGTTGCTTGTCGGCAAAGTTGTGAAGTTTAATGATCACCGGTCTTGGTCTGTCCCCTCTCTGTGGTCCCAGGCTTCTGTGCGCCCTGTTGATTTTAAAGTGGCCTTTCGCTGTATCCAACTCCAGCACTTTTGGCAGCCAGGACGCAAAAAATACAGTGGGTTGAGAGCCTTTGTATCCCTCCTTCAGGCCCATGATTCTTATATTATCCCGTCTCGATCTGTTCTCTAAGTCATCCACTTTCTCAGACAGTGCACGCACCAACTTTTCGGTTTCCATCACCTTGTTTTCCATCGTTGTCGCATTGTCTTCAATGTCGGACACTCGGCGCTCCGATACGTTTGGTATTGTCTTCGACACGACGTGCTATGCAATCTAATGCATTTGCGAACTTAGACAGTTTGTCATCCAAAATAATGCCGACACATTCCATCACTTTTTTTGTGAGCTTCCCCGATTAAATGCACTCGCATGAGCCGGCCTCTTGGGCATCAGCGTCGGTGGGTCTGCTCCGCAAATTTTGTTGAGCTTTAGGTCCTTTTTCTGACTGGTGATTGCCTCCCTCCTTGCTAGACATGTTAGCACTTTGATAGAAAGTCTTATACAAAAAGTAAAGACGCGGAAAATGTCGAAAAGTACGGGAGCTACGCTATTGTGCACCCTCTCAGCTCCGTGACGTCATCCCCCCCGTAAATCTCTGTTTATAGTAATAGCCATCTGTATATTATGTTCATAGTACAGATCCATCTGTAAATCTCTGTTTATAGTAATAGCCATCTGTATATTATGTTCATAGTATATATCCAGCTGTAAATTACTTCTATAATATTGATTTATTTATGTAACTTATGTAACCACTGTATATCCTGCACTTGCTACTATTGCACTTCTGGTTAGACCTAAACTGCATTTCGTTGCCTTGTACTTGTACATGAGTAATGACAATAAAGTTGAATCTAATCTAATCTAAAAGTATCCGCTTGTACAGGTGCTGTTTGTGATGGCCAGACTCATCCCAGAGGCTCGAGCACTGATAAATGAAGAACATGAGTGTGATATGAAATCAAATGTGTCTGAACTCACTGGAAGAGTGAAAGACTCTGCTATATCACTGTGGAGTCACACACAAATCAGATATCTGCAAAAACTTCCTCAGTATCAGGTGCTTACACAACCACAGATGAGTGAATGAAGGGCTGATGGAGTGAATGACGGGCTGATGGAGTGAATGAAGGGCTGATGGAGTGAATGATGGGCTGATGGGTGATGGAGTGAACGACGGGCTGATGGGTGATGGAGTGAACGACGGGCTGATGGGTGAACGACGGGCTGATGGGGTGAACGACGGGCTGATGGGGTGAACGACGGGCTGATGGGGTGAACGACGGGCTGATGGGGTGAACGACGGGCTGATGGGGTGAACGACGGGCTGATGGGGTGAACGACGGGCTGATGGGGTGAACGACGGGCTGATGGAGTGAACGACGGGCTGATGGAGTGAACGACGGGCTGATGGAGTGAACGACGGGCTGATGGAGTGAACGACGGGCTGATGGGTGATGGAGTGAACGACGGGCTGATGGGTGATGGAGTGAACGACGGGCTGATGGGTGATGGAGTGAACGACGGGCTGATGGGTGATGGAGTGAACGACGGGCTGATGGGTGATGGAGTGAATGATGGGTGATGGAATGAATGATGGGCTGATAAATGATAGTTTGGTGGTGATTTATTTCTCATTATTTCAACAGCTTTCTTTCTCTGAGTGGCTCACAGCTGAACTTCATGTACAACGCAGTCAAGATGCACTGACAGATGCAGAGAGGTACAACAGTAGACATCAATTCACACTCCTACTGTAATCCTTCGTTTTCTTTTATTATTCTGCCTATCTCTCTCATATATAGGCAGGAGTATGAGCACTGGGTATGCGAGCAGTATTATCTGCCCATGTCTGTGTGTGAAGGAGGCGGTGGAGGAGATGTTACTCGAATCTGTGCTGACATCATCACTGCATTTTTAGACCAGCATTCAGTGCAAGTGTTACATTTCTGTTTAATAACAATAATAGATATTCTTAGTTGTGTGTGTGTGTGTGTGTGTGTGTGTGTGTGTGTGTGTGTGTGTGTGTGTGTGTGTGTGTGTGTGTGTGTGTGTGTGTGTGTGTGTGTGTGTGTGTGTGTGTGTGTTGATTGTACTCTGATTCGGACAGTACTTGTTTTATGTGAGGATGGGGTGTGCATAACTAATTATGAGTTGTTCTAAAAATGGACACACATCTAATTATTAGAATTCCATCATGCAGTTTATTTAAATTATTTTTAACATATTTTACTTGTAATGTAAAATACTTTAAGCCTTTTGTGTTTAAATTTTTATAATTATGGCTAACATGTCCTGAAAATTCAGTATCTCAAAAGATTAGAAAAAATAAATTTTTATTTTATTAGTAGTTCATTTTATTTTTGGATTTTTATTTAAAAAAGATTTGAAAAATGTTTAAATGTTAGATGCATTTATATGTGTACGTTTGTGGAGCAGTGTAAGCAGATCCAGTCCAACCAGACTAAATTAATAAAACACATAATTTTCATAGCCATGGGTTCCCAAAGTTTTCATGTGTGATGTAAAAGCTTTTATATTATGTGGAATATAACTTTAATTATTTGTATAATTTGTTTATGTATTAAGTTGGATGTGCGAGCGCGTGTGTGTAGATCATTGATATCTGACTGTTCACTGTGTTTGTCTATAGATCCCAGACGTTTAGAAGTTCCCCTGAACACACGGACACCTGCCTGCCTGATCTGCAGTCTCTCTTACAGGTGCTGTTTTATGAATTATCGTTCCAGAATCAGACCATCTTTCTCAACATTGAAAGGAATGACATTGTGTCGCTAGGTGTCACTGGTGGTGTGAACGGGGGCGTTAGTCCATCACATGATTTTTTTTATAGCCTGTGTTTCTGTTAATAAACATGGCTTTTTGATTATTATTGACATTGTAGACAAAACATTGAATCCTGTTTTGCAAGTCACTTTAGATCAAAGCGAATCTGCTGAATGAATAAATGTAAAAGTAACTTGTGATAATGGTTTTAAACAGCACACAGATCTTCAAGTATATAGTGAGTCGGACATCTCTTACAAACACTCAGACCTCGGTACTTCAATCATTTTTCATTGGTCCAAACCTCCTTTCACCCATTTCAGTAGTTTCGATCAGCTCATGTCAACAAATGCACACACGTTTTGCTTTAAAGTTACTGTGTGGAATTGTTTAGCGGCATCTAGCGATGAGGTTGCGAATTTCAACCAGCCGTTCACTCCACCCCCCCCCCCCCCCCCCCCCCCCATTTGAAGTACTGTGAGAAAATTAAGGTGTTTTCACAAAAGAGATAACGTATTTACGAAACGGACTCTGTAGAGAAGTTTGTTCGTTTAGGGACACTGTAGAAACAACATGGAGAATTTTATGGTGAATGTAGATAAAACAGCTCATTCTAAGGTAAAAAAAAACACAAGGCTTCATTATGTAAGGTCTTTATACACATCTGAACACGTAGTTATGTATATTATATTGCATTTCTGTCAATAGAGCCTCAAAAAAACTACACACTGGACCTTGCTTTTACTGTCAAGTGTGAACCGTGCATTCTAAACATTGTCAGGTGTATCTCTCTGGAGATATAATGCCATCACACCTAACAAGCCATCGTTTTCTGTCTTTAAAAGCAAATGACACACATTCTCCTGGAAACTGGTTTATTGCTCTCCTTTATGTAGCTGTTGATCTTCTTTCTCTCTCTCTCTCTCTCTCTCTCTCTCTGTAGGTGTTGCTTTGTCAGGTTACTGTAACAGGGGATGAGGGTCACTTCCTCTGGGACCTGATTGATGACAGGTGCACTGTGACCTCTGACCTACACAGTATTGGACATGAGCTGGAATATCAGCAGACCGCTGCTAATGTTAGCAGGTAAATCATGTCAAGTGAAGTATTAGAAATATAAAACACACACACACAGATTACTCTATTTGTATCAGTTGTCCATTACTGATGTAGTCAACAGTGGTGTAAAGAGTACCTGAAAACCATACTTGAGTAAAAGTACACATACATTACTGTAAAAATTACTCCATTACAAGTTACAAGTCACCAATTCCAAAATGACTTGAGTAAAAGTCTTAAAGTATCTGATTTTACTCGTACTGACTGTAGGCTTAAAGATGCAACAGTCTTCAACAGCAAGATATTTGTCAGTGAAAAACAAGAAACAGTTTATTTATGAGGTTTTATTTCCTGAAATACAAATGAAATTGAACACCTCAATACTTCATTAAATCAAGATCAACACAACAGCCTCTTAAACATGGCAGAACAAAACACATATCAAACAAGTCAGTCCCAGACTTTGATTTGAACACATATGTCAGTTTCAGAGGGGGGAAATATTTTTATTCATTTTCAACAAAAGCTGGTTCTCCAGGTTCTTGGAACTTATCTTAGCTCTTTTGGGACTGAAAAGAAGGCCAGCAGTGCTAAAAAGTAAGTCTCTCACAGGCAGCAGATGTAGGTAGGGGTGTGTTAAGCCTTAAAGACATCTTCAACAAAGGTCGGAAGGCTTTCAGGACACTCATGTCATCACCAGCACAGGCCAGATAGGCATCAAGCACTGTTGAGCCTTGTTGTGACTGGGATGACTTCAATGGCTTGAAGAAATCCTCTTCCTCTGATGAAGTTGCATCAATTGTAAGCTGTGAAGGGTCCTCCATATTTCCCCTTATGAAGTCAAGACCTACAAAACAATACAATACACATTTAGTATTTTTTCTGCAACAATTTTAATTTAATTTTTAGTTAAGAACATAATACTTTTATGCACTTAATACTGAGTTAATTCAGTATTACAAAAAATTCACACATGAGAAAAGCTTGTATAGAATTCCCCCAGATCATATCATTTACAACACAACAACACCCATTATATCATCTAAATATTGAAGTTTGCAATTATAAAAAAAAAAAAATCTAATCTGGTCTAATTAGTATGTCACTGTTCTTAATTTAGTTTTATATACACATGTCAACAAACAAAGTTTGAGAATGGCAGAATCAATTGTCCAATAAGTTTTAAACTTTCTGTAAACTTTCTCTCTGTTTTTTCAACTTCGTAAAATACATAATTTTAATGATAAATACATCACAAACTCACAGCTGAATACACTTTATGCACAATTTATATAATCTGTTAGAGATTTCACATGTTCAATATTCAAATGGATTAGATCATTAGATTTCAATGACTACATTTATTCACAATTCATTACAAACTGTAAACTAAAATATGACCATGTCATGTTGCAGTGGTTTTGGCCATATCAGTAACTATAGTAACTTTTGGTATTGCTGACAAACGGCAAAGTTTTGTTAATAGCATTATGCTGCCTATAACGTTGTAAAGTCAGACATGGTCTGTATAGATTCATTTGGCTAAATTTACATTAAATTTCAATAAAATAGGCTCTTACCTAGGGTTGCCAACTTCAGCAAAAGAAAATAAGGGACAATCTTGGTTCTTTAAATAAAAATAAGGGACAGTATAAGGGATGCTCATAATATTTGTTCAGTACAACTCTAGTATGTGACAAAATAACACTTTTTTTGCCTTTTAGAAATTGTGATATAAATATTAGATGTAAACATATTTTTTTACTTTTATGTATAATTTAATTCTTAAACAAATTATAATGTCATTTTAAAATGTCACACACATTACATCCCAGCAAACACAGTACGTTCTGACAACGTTGCCAGTTCGTCTTCATTTGGTCACCGTGACATTACTTTGTGACCACGTTCTGAGGACGTATTGGCAACGTTACATTTCTTCTTTTTTTTGCTAACTTTCCAGAAATGTCCTAGCCAAATGACGTCATCAATGAATCCCATATGGAGAACGAGATGTACTGGTCTTCACATAACCTGGTCATTTGATTAATGAATATGGTCATAATTTATATTTATGTTATTATATGGAACATTTATGATCAGAGTAAAATCTGTTATAATGTCAAGACGAATGCCATAAATCTGACTTCTGACAGCTATTAGGAGTTTAATTTGATACCACAATATTATATATTATATATTTGCCTTTATATTTGTAGCTTGATACGGGACAAACTGCGTTCCGAATAGGTTTAATACGGAACGCTGCTTCGAAGTCATAAATACGGGACGATTCCATATTATACGGAACGGTTGGCAACCCTACTCTTACCTCATCATGTTTCTTCAAATTTGATGTTGAATTCTTAAAGGCACTTATTTCTGTGGCAAACAAAGGAGACACTGCATCTTATAAGAGGCATTTTGTAGACTAGCAAAGGAAAACATTTATTTTAAATAAGGCCATGGATGGTTTTCAGTGATGGCGTTGCATGATGTGCTTGCTTCGACTTCGTCAGTGGCTGCAGATATGTCGTTAATTTATGTGGCTAACACCTGCCATTTGCAAATCGCTAATTCACGTTTACGTGGAGAAGCCTCATTTAGCGCATAAAGGCAAATCGCATTCAATACCTTTAATACCCCGAAGATGGCGATATCGCTTCTTCCACCCAAGAAAAAAAGCCTCAGCAGATTCCTGCCGTGCACAATTACAATGTAATGAGTAACGGTATGTGTCACTTCAAATGTAGTGGAGTAGAGAGTAAAAGTTGCTTATATTTTTGATACTCAGAAAAGTACAAAGTATCCAAAAAATACTTAAGTACAGAAACTAATTACATTTACTCCTATACTTTACAACACTGGTTGTCAACACAATCTAAAACATCTTAAAACATCTGTGTGCTGAAATGGCACAACCGTACGACTGCAGTTGACATTTTTTTGTTCAGGCTTCTTGTGTTGGTTCCTGCTGTCCTGCTGCTGACGGTCAGAACAGATGCGGCTGGAAGAAAATGGCTGGACTGTCATCGACTGACGAAACACATCAATGAAGTTCAGGTCGTCATCACTATCATGATCATTATTATGTAATGTGTCATTTACTGATGGATTGTTTTGTCTTACAGAGGAGGTCATGTGATCCCGCTGCTCTTCTGTGTCTCAAACTCACAACTCACTTCCTGAAAGTATGTCTGATTGTTGTGTTGTTTCAGGCGGTTGTTGATGCGTTTGGTGACGGACGTGTTTGTTGTGTTGTTTCAGGCGGTTGTGTGCGCGAGCGCGAGTTGTGATCAGCCGACTGCGGCAGTTAATTCGTGTCTGCTCGAGTTCAGCGTGGAGTGTCCGCTGATGTTGCTGTCTGCTCAGGTAAAACATCTCTCTTGTCTCATCTCTGCTGTGTCTGCACTGCAGCACATTGACTCGTGTGTTGTGTTGTGTAGCACTGGTGGACGCGCGTGTCTGCGGTGTTGAGATGTCAGTGGAGGCGTTTGACCGCTTGTGATGTGTTGCCTGAACAGCTGCAGATGTTGGACGATTGTCACAACTGGAGCAGACGGTGAACACACTGATACACATCATCACAACCTCAGATCTCAGATGAGATACACCTGCGCTAAAATGATGCTTGTGTTGGGATGTTTTGTAGCACAAGTGTATTAGCTGTGACATCAGCTCCAGCATGGCTGAAGGCTGCATGTCTACACAGATGTCTGAAGACATCAGACGGTGACATGAAGATCATCACACAGGAGATGGGAAGACAGGTGAGATCAGACATCAGATGAGTGACACAGAGATTCATCGTTCAGCTTTCATGAGCAGTCTATCCTCTGCTTCACTTCCTCTAGATTCTCAACTTCCTGTTCGTCTTCAGTGTGATAGAACTCATATCTGCACAACTGCATGGACGGGTAACGCACACACACGTGCACGCACACACACACACGCACACAAACATTGATGTGATGTTGTGTCAATGTGTTTTCAGGGTTCAGATTGTTGGAGGCGTGTCAGAGATGAAAGCATCTCTCTTGTCACTCATTTATTAGAGGATTCTGATTGGCTGCTGCTGTTTGATCAGTCTGCATCAGGTGTGTGTGTTTGATCAGTTGTTCAGGTGTTACTGTGGTAAAATGATATCCAGTTATGCTCTCTCTCTCTCAGATCACAGTTTGTGTCATTTCACGTGTCGTGTGATGTCACCACAGATGCTCAGACTGATGCCTTTGGCCTTTTACAGGTATGAAAACACATCATTTTCTTCATATATTCTCTGCAGCACTAATTGAAATGTTTTTTGTCAGTCTTGTCACTGCTCTGGAGTCAAAGGTTCTGCACCGAATGCTCCGGTCTGCTGGCTTCCTCTACACAGCTGCTGTCAACTACAGAGATCTAAACACACTCTTTCTAAACTCCTACAAACATGTCGATGTCTCACAACATCAGGTCCCACCTTTTATACTTTGTGTGTGCGCACCGATGGTGTGTGCGTGTACATCTGTGCACTGAATGTGTGTGTGCGTGTACATCTGTGCACTGAATGTGTGTGTGTGTGTGTGTGTGTGTTCAGGTTCTGTTGGAGGCTCGACAGGTTCTGATGAACATCATCTCTCTGAGTTCAGCTGACAGCTTGACACTCGGCCAGAGACGACAGGTACGCACGCACTAGAATAAAGTGACTAGATCTCGTAGTAATTTATTCATTGCTTTCATATGTACTAATGGTGATGATAGGGCACAAGTCACACACAGCACATAGTAAATGAGATCACAGTTGCTCAAAACAGGAAGAGCATACATTTGAGCTCCTTTGTTGAGCTGTTTATTATTTATAAGAATTAGTATATGCAGATTTTACACTACAAACTGTGAAACTAACAATATTCACTGTTTAAATCCCAATTAAAGCTACAAAAGTTACTGAGTAAACAGTAGTGAGTTGTTCTTTTTTGTTTGATTCATTTTAACAACAGAGCAGTAGAAAAATTCGACATAAATATGGATGTAATACTGTTGACATCTGATTTCTTTCCCAAGTATTTATGCTCACTTCAGACAAAAACAACCATATTTATGACTTTACTCGGTGAGGATTTGTCCTTTTATGTGCAATACGCTGTGGAAAAAGTTTGTAAACGATTGCCTGGCAGACCGCATGCGTTCTTAAAATGCCTTAACGTCTCAATTGCAGTTAGCGCACACCCGCATGAGCGTCTACATAACTCGCAAAGACCTCATGAAGTTACTTTAATCGAACTAAACATGTCATATGTGAACACACCCTTAGTTTCTTACACAGATAACAGTCAAACACTCGACATCATGAGTGTTTATGAGTTCTTGTGTGTTTCTCCTGCAGCTGCAGTCAGATTACGAGCAGATCGATTCTGAGATCTCAGTGGCGCTCGCCATCTCCAGCAGCGACGTTCACTTCACATGAGTCACACAACAGCAGGACGCTTTAAAAACAACAAGAGATCTTTCCTGTGTTTGCACATAAGCTCTGTATTATATATAAACTCTGTATAGCCTGTAATGTGTTTTATGTTCTGTACTTTCAAAACTGTGGGCTGCCTACCTAGACAACATTTACACGTGTCTTAGGTGTACGAGTACGAGTTGGAAAAACAAGTATTTGAACTTGTAAACCAGTCAAATAAATACATACATGCACTACTTCTCATGTGGGTTTCATCTTACTGCTCCAGTGATGATGTCAAGAAAACCGTTCATGAAAATGTGAAACGGACACACTTTGGTTTTTTTATTTTTCAAGATGTCATTCATGTTAATCTGATGTTAGATTTTAATATAATTTCCTTTTAAACATGAATAATTGAGTTCTAAGTCGACAGTGGGTTTACGTTTATTCCTGTCAGTCAAAGGGTGACCCCGAAGATATTCGCTGCTTCGATAGCAGGAGCCCGATTCCACTATCAATCTCACAGTCGAATCTTGGCAGAGGTGTTATGCAGAGGATCATGCCATTTTGGTAATATGAGCAGTGCGTCGCCAAAAATATTTATGATGTAAAGAAACAGGACATTTCTAGTGTTGGGTACTGAAACCCCCGGCGCAGGATCGTGTCTCTCTGTGTCTTCTGTACTGCGAGACAGTTGAAAGGGACTTTTTACTGTTTAAATGGTAAGATGCTTTATTGTGTTCCTTCTTTACATGCCGTAAATAGTCACTTCATTGGTCATGGATGTGCTGTATTCCTGTTGGTAAAAAAATTCATTATCTAGTAGTTTTAAAGATAGTTTTGAGGCGAGATATGGTGTAATAAGTGGCATTGTTACGTGATGTTTAAGAAAAATGTCCATTCATTTTACTATTTGTGGTTTGTATTTTGAATATATGTTCCCCTGCATTTCCCACATTTTGCCTAAACACATTATTTTGACTTGATTCTGGCTTATTTCACTTTAAATTTTATTTATTATAAAGGTATATTCTGTTCTAAAGTAATTGTGTAAATTCATGTTTAAATGTTTTTTCGGTGCATCAATGTTGCGCTGGCCCCTTGATAACTACCAGGTGTAGTACTCACATGCGTGCTATCGGCAAGACGTGACAATTGCGATTCGACTATCGGTCGACTATAGGCAAGACGTGACAATTGCGATTCCACTATCGGTCGACTTTAGGCAGGACGTGGCAATTGCGATTCGACTATAGGCAAGACGTGACAATTGCGATTCGACTATCGGTCGACTATAGGCAAGACGTGACAATTGCGATTCGACTATCGGTCGACTATAGGCAAGACGTGACAATTGCGATTCGACTATCGGTCGACTATAGGCAAGACGTGACAATTGCGATTCGACTATCGGTCGACTATAGGCAAGACGTGACAATTGCGATTCCACTATCGGTCGACTTTAGGCAAGACGTGCCAACTATAGGCAAGACGTGACAATTGCGATTCCACTATCGGTCGACTTTAGGCAAGACGTGCCAACTATAGGCAAGACGTGACAATTGCGATTCCACTATCGGTCGACTTTAGGCAAGACGTGACAATTGCGATTCCACTATCGGTCGACTTTAGGCAAGACGTGACAATTGCGATTCGACTATCGGTCGACTATAGGCAAGACGTGACAATTGCGATTCGACTATCGGTCGACTATAGGCAAGACGTGACAATTGCGATTCGACTATCGGTCGACTATAGGCAAGACGTGACAATTGCGATTCGACTATCGGTCGACTATAGGCAAGACGTGACAATTGCGATTCCACTATCGGTCGACTTTAGGCAAGACGTGCCGACTTTAGGCAAGACGTGACCAATTGCGATTCCACTATCGGTCGACTTTAGGCAAGACGTGACAATTGCGATTCCACTATCGGTCGACTTTAGGCAAGACGTGACAATTGCGATTCCACTATCGGTCGACTTTAGGCAGGACGTGACAATTGCGATTCCACTATCGGTCGACTTTAGGCAAGACGTGACAATTGCGATTCCACTATCGGTCGACTTTAGGCAGGACGTGACAATTGCGATTCCACTATCGGTCGACTTTAGGCAGGACGTGACAATTGCGATTCCACTATCGGTCGACTTTAGGCAGGACGTGACAATTGCGATTCCACTATCGGTCGACTATAGGCAAGACGTGACAATTGCGATTCCACTATCGGTCGACTATAGGCAAGACGTGACAATTGCGATTCCACTATCGGTCGACTATAGGCAAGACGTGACAATTGCGATTCCACTATCGGTCGACTATAGGCAAGACGTGACAATTGCGATTCGACTATCGGTCGACTATAGGCAAGACGTGACAATTGCGATTCGACTATCGGTCGACTATAGGCAAGACGTGACAATTGCGATTCCACTATCGGTCGACTTTAGGCAAGACGTGACAATTGCGATTCCACTATCGGTCGACTTTAGGCAAGACGTGACAATTGCGATTCCACTATCGGTCGACTTTAGGCAAGACGTGACAATTGCGATTCCACTATCGGTCGACTATAGGCAAGACGTGACAATTGCGATTCCACTATCGGTCGACTATAGGCAAGACGTGACAATTGCGATTCCACTATCGGTCGACTTTAGGCAAGACGTGACAATTGCGATTCCACTATCGGTCGACTTTAGGCAAGACGTGACAATTGCGATTCCACTATCGGTCGACTTTAGGCAAGACGTGACAATTGCGATTCCACTATCGGTCGACTTTAGGCAAGACGTGACAATTGCGATTCCACTATCGGTCGACTATAGGCAAGACGTGAAAATTGCGATTCCACTATCGGTCGACTATAGGCAAGACGTGACAATTGCGATTCCACTATCGGTCGACTATAGGCAAGACGTGACAATTGCGATTCGACTATCGGTCGACTATTGGCAAGACGTGACAATTGGGATTCGACTATTGGCAAGACGTGACAATTGGGATTCGACTATTGGCAAGACGTGACAATTGGGATTCGACTATTGGCAAGACGTGACAATTGGGATTCGACTATAGGCAAGATGTGACAATTGCGATTCGACTATCGGTCGACTATAGGCAAGACGTGACAATTGCGATTCCACTATCGGTCGACTATAGGCAAGACGTGACAATTGCGATTCGACTATCGGTCGACTTTAGGCAAGACGTGACAATTGCGATTCGACTATCGGTCGACTTTAGGCAAGACGTGACGATTGCGATTCCACTAGTCTGGGGACCAGTCAATAGAACACAAGTGAAATGACAGCCGCTGCTCATGCTGGAGCTTTACTCAAGTCAAAGGCACTTTGAGACTTATTAAGTGAACTTTATTCACATGATATATATTAACTGATGTAGTGTGAAGAGAATCACCTGAACTCATGTAGACAGCACACGGGTTCAAAACACATCTGATAATCTGTGCCTTTAGATGAACGCTGACGGGAGGGATTATACGGCGTGGAGATTCTTCAGCACACAGTTCAAGTCGCTCTGTTGAGGTCTGAAATCAGTTTGCTGAGCGGATGAATTTGAAGGGATGGAAATACTGCCGCCCTGCATGAGAGGATGAACCATAGACATGTGCACGTTCAGATTGTGAGCTTTCTCGAAGCGTTTGGCACATGTGGCACAGGCGAACTCCAGGTCAGCCTCAGCCTTGTGTTTGGTCATGTGATACTTGAGAGAAGCCCGCTGACGGCACTGAAAGCCGCACACCTCACACCTGAAACGCACACGGCCAGATGGAAGCAGTGAAGAGATGCAGCACTGAACTGAACTGAAGGCTCTCTGTATAATATACTCACTGTAGAGGTTTAGCTCCCGAGTGTCTCATCTGATGAACGGACAGATGTTTCCTCTGCTTGAACGTCTGACCGCACTGATCACAGATGTAGTTCCTCACCTCTGACAACCACAAATAATGTGTTCATACATATGAAATAATCATGTCACTCATAACGCAAGTCAGTTCGAGTCAAATACTCCGTACTAGTGCTGTAAAGAAAGTAAAGTGCTCTGTTTGATTCGTTGAGGACGCCATCGCTGTGGTACCTGTGTGGATGAGTTTGACGTGTCTCTGCAGATATCTGTCGATCATGAAGACTTTATTACAGCCCGGGTGAGGACACGGTCTCTCACGAACCTCCTCGTGATGTTCTTTAATGTGTTTCTGAATCACACACATTGACTTTGAGTCGACTGCAGACATGAATGAATGATGATGATGATGGGTACAGTACCTTCATGCCGTCAGCTCCTCTATAAACCGCTGTACAGCCCTGATGAGGACACTTGTAGATGGTGGGCAGCTCCTCGCTACATAAAAAGCAGCGGGTTATTTACTCAATGTCAATTTCACACAGAAGCTTTTAAGGACTCTCTTGTACTGCACGCATCAGATGTGGACATCTCGCATGATAAAAGCTCAGTTCTGTGCACTTGATTCATGTCTAACAGCTGCTACACATGAATGACAAGCGAACACATGAAACCATATGAAACGCTATTTTACCGTTCTGCTTTAACGTTCTTCTTCCAGCCAGGCTTTGGTCCAGGTTTCCTCCTGACTTTAGTTTCCAGTGTCTTGTGCTCTTTACTGTTATTCCTCTCTGAAGAACTGAGAGAGAAGAGATGCGTCATCAGATCTCATGTGTTCAGCTCATTCTTTAGCTGAATGTCAGATCTTACCATGTGTCAATGTTGACATCAGAGCTCTCCTCAGATGAGACACTCTTCCTCTGCTCCTCACACTCTTCATCTTCACTCAAACAGTTCCTGAAACACACACATTCACACTCCTATCCTGAATGTGCATCATTCTGTAACTTTTCTGAGTCGAATGGAAATTGTTATGAAAAATGTCCAAATTCATTCAGGTCAAACCTAAGCATTTGATCATTCAGAAACATAGTTTTTACTAATTATTGCCATAAAATGTCCACCCTGTTATGGCCAAACACAGAACAGCCTGAAACGGAAGTTGCGATTGACGACTTTTCTGTATCGTGACGTACTTCCGAGCAAAACGGAAAAAGTGAAACAGAAAAAGTGAAATTAGAATAAAATGAAGGGCGGGGCTTTATTTTGCCCTTCCCTTTTGATTGGTTTGTTGTAAGTTGGCCGTTGCTAACAAATGGAGGCAGACATGGGGCCTGGCCATTGGACAGTCGAAATCATTTATAATAATCACTGCAAGACTGTAAAACACCTTATTAAACAAGACTATTATTAAATGCTTGTGTAATATTCCCTTCATCTTGTCTGATTCCTGTCTATTTCTGAAAAACAAATAACACAGCACTCTCAAAGACACTAACTTGACCTTTAGTTGGATAGTTCATACATAATTTGATCTGGGGACTTGAAGAATTCAAAAAATGTAAGACACTAGCTACATTTACATGGACACATATAGGATTGAATATATTCCGAATGTACTGTTTACATGAAAGGTAAATAAATTGATCTGAGTGATGTAAGTGTTTATATGTGACAAGCTTTAAATGCGATTTAATCTGCTGACATGCACACACTGCAACTGTGTTTTAAAGCACATGTTATGTATACTTGTTTCAATGAACCCTAAGCACATCCGATGCGGTTTTACCATGGTAAAACTACCAAAACCCACCAGAGCGTCTGCAGGCTAGCAGTAATTAGAATAAATGTTTAATAACAGCTAATAGCGAACATTAGAACTGATAATACTGCATTAACAATAAACCGAGACGGGTGCCGTGAACACGGCTATTTTTTTTTCTATAATAAACACAAAGTAATGTCAACATATCAATGAAGCAAGGTCGTTTTGCACAGCCATTTACCAGTAAATCCTTCCAAAGTAACTACGAATACAAATATTTTAGTATGTTTGTATCACGTTTTAAAGGAAAACGAAAAATTGCAGTTAAAAACTCTCTCCAGGGAAACAGTTTTAAATATGAATATGTTCATTTAGAGATGACAAGCCTATACAAGCCGATATTTGTGCCGCATTGTAAGATTTATGGCTTTTGGTTCGTTCTGTGCATCATACGCCATGGCGTCTGTATGACCCAGCGACGTCTTTGCACATGCGGAAAACTGTGTTTACATGTCCTATCAAGCTGATTACAAACGGGATAAAACCACCCCTTCCAATCCGACTGAAATTTCAATCAGTTTGGGCATTTTTAATCTGATTGATGTGTTTATATGGAGCATTTTCATTCGGATTGGACTTTTAGTCAGATTACAATGGTTCATGTAAACGTAGCTAATGAAAGAAGGTTTTCTCTTGTTTACCTGTCTGATAGTTCACTGTCTGCATCATCATCATCTCTGTCCATCATCGTCATCATCTTGTCACAGCGCTGTACCTCTGACACATCAACATGACATCACATTATTCAGTCAAACTTCACACTGACATCATGACATGTTTTTATTAATCTAAAGGGTGAAACTGGAGTGGAAGATGAAGCTCCGCCCACTAACCCAAATCTGCATTAATAAGATGACACATGATGGCTGTAAGGACATGCAGCTGAAAGTCATGTTTCACATTGACATTGTTTTGGACTGATGTCCTGTGGTGTCTGTATCACATTATAGCGCAGCTGTTCAGTGTCGGAGGATTGGCTGTGCATAACACAGTCTGAGAAACCAGATTTCTCTGTTCGAATTTTTGGTGCTGTGCACAAAGTTCTGTGATGTCATACACTAGAGGTCAAACATTGACAGAACCGCACACGAAGATCATCACGTGAGACATGCCGCCCGCCACTGAGTGGTAGAAAGACTGAATACAGCAGCGGCTCTATCTGTACTCTATTTAAAACATGCAAAGTTGGTATGTGATTGATTGTACACAAGGATTAAGCACGAATCTGAGATTTCTTTTTACTGGCTGCCAAAAGATAAAAATAAGCAAACGCTGCAAAAAAAGCTGCAATTCGCAGAAACAAATGAAATAGTGAAACCTGCATGTGCGCTAGTCATTTCATTTCACTCAGGTAACTGTTATGTTGTTTTTGTTGAATCATACAGTAATGGTGTTACCTACTTTCTACACCTTATATTTTGCGTAAATGGAAAGTTTTCCCAGTGTGTATTATAAATCAAGCATGGTGAATAAGCCTTGTTCTTTGTTCTACAAACACACAAAGGCTGGTTAGATAAAACTAATATAAAGGTATTCAGTATATAGGAATAACCATTTTAATATTACATTATTTGTTGCATTTTAAGAAAAAAAAGTGGTGATCCCAGACCCTGCAATGCAAAGTTTATTTAGCTGAAATGGGTTCTCAACATTTCTATAATAGCTTTCATCCATTAAAAGACAATAAAAAAAAGAATTATTACATAATTTTATTTTGTACTGTAGTTCAAATTACATATAACATGTTCTGAGGAAAATTGTGTGACTGAGTAATGCACGTTTGCCAAATAAAAGTGATGATGTATTTTGTAGTAAGATTATTCAGGGCTTTGCATCTGAAATTTGCTTACTAGCTTTAATTGTGTTTGTAGTAGGGACATGTTTAATTACTACGAGACATAATCTCAAGAACCTATCATAAATGTATTTTCTAGCTTGGATTACTATGTATCACATGATCACCCCATCTTCAGCGCTCTGCTGGCGCCGGCTCTGACTTATGAGGTTAAGAGAGGTGGGGGAATAGCTGCTCTATTTAAAGATGTCTTTCAATGCAAGCAAGTGTTACCTGGTGATTACTCGTCCTTTGAATACTTAAGTATTGCTGTAAAAGGTGCACCATGCATTCTGTTTACAATTATTTACAGACCTCCCAAATACTCCCCAGTCTTTGTTGATGATTTCTCAGAACTGTTATCATCTATTTCTTCTGAATTTCACTGCTTTGTTATTGCTGGAGATTTTAATATTCATGTAGACAAGACAGAAAATAACACTGCAAGTGAACTCTTAACTGTTTTAAATACTTTTGATCTGACCCAGCATGTGCACGGCCCCACACACAATAGTGGACACACTCTGGATCTGCTTATAAGCAAAGGTCTAAACATTTCATCCACCTTTATTAGAGATGTGGCGTTGTCTGATCATTTCTGTATTTTCTTTGATATATCGATCTGTCCTGCCACTGAAGAAAGACCTGTCTCTGTAAAAAAGAGGTTCATAAATGAGAACACCAGTGAGCTATTTATGAATGCTATGTCTTTGGCACTAACTATATCTGCAGACTCTGTTGATGTTCTCCTCGATAGCTTTAATGCAAAAGTTAAAAATGTTATTGACGACATTGCTTTAGTGAAGGTCATGATGATAACCGGTAGGCGTAAAGCACCCTGGAGAAACACGACAGCAGTACAGAGCATGAAAAGAACATGCAGAAAAGCCGAGCGTATGTGGCGAAAAACTAAACTTGAAGTTCACTATAATATCTATAAAGACAGCCTGCATGCCTTCAATGTCGAATTAGGCAAAGCTAGACAGACTTTTTTCTCTAACATGATTAACTGCAACATAAACAACAGTTGCACTCTTTTTGCTATTGTAGAGAGACTACCAAACCCACCAAGTCAAGTTCCCAGTGAAATGCTTTCTGATGACAAATGCAATGAGTTCGCAACTTTTCTCCTTGAGAAGATCAATAACATCAGAATGTTAATCAGCAAAGCCCCATGTGACACTCATTCCAACTTCATTACAACAAGCTCAGAAATTAGTAACTATCTGAATTTTAGACAATTAATTACAAAACCTTGGAGGAAACAGTACAGCATCTTAAAGCCTCAACATGCAGCCTAGACACACTCCCGACATCCTTTTTCAAAAGAGTGTTTAACTGTTTAGAAGCAGAGCTCTTAAAAATAGTAAATACCTCAATGCTTTCAGGAACTTTCCCAGAGTCCCTAAAAACTGCAGTTGTCAAGCCTCTACTGAAAAAGAGCAATCTAGACAAAACATTGACCTTAAATGGTTCAGGTCATACCTTAAAGGGAGGGGTTACTATGTGAACATAGGAAACCATAAATCTGAGTGGACATCCATGACGTGTGGTGTACCACAGGGCTCAATTCTTGCACCACTCCTGTTCAATTTGTACATGCTCCCACTTGGTCAAATAATGAAAAAGAACCAAATTGCTTACCACAGCTATGCAGATGACACTCAGATCTATTTAGCCCTCTCATCCAATGACTACAGGCCTATTGACTCCCTTTACCAGTGCATTGATGAAATTAACAACTGGATGTGCCAAAACTTTCTTCAGTTAAATAAAGACAAAACTGAAGTCATTGTATTTGGTAACAAAGATAAAACTAACAAAGTAAACACATACCTTGACTCAAGAGGTCTAAAGACTCAAAGTAAAGTTCAAAATCTAGGTGTCATTTTAGAGTCTGACCTTAGTTTCAGCAGTCATGTCAAAGCAATAAGCAAATCAGCATTCTACCATCTCAGAAATATAGCCAGAATCAGATGTTTTGTCTCAAGCCAAGATTTAGAGAAACTTGACCATCAGACAGCTGCAGCTCATACAGAACGCTGCCGCCAGGATTTTCACCAGAACCCAAAAATATCTGAGCATATCACTCCAATTCTCAGATCTCTACACTGGCTACCAGTTACTTTTAGAATTGATTTTAAAGTATTATTAACTGTCTACAAATCACTCAATGGCCTAGGACCTAAATACTTCTCAGATATGCTTATTATATATAAACCAAACAGACTTCTTAGATCATTAGGATCAAGTCAGTTAGAGGTAACAAGGGTTCACTCAAAACAAGACGAGTCAGTGTTTAGTCATTACGCCACTCGTAACTGAAATCTGCTTCCAGAAGACATCAGATGTTCACCAACAGTAGACATTTTTCAATCCAGATTAAAAACACACTTTTTTAGCTGTGCATTTACAACCTGAGCACTGTGCTGCATTTTTATTTTCTTTCTTGTTTTTATTCTCTTTATATGTGCAAACATTTTAAATCAATTTTATTTCTGTTTATTTGTCCTTTAAATTCAGTCTTTTTATTTGTGATTTTAAATAATTGGCTTTTTATAAATGTCCTATGAATTTTGTTCTATTTTGCCTTCAAGCATTTTATGTAAAGCACTTTGAATTACCTTGTGTATGAAATGTGCTATATAAATAAACTTGCCTTGCCTTATGTGTTCATATTTTTTTCCACATTTTAGAATAATAATAAACTAAAATAAAACATGGAATAAAATATGATGAAATAAAACAAAGGGAACTAAACATGTTATATTTTATGGGCTTCACTCTTCAGTGTCGTCACCTTTCCACTAGAATTTGCAGAAATGTTTTCATGTCATTTTCTCAAGCAGCTTCTTGAAGTCTCACCCTTGGATGCTTTTAAAACAATATTAAAGGAGTTTGTATGTATTCTGTGCTCTTATTGGCTGTTCTTTCTTCATTAATCAGTCAAAGTTATCAATTTAAAAAAAAAGTTTAATAATGTATGTTTGGAAAATGATATTTTTGCCTACTAAACTCATTTTAGATATTTAAGTGAAGTGAAAGTGACCTATTTGTCAGATATGGTGACCCATACCCGAAATGTGACCTCTGTATTTAACCCATCCGTGAATAGTGAACACACACACACTGCAAGCAGTGAACACACATCCAGTGGGCAGCTATCACTGCAGTGCCCAGGGAGCAAATGGGGGTAAGGTACCTCAGCCGTTACCCACCGGTCCTGAAGACCTTCTGGTCACGAGTCTGACTCTGTAACCACTGGGCCATGACTGCCCCCAGCAAAATATCTCAGATCAAAAGGTTTTTTTTAAATAATGAGAAGAATTTTGCTCAAGTGTCCCAAAACTGTTGACAGCTAGTGTACACAGATCACAGCTCTGTGAATTAAATATAGGAGATCACACGATAGCAAATCAATGAGAGCTTTATTTAAATTGACAGCAAAACTGAGCACTCATATGGTCCGTGGTTTCAGTCAGAGCCACTCCATTGACTCTCAATAGTTCCTGGAAGATACTAGTAATGCATGGAGCTGCAGCAAAACAGACCGATTGTGACGAATTTTTAACCAATTTAAAGATGTAAGTCATTTAATGAATAAATAAATAAAGTATTTAAAGAGAAAACATAACTTCCTGGAACTATCTGAAGACTCCATGAATCACGTGAAAATTCGGAACTTCCGTTGTCGCGACTCTCTATCTCTCTGAACGGCTCTGGTTTCAGTAACTTTCTCTGTGTTCTCCTTCTGCTGAGGTGTGTGTGTGTGTGTGTGTGTGTGTGCGCGCGTTTGCGTGTCAAATCAGTGTGTGCCGATTTAGATGAAGTACCGTTAAAACGTGTGGTGCAGTATGAACATTTCAGACATACTTTAATCCATCAGGTTTTATTGTCATGTGACCCGTACGCTCTTTGTCCGATCACCTGCACGTACTTGTTAAACAAGCATAATTCATCACAAGGAATACACTCACTCTTTGAATTTGACTGTTGATCAGCATCATGGGATAGAATAGTGTCCATCTAATGCACACTCACAAATCTCAGCGGAAGCAGTAGACCATCTGGGTATTTCTCTGCCATACTGAGGTTTCAGACACACTATTCCTACTCATGTTTGACTACTGTATAGTGTGGAAGGTGGTTATGGAAGCAGGTTATTTGTCTGATTGGCAAATCATGTGCCATGGTCTTAACAAAGGTCTTCTGAAGCGAATCGATCCAGAAGTTAGACATGAATTATTAATAACGTTGTCAATATGGATATTTCTCTTAAACAAACGCATGGATCCACTTCAGAAGACCTTTGTTAAGACCACAGAGCCGGGTCGAGCAGTTCTTTGATGGATGGATGCACTTTTTGGAGCTTTAAAAAATGTTTACCATTCACTCCCATTCTACAGCTTGGAAGAAAACAGATAAATGGTATTATAACTCTGACTGTATTCATCCGAAAAAAGAAAGTCATATACGCATAGGATGCCTTGAGTACAAGTAAAACATGCCTCTGAAATGTCCCTTTAAACTCTGTTTGTTTAGTGTGGTCATATGTTTGTCATGATGCAGCTTTGTGTTGAGTTTGACATGAGCTCTCACCTTCTGTGCCGTCAGTGTGAGCGGGAGCATCATTTTCCGATGTCGACTGGTGGTTCTCATGGATGAGCTGGGTTTGTTTGGTGGGTTTCAGGGTTTCAGTGCTAGTGTCCATCACATATGTGTGACCATCCACACATCCCCACATGACCCTGAGAGTCCCTCGACACTGACCCTCCAGCACCTCCTGCAGGTCAGGACATGAACGACATCCTTCAGAGTGACTGTGAGCCCACGACACCAGACTGTACAGACACCTGCGCTCCGCCGTAATGTGTGATGATGATGCTGTCAAAAGGTCAAAAACACATGAACACGTACAGCAATAAACATGAGCAGAAAATGTTCATGAACAGCAGTTCAGCCAAATATGAGAATTCTGTTATCATTTATTCATGTCATGTCAAAAAAAATATATATATATTCCTTCGTACATTGTGGTAGACTTACTGAGACCAGTTTTATTGCACTCATGTATTGCTGTCCTTGTGTTGTTCTAATTGCTTCATTGTTTACATCATTTGTAAGTCGCTTTAGATAAAAGCGTCTGCTAAATGTAAATGTTAATGTAAGTTTCTTACTCCAGGCTCACTGGAATGCTTGATTCTGATTGGCCAGTTGCGACACTTGCAGGTTAGTTCTTTACAGATAATAACTGCTGCAAACTAGTAACACATGGCCGGTACTACTTGCATGTTTAATATCCCCACCGTCTGGCACCACCTTGTGAGTGAAACACTGGACAACCACAATTTGCAATGGATGACAGCTTGTCCGCTTTCCGCTTTGTATATATAATATTTATCCTAAAATTCAATCGCCAACATAGTTTAATAATGTTAATTGTGATTTTAGGTGCAAACAACGAAAAGTCCATAGAAGAAACTTTTGTTTAAACTAAAAACATCAACATCCTCCCTGGGACCACTTTTACGTCACAGTTGACAATTAATGAAAATCTGCAATTTAATACTTGCAAATAAATAATAGCCTATATATGCTTTATTATATATGTTTCACATGTATCATTTGTTAGGAATGTTATAGTCGCTTGGGACTATATCTTTTCGCGGAATGTTGCAAATTCATATTTCATGTCCAGTAGTTTTTTCCTCATTTGGCAAGAAGCCGTGTAATAGGCGGGATAATATACAGGCAGCCGGTAGATATCACAGAAATAAGCCCATTCAGTGTGAAACAAGACTCATCACACTGTCTGGGCTTATTTCTGCGATAACTACCGTCTGCCTGTATATTATCCCTTACAGAACACAAAGGAAGATATTTTGAAGAATGTTGATAAACAGTGGAAATGTTTCAACAGTAACAGACCGGTGTACACTCACGAACAGGTCAGAAGGTAATAGCAACAACAACGTTTATGCCTGACATACGCATAAGAATTAGTGTTTAGTCAATCGTGATGAATACGTATTGCAGTATTGCAACCGATGTAAACACAACAGATTACTACTTCGATCAGATGGCTTCATGTTGTTTCCAGACAGACCGTTAAAGAACGCAACACGCACGTCTCACAGAAATCCTGTGAAATTCAACAATCCATATGACGACTTCAAACGTGCTAAGGTGTTAAGGTCTAATCTGTTTTCAATGACAGGTGAATAAATGTGTTTTTCCCCTATAAGTAGTGTTTACTTACTGAATAATGTGATGTCTTCTCTTGCTGAGGAGTGTGTAGTGTTGCTCCTAAAGGTGACAAATAAAAACACAAACCGATCATCTGACAGATATCATACACAGGTGTAATGTAGTGTTGATACTGATAGTTGATGACGTTTGATAAAAGTCTGAATGTGTTTAAGATCTAGACGTCATCAGCTCAGAGATCAAAGATATATAGGGATATTATTTTGGATAGATATTTTTTACACATGTAAATGATGCTATTTTGTTCGGTGTGTGCCACTGCTAAGATGTGAAAAGACAGTAAAACTGCCATCTTTGGCACATAAATCTAAATGAATTTCTATGGTATGTCATGTTCACAAAAATGGTGATGATTTCGCTTCTGTTGCGCGATGATTTTGTGTTGTTATGTGTGTGGTGTGGACCTCACTTGTCTCTGGGTGTCAGATTGACTCTGTTCCTGAAGTCCAGAAGGATGCTGTGACACTTGTAGAACTGAGTGTGACACTTGTTACAGATGTACTGAGACAGACTGGGATCTCTGTTCATGGGGATTCCTAAGAGCTGCTGGAAGTCTGTAGAGAAGAGAGGATAAACACTACACGAGTCTCCCTTCAGCTGAGCGAACGCCTGCCGCAGTCTACGTGTCGAGAATCTCCCGTGACACAGTCGACAGAATTCACTGCTCACTCGACCTGTGCATGAGAGAGTGAGAGAGTCTCTGCATCACAAACTTACACGTGTATTAATATGTAACGTTAGTGAATAAACAGAGCTCGTACAGAGCTCATGATCATCTCACCTGTCTCCTCCTGCGTTTTCTGCTGTCTGTCTGCTGTGTGTTCATTCACTCTTTTAGTCGCTCTGCGTCTCCTCTTCATCATCTTCACTGAATCAATAATGTCGAACGGATCTGATGACGTTATCCTGCAAATGAACTCATAAATATACGCGCGTGCTGATATCGTTTATTAAACGTTGTCACGAAATCCGCCAGCAAATAACACGACCGGATATGTTCTCATGTCAACAGTAACAGCGGATGTGACGTCACTTTGTCATGATCGACATCCAGGACTAAATAAAAAGACAAATAAATACAGAAAACATGATATAATTATATTTGTACAAAATGGAAAATAAATTTATTTTATTTTATTTTCCGTTGGTTTATCACCAATGTTTGTTGGTGTCAAACATCTATATCACGCTAAACAAAATGTCCTTCAACACAATAATGGATTAAAACCAATGTTCAATAACAACTGCAAATTTACTAGATTAAATACACAAATGCATTACATTTACCAGATCAACACGCACCCCTACGAAATCCATGTTTTTACAACTTCGCAATAAGACCAAACCATAGTACTACAATGAATATTGATTGTTATAGCAAATGTGTCATTACTAGAACACCTACAGATATTTACCATGGTCTCAAAAGCATCAGAATCATTTTCAAAACCTTGGTAGGAAACAAAAGATCCCAGATTTTTAAAGGTATAGCATTTACAATCCATATAATTTCAAAGCATCTTAAAAATGCATGTTTAAATGTTACAATCAAAAAAATATATCCTTTGATCAGCCAGACATGGCTGAGAAACATCTTCTGGCAACAAAGTGATGTTTATATCACAATAGCTCTAAGATGACAATCATGTGTTTCAAGTCATTTCAGTCATGTCCAGTTAAACAGACAATATTTAGGTTAATTTTTAGAGATTTTTATTCCACTTTGTATATCCGGCAAATATTTTTTGTGGAGTAAAAGGGAATATATCAGTAAGTAACAAAAAAAAAGCGAAACATTTTAATATATTGCCATTATTGTAACAATAC
Source organism: Oreonectes daqikongensis (assembly GCA_026939265.1). NCBI lineage: Eukaryota > Metazoa > Chordata > Actinopteri > Cypriniformes > Nemacheilidae > Oreonectes > Oreonectes daqikongensis. Next base: position 455,789 of record JAOTQM010000153.1, read on the forward strand.
AAAGTGAATTGAAAATCAGCAAACATACACTTTAAGGCAGTGATTACAATATATATTTAGCAATGTTGTATGTCCATCATCTAAAGTCTTTGTGAGTGCTGGTATCATCTGAAGTGATGCTGGATCCAAACTGGAGCTGCCGCAATCTTAGGGTGTAAACCCTGACAGATTGAACCAGGAAAACAAAAGGAGAAAATGAGCATGGCTGCTGATCATGATAATATTTTAAGCAAAAGATTATTATGTAGATTTTTTTACTATTTAATTTCTGAAGAACAAGTTTTAGGGTCAGATTTTTATTTCTCTCATTATATGAATATTGTAATGTAAACTGTATTTTAATGTAAGCTAAATTTTCAACATTATTACGCCAGTGTTCAGTGTCACATGGTCCAAGTCCTTCTAATACACTATTTCGTGGTTCAAGAAACATTGATGTGACATTGAAGACATACATTCAAAAAGAAAACAGTTCTTTTATATTGTAGTTATTTAACAGTATTTCTGTTTATATTGTATTTTTTGTCAAATAATAAACAGCTAAATAAATAACAATATCTTAAATTAAATTAAAAATATACACTACTGTTAAAAAATTTAAGGGTACTTTAAGGTTCTTGTTACTAGTCATTGGGTTCATAGTTTTAGCACCTTAGGGATGTTTTCTGACAGGTCTACTCCACTTCTACTGCACAGCCATCAGCATGGAAAAATCTACAAACATAACATGCAGTTTGTTACAAAACCAACAATATTTAGAATGCAGTGCCAGATTCATTATAAGGAAACGCAGTAAACACAGCGGCCCCTGCTGTTCAAATAATGTATTGCGGTTCACATCTCAACCGATTTAAAACGTCACATAGTATTAACTCACTGTGAATCATTACATAATTGGGATTGAAAGTACAAAAACGACTGTCATAGAAGCTGGATTACATAATTTTAATAACTTTCTTAAGAAACAGTTTTAAATAGGCTAACGTTAATGGCTGCTAATCGGTCAGTCATCAAGGCTCATTTTATAGTAGGCCTGACTAAAAATCCTACCTGGGACAGTAAGGAAAACTGTGTAAAATCAAAAATCATCTCATCCACACCCATTTAATGACTTTAATCTGAAAATGTACCTCAGACAAGATATCAATAAAATCAATTCCGACAAGCACAAGGACCACTGATACGTTTTCTGTGCCATATTTTTTTCTTGAAGATTAACGTTACCTCAGAACATTTTAGGTGGGAATGTCCAACTAGTCCTATAACTAATTGTTTAAACTGCAACAAGCAAGGGCTTATAATAAAACTTACACAAAATGTAAGCATAAATACAGTTTAAGTTATCAATTTAGCATTGTTATATTTGAACAAAAACCAGTTAAATACTTCTAAAACCAGGACTTACCTGAAACTGATCCCACTGCCCCTCATATACTACTACACTCTTCTCTCCCCCCCCCCCCATTGCACACCTGACTTCACTTGTTATTTGCACTAATGGACTGTCTATACATAACATTTATGTTCATTTGCACTGCCAACTGTTCATTACAGTACCGACTGTTTACTATGCATCTTGCACTCCTACACTTTAACTGAAATATGCAATAACTTCTTCCATTGCACTGTTACTTAGATAGCTTCTGTCCATAATTTATTTGCACTACTCTATATCCTCACCATAGCCTAACTTATTGTATACATCCACCTGTAAATTTCTGTTTATAGTAATAGCCATCTGTATATTATGTCATAGTATATATCCATCTGTTAATTTCTGTCTATAGTAAGAGACATCTGTAAATCATGGTCATAGTATATTTCCATCTGTAAATTACTTCTGTAATATTTATTTATGTAACTTATTCAATCACTGTATATCCTGCACTTGCTGCTATTGCACTTCTGGTTAGACCTAAACTGCATTTCGTTGCCTTGTACTTGTACATGTGTAATGACAATAAAGTTGAATCTAATCTAATCTAAACGACGACCTGACTGGATCCAACCATGAGGTAGCTCGTTAGATATGCATACAGGCCAGCTGTCATTGGCTTAAACTTGCTGCTTGTCAGTTCTTGGGGCCGCCTCGTTTCCATGACAACTTCCTCTGCTCCAGTGTTTGAATGACACATGTTCAGCATTGGGTGGACTACATTTCTTGCTGATCTGTAATTATAATATTGCCAGAATCCCCTATAACTTATCAAAATTTCTTAAACAAGCACTTCTTGCATGGTCTTTAATTTTTAAACAACTTTTCTCCTCACCGATATTTTATTTGGAAATATCAAAAAATTTCAAAAAAAATATTCTAATTGTCTCTGTGTCACGGCTGGAGTAACGGATCCAAAACGAGGTTCAAGAACAAACACTATATTTAATAATATCACAGGTCAGGTAAACAAAACACGGGTAGCAACCACTCAAACACGACATGACAATACAATAACCGACACAGAACAAAGGAACAGGCAAGGTACATATAGTGTCCAGGTAATGAGGGTGATAGCTGGTAGGTGCGGGGATGACAAACGAGTGCCAGGTGCGGGAGCGTGGGGAGTGCTGGGAAATAGAGTCTGGGAAACAGGCAGGGCAAACCACAGAAGTGCTACAGTACGCCCCCCTCCCGGGTGGGCGTCCTGGAGACTCGTGCTGGACAGAACGGGACAGGACAGAGAGTCTTCAGGACAGCACTTCTGGCACAGGAGTCCTCACAGGGCAGGGTCAGGGGGTTCAGGCGGCCACGGAGGCGTTGGCAGTTCAGGAGGCCATGGAGGGTCCGGGGTTTCAGGCGGCCACGGAGGCATTGGCCGTTCAGGGGACCACGGAGAGTCCGGAAGCTTGGGAGTCCACCGGCGGCTTGGAAGCGGGCTCTGGCGGCTTGGAAGCGGGCTCTGGCGGCTTGGAAGCGGGCTCTGGCGGCTTGGAAGCGGGCTCTGGCGGCTTGGAAGCGGGCTCATCTGGAGCGGAATCCAGGGGAACAAACTCTGGAGCGGAGTCCAGGGGAACAGACACAGGAGCGTAATCCAGGGTAGGGTGGAGGTCGTACAGGGGATCAAACTCCTGGCAGAGCTGATCCAGGGGAGAAACCACCGGCTGGCGGTTTTGGCCCTGCTGGCTTTCCATATTCCAGTGGCGTGGTGCTGGCTGGGGAAGACAGCTTGTCCGTCGTCGTGGCTTACGGCGGCGGGGCTTGGTGGAGGACTTCATAATGATGTTGGGGTGAGCTGGGATGCTCAACGCGTGTTCACACGGGATCAGATGATGATCGATCCTATCCAGGGTGACCCCGCCTACACCAAGGCGAGAGCCATTCAACTCCCGGATAAGATCGATAAACTTGACCACGGGTCTGTCCCTGAGCTCAGGAGACAGACACCGATGGAAGTCATCATCCAATCCCATTATGAAACACGTGTTAAGCCAGCGATCGTCCCAACTCACCCGATGACAAATGTCCAAGAAGTCCTCCACGTACCTCTCCAGAGGACGCCCGTCCTGGCTCAACTGGTAGGTGAGAATGTCCTCTGGAGAGTCGAAGCCGAAGTATTCCATTTTTGGGGTCGGTTATTCTGTCACGGCTGGAGTAACGGATCCAAAACGAGGTTCAAGAACAAACACTATATTTAATAATATCACAGGTCAGGTAAACAAAACACAGGTAGCAACCACTCAAACACGACATGACAATACAATAACCGACACAGAACAAAGGAACAGGCAAGGTACATATAGTGTCCAGGTAATGAGGGTGATGGCTGGCAGGTGCGGGGATGACAAACGAGTGCCAGGAGTGCTGGGAAATGGAGTCCGGGAAACAGGCAGGGGAAACCACAGAAGTGTTACACTCAGCTACTAAATTCAGAAGGTTTTATTTTGAATTATACAGAATTTTTAGGTAAATATAACTTTCCAGTAACCCCAAGAGAGTTTTCAATTGTTATGGATGCCATTCCTAAAGGTGTAGTTATGCTTTTAAGGGAGACTGTAAAATTACGTAATACATTACCTATTCCTTTAGATCCTTTTGAAACCCCAGTAGGAAAACTGTGTTTCCTATAACAACCATCATCCAAAAATTCTAAAATTAGAAGTCTTTTCCAAAAAGAACTTGTTACTATTCCTTATGTGGTATTTTATTGGGGAAATTTTATTGACAGTATAAATTGAAAAAATGTTTGGACATTGCCATTTAAATATATAATAACTAATAAGGTAAGGGAAGTATCATTCAAACTATTACATAGGTTTTACCCAGCCAAAGTATATTTAAAGAAATATAAAAAGGATATAGAGACAAACTGTTATTTTTGTGGTGCCTCCAGTGAGACTGCACTTCATCTCTTTTGGGATTGTCCTTGTACACAATCCTTTTGGTCTGATTTTTGCGAAATTTGTTCATTATAATTCACTTTAAAATTTTTCTCTGTTGTTTAAGGATGTATTATGTGGCTTCTTTGCTATAAACAATGAAAAAAAGAATGAATATTTTATGATTAATCTTCTATTGTTACTTGCTAAATTTCATATTCATCGATGTAAATTTTCTCATCAAAAGCCTAAATTTATTGTCTTTGAAATTGAAGTGCAACAATACATTCAGACTCTTTCATATTCTAAAAACTCCAAAGCTCATAAAATCTTAGACCTGTGTTTATTTTTTTATATATTTAGTTAAATGTCATTGTGCAACAATCTTCTTTTAAATCTCTTTTTTTGTTAAGATTCTTGTATATGTTGTGCTTATTTACCTTCTTATCTGTTTTATTCTGTAATGCTTTACATCTGTAGTCCTTTTGAGATGTTTGACTACTAAACTTTGTATGTTTTGTATATACCCCTGGCAATAAATTTTTTTTTTTTTTTTAAAAGACACACGTTCAGCACGCAAGGCGCACTCCCATACACGTCAAAGTCACGCAGCATTTAGGCTACGTAAATGGGATTAAAACACTACTTAAACTATTTAAAATCTCATTAACTTAATATTAAATAGCAAATTAATAGCTTTTTTAACAAAACAAAATGCCTTTGTTAAATAAATCGTCCTGTAATAGCTTTGAAGAAACTGGACATACGGGATTAAAACACTACATAAACAATTTAAAATATAATTATATTTGTATAAAATTGCAAATTGAAAGCCTTTTTATAACCTGCTTTTTTTATTTTAAAATGTGCTTTTGTTAATTAACTATATAATTTATTATTAAAAAACTATTAAGCCAATATTTCTATTCCAACCTTAAGTATAACCAACCTCCAGCTAGTGCTCTCTTTCAGTTTGCCAATGCTGTACCAACAGAGTCTCTGGCAGTGGCAAGCCATTGGTGGGGTGCCACCTAAGAAAAGCTGGCAGACTGACAGCATTTTTAAATTGGTCGGATTGCCGACAGTGTGCCGACAGTGGTCCGACTGTGTCAAGCCGCTGAATCAGTTTGCCACTGCTATACCAACAGAGGCCCAGCAGTGGCAAGCCGCTGGTGGGGTGCCACCCAAAAAAGCTGTCAGACCGACAGCATTTTTACATTGGTCGGCTTGCCGACAGTGCGCTGACAGTGGTCCGACTGTGTCAAGCCGCTGAATCTGTGCCACCCAAAAAACCACCACCACCAGGCCATTGTTTGCTGGGATACATTTACATTTATGGATATAATATTTTCCAAGCAAGCACACAGGATTCTAAGCATTGTCTAATATAGTGAAACCAGTGTTGGAAAATAAACACAGGACCATTTCTTCCTTAATATCAGTCAAATTATTAAACAAATTTAAAACCAATGAACTTCGGTCCAATAACGTTCTTGTAAATGTACTTCCAAAAAATAAGTGAACCACTGACTAATTTTCATCACCACAAAAAGAACACTCTGGTTGAATATCCATAAACTTGGACAAAAATCATTTGCAGGGGTAAAAGTTATGTAGAAGTGGACTTGTGGTCTCGTGCACTTAAATTGCGCGTGCTCGCCAAGTCTACGGGTCCGTAGCGGGTGTGTCTCACACGTCCTGAAAAGTGAAGCTGCCGGCTCTTAGATCGCCCTGGTGGCTGGCTGCAGTATAGGTCATAAACCCCGCTCTCCCCATGTAAACGAATGGGACTTGAGTCAAAATAAAAATAATAATTACACTTACAATACAATATTCCGAAAGATTGTTTGGGTCATTTAAGGAAGTTGTTATCACGCTGTTATTTGTTCAATTGTTCGTTTTTGTAATAAATTTGACTGTAGCTAGAAATTCGATGCCTTAAAAACGGGGCGTGATCTTATGATTGACAGTTGTGATTGACAGCTTTTCTGAGCTGACTGTTGGAGCTTCGAGAGGAGATTGAAGATATAACCAACTATTAATTTTCAATTTCTGTGTTATTTCACATCGACAAAATGAGTTGTTCAGCAGTAAACTGTCTTAACCGACCTAAAGCATCTGATTATTTTTGCAAGCCTTCGGTGCAGTCAAGTGAGAAGTTCAGAGGGCGTGGTGGGTTGGGCGGGAAGTTTGAGACCGCCGCTTTGCCTCCGGGCGGCATTAAAGATTCGTCCTACGCATGCCTAGGCTTCAAACTGACGTTTTGGCGTAACATGTTAGCGCCCATTGTCGGACGTTTTACACTCAATTTATTCCAATGGAAGGAAATGGCGTCGTGCTGTCCATCTTTTTTACAGTCTATGGTCCGTAGGGTGTCCCATTTTTCATTTTAGCACACAGAAGTCTGCTCGCGAGCGCCTCCTTTGTGCCCTCGATGCAGTCTTCTTCAGCAAAGCCCGCTGTCACGGTCCTGTTTGTCCCCTTGCCTGTTTCTCCCGAGTTTCCCCATGGACTTCACTTCCCAGCATCCTCCAAGCCTGGAACGTCCTTGGCCTCCGAGCCTCCCAAGTCTCCGCCGGCCTCCGAGCCGCCTCCAGTGCGGCCTCCGAGCCGCCTCCAGTGCGGCCTCCTCCGTGCCCCCGGAGAGCCCCAAGTCTCTGAACTCCGCTCCGCCTCCAGAACGCCGGTCCAACTGTTCCCAAATAAATTTGGGGGGGGGCAGGGGTGGGACAAGGCCATGGTTGTAGTGCTGGTCGGCTGCCTCCTGGTGGTTTTAATCTCCTCATCACGGCCGTGGTGGCCATCTGGCCCCCCTGGAATCTGGCTCCCCATGGGCCAAGGAATGGCCAGAACCCCCATGGCTACTTGAGCTCCTGGACCCTGAACACCTGAGCTCCATCCTGGAGGCTTCCTGTCCTGTCCTGCACAAGCCTCCAGGATGCCCATCCCCCTCCCTGGATGTTTCCTAGGCATGAGGACGTGCCTTCCGGGAAAGGGGAAGTACTGTCACGGTCCTGTTTGTCCCCTTGCCTGTTTCTCCCGAGTTTCCCCATGGACACCCGCATTGGTACAGACTCCGCTGAAGGTACCTACCCAGGAATCCTTGTGAACGACCAATCACAGAACAGATGGGAGGAGTGTCGTGGATGTCAGACATATATGTAAACATGAAGGATCATTTTTTTAAATGTATGTTTTGATAAAATTCAAAATTAAAATATTTTCTTATTCATATTATTGCTTATTTATTTCCTATTAAGCCAACTATTGATAAAACTGCATTGACAAGTCCACAACTCAAATTATATTTTTGTTCGTTCTGTTTTTTCATCATCATTTTCCCGCTGTTTCACTGAAGAAGAAAAAATGAAATTATAGAAACAAAGAAATTTTTTATTTTTTATTTTGCATGTGTTTGTATATGTCTTCTTGTGCACAAGTAACATTTCGTGTGGAGTTTTTGCGTTTTAAAGCGCTTAAAATACAGCAAGAACGACTGGCAGGTGGCAGTTGTCCTGTCAGCTAAACATTTGCCAGAAACAGCGCTAGCTTTCACGCGTTCCCGCAGCTCTCCTAAACCCAAATGAAATATTTTTTTATTCTGCATGTATCCGTATGGATGTCTTCTTGTGCACAAGCAACATTTTGTGTGGAGTTTTAAAGCGCTCAAACTGTTTTCCTATAAAACTACTTTCTTTGCCATTTTTTAAAATTTATTTATGATCTTCATTGCAGCCTTGATCATCAATTGCAGGTGCCACTGCAAATAATATGTTTAATAAAATCGCTTGAAATTAGGCAACACCACAATCATGGCAGGCAAGTAAAATTATTTATCATATTTCTTACAAACCCAAACAAAGTTCTTACAAAGTTTTATAGGGATTGTTTAACCATAATTTTAATATCATAAAAATGAATAGGCCTATAATTTTTTATGAATTTGTTTTTTTACTGTAATGAGGACTTTGTGGCTAATTAAATTGTAGTATTTTCAATTATGTTAGAAGAAATACGTACAATAACCCGAAGTAGCTTATATGTATGCTTCTTTATTCTTTTGTAGAGAGATCTTTTGAGTTTTCCTCAGAGGACAAACTCTTCAGTATCTGTAATGACACTGACTGTCCTTACTGCAGGACTCCTGTCCCAATGACATCTGTCACAGCGGCATCCTAGATTTGCGATATTTTATGAAGACGCTAACTCTGGTAAGTTACTTAAATAACTAATAACTAACTTGCTTCTTTTGCCCATGGAATGTTTCTCACAGTTTATATGTACGTTATTATAGTGAAGTTAAACTATACCGTGCTACTGCGCTGATGGAGCAAAAGGTAGGTGCCACTGGCATTGCTCCAAGTGTAAAAAAAACTTTACACAGAGCTGCAGACTTCAAAACACATCTGGGGAGAAAGCATGGTTTGTAGTCATTCATTCACTCACTCACTCACTCACTCACTCACTCAAATAATTAATTCATTCATCCATTTGTAGGTTATGGTGTGACAGAAAAATCATCAGGTTTTACCTCAATTTTGTAACATCTTAGTAAAGTTATTTATTATACCAATGCATTGTGGGTCATAACATTTTCCCTTATATTTTAGGGGGAAAACACACTGTTTGTGCAGAAAAAGATTCTTTTCCAGAGGACCAAGCTCAGGCACAAATCCAACAACACTCTGTACAGACAGATCAGCCTTTGCAAAAGGGTCATTTCAAATGCCCGAAATGCAGAATTGGGTTTTCCACCACATCAAATTTGATAAGACATGAGAAGATGCAACACACAATGGAACAGCCTATGCTTTGCATAGATCCCAAAAAAATGCTATATACGTCACACCAAAGGAGCTACATGGTCCCAGACTTTCAGTCCATGTAATTAAATCACTCCTCTCAGGTAAAATCTATTGTGAATCATAAATATGCAGAGACATGGCAAGGATAGCAGCAAGTAGTGGAAACCCTGGATCTGAATGCAACCATCTTAAAAGAACTTCATCGGCACAATGCTACATTCCTCCACAACCATTAAACAGTTGTGATTTGGACAAAATGTTCAACAAAGGACTGATTTCCAAGTCTAGGTTTTGTCAGTGATGCCAAATGATGGCCAGTGAAGAGGGAGTTGTATTTTTGGGGGGAAATATGGCCTCTCACAGACGTATATATACTTCTCTGTGTTTACCAACCTCACAGATAATTGATGTAAACTTGGAAGAACAATAGTGACATTTGACACAAAATCTGGTAAATGGCACTGTCAGTGCAGGGGCACCAAAGACAGACTGAGTTGTGTTCACAGATACCTATGCATGTTCCAGGGGCGCCCAGAATTACTGCAAAAAGATGTAAGTCCAGAAACAATTGAGGACCTTGAGGAGCATGCAAAAGAGATAAATGATGAACCACAACCATTAAATGAAAGTACATCAGGAGTTATTAAAATGAAAAAACTTTCTGAAGTGCAAAAGAATTCCTGAAAATCTCCCACAAGATTTGATTACTACTGGAATGCCTATCCCTGAAAGCTTTGTGCACAAAGAGACACAGTACCCTTACTGTCCTGGACCATGCCCCCCTAACCTTAGTGAAGCAGTACTGAAGACGAAACATGCCACTATTTATGCCCTGTTTTCTGTGCACAGAGGTATTTATCATACATTTTTTTATTTAGGAATTTGTTACTTTAGAATATGTTACTTTGTCATGGCTGGTTTATATATACATATATATTCATATATTTGACTTCTTTACCAGATGCATAAAGAAGTGCCCAGTCTGTGGAATCTCAGTCAGATTCCAAGAATACACATCTGGCTTTCACAATTTCAACAACCAAGTATTCATCACACTCCCTTTGTGCTCACTTTTGACCACAGCTCTTTCTGTAAGTTTAAATCCATTTTTTAAATGCATTGTGCATAAATAACATTATTACATGTTTACTTTAATATTACCCTATGTATATTTGCCTAATGAGAATTTGTCTTTATACTTGCAACAGAACCACATTGCTGTTGGACGTTTTTTACGCACATTAGAAGAACACAGCAAAGTGCATATTCCTCACAACACACTGAGAAAGGCATTTTACCACTTTAGTGCTTTGAGAAGCTACACATATAATTACTTCTGCTATCGTTGTGGCCATCATGCTCCTATACTGAGCTGACACAAACTGGAAAGTAGCATTTGACTTACCAAGTAAAAATTACATATACAAGAATTACAAAGGCTGTTATAAGATTGCCAACAACATTTTCCACTGTCTGCTCTTAAAATACACTTTTCTGTGTAGTGCATCTAATGAGACGACCAGATCTGACAAACACTACTTCCCAGGACACACAGGTGAATGTTACAGATAGATGGGGAAATCTTGAAAATAGATAATTGCTACAGGATTCAGTGATCGTAAGCTGTTTTACTATACCTCTTAACCAAACATTTTTATTACCATTCGCCCCTGTGGTGGCAGGAATCAGCTCGAGACCATGGTGATGCTCTCCTAAGTTTTAAATACCCACCCACTGTCTTTATTTCTGATATAGCTGGACGTGTAGCCAGACACGTCAATAACCGAAAACTGAAACATTTTCAGCCACATGATGGTAGGCTCTGTGCTTCAACTGCAGAGAACATTTCTGCTAACTTTGAGAAAAAATTCAAAGTTGAGCACAAATGGGTAAATACCCTAAAACGTTCCATGGGTCCAAGTGTGATTGAAGAGCCTACAGCTGACAGATTCAATTGCTCCCACCCTCTGACTGGAACTAGTGAACAATACTCACTGTATGACAGATTCCATGAAAAAAAACAAATAAAGCCAGAGGAAAGGCTGAGGAGCTTAAAATTGTTTTCTGCCTGTTTAGTAAACTCTGCTTCAGCAGAGCAAATAAACAAATAACTTTCTACAAGCAAGTACTTTCTTTGTCAATTAAAAGACATTCATTACATGTTTGCCTTGCGATTGAATTTTCATTTACACAACCAGAGGATCAACACCGCCTTCTTTCAGGACATTCAGAGAATGTCAACAAAGATGTTCACATAGGGATACATGGGCACCTGTCATGGTTCTGCCCTTCTTGTCTGGCGATCTCTTAGAGCCTTATGGGCGGGGCCATGACAGTGCCATATCTTACATCGGGTTCACACAGCACACGTGAGCAGAGCGTGAGCAGCGCATATTTTTTTCGGCGTGCATGTTAACAAATGATTGCTTTCACACTGGGAACATGAGCAGCGCGTCAGCATCAAGCAGGAGCGTCGCATGATCAGCGCTGAAGCAATGGTTTCGGCGCTGAGTCTATTTTTGCAGTGCTGCTCACGCTCAGTTAAAGTGACAGCACACTTTTGATGGACAAAATAAATAGTTTTACAATAAAAGTGCTCAAAATGCACAGACTAAACAAGTCTGTTGTGGTTTTGCAAGACTAGAAGTAGCCTATGTACAAAACGCACACATTTATAGAGGATGTACCCTTAAGTTCTGTTTAATATTTCAGTTTGTGTGAAAACATGGAGTATAAAATCACGTCAGTAAACTAGCCAGAAGACGATTTATAAACTTTATTTCAGTTTATTACGTAATACACAAACATGGGTATAGGCTCTAGCAGTCCCCAAATCCAACAGGAGTTTGTGGCTTGCTTTCCGACGAGCTTCTTGAAAACATGCACGTGACTTAACTCATTCTAGTACCACAATGGACGACACGAGGCTGATCGTTGAGGTCGAGAAGCACAAAATGCTTTATGATCCTTGTAGTAAATACTACAAGGACATACCTTCAAATGAAAAGGCCTGGGTTGAAATAGCTTCTGCTATTTGTGCAGATGGTAAGCCAATTATATATTGGTAATCTGTTTTGTTTGATGAACATTTACTACCAATTTTCAACCACTGTCTTGTTGAAATAAAACAATGCATTTTTATGCTGTGTCATTTAGCATTACGATTGTGCCTGTCTTTTCAGGTAAAACAGTTACCTGTTCCAGTTCCTGACCGGTGGAATCACGGTGCCTCTCTCTTCAGCCTCATCTAGCCATCTTTGGTTCTGTGACGGAGTCATTGGATAATTATGCAAGATGCATGTTGCCATGACCACGGAGTCTGCATTTTCTGACTCCACATTTAATCTGTTATGAAGTACTCTCCATCTTGAGGAAAGAATGCCAAAAGCACATTCAACTACCATCCTGGCACGAGACAGCCTGTAGTTGAAAATACGCCTCCATCTTGGAATGTTGTTCCATGGAAATGGTCGCATAATGTAGGTCTTCAGTGGGAATGGTATATGGCATGGGACCCTGAACACCAGATCCTGGCAAAAGGTTATCTGCTGGCACAGACAAAGATTTTGCCTCCATGCCTCTTCCGAGAGCTGAGTTGTGATAAACCCCACCATCACTGGCTCTACCAAAGTCTCCCACTTGGACGAATGTAAGTTTGTAGCCTGCATCTACCAGTGCAAGCAGAACAATTGAGAATGTCTTCTTGTAATTGAAGAACAAACTCCCTGAATTAGCAGGTGCCACTATGTTGATATGTTTGCCATCAATGGCACCGATGCAGTTGGGAAAGTTCCATGTAGACCAAATTTTAATGCTATGTCTCTCCACATATCTTCTGTTGGTTTTGGAAATTGTGTTTCCATCATTTGCCTCTCTATTGCCCTGCAAGTCATATGCACAGTCCCAGCCACTGTGCTTTTCCCAAGGCGATAATGGAGGGCAAGGCTGGAAAAGCTTTCCCCAGTTCCTAGGAATCTAAGAATAACAGACAAAAGTAAAGAGTTATTGCAATGTGTTTTTCCCCACACAGTAAATGACTGTAAAAGAAGGTGGAAGGTGCTAAGGGATGCCTTTGCAAGAAACAGAAAGCAGAAAAATCATCCTAGTGGCTCTGCTGCTTCTACCAGCCGAGAATTAAAGTCAAAGTCAGCTTTATTGTCAATTCTGCCACATGTACAGTACATACAAATGGAGGATTGAAATTGCGTTACTCTCAGATGATAGCATACAGATGACATAGAATAAACATATATCCAAAAATATATCAAATTACAGATAAATACAAAATCATTTTGAGAATGGAAATATGAGCAAGTAATGTCCTATTTGCTTCCACATATACAGTCAAGAAGGTTAGTACATTATATTGTTTTGATTTATGTTACCAGGACAGATTTTGTAGAATTTGTAACATATGGACCAACCACTACTTATGAAACTCAATTTACCTGACTGTTTCCAAGTTGTTTTATACTGCATCTACACTATAGATGTGTTTTTATTATTATGTGTTGTAGCTCCAAACACACTCTGCAATTTGCAGATGAAGCTGTGGACATGACAGTGGCATTAGATGATGTGGATCCAGAAGTAGCTGACCTATCAAGATCAAGTTCTCCTGTGCCACCTCAACAGAGATCTGGACCCCCATCAAACTCTACAAATTCACAACCCGACACCTACACACCCCATGCCAGCATGGGGAATCAGACAACAAGACCGAAGAGGAGGAGGTCAAATGATGCAAAAGCAACAGACCAACAGCTATTGGACATTTTAACACAACCAAACACAACACCATCACCGTATATTCCAAAAGAGGGAGATAAAATGTACTATTTTGCACTTAGTTTAGTACCAAAACTAAAAAGACTACATCCACGGAACCAGACAAGGACACAGGTTCATATACTGACTTACCTGTCAGAACTAGAAGCAGAAGAACAAAACATGCAACAAAGCCACACTAAAACCCACCCATTCACAAGCAGTCAGCAGCCACACAGTTATGGATTTCATCAACACCGCCCAACCTCCCCTCACCATCAAAGCCACACTCAGCAGCTCCACACATATATATTTGACAAAGCAACACCTTCTTCAGCAAGATCTGGCCAACAACAAGGTTCATCTATTGAAGACCCATCGTCGCTGGTATATCATCAATTACATTAATTTTGTTTGATTTCCAACATTTAATTTTACATCATTACTTTGTTTCGCTACTGTGTTGCAATGTCATGACTGTTATTGTAGTTGTCTAATTTCCTTTTATGCTACTGCTTTTAAGACATTGCCAAGTCTTCATGTTTCAGTTGTGATATAATATATTGTTTGAGTTCCTTGTGATGCTTTTCCATTACAAGTTAAAACACATTTAGCAAAATCATTTCTTGTGTCATTATTTCTTTAATTTACATGAAACACTAGTTATACACTGTATTATGCACTTTTTAAAAACTACAAACACATACATTACCTCACTGGTCACTGGTCTGGTCTCTGGTCTCTCCAGATTCTGCAATTTTGCGGTATTTTTCTTGCTCATCTCGGGTCTGTTTGTGCAGCCTTAACATCGTACACCCGATGTGAGCTTTTGGATATTGGTTTGCGAATTCCCGACAGTTTTATTGACAAATTCCACTCCTTCCTGATATCGCCAGAACACCTGAGGCACTCACTCTTCCCGGCCAAGCAGAAGTGCTCGCAGGCGGCGTTGAGATCGTAAACAAAGGATATTCACGGAAACATGGCTACACAGCGGCATACCGGACAATGGGACGCCACACACTCCGGGTGGATAGAACGTTAGATGGCTCCGGTAAGACCAGAGGTGGTGGATTGTGCATTTACATTAATAAAGCTTGGTGCACAAACTCTGTTATTATTGGGAGACATTGTTCAGCTAACCTTGAGTTTCTCATGGTTAAATGTAGACCGTTTTATCTGCCACGGGAGTTCACTTCCACCATTATAACTGCAGCCTACATTCCCCCGGATGCTGATGCAACAGACTGCTCACCCGGAAGCTGCGTTTATTGTTGCGGGTGATTTTAATCACTCAAACTTAAAGGCAGTGCTCCCCAAATTTCACCAGCATGTTTCCTGTCACACCAGAGAAAACAAAACCTTAGACCATGTTTACACAAACATGGCTGAACCTTACGTCGCGACCCCCCTCCCACACCTGGGACAGTTAGATCACCTTTCTTTGTTCCTCACCCCCAAATATGCACCCCTCATCAATCGTGTGAAACCATCAGTAAGGACCATCAAAGTGTGGCCAGTGGGGGCAGATTTCACACTCCAGGAAAGGTTTCTACACACAGACTGAAGTACATTTGCTTCTCAGGCCACCAGTGGCTCTCACACGGACATCGACTGCTACACATCCTCTGTGTTGGATTACATCAATACCACCATAGACAGTGTCACAACTCAGAAGCAGATCACCACATACCCAAATCACAAGCCATGGATGAACAAGGAGGTGCGCCCCCTGTTGAAGGCACGCAATACTGCCTTCAGATCAGGTGATGCACAAGCCTACAGCACATCCAGAGATAACCTGAAGAGGGGCATCAAAGAGGCCAAGCACTGCTACAAGCTAAAGATAGAGGGGCACTTTTCCAACTCAGACCCTCGACACATGTGACAGGGCATCCAGGCCATCAGTGACTACAAACCCACCCACTCCACCCCTGCAGCCACTGATGTCCTCTTCCTGAACGAGCTTAATGACTTTTATGCTCGCTTTGAGAGAGACAATAGAGAAACTGCCACCAAGCTCAAACCCTTAGCTGACCACCCACCAATCACACTTTCCTCCACTGATGTTTGCAACGCACTGAGGCGGATCAGTGCACACAAGGCTGCTGGACCAGATAACATCCCTGGACGCGTACTCAGGGCGTGTGCTGAGCAGCTCGCTGGGGTTTTTACAGACATTTTCAACCTGTCTCTTGCCCAAGCAGCTGTGCCAACATGCTTTAAATGTACTTCCATTGTGCCAGTGCCAAAACACTCCAGCCCAACGTGCCTGAACGACTACCGCCCTGTAGCACTCATACCCATTGTCATGAAGTGCTTTGAGCGGCTGGTCCTGGACTCTCTGCCATCCACATTGGACTTGTACCAGTTTGCCTACCGTAGCAATAGGAGCACAGAGGATGCCGTTTCCATGGCACTGCACTCTGTGCTCACACATTTGGACAATAAAAACACTTATGCACATATGTTGTTTGTTGACTTCAGCTCAGCATTCAACACTATCATCCCAACTAAGTTAATAGCCAAACTTGGAGACCTGGGCACCATCATGTGCAACTGGATTATGGACTTCCTGACCAACAGACCTCAGCATGTTTGATCAGGATCCATCTGCTCCACCACCATCACACTCAACACTGGTGTACCACAGGGCTGTGTGCTAAGCCCCTTCCTCTACTCCCTCTTCACCTCCGACTGCAGGCCTGTGAATGGATCTAACTCCATCATCAAGTTTGCGGACGACACTATGGTGATTGGTCTCATCAGCAACAATGATGAGACTGCCTACAGGGAGGAGATCCAGCACCTAGCCACATGGTGCAATGACAATAACTTGCTCTTTAACACCTTCAAGACAAAAGAGCTCATTGTGGACTTCAGGATAGAGTCAAGACGCACACAAGACACCATCAACATCAATGGGATGGCTGTTGAGCGTGTCTCCAGTTTCAAGTTCCTGGGGATCCACATCTCGGAGGACCTATCCTAAACTACCAACACCTCCAGCCTGGTCAAGAAGGCTCACCAGCGCCTCTTCTTCCTGAGGACACTAAAGAAGAATCAGCTGTCCTCGGATATCCTGGTGAACTTCTATCGCTGTGCAATAGAAAGCATCCTGACCAACTGTGTCACAGTCTGGCATGGGAGCTGCTCTGTTGCAGAGCGCAAGGCACTGCAGCGGGTGGTGAAAACCGCCCAGTGCATCACAGGGACTCCACTTCCAGCCATGGAGGACATCCAAAGGAAACGCTGTCTGCGTCGAGCTCGCAGCATTCTTAAGGACTCCTCTCATCCCGCTCACAGGATCAGCAGACTGAAGAACAGTTTTTTTCCCAGAGCTGTCTCTTTATTAAACTCTGCCCCTCGCTGATCCCACTGCCCCTCATATACTGCTACACTCTCCTCTCCACCCTCACTGTACACTGGCTTCACTTTGTATTTGCACTACTGGACTGTCTATACATAACATTTATGTTCATCTGCACTACCAGACTGCTCATTTGCACTGCCAACTGTTCATTTACAGTACCGACTGTTTACATATGCATCTTGCACTCCTAACTTTAACTGAATATGCTATAACTTCCTCCATTGCACTGTTACTTAGATAGCTTCTGTCCATAATGTATTTGCACTACTCTATATCCATTGCACTTCTGCTCACCATAGCCTAACTTATCATTGTATACATCCATCAGTAAATTTCTGTTTATAGTAATAGCCATCTGTATATTATGTTCATAGTACATATCCATCTGTAAATCTCTGTTTATAGTAATAGACATCTGTATATTATGTTCATAGTACATATCCACCTGTAAATAACTTATTTATGTAACTTATGCAACCGCTGTATATCCTGCACTTGCTGCTATTGCACTTCTGGTTAGACCTAAACTGCATTTCATTGCCTTGTACTTGTACATGTGTAATGACAATAAAGTTGAATCTAATCTAATCTAAAAAAGTCGTTGTTTGGGTTCTATTGCTGCTCGATAATTTGTTGACTGTCTTGTGAGCTCGGGTCCAACAACACAAAGAAGCTCATCCATTTGCTCAGCGCTCATGCGAAAATAATTTAGATGACGCTCTATATCCAGCCGCAGTTCCGCAACAAGATGATAAAAAGCACCAAACTGTCTCCTGCGCAAGTTGATCGGATGAACCCATATTCTTTGTCGCATCCTTCGACGCACCCTTCTTAGCAAAAGGTACAGTGCGATGACTCTTCTTTGTACAACACGCACTAAAAAGTAATGACAACAAAATATGACAAATTACTGCACCAAAGTGGGCTGTGACCAGGGATGGGCAAAAATACATCAAAATGTAATTTAAAATAAAATACCAAATACCTTACTTTTAAGTGTATCAAAATAAACTACAAAATACAGCGGCCACACCATGTATCAAAATAAACTACTGTATTTTTGTATTTTAAAAATACTACAAAATACTTTTACAAGGGAGCATGAAATTTCTTCAAAAACCCTCCATCAATTAGCCTATTTGATCTATCCCTTCACCATTACACTGATTCTGTGGTTTAAGTAAACCATGTTTGATAACAACAGCTTTTCTCTGCCCAAGTCATGCAATAAATCTGACATATGCAACCAGTTAACAGATCAAATATTCACATATGCCTGGCTGTGATCTCCCAGATGAAGGTTAGTTTTAAAGTTACCAACAGTTTAAGGTTTTACAGTTCGCAAATGACTTGTAATTGTACCCTATTTTAGTTACTTTGTGTTTGGCAACAAAGGGCCTTCTGTGCATCAGCAACACTGACTCAATGACAAACAAGTAGTTTATAAGAAGACAACTGATGGCACCTATTCATAGCAACTAGTTTCTCATTAATTAATCATTTGATTGTTAATCATAAATAATCATAAACATATAATAATATATTGTGTGACAGGCAGTCATTCATGCAATGGTATGCAAAATCATGCTTCTATTAAACAGCTACTTGAATTAAGGTACAATATTCAGCAAATGACAACAAACATTGCAGCAAAAATTATATTTAATTTTTTTAAATTTTTATCTCTAATGCACGAAGCAATAATGACATGTATGGCCTTTTATCTTGCGCAAAACGAAGTTTGTTAAATGTATAAATTATGTAAGGTGTTACAAGAAGCTTCTGTGAGCAGCTCTGCTATGCTTTTTCACATGGGGTCGTATGTATCTGTGTCTTAGAGTGGCTCACAGTAAATGCTGCTGCTTCACGCAAGTTTACACCATTACTGTATGTTCACACCGCCGCCGTCCAGAGCGTCCAAGTGGTCGGAAGTTATTCATTTTTTTTATTTTTATGTGAGCCGGCGGCGAGCAGCGGTGCGGCACGTCTTGTGCGTTGAGGCCGTCGATGAGAGTTGAGCTATGACGCAGTTCGGCTGCAACTGATCAGAACGTGGAAGTCCACCACTCTGGATTCCAGAGAACGCAGCCCTGTAAACATTGGTTCTGACCACATTAGTTCTCGAGCAAAATGGAGGAGATGTTAATAACTGCTGTGGCGGTTTTCCCAATTATTTACGACGTCTCCCTGTTTACGTACAGGGACAAAAATAAAAAATTATGCGTGGACCAAGGTGTCTGACATTGTTGGTGTTCCTGGTGAGTTGCTGATTTGCACGAATTTAACATTATACATTTTCTGAAAATAAGTGGGAATTTCATGCTAACATTAGCGCTAACATTTGAATGACCAGCTCTTTCTTCCACCTTCAATACCATGACTGATGTGAGACACTTGAGCAAGGCACCGAACCCCAACTCCCTGGGCATCGCAGCAAAAATGGCACATTTTACACTAATGTCACTAGTTGCCACACGTCACTTCACTTCCACTTCACAAGTCTGGGCAAACTACCTAGAGGCCGCATTTTTATGATCATCACGTAGACTTCTTACAAAATATTTTGCAGTATTTTGAAACTACAAAAATACAAACACTGAAGTATTTTGATACAAAATATGAAGCCATTTTCATCAACCCAATCAAATACAAATTACAAAATACTATTTTGTATTTAAAATACGTATTTTAAATACATGTATCATAAATACTGCCCAACCCTGGCTGTGACAATATCATATGCCAATTTTATTACAAATATTCTACAAACAAAACCGTTAAGAGTAGGGTTCATCCCAAAAGGACTTACTCGTTGTTTTAAATGTTTCTGTAGAGTGCCTTCAGGTAAGCTAGGTCCGTCCTATATTGAAGTATGACTAAAACGACATGAGCTGGGCTGTTAGTTTAACTTTTGCGTGGGTGTTTTACGCCTACCCTTTTTAACAGACTTCACGTTTCCTTTAACAGAGGCTTGCTCGCCGTGTACATTCGAAGCAGGCAGGTCACGCTGTCCAACTATGGAAAGCCGTTTAGGTCATTTTTCGCCATCAACCAGACGCCTGTTGTTCAGAAAACGCCTTGTTTTGCGGCGTTTAAGACATAAAGACGCCGGAAAGTACGGCATCTTGTAGCACGTACGGCGTAAATTATGGCGTTTACGCCGCAGAAGCGTCGTTCATAACAGCGGTTTCAATGTATTTTGAAACGCCGGCCATTTCGCCGTTTGGCCTTCCATGTTACGCCGTAAACGACGGTGCTTCCATGTAACAAAAACGGCGTTAAAAGCGGCGTTTTCTATAATATTAAAATCAGCCCCTCCTTTTTAACACAGTCCAGCCCCTCCAATGAAGTAGACAGAAAGACCTGTGTAGTAGAATGTCAATATGAATGGCGATCCCCTTCCTATTTGTAAGGTTATTGTGAATAATGCTATAATGCGAATAATGTGAATAAAGTGACATGCTTTTTTTCCCAGTGGGCACGTTTATTCTTCTTTTCTTTTATCGTATAGATGCACAAATGGCATGGGTTTAGACGGTGTCGTACATGTTTGTAACATACATTCATTGACTTCTCACCTTCTATGCATCAGCCTTGGTGGCGTAGCGGACTCCATAAGTTGCAGCGGTACAGCAATTGCTTTCAACGACAGGAGTTCGACTCCGTGGTCTGACCATATTTTTTCTTTCCTTTTGAATTGTTTTATTGAGTCATGTTGTCAAATGTTGGAACACTACCCTGTTGCTGACAACTGATTGAATAGCAAGAAACGCTTATGAACAAGACAACCGGTGTAAGGCCTTAACGCATGTAACAGCCGGGCGAAGTCTGCTTACTGTAGGCTACTGTGGCTGTTGTGAGTTTTCATTGATAAAAAAGTATTTCCCATACGAACGCGTTTGTTTTTCTCTTTACAGAGAAAACAGGCCTAAATGCTTTTGACGGTCAAACATAAAAAAATATGTATTGTTTTACAATAAAATAAAATTGTATTTCTTGGTTAAAAAAATTGATGGGTTATTATTATATAGATGTTTATAGATGACAAAACGCCTTTTTTAAATGAAAATATATAGGCCTGTTTTTAGTCTTTATTTATTGGTAAATACAGAACAACAACCCAGCAAACACAAAACATTTTTACAACTTTTAACAACATTGTATTTTGGTTACAATTAGGTAATGTTGCAGTACAACATTTTAAAAACGTTTTAAAAATGTTGTAACCACACCCTTTACTTTAAAAAATATGCAACTAAAATAAACGTTTTTAAAACGTTAAAAAAATACCAATTTCTATGTTTTCTTTAAGTACTGAAAAAACGTGTGTTTACAACAAAAACAAAACCAGACCAAACTGCAACTTTCATGACACGTTTTATTTAGGTGTTAAAATAACGTAATCTCCGCATTGTAAAAAGACGTTCAAAAAAACGTTGTGATAGTACCAAAATATAACCAGTCAAATGCCAACATTTATGTTTTAAAATTAATGTATTTAATCTATAAAAGAAACACTTAAGAAGAATAACAACACATCAGCATAACGTTTAGTAGTTGAGTCTTGAGTAGCCTACCCTGCAATTATAGCTTTAATAATATCAATAAAACCAGATCAATCGCTGCTGTTTTTTGAGTTAAGAGATATAGGCTAGTTAACATTTAATTTAATAGATAGGTTAATAATATATAAAATTATAAAGCTATATCATTTCGGCGTAAGCACGCAAACACAAGCAATAAATATTGTGCTGATTGCCCTTCACTTATGGATATAGCACTTTTAACTGAAATAGAATAAAATTGATAAAAAAAAACATTTTTATTTCAGGTAAATGGAAAATAAACTGAAATAAAAATGATAGAATATTAAATATATTAATTTTAAAATATTAAATATATATATTTCCAGCCCAATAACGGAAGCGCACCGCAGAATAAAATTGATAGAAAAACATTTTTATTTCAGGTAAACGGACAATAAACTGAAATAAAAATGATAGAATATTAAATATATTAATTTTAAAATATTAAATATATATATTTCCAGCCCAATAACGGAAGCGCACCGCAGAATAAAATTAATAGAAAAACATTTTTATTTCAGGTAAACGGAAAATAAACTGAAATAAAAATGATAGAATATTAAATATATTAATTTTAAAATATTAAATATATATATTTCCAGCCCAATAACGGAAGCACCGCAGGTGGACAACATTGCGCTCCTGAGCGCCTGAGAGAAAATAAGAAACGGAGCAGCAGTTTTTCACTTATTTTATAAATATTAATGCCACCTCTACTGTCACAAAATATAAATTCTTACTTGCATGCAGTGTTGCCAACTTAGCGATTTTGTCGCTATATTTATTCATACCCCTCTGGCGACACATTTTTAGAAAAGCGACTAGCGAGAAAAATATCGATTTTACGTGCTGTTATTGGAGACTTTTAGAAACCAACGTGAAAGCACGTTGTTCTCACTCTTCTCAACAAGCAGCGGCTGCTGCTGCCATGGGCCACTTCCCCGTCCCAAAGCACTCACAGACGGCCCAGTCCTCGCGCAGCAGTCCCTCCCTGCTGCAGTCCCTTCCCCATCCAGACTGCAAATGAATCGCTCATGAGAGTGTCCGTCCCCGCCACCGGCTGATCCCGCCCTGGCATATATTTAGGGTGGGATGTAAATGTAAAATTTTCTTTGTCTAAAATAAATCACTGCACAAAAATAAATAACTGCGTTTGATTCAAACACCCTCAGTCACTTACTCACCTCATCCTCTGTGTGTGTGCTTCTCTGTGAAATAAACTAAACATCTAACTGGCTATTTCATCATGTCTCAGTCTAAAATGTACACTCAAAAATACAGAAAGGAGTGGGAATCAAACCCTGAGTACAAAAACTGGTTGAAGCCATTTATTGGAAATGATACATGAGCATACTGCCTGTATTGTAAGGCTGATTTTTATGCCAAACTTAGTGACATAAAAAAACACATGACAACTCAAAAACATACTCAAAAGGCAAAGCCTTATAATAGTTCCACACAAAGTAAACTGCCATTTATGGTTATGAAAAATGACTCTGCAAAAAAGGCTGAGGCCACCATTGCATTAGCTATGACTGAACACTGTTCCATGCTGGCATGTGATCACATTGGAGAAGCATGTAGAGCTGCTTTTACAGACTCCACTGCAGCTACTAACTTCAAAATGCACAGAAATGATTAATGGTGTTCTAGCACCATACTTTCTGAAAAAGTTGGTAGCAGATGTGGGTGACCAGCGTTTCAGCCTCCTCCTCGATGAGTCCATAGATGCAAGTGTTTCTAAGTACCTGGGGGTTGTGATAAGGTATTTTAGTGACATCAAGCAGACAATTGTTCCAACATTTCTGGGGCTTGTTGAGCTATATTGCGGAGATGCCAAATCTATAGCCCAAGCTGTTGTGGCTTTTCTTGAAAAGTGTTGTCTTAAAAAATAGAAACTTCTAGGGATAGGGACTGACAATGCCTCTGTTATAACAGGGATTAACAATGGGGTTCATAAAGTGCTGAAGGAGAAGTATGGCCTCAAAGATTTGTTCTCATTCGCTGTGTGTGCCACTCTCTGCAGCTCGCTGTAAGTCATGCTTCCAATGACACCATCCCCCGTAGTGTGGAGTACTTGGTACGAGAGACTTACAACTGGTTTTCAGTGTCTCCAAAGCGCAGAGAGGCCTACAAGGCCATATATGAGACTATCAACTGTGGGGAGAAACCTTTACAGATAACAAAGGTGTGTGCCACACGTTGGCTCTCTATAGAGCCTGCAGTTTAATGCATTTTGGACCAATGGGAGGAGCTTAGGCTGCATTTCACAGTCACCAGGTCCAGTGAGCACTGCTACATGGCTGAGGTTTTACACTTCATGTACAGTGATCCTCAAAACATTTTGTATCTGACTTTTTTGAAGTCAGTGCTTGGTGAGGTACAGCTGGCCATCAAGGCTTTTGAGGGAGAGCAAGTAGATCCTCTTAAGCTACTTGACAGCTTGGTTAGCCTGATCAAGTCTGTGAGCAGCAGGGTGCTGAATCCACTGGCAAAAGTTGATGTACTCAAAGGGCCAATAGATGGATACATCAGCCCCAAACCGTACCTTGGTTACCTTTTTGAGTCGAAGGCTGCTGAGCTCCACCTTGCGCCCAAGGATGAAAACAATGTCCGAAAGCAGTGTGTAGCTTTCACCATCTCCCTTACTAATGAGTTGAGGGTGAGACTGCCGGACAACATTGAAACATTGCAGTACATGTCAGTCTCCAATGTGGAGGAAACTCTAAAGCACAATAAGAGCCCTAGAGAAATAGAAAAAATAGCTAAGCTCCTTGGCTACTCCCCTGCAGACATAGACAAGATTGTCCAGCAATGGCGTGCCATCCATCTTAGTAAATGGAATGAGACAAAAAATACATTAGGCTTCTGGAGTGAGATTTGGAAACTCAGGAATGCAGCTTATACTAACCCGTTTCATGTACTTGCTTTGGCTGCTGTGTCCGTGTTGTCCTTGCCACACTCGAATGCTGAAGTTAAGAGAGTATTCAGCCAGATGAGTGTGGTAAAAAGCAAACTTAAAAATCGGATGTCCTTGCAGACCCTTAACTCTATCCTGTACATTCGATATGGACTAAAGCTGTCTGGTGAGGCTTGCTATGAGCATCAGCTGCCTCATAATGTTTTGCAGCTTTTTGCACATCAGCTGCTTACTCATTTAAGTCAGCTCCCTCAGTTGCTGAACCTGCCATAGTGAGCCTTGACCAAATTGATGATGAGCCACTCTTTCTGTGAGCCAGCACAACCAATGTGTGTGTGGAGGGGGTCTGGAAAAACAATTAACCTGAATTAGGGCTCATCATTTTCTTACATTTCCATTGACAGTTTTTTCTATTGTCTCTTTTTGTTCCATTTAGATTGTTAATGTAGATTGTCTTCAAAAAAAATGTTTAAAATGTTATGACTAAAAATGTTCAGTGACTTTACTGTCACTTTACCGTGTTTTCTGTGTTCTACTGACTTGTTGTAGGCTCCTAAGTGGATGTTAACCCTAACAAAAAAAATGTAACTCCGCGAGAGTGTCTCTTTTAAAACATTTCTGCCGGTCCCAAGCCCGCATAAAGGAGGAGGGTTATAGAATTGTGACATTAAAAAACAACAATCGACAGAAGAAAGTTAATTTGTAGCTCTAAATATATTTGGGGTGTTTTAACTAATTTCTCTCCTGAACTCCATGTTTCTCCTGCGACATTATTCCTTTCTCCTACGGCGTCCATCACAGTATCATAAACATAGCAAATTATGCAAATTAGGTGATTACGTCATTTAGCGACTTCTAGCGACTTTTAGGTCAGCCAATAGCTACTTTCCTTACTGAGGAGTTGGCAACACTGCTTGCAGGCAATGACCGTGACAAAAAAACCTGACAGCCGGTATATAAAGTTGGGGTCTGTGTCGAGCACGCGCATGTACCACTTGAGCGGAGCAGCGTCTGACTGAATGGTCATCTTCAGTGTGTTTTTCTGAGGTAAGATACTTTTAATTTAACAAGTTTCTTTGCATTTCTTTAAAAATGTAAGCCATAACTCATTGACGAACATCAATGACATTATACAAAGCAATCTCACTACTATAGTTTGTTTTTTCTGTAGTTTTTTTACCTCACAAAAATAAATAACTGCCGTTTTCACACATTACGTTCCCACAAAATTGACACTGTCATTTTTAGTAAATGTACCACATTTTTTATGTTTTAATTGCTGTTATTCTCATAATTATCATTAAATACCGTTAAATATCTGTAAATATCGGGCTAAATACTAATGGACCAAATGGAGAGAAACTTGTTTCAGTGCTAAATATCTACTCTACTCTATTCAGTGTCTATTTAAGTGTGACTTCTAATTTTCATCATTTACTTGTCCATGTCATTTCAAACCTGTATGACTTTCTTACTTCTGCAGAACACAAAAGAAGATATTTTGAAGAATGTTGAGAATCAAACAACATTGGATGCCCTTTGTTTTCCAATATGCTAACAAACATTTCTCAAAATAGTTTCAGAACGACATAATGGTGAATTAATTATGATATTGATTTTATTTTTGGGTGATCTATTGCTACTTCTGTTGCTGAACAAGCCTATTCAGTCTACATTTTTGCAAAAATGGACTTGAGCTAACAAGCTTGAGCTTTATTTCTCCTAAAAAAAAGATAATTTCTCAAAAGTAAATATTTTTGTCAATTAACATTGTGTCATTGTTCCCAAATAAGAGAATCTTTAGCCATGTTGTCAACATAGCAAGACAAGACTATAATGCAACAGGTGTTTTCTGTCATGGTTCTGCCCTTCATGTCTAGTAAATTCCTAGAGCCTTGTGGGCAGGGCCATGACGGTGCCATGTCTCCGTGTTTATGTTACTCGTGGAAGCGCGTGGCCTGGGCGTGGTGCGCCCGTGTCACGCGCTCTCCGGTCTTACGTCTTGACCACGCCCCCCGGATACTTCCGCAATCCTGCCCTCCTTGTTTATGTCTTGTTTTCATGATCTGGTGGGCAGGATTTTTTGTGGTAAATCGTTCTCCGAACATAAAGAAAGAAGTCTTGCAGACGAGGGTTCCAGATATCAAGAAGTCAAACTTTATTTGCTCGAGCCAACAAAGTGAGATGCACTGAGTACAATACCCAACACATCCAAAATCACAGTGCTTTTGCTACATCTTTTATACAGATTTTTCAGGGCGTTCTCACATCACCCACCAATCATATTTACATGATGTAATTCTTCACCAATCACATTTTGCATGATGTAACCTTTTTCCCATTAGTTCGTCCCCTTAGCACCTGCAACCATTAAATCTTAGTCTTCCTTTGTTAAAATCTAATTGTGGCCGGCACTGTCCGGAATCATGCGCTTCTCCCCAATCCTTCCTACACCTTTTCAATGGCGCCTTATCACGTATCCTTGAAGCATGATTCTAGCTGACTCTGGATTTCGTGCACTTAGCTCAATGTTATCTAGTGTGTGTGTTTGTGTGTGTGTCTCACTGATTTAAACAAATTAAAATATATTCTGTGTACATGGCGTACGTGCAGTACGTGTTCCGTGCTCTCATGTGCTCTACTTGAGGCCTACATTTGGCCTATAACAAGTGTGCATAAAGTGACTGTTATATCAGTGAATTCAGTGAGTATGCATATTATAATGATATGAATTAAAAACAGTGAATATAAAATAACTACCATATCATAGAAAAACCACCATAGATTGTGTCAGTATCTTTGTCTGTGTTAACGTTCTTTGGGGAGACACGCGGCTTTGGCCGAAAGCCTTCGCCGCGTGTTTTCATTTCGCGCGTCTAAGCCCGCCCCCTTGTTCTTTTTATTTTCCCTGTTAATGTTTCTGATGATTCACACCTGCACCCTGTGTAATTATCCCTTGTTTGTTTCCCTATTTAAAGCACTCGTGTTCATTGTCCTGTGCTCGTGCGTTTGTAAATATTTGTGCTTTGTCCCGTTTGCTACTTTGAAGTCTTGTCCTGTTTATACCCGGTAGTGTTTCAAGTTTTTTGGTTTCCTGTTTTTGTTTACGTTTGACATTTTATTTGATGTGTTTTTGTTCGAGTTAGTTGTCTTGTTTTACCCCATTGTGGGTTTTTGTTTTGTTTTTTATTAAAGTCTGTTCTGCTGCCACCTGCTGCCTGCGCCAGGGTTCCGTCCTTGATAAATCATGACAGTTTTCTATATATTTATGTTTTTGGCTTTGTAATTTTTCACAGGACAGTGGAGATCGACAGGAAGTGATAAGAAGGAAAGAGGGCAGCAGGACGAAATCTGGTCACCCAAAGCGCAGTTGCACCACATGTCTGTAGTGCTGTCCACACAGACACAGACTCCAAAAGATGTTAATATTTTCTGATGTAAACCATGTCCACAGTTTTGATGGTAATTTCTTTAAATGCTCATATGACATATTTCAGATTCAACAGTACAAAGGTTGAACAGGATTCACTTAACACTTAATGCAGGGACACACCTAAAGGGCCCCTATCCTAAAAAATGCACTTTTAAATGTGTTTAAACATAACTGTGTATCAGGAGTGTGTGCACAGAACCACCCTAGAATGTAAAAAATCCACCCATTCACTTTTCTATAATTCCCAAAAAACCTCATCAGTCCTCTTGAACGAGCCGTTTGCATTCTCTGTGCAATGTGAAATTACATTGATTAAGCCCCGCCCATGACTGCTAATGGACTGTTGCTGTCTCCGCCCTTATCCAGCTGCACACTGTCCACCATTGCCTTCACACTGGACTACTTACAGTGAGCTACAAGAAATTGTGCATTTGCGGGCAGACCTCGCGCATGCTTTGACTGTTTTCAGTTTTTATATGACGCATTTATTCTGTGAACTTCACTGATAAAGTCAAGATAATGCGTTTGTCCTGTGGACTTTCACTTATTAAAGCAATATGTTTGGTTTATTAAAATGAGAAAGTGTTAATCATTTGCTTTAGCCTTGTTGTTACTGAAGCACAGTCTCTCAGTCTGGCACTTTCTGCTGGAAAGGTGGCGGAAACCAGCAGCTCATTTGCATTTAAAGTGACGCACCCCAAAACAGCACGTTTTTCCTCACAGACGAAAATGGACACATAGAGCTCAGTATAATAAAAGATCTGTGATGTATTTTCAGCTGAAACTTTACAGAAACATTATGGGGATACCAGAGACTATTTTTACATTGCGAAAAACACCTGGGATAGAGGCCCTTTAACAACTAGGAACCTTGATCCTGAAGGGCCGCTGTCCTGCACAGTTTAGCTCCAAACAGCTCCAACACACACCTGCCGTGAAGTTTCTAGTAATCCTGAAGAAAAGTTCACATGTTTGATTAAGGTTGTAGGCAGGACAGTAGCCCTCCAGGATCAAGGTTCCCCCCCTGGACTTGTTGAAACACACACAACACAATTTGAGTTTTTCTTGTGACTGGACAGTCAGAACACACACTGCCTCCACACTGCCTCCACACTGCCTCTTCTGACCACTTCACATTTAACAACTACACATTTAGCGACTTAGGAATCTTTAAATGTGAAGTTGTCTGATGCAGTCGTTAAGGGTGTGTGCTCCTTTCTGACTGTCAAAGACTTTCTGTTGACAACCTCAAATATATACATTTATGTACTCGTATAGATGAGCATTATTTTTCAGTAATATAACCCTACAGTTGAGAAGGTTTCCAAGGTTATGCATTTTTTGTCTTATACTTTATTATTAAATTATTTATTAACATGATTGTTTTATTGTTTGTTCATATCAGTTACCTTAATGTATAATTTTTACTCTAAAAATATAAATATATTACAGAGATTATTTTCAAATTGCCTTGTTGAAATTGTCAATAAAATTCTTAAGAATTTGCTTCCCTTTGTTTCTTGTTTAGTGATGTTTTAATGTTATTATCGTTTCAAAGAAAGAATTGTATTAAAGATATGTTATAGGACTTTATTTCTGGATATTTATTACATTTCAAATGGAAAACATGAAATACGAACGCTGCAAGGTGGGATACATTCAATGCACAACCAAAAGGATGGGAGACTTCTAAGGTTTGGCTTGTTTAGCATGCGTTATTATCACGTTTTAGATGGTAAACGTGCCAAAAAGCACCACATAAGATGTGAAAATAACGTTATTAAAACGTCCAAGGGTGACTTGACAACGTGAACGTAACATGAAAAAAACGTTTTTTCACGTTGTCAAATCACGTATTTATATTGTGACAAACCCCCGACATTTTGTCGTATTAAATACGTCGGATAAAAACGTTTTCACAACCTTTTTATAACTTGAAAAAATCGTTTTTAAAACGTTTTTGTGTTTGTTGGGAAGCAGAAAAAATGCAGTTTGAACGAAGCGTTTTTCCATTCATCATAAGGATAGCCTATATCCAAAACGCATAGACATTTAAGCTAAATACAAACTGTCACATGAAAATTGGAAATTGCTGTTATCTATGTAAATATGTGATGCATGTTAACATTTTATCAAATTATTTCGATCTGTCACATGATTTTTCAGAAATCATTCCAATATGTTGATTTGCACAGAAATATGAAAACATGTTGTAAAATTGATAATATGAGCCATTATTGATAACTGAGCAAGAAATCAGCATATTAAAATGATTTCTGAAGGATCATGTGAAACTGAACTGACTGAGTAAATACAAGACTTTCAGTGAATATGTAAAGACATAAATATTTTGAGTCGTTTGAGGCTCAGCTGTTTATATGAGGTTTTGAATGTGTGCGTGCGTGCGCGCGCGCGCGTTCCATTTTACATTTACATTTACATTTATGCATTTGGCAGACGCTTTTATCCAAAGCGACTTACATTACATTGTACTATACATTTGTACATTTTGTATAGTAAGCAAGTGGGGGTAAGGTGCCTTGCTCAAGGGCACCTCAGTCATTACCCGCCAGACCTGAGAATCGAACCAGCAACCTTCTGATCATGAGTCCAACTCTCTAACCACTGGACCACGACTGACCATTTTACCTCACTTTTGATACCAAGATTTGTTTGAAACTTGTTTAATAATAAATTCATGACTTTCAGTTTGTGTCTGATGTTCTGTGGTTTTGCGACAACCAAGTATGTAAAGCTAAACTTCCTTGTCTTGTAATTGTCTGTTAGAGGCACAAATAATAACAATATAGTAGGCTAATATTAAATTCAAACAGCGATCAGTAATTATTATACTAAATGGCCTACTTCTAGTTGTTTAACAAATTTTTTGTACAAGTAATACGTTTTAAAAAATACTGCGTAATGTTAGGGATTAAATAAACAGTGTCCATTTACACTGAGCCCTGCCTTGTTGATACAAGACGTTCGTTTAGCCCACTAACTGTAGTGGCGTGGCCCGTATTGGCGCTTGAATGCATTTCAACCAAGAGAACGGAGTTCGAATTTCCATTTTGCCTCTTTTTCCCATCACATATCAGATCGTAACATATATTTGCACTAAAATTAGGAGATTGTGGTAGATTTAGAACTGGCGTAGGTTTGTTGTCAGTTGGCGTCCATTTAATGACTTAAAATAATTTAAGCAATGCAAGTTTATTTATATAGCCTAACACATTTCAAACAGGTAATGGTTTTTACATACAGATCTTAAAAAAACGTTAATTATTTTAATCAATCAATCAATCGAGTTTATTTATATAGCACGTAAAAAAACACCGAAGCAGACCAAAGCGCTGTACAGACATATGAAAAAAAAATATATATATACAAGTAAGCCTACATTTTGCAAACTAAAACACACATTTAATTTAAATAACAATTTAAATAATTTTTAAAAATAACAACAAAAAGGAAATAAAAATATACATAATAATCATACAACTGAAGAAAAAGAAGAATGCACGGCTAAACAATTGTGTTTTTAATCTAGATTTAAAAGTATCTTATGTTGGAGAGCATGCCTACAGCTTCAGGTGGCATAGTTTCTAAACACTTGGGGTGATGTGCTCAGAATCTTAGCAGCAGCGTTCTGTATGAGCTGTGAACAAGTTCTGTAAATCTTGTCTTAAGGCAAAACATCTGAAAAACATCTTAATTTCGCAATCATTGATATATTAATGATATTAAAACATTAATATTAATATGTGTGCGTAAAGTTAAGGGTAAATAATTTGGTATTAAAGGGGGGTTATTTATTATTCGTAAATTACTTACATAATGTAGTTGTGCGCAAGTCCCAAACTAAAACTGAGATAAGAGAATGCGGCCTCGTCTGCCTATTTATATATATAGGCTACATGACATTTTAAGTTTAAAATTACTTTCATCGAAATAACCATCACAAAATACAAAACGTTTTAAAACATGATCGATTAGCAAACTCTAATGGTAGCCTATATAAGGTAATCTTTGTCAGTTCCAGCCTTTGGTTATTTGTTCCCCCGCGTGGGTTGTGTTTGTTTTACAGTTTTTGAAGTGAGCTTCTGTTCTAGTCGTTTTGAGTTCTGTTCTCCCCATCGTGGGCTTTTATTTTGACACGTTTTATAATAAAAGTCTTTCGTTTGGAATCTGCTGTCTCGCATTTGGGTCTGTCCATGAGCATCATGATGACAGGCACCTAGTAATAGGTGTAGAAACAAGCAAAGGTGCTATATGCATAAATTATTAGTTACTTTAAATAAAATTCTTAACATGCAGTGTTTGTTTAATCTCTCTTATTTGTCATGAAGTGCTTTGAGCGGCTGGTCCTGGCACACCTGAAGGACTTTCTACCATCCACATTGGACCCACACCAGTTTGCCTACCGCAGCAATAGGAGCACAGAAGATGCAGTTTCCATGGCACTGCACTCTGTGCTCACACATCTGGACAATAAGAACACTTATGCACGTATGTTGTTTGTTGACTTCAGCTCAGCATTCAACACTATCATCCCATCCAAGTTAATATCCAAACTTGAAGACCTGGGCATTAACACCTCCCTATGCAATTGGATTATGGACTTTCTTACCAACAGACCACAGCAGGTGAGATCAGGCTCCATCTGCTCCACCACTATCACACTCAACACTGGTGTACCACAGGGCTGAGTGCTAAGCCCCTTCCTCTACTCCCTCTTCACCTCCGACTGCAAGCCTGTGAACGGATCTAACTCCATCATCAAGTTTGCGGACGACACTACGGTGATTGGTCTCATCAGCAACAACGATGAGACGGCCTACAGGGAGGAGATCCAGCACCTAGCCACATGGTGCAACAGCAATAACCTGCTCCTTAACACCTCCAAGACAAAGGAGCTCATTGTGGACTTCAGGAAAGAGTCAAGAAGCACACATGACACCATCCACATCAATGGGATGGCTGTTGAACGTGTCTCCAGTTTCAAGTTCCTGGGGATCCACATCTCGGAAGACCTGTCCTGGACTACCAACACCTCCAGCCTGGTCAAGAAGGCTCACCAGCGCCTCTTCTTCCTGAGGACACTAAAGAAGAATCGGCTGTCCTCGGCTATCCTGGTGAACTTCTATCGCTGTGCAATAGAAAGCATCCTGACCAACTGTGTCACAGTCTGGCATGGGAGCTGCTCTGTTGCAGAGCGCAAGGCACTGCAGCGGGTGGTGAAAACCGCCCAGCGCATCACAGGGACTCCACTTCCATCCATGGAGGACATCCAGAGGAAACGCTGTCTGCGTCGAGCTCGCAGCATTCTTAAGGACTCCTCTCATCCCGCTCACAGACTGTTTTCTCTCCTGCCCTCCGGCAGGCGTTTCAGGTGCCTCCGGACCAGGACTAGCAGACTATAGAACAGCTTTTTTCCCAGAGCTGTCTCTTTATTGAACTCTGCCCCTCACTGATCCCACTGCCCCTCATATACTACTACACTCTTCTCTCCCCCCTCATTGCACACCTGACTTCACTTGTTATTTGCACTAATGGACTGTCTATACATAACATTTATGTTCATTTGCACTGCCAACTGTTCATTACAGTACCGACTGTTTACTATGCATCTTGCACTCCTACACTTTAACTGAAATATGCAATAACTTCTTCCACTGCACTGTTACTTAGATAGCTTCTGTCCATTATATATTTGCACTACTCTATATCCTCACCATAGCCTAACTTATTGTATACATCCACCTGTAAATTTCTGTTTATAGTAATAGCCATCTGTATATTATGTTCATAGTATATATCAATCTGTAAATCTCTGTCTATAGTAATAGACATCTGTAAATCATGGTCATAGTACATTTCCATCTGTAAATTACTTCTGTAATATTTATTTATGTAATTTATGCAACCACTGTATATCCTGCACTTGCTGCTATTGCACTTCTGGTTAGACCTAAACTGCATTTCGTTGCCTTGTACTTGTACATGTGTAATGATAATAAAGTTGAATCTAATCTTATTTAATCATTTGTAATGTAATTGCAGAGGTGAACCAAAAATCTGATGCCCCTCTATTCTGTTAGACGAACACCCACACCAAAAGATGCAATGGTTAACGGATAATGTAAGTTTGCTTATGTATTGCTTTACTTGCCACTGCACACAGTGCATTTATTATTTAGTCAGAAGTATACTCATATTTTTCTTATCTCAATTAATGTATATTAAACCTGTGTATTTATTCTTAAGGCAGTGAACTGTCGTCTTGCCCAACTGGCAGCAAAAACCCAAAATGTAAGTAACTGACTATTTGGTCATTTACTTAATTTTGTCATATGACAAATGACACATTGCACAATGTTAATCATTTTAATTTGAAAAATACATGCACTTCACATCATACACAGGTTGTTGCCCTGTACACAGATGTGTACATTTTGTGGTACAGGCAGTGGATGTTAAACAAAGCCATTACATGTTCAAAATCTTGAGGTACGCTTGACTTATTAATGTAACAAAATAATAGCAACAATACAAAATGATAGTTTTATGTACTGCATTGACTTGCATTTATATCACTTCCATTTAGAATGCTGAAAAGATCCTGCTCCCCAGAATCGTCGGGGGGGACACCAGAATCTGGAAACCACTTCATACTCTGGGTAAAGTCTACACTTATGTCAACCATATGAAAATAAGAAGTGCTGTCACATTGTCTTGATATGCTGACTCTTTGGTCAATAATTTTACAGGTTTTTGATATCCCAGTAAAAGGAGATCCGAATTTATGATTCAATGAGGATCTTTACTTTAATTGAAAAAAATGACATGGAGATTTTGAAGTAACACATTTTCATTTTATTAGTTTAATATATACCATTTCATTAAAAAAAACATGACATTACATTAGACATTAGACAACATTTGATCTTTGATATTTCAAAGATGTGGAAGATATGCATAACTTATGTACTCTGTTTTAATATAAAATCAGTTTATAGAGAGGCCTTTCGACAACACTGGTCACTGGAAAGCTGGACTGTTTGTTATCCACAACAATGGCTGCAGCGAGACAGTGTGAATTGTGGTGTATTTGTTTGCACTGTAAGGTTTATTTTTCATTTATGTATTACAATGTAAATGCATTATTTTTGCTTTTCAACGATGTATATGTTTTATCTTTATAAAGGCAGCAGAAATGGAGGTAAAAAACATAAAAATATCCACAGAAGTGCTGCTGCCTCGTCAACTCGTGCACCTAATTAAACATTTAAACTTAATGGCACAGAAACATGTTTGTATGAGTCAATAAATAATATCAAGACTAACTTTTCTAGACAAGCACATTTATTGATAAATAACTTGTAATATTGTGCCGTTAAAGGATTCAATGTTTTATTTTTTGAGGAACTGCATCAGGACCTCAGATCTGGTGCCTTACATTCACAAAAAATATTTCATTTTAAACATCCTAATATGCACCAAAACTGAAAAACCAATGCAACCTACTGATCTCAGTATTCATCGAAAAACAGGTAAATAATATTTCTTTCAAGGTCCAATAATGTCTAATAATTAAAAGTATCCCTTTAACCTGGCACATGCAACATACTTGAGGAATCATAGTGTGCCATATTTACTTATCATATTATATCACCTAGGGCACAAAATGACTGGCGGGTCCCAGACGCGAAGGCATTTTTAGAACTAGGCTACACACTTGAGAACTTAAAAAATAAACTTAAATAAACTTTATTTAAAAAATAAATAAACTTAACAGGTGGAGGCTAATGCGCGTGGAAAAACGCACTTATCTTTTTTAATGCCCCGGAGAGCTTTTGCCTGCGGCATCTGACATTTTTGAGTTTTTCATCTCACTGAGACATAGACGCGTCTTGAAAAAGCTAGCTTGTTGCGATGGCATTATTATATTATGAGCGTGTTAAAATAACGAACGTTACGGACGTAGTGCTAAATTAATGTTTTTAAAACAAAATGTTTAAAATAGGCCTACTTTCCATTTACCTTTATCTAAATAGGCCTAAATGAATAATCAAATATTCATTTTTAAGAACTATAATATTCAAATAAAGCATTTACAAACATCTGTTTTAACAAGTTAAAAACAAACTGTAACACTCCCGTTCTGTCGCTGTGTGGTTTTTGTGTTCTTGGACCTTTAATTTAAAAAGACTACACTACCCAGCATCCACCTCACCTCACCTCCGCCATCTTGATTGGACATTCACCTGTTGTTCATTTGTTTCTCACCTGTTGCTCGTTTGTTTTCACACCTGTTTTGTGTTTGCACTTGTATTTAAGTTGTCATTTGAGTTCTGTTCGTTGTCCGGTCTAGTTGTATTATGTTCAGTTTGTAGGCTGTGCACCTGTATTTGGAATACCGACCTGAGTACCTGTATTTGGAATACCGACCTGAGTACCTGTATTTGGAATACCGACCTGAGTACCTGTATTTGGAATACCGACCTGAGTACCTGTATTTGGAATACCGACCTGAGTACCTGTATTTGGAATACCGACCTGAGTACCTGTATTTGGAATACCGACCTGAGTACCTGTATTTGGAATACCGACCTGAGTACCTGTATTTGGAATACCGACCTGAGTACCTGTATTTGGAATACCGACCTGAGTACCTGTATTTGGAATACCGACCTGAGTACCTGTATTTGGAATACCGACCTGAGTACCTGTATTTGGAATACCGACCTGAGTACCTGTATTTGGAATACCGACCTGAGTACCTGTATTTGGAATACCGACCTGAGTACCTGTATTTGGAATACCGACCTGAGTACCTGTATTTGGAATACCGACCTGATATCAATAAACTTCCCTTATAACCTCATCACCTTGTGGCGTTCTCACCTGCCTGACCTCCAGAACTGTTACAACAACATTATTTTCTAACAATAGCCTAGAAGGTAGCCTAATTTAAAAAATAGGCTACAAAGATATTTAGTTGTAGTAGATATTTACTTTCTATTTGTTAATTCATGTTAGTCAGCCACAGGTTTAATTTTGCTTACAATTAAAAAAAGAATTTTTTTTTATTCATCCTTTTTTTTTGTATGGGCTGGGGGGTGTAGGGCATCCACAAAGCCTGAGCCATCTCTGATAAATTATTTTTTTGGAGAGCTGCGGGAACACATGAAAGCCAGCGCTGTTTCTGGCAAATGTTTAGCTGACAGGACAACTGCCACCTGCCAATTATTCTTGCTGTATTTTGAGCGCTTTAAATCGCAAAACTCCACACGTTGCTCATGCACAAGAAGACATATACGAACACATGCAAAATAAAAAAAATCTAATTTACTTTGTTTCTATATTTTAATTTCTTCAGTGAAACTGATAAACAGTGGGAAAATTATGATGAAAAAACAGTTTTTGCAGTTTTTATATAAAATAAATGAATTTGCATAAACAGTTGGATTACAAACATAATATTTGGATGACAAGATCACCATATGAAAAACAGAACTATAAAAACCGTCAGCTTCTGTCCCAAATAACTCAAGTTTATTTATATAGCGCTTTTTACAATTTTCATTGTTACAAAGCAGCTGTACATGAGACAAAATGACTATAAGCAAAACATTACATTTGTAAAAGGAAAGTAAGAACAACGTTACACCCACACCACACGCTCTTCAAACACACACATGCATGCACAAACGCACGCACACAAACACATATAGGAAAAAGAAACACAGGTAACGTACACAAACTATAAATTCCTATATGGAGTATTAAATAAATTATGTAGAATGATTACATTTAAAATAGTAAAAAATTGACATTTTAGAGCTGATGTCAGCAGCTCTCCCCAGTCGGCCAAATAGTGCAAAACAATGTGCAAACAGTGGCGAGGAACAGGAATTGGAAGGTGTACAATTATCAATAATATTCTAGTAGTTAATTGCAGTTTTATAGTGAGGACTTGTCGGGTCACTGCTTCCCTCTTTCAGCTCTACCATCTGGTCTGGGTACGGACTACATCCTGTTCGCTGTGGTAACCTCAGAACATTGAGAAAAGACAACTGAGAGCAAAATACTGTTCAGTACTCTTTAATGCAGTGTTTCTGGTTCCGGTTGCTCTAACTATTATTCAGCCTAATAATCCCTTAGAGGATTTGTATTATAGAAGTGGTGTGTATGCAAGGTTGAAGAAATGCGTCTTTAATCTTGATTTAAACTGACAGAGTGTGTCTGCCTCCCGCACAGTACTAGGAAGACTGTTCCAAAGTTCAGGCGCTAGATAGGAAAATTATCTACCGCCTGCACTTGATTTAGAAATTCTAGGTTTTACCAACTGACCGGAGCCCTAAGAGCGTAGTGTACGAGAAGGGCTGTAATGCAATAGAACCTCACTCAGGTACTGAGGAGCTAAACCATGCAGGGCCTTATAGGTAAGCAGTAAGATTTTTAAGTTAATACGTTGCTTGATAGGTAACCAGTGCAATGCTGACAGAACTGGGCTAATATGCTCATACTTTTATTTTTGTGTAAGAACTCGAGCTGCTGCATTTTGAACTAGCTGGAGTTTTTGTAATAAGTTTGCAGGACAGCCACCTAATAGTGCGTTACAGTAATCTAGTCTTGATGTCATGAATGCATGAATTAACATTTCTGCATCTGATAGTGACAACATATGACATAGTTTTGATATATGAAGAACGCAGTTCTACAGGTGTTGGCGACATGGCTTTCAAATGTCAGATTACTATCGAATAAAAAGTCCAGATTCCTTGCTGACGATAAAGGTTTTATGGCACATCCATCAATAGTTAAGCGGTATTCTTGTCGTTTATGTCGTTTTTGGTCCAATGAGTAACACTTCCGTTTTGTCCGCGATGAGCAATAAAAAGTTGCTACTCTTTATTCTCTTTATTTTTTATACGACTATGCATTCCATTATTCTATCGAACTGCTGTGTTTCGATAGGCTTCGAGGAAATATAGAGTTGAGTATCATCAGCATAGCAGTGAAAACTAACTCCCCGTGTCTCTTAATTATAGCTCCTAGGGGTAACATGTATCGTGCGAAGAGCACAGGTGCAAGAACTGAGCCCTGTGGCACTTATTTTATTTATTGCTACAAATTGAAAACGATTGAATAAGTATGATTTAAACCATTTCAATGCTATTCCACTAATGCCAAGATAATTTTCAAGTCTTTGTAAAAGTATGCTATGGTCAATGGTGTCGAAAGCGGCACTAAGATCTAATAGCACAAGTAACGAGATGCAGCCATGGTCCGACGCCAAAAGCAAGTCGTTTGTAACTCTTATAAGAGCAGTCTCTGTACTGTGATGTGCCCTAAATCCTGACTGGAACAACAACGTGACATTAGTTTGGTCGA
Source organism: Oreonectes daqikongensis (assembly GCA_026939265.1). Classification (NCBI taxonomy): domain Eukaryota; kingdom Metazoa; phylum Chordata; class Actinopteri; order Cypriniformes; family Nemacheilidae; genus Oreonectes; species Oreonectes daqikongensis. Next base: position 495,387 of record JAOTQM010000153.1, read on the forward strand.
CTTCATGCGGCGCTGCACAGACTGATCAGCGTATGACATCAAAGTACCGAGCGATTAAAAAGCACTACTTGCTCTTTCCAGCGTGACGACCTCAAGCCTGTCGCAAAATGCGCTCCAATGTACCCTTGTGGACTCGTGTCTAGTGCCCTATAGGTCTGCATTTCCTGACGTCACCAAGTGTGGACTCGAAGGAGGTCCACAAGACCAGAGTATGCCATTTGGGCATTATTGTCAATTCTGCCACATGTACAGTACATACAAATGGAGGATTGAAATTGCGTTATTCTCAGACCCTAGGTGCATACAGATAACACAGAATAAACATATATTAAAAAATATATCAAATTACAGATAAATACAAAATCTATATATATACACAATACAACTTACAAGCAAGGGATATGTAACCGAGATAAATGTGCAAACCAGTGAAATAAGCAGCAGTGCAGATAAAAATAATCAACAGTGCAGATGAAATAAACAACAGTGCAGATGAAGTAGACAAGAGTGTAGATTAAATAAACAGCAGTGTAAATGAAATACACAACAGTGCAGATGAAATACACAACAGTGTAAATTAAATAAACAGCAGTGTAGATGAAATACACAACAGTGCAGATGAAGTAAACAACAGTGTAGATTAAATAAACAGCAGTGTAGATGAAATACACAACAGTGCAGATGAAGTAAACAACAATGTAGATTAAATAAACAGCAGTGTAAATGAAATACACAACAGTGCAGATGAAATAAACAACAGAGCATATTGAAATAACAACAGTGCATATTGAAATACACAACAGTGCATATTGAAATAACAACAGTGCATATTGAAATACACAACAGTGCAGATTAAATAAACAACAGTGCATATTGAAATAACAACAGTGCAGATGAAATACACAACAGTGCAGATGAAATAAACAACAGTGCAGATGAAATACACAACAGTGCAGATGTAATGTAGTGCAAAAAGCTTATTAGTCTGTTTTAAGTGTTAAAGTTAGCAGGCTTGTTTAACTGACTTAAGAGATAGTTGAGGAGGCTCAGACCAATACTGAAGAGGGGTTGAGCAGTCCAATGTTTTACGTAAAGTGACAAGTGCGGGACAGAGTATGATGTCTGAAGGGGTGGATGGGTTCAGTGATCAGAGGTGCGTGTGGCAAGGCAGGGTCGGAAGGGAGTTAAGGGGCGTTCACATTATAACAATAGCTATAACTATAACTGGAACTATAACTATATTTGCGTCCACACCAGCGGACGATAACAATAACGTTATGTTTATTCTAAGCTCGCGTGCTGCGTTTCAAGTACGTCTAAACAGTGAATCTTGTATAGTCTAATCAAGCGTCTGTAAAATGAAAACATTACATAAATTTCACTACAACTTTGCAGGACGCAAGACAATTTTGCGCTGACAACATTAGCGCTTGGTTAGCCTATCTGAGGTGATTTTATCTCATACTCACCATTCATTCCAAGAGTTGAACCAATTGTTTTCCAGATATCCATTTTCTTTAAGCTATTTTTAAAAAGAGGGTTTGGTTTGGTTTGTTTTTCCAGTGTCGTCTGCCATTTTAAATGCACGAATGCTGAATGGATTTGATTGACTGTCAATGTTTTATCGTTCATCTGCTCTGAAAGTGATCCCAACGATATTGTTCTCTGTATCTTTATTGATATAGTTATGGTGTGAACCTCGCTATTCTCCTGAATTAAGAACGATTTTTAAAACGTTATTTTTTATAGTTATTGTTATAGTTATCGTTATAATGTGAACGCTCCTTTAAGCTTCCTGACTGCCTGGTGTATGAAGCTCTCCTTCAGTCTGCTGGTCCTGGCCTGGAGACTCCGAAGTCTCCTCCCTGATGGCAGCAGACTAAAGAAGCTGTGTGATGGATGGGTGGGATCACCTGCAATGCACAAACATTTTGTCAACACACTAAACAGTCTTACCGATAGTTTACAAGACCATGGAGGATTACTAGGAGGATTAAGCTGAAGTAAGCAAGGGAGAAAATGAACAACATGAAATATTTTTTTTATTATTAATATTATTAGAGTTGGACTTGTAACCAGAAGGTTGCCAGTTTGATTCTCAGTACCGGCAGGTAACAACTTACGTGCCCTTGAGCAAGGCACCGTACCCCTGTTTGCTCCCTGGGCGCTGCAGTGATAGCTGCCCACTGCTCCCGGGGTATGTGTGTTCACGACTTGAAGTGCGTGTGTTCACTATTTAGTGGCTGGGTTAAATTCAGAGGTCACAAGTATTTCACCATATCTGATAAATAGGTCACTTTCACTCTTCCTGCTCGACTCCACCGAGCAAGGACACCAACAAGGCACTTAGTATAGTATATTTTAACCTACACTCTTAAAAATAAAGGTGCTTAAAAGGTTCTTCACAGCGATGCCATAGATGAACCTTTTTAGGTTCCACAAAGAACCATCTCTTTCTTATTTGTTTATAATCTGAAGAACCTTTTTTCATCACAAATAACCTTTTGTGAAACAGAAAGGTTCTTCAGATGTTAAAGGGTCTTTATAGAACCAAAAGGTTCTTTATAGAACCAAAAGGTTCTTCTATGGCATCAAAGAACCTTTTGAAGCACCTTTATTTTTAAGAGTGTACCTTTGCTTTTTCTCTCATTTAATCCTAACAACATGTGTTTCCAGTACATCCCTGTTCTCCAACACACACAGCGCTCCCACCCAAAACGCAAAGCACAACGCGTTCACTCGTATGTGCGTCACATTAACACCTCCCCTCCCACACCTCTGTCTTTCTCTCTGGCTCTCTGGAACTGCCGAAGTGAAAAAAGCCAACTTCATTCATGCTTTTGCTACCCAGTCTGATATTCACATTCTAGGTCTTATTGAGACATGGATTCGTCCTGAGAACACAGCCACACCTGCTGCTTTCTCCGCAAACTACTCCTTCTCTCATTCTTCTCACCAATCCGGAAGAGGAGGCGGCACAGGTTTGCTTATCAACAGTAATTGGAAATATTCCTCACTATGTAACAACCTCTCATTTGAATATCATGCTGTTGCAATCACATCCTCTCGCTTTCTGTGGTCCCCTCATGCTTCAAAACGTCCATCATTGTGCTCATCCCAAAACAGGCTAAAATCACATGCTTGAATGACTGGCGTCCTGTAGCTTTAACACCCATCTTCAGCAAGTGTTTTGAGAAGCTGATCAGAAACTACATCTGCTCTGTGCTGCCTGCCTCATCAGACCCTCTACAGTTTGCATATCGCAGCAACCGCTCCACCGATGATGCCATCGCCTTCACCCTACACACTACTCTCTCTCACCTTGACAACAAGAACGCATATGTGAGAATGCTGTTTGTAGAGTACAGCTCAGCATTCAATACCATAGTGCCGACCAAACTTGTTCTAAAGCTCCAGTCTCAGGGTTTAGACCGATCCATTTGTGACTGAATTCTGAACTTCCTGTCAGACAGACGTCAAGTTGTCAGAATAAGAAACAATAGTTCCTCCCCGCTGACTCTTAACACCGGAGCGCCCCTAGGTTGCATTGTAAGTCCACTTCTTTACTTCACACACAGCTCCAACATCATCATGAAATTTGCCGATGACACAACACAACAGTGATAGGCCTGATCACTAACAACGACGAGTCGGCCTACAGAGAGGAGGTGTGCAGTCTGACACACTGGTGTAAGGAGAACCATCTCCTACTTAACATTAATAAAACCAAGGAACTGGTGGTGGATTTCAGGAAACAGGACAAGGAACACAGCCCCATCACCATCGGCGGGACACCTGTGGAGCGGGTAAACAGCTTCAAGTTCAAGCCACATCGTTCAATGTGTATATCTTGTGTATAATGTGTATATAATGTGCATATGTGTAAAATGTATATTGTCTTTTTTGTACAGTACAGTTGTGTACAGTGTTATAATTTGCACTGCTTGCCTGCACTACATACTGTCAGTTACGTTACAAGGGTTTATAGTCATACAGTTGTTTGTCACACAGTGACAATGAATATTGTCTCAAATAATTCTTAAATAGGCTACTGTAAAAGGTAAATCTACATTTAAGAATAAAATTCTTAGCAAACAAAAGTAAGTTATTAAAATAAAAAAACTCCTTGACCTCCTCTCCATATTTTTTTTTTTTATATAAAGGACATGTTAAAATCAACCACATTTTACTCATTTAACCACAATTGCACTTTGTCCAGGTTTTTTGGAAATGAGTTACAGAATTTTCACAATATTAATCTAACCTTTAGGAACTCTCAAGAAGGATAAATATCACATAAAAAATAAATAGCCTACATTTCTTTAATTTTGGGGATGAACTGGAAACTTAAAATGTTTAAGCATTCGTTTGTCAAAGAAAAGATTACAGACCTGACATGGTTAAGGGTTTGTCTAATATAAGTGTTTAAATATTTTTTTTATGTTTAAACTTAGTTGGACCAAGGAAAATGCGATAAAAAACGCGAACGCGATCTCTTCCATTGCTTCCAACGCGTGTCACGTGATTCATGGAGCCTTCAGATAGTTCCAGGAAGTTGTTTTCTCTTTAAATGCTTTTTTTTCTTTCATTCATTAAATGACTTACATCTTTAAATTGGTTAAAAGTTCTTCACAATCGGTCTGTTTTGCTGCAGCTCCATGCGTTACTAGTAACTTCCGGGAACTATTGAGAGGTTCCATGAACCGCCATTGCTGTGAAAAAACTGTTCCATTGGACGCAACTGTTCCATTGACGCAACTCTCGCTCTCTCTTAATGGCTCTGGGTAGGTGGGAACAAATAGTGACAATGTGATCTCGCGATATGCTTAGATGTGGACTAGGATACTAACGTTAGGTGAGTAAAGTCTCGCGATGTTTACGTGTGGAACAGCAGAAATGACTACGATGTCCTAGTAGAGAGAGCTGCTTCGAGTGTCTGCCGCTCACTGTCGCGACGCTTTTTAAATCAGTTTATGAGCATGACATACTATTAAAGTCTGTGTAAGTGTCGGTAAGGATCAGTAATGGAAGTCAACTCGAGCTCTTCGTCTCCTAAAGAGGAAGGCGAGCTGGAGGACGGGGAAATCTTCGACGATGAGCCGCTAAGTCAAGTGCGGCCTCCGCGACGCGCCCGAAACAACCGCGCCGCGCTGAACAGAAGAGCGCGTTTACCTGTACACATGATGAAAAACAACATCGCTCCGGTGCCGCTGAGGGGAGGCGGGATCCCCGCCGCCCCGCACCCGCTCTTCCCCGTCGGGCTGCGGCAGGGCTCCGGCTTTTGGGAGCGCAGTCACGACGCGCTGGGCCCATTCAGATACCGCACGCAGCGAGCGTCAGGATGGACGCGCGATTGGACGGAGCGATTCACGGAGAGTCACAGCGGCAGAACAACAACAGAATCTCCCGGCCGGAAGCGTATCCTTACATCACACTCACATGCCACTGTCATAGCACTTGTTACGATGACTGTGGTGTTATTTTTTGAGCAGTAAAGTTATATGACATTTTTTCACTCTCAGTTCATGTCAGTTTGTCTAATATTGTACATATAAGTAATCCATGTGACTTCAGTGGGTTAATACATGTCTTCTGAATTAAAATGATGGGTTTGTGTGAGGAAAAAGATCTGTGTGAGAATTGTTGAATGTAAAGTCACAGACAATAGCACACAGATAGTAGGCTACATTAGAACTCCACACCTGAATGCATGAATGACATTAGCAAAAGTCAATGTTTAAAGTTTACATTTTTCTTACGTAAACCCATCATTTCATTATGACGTTTATTAAGCCGCTGGAGTCATAAATGGAGAGATAACTTTTATGATGGATGGATGTCTAATGACAAAGCTGCTGTTTTTATTTACACTTGTATGAACTTTGTGTTCTGCTGAAGAAAAAAGGCTTAAACATCTGAGATGATTTGAGAGGGAAGATTTTTTTCATCTTTGGGTGAACAATTCCTTAAACACACTGGCGTTACTATACCTTTAGGAGCTGTGAATGAGTTAATGTACAGAAGAGATAATGTACAGCCAATGCACAAGTATTGTAAGGCAAGACAAGTTTATTTATATAGCACATTTCATACACAAGGTAATTCAAAGTGCTTCACATAAAATGCTTAAAGGCAAAATAGAACAAAATTCATGGGACATTTATAAAAAGCAAATTATTTAAAATCCTAAATAAAAAGACTGAATTTAAAAAGACAAATAAACAGAAATAAAATTGATTTAAAATGTTGGCACATATTAAGAGAATAAAAACAAGAAAAGAGAAATAAAAATGCAGCACAGTGCTCAGGTTGGTAAATGCACAGCTAAACAAGTGTGTTTTTAATCTGGATTTAAAAATATCTACTGTTGGTGAACATCTGATGTCTTCTGGAAGCAGATTTCAGTTACGAGTGGCGTAATGACTAAACACTGACTCGTCTTGTTTTGAGTGAACCCTTGTTACCTCTAACTGACTTGATCCTAATGATCTGAGAAGTCTGTTTGGTTTATATTTAATAAGAATATCTGATAAGTATTTAGGTCCTAGGCCATTGAGTGATTTGTAGACAGTTAATAATACTTTAAAATCAATTCTAAAAGTAACTGGTAGCCAGTGTAGAGACCTGAGAATTGGAGTAATATGCTCAGATTTTTTAATTTCTGGTCAGAATCCTGGCAGCAACGTTCTGTATGAGCTGCAGCTGTCTGCTGTTTTTTTTGGGAAAGAGTCCATTACAATAATCCACCCTACTGGTGATGAAAGCATAAACAAGTTTCTTTAAATCTTGGCTTGAGACAAAACATCTGATTCTGGCTATATTTCTGAGATGGTAGAATGCTGATTTGCTTATTGCTTTGACATGACTGCTGAAACTAAGGTCAGACTCTAAAATGACATTTAGATTTTGAACTTTACTTTGAGTCTTTAGACCTCTTGAGTCAAGGTATGTGTTTACCTTGTTAGTTTCATCTTTGTTACCGAATACAATGACTTCAGTCTTGTCTTTATTTAACTGAAGGAAGTTTTGGCACATCCAGCTGTTCATTTCATCAATGCACTGGCAAAGGGAGTCAATAGGCCTGTAGTCATTGGGTGAGAGGGCTAAATAGATCTGAGTGTCATCTGCATAGCTGTAGGATAAATTGTAGAATAAATCCTGGCAGGATGATCAAGACAAGATGTGAAACAGAGGCTTGCTGTACATTTTCTCACGGCTGCTTTCCATATGAGTAATTTTTAACAAGTGCAAACCTTCAGTGAGGAGACATGTAGCTGGCTGAGTTTGTTATCAGGGAATAACATAACCTGGAATGTCATGTCTGACCAATCACAAACATGTATTCTGGGATAAAATTTAGGATAAAAATGACATACTAGTGTCATTTAGTACTAGTGTAATCGAAACGCAATTAACGCAGCATCCGTTTATTTTGGACATCCTTTGTTTAGCATTACATTATATAGCCTAATTATGCATTTATTCATTAAACTATTTAAATGTCATTTGAAACAGTTGCTTTGATGTGTTCAGTAGATAGACAGATTCTAGATGAAGGACGCGGCACATCGCAATGCGACAGCGGACCCATAAACAGTCATGGGCTAAAGGCTGCGTCAGTGAATTTCTGTCAGACCAGACCAGTATTAAAATCTCTTTTGTGCTTGAATGGACAAAAACATACGATTAGATTATGCCAGAAAGCCAGTTTTGTCTAGTATTTTCGTAAGCACAGACTTCAACGTGGTAAATAAAATCCTAAATGAATGCAAAGAGTTGTGAAAAAGATGTGTCAGATGTGCATAGAGCGGGGTCAGATTCTTAAACCTGCTGCTGTGACTCCTGTCACTGACGTTAATCAAATAACAAAAGAAAAGAAAGTTTTGTAGCTTTAATGAGAATTATTTTGTATTTAATTTAGATTGTAGCATTAAAGACTGTAAAGTGTTTGAGAACTTGATTCAATTTCTGTATATTTCTTACCTGTTAGACATGATAACTCTCAATTATACTGTACTTCAATGTTGAACAGCTATAATTAATGTTAAAATCAAGAAAAAAATAACCAATTTAATAGAGACATCAGTTGTAGTTCTAATATCAGAATGTTGTCTTGCATTCATAAAATAATGCAAGAAATCTGTTGTTTGATTGACAGCACTAGTAATATGAGATTACTTCGCCTTTGAAATGGTGTTTGTGGTTCATTATAATTTAATAAAAACAACTATAAAATTGTATAATTGGAAAAAATAAGACGAATAAGATATATCGTCAACACAACACAAATAAATGAAATATAAGATATTTAGATTATCTCCTTATTTTAAAATGAATTCTTATTTTGTGGTTCATATTTTTATGAAAATATAACATCAATAAAACAAATACACCTCGTGCTGCACGCACGGAGAGATTTTGAACACAAAATTAGATATTTTGAAGAATGTAGAACAGCAAAAAGACTACCAAGAACTGTTTGGATACAAGCATTCATCCAAACATCTTTCTCTGTGTTCAACCAAACAAAAACATTTTTTACCGATTTGAAACAACTAGAGAGTGAGTAATTCATGACAGAAGTTTCATTTTTGGGTGAACTATCCCTAAGATTGTGAGATGTGACTGATTTGATATATTTCCTGCAGAAACACAAACAGTTGTGGCAGAACAGTACAAAGGGCCTTGCTTCATCTTTAGTCCGATTAGTAGCAGCTCTTTATTCTGAGTGTTTGATGTGACAACAGCATGTGTGTTCTATGAGTTTGAAACGCATGAAGTATGTTTCATGAAAACTTCTTCAGTTCTTAACTGCTGTTTTCAGAAAAAGCGGGCGTCGGCAGATGTCAGCTGAAAAGAGCGATGAGCAGTGTTCCTAAGGCGGAGACAGTAGATGAGAGCTTTGAGGATCTGCTCATGAAGTACAAGCAGATTCAGCTGGAGCTGGAGTGTATCAGGAAAGAGGAGAGAATGGCTCTGAAAGATGACGAGGACACGCTGGATCAGAGCCCGGCATGCACAGACGCCTGCTTGCCGGACGTGATGCTGGAAGAGCCCGTCGCTGCTGTCACAGAGAAGAAAGTGTTTCAGGCGTTTAACATCAGGCCGCTCAGACAGAAGCTGCTGACCCCCGCCGAGAGAGATGCTCTTAATGCCGTACAGGACGTCCAGACACAGGAAACTGAAGAGATGCAGAACAACAGCACCAGTCAGAATGATGGTATGATTACAGTCGTGTACACTAGTGGTCAAAAGTTTTGGGACAGTTTACTCACTTATGTGTTCATATTTTTCCACATTTTAGAATAATAATAAACAAACTATGGGAATTATGTTGTAATAAAAAAAGAAAAGAAAAGAAAAACATGTTATATTTTATGGTCTTCAGTGTCATCACCTTTCCACTAGAATTTGCAGAAATGTTTTCATGTCATTTTCTCAAACAGCTTCTTGAGGTCTCACCCTAAGATACTTTTTAAACAATATTAAAGGAGTTTGTATGTATTCTGTGCTCTTATTGGCTGTTCTTTCTTCATTATTCAGTCAAAGTTATCAATTAAAAAAAATATATTAAATAAAAAAACATGTATGTTTGGAAAATTATATTTTGTCTACTAAACTAATTTCAGATATTTAAGCAAACACCTCAGATCAAAAATTTCCCTTAAGTGTCCCAAAACTTTTGACTGCTAGTGTACACAGCTCTTGTGTGTGTCCTGTGAGCTGAGCAGATGTGCGTGTTTGTGTGTCAGGTGTGAAGGATGAAGACTCAGAATCAGACCTCAACATCTCTACTGTGAGTGAAGAGTCCTCGGCTGTCTGTGGCAAGGTAAACATCTGTGTTCCTTGACCTGATCAAACACACCTGACGGTCATTTTCATCTCATCTTCAGTTGTGTTTCATCACTTGCAAATTACTTTGAAGAAGTTTAAAAAAAACAACACCACACAAATGGTGTAGCACACAGATTTTTAAACTCTACAAAATCAGTTCTCTTAAGCGACTAGAATACTTGTTGTGTGCACTAAAACAAAAAGAACAACACTATTCCACAATTTCCTCTTGCATATGTGTGGTGCATTAGTCACATGGTCTTGTGGACAAGTGTTGGAGATAGAGATGATACACTATGAACATTTCACATCATGGTTATAGTGACCAACGTTACCACGGTTATCTATATTATCTAGGACTTGGTTTTATGCAGACCAGTCAAGTTCTTCCACACTGACTGAATCATTTATTTATTTCTGAACCTTGTCTCATACACAGGGTCATTGTCATAATGGAATAGAAAAGGGCTTTTCCCAAACTGTTGCTATTAAATTAGAAGCACACAGTTCTATAGAATATCATGATATGCTGCAGCATTAAGATTTGTACTCATGGAAATTACTAAAGTCATCAAACCTGTTTATTAAATAGGGTGACCCAGTACTTTTGGCAATACAGTGTATGTAATAAACAAGGTCGTTTTTGTCTGAAGTGAGTGAAAAAGTATTACAACACTGATATGAAAATTTATGTTAAAAAAACTATGACAAGATTGAGTAAATAATAGGGCTGTCAAACGATTAATCGCATCCAGAATAAAAGTTTGTGTTAACATAATATATATCTGTGTAACTGTGCATATTCATTTTGTATTCATAAAAAACAAACTCATGTATACATTTAAGAAAAATATAAAAAATTAATAAACATTTAAATATAATTTCAATTATTGGTAAATATAAATAAATACATCTAGATATTTCCTAAATATATATAGGCCTACTTGTATGTGTTTGTGTTCATAAATACAAAATGAATATGCACAGTAAACAGACATTTTATTCTGAATGCAATTAATCGTGATTAATCTTATGTCAGCCCTAGTAAATAATTAAATTAACACTTAAAATAATGTCACTTACTGTTTTAAGTGGCTGGCAAAATGCTTGACATCCCAGACATGAGCACACCTTCAGTCTTCAGAGACAGCATCCAGCTTTTACAGTCCGAGTTTGCAGAAAAGACATTTGTGAATGAAAAAGTAAAGCAACAGCAACAGGTCATCTACATTGCAAGCAAGCAAGAAAACTTTATTTATGAAGTGCTTTACAATCGCTGAGGTGGATCAAAGTGCTGTATTGAAAAATAAATAAAAACTCACAAACATGACATAAAAACATCAAATACGCAAAATTTTAAATAAAAATTTAAACATTAAGTGTTAAAAGCCGAGGAGAAAATATGAGTTTTCAAAAGTGATTTAAATGAAGAAACTGAAGAAGCCTGTCTAATAGACATTGATATTAGTGACTGTAAACACTGAAGCATGCAAGCTTACAGTTAACATAAAATTATCTTTTGCTGGTGTGGACACAGATATACAGTTAATGTCATTGTTATTGTCAAAATGTCAACGCCACATAAGTGTTTTTTGGGTGTGTGTTGTATCAGGTGAAGGAGGAGGAGGATGATCTGTCGGAGCTGCAGCTGCGCCTTTTGGCTTTGCAATCGGCCAGCAGAAAGTGGCAGCAGAAGGAGCAGCAGGTGATGATGGAGAGCCGAGAGAAGATCACTAAAGCTGTGAAAGTGTCTCAAGACAAAAGCACTTCTCCATGTGGGAGAAGCAAAGTTTACAGCCGAGGAAACGCTGTGTGCAGGTCACAGGAGAGACCAAGAGCTGCCAAACCAGCGTCCAGAGCCAGGAAAGCTTACCTGAGTAAGACACCTGTTGTGAGAGTGAGACACATTGACATACACTGATATGAGAGTGAGACACACTGATATGAGAGTGAGACACTGACATACATTGATATGAGAGTGAGACACATTCACATACATTGATATGAGGGTGAGACACATTCACATACATTGATATGAGAGTGAGACACATTCACATACATTGATATGAGGGTGAGACACATTCACATACATTGATATGAGAGTGAGACACTGACATACACTGTTATGAGAGTGAGACACATTCATATACATTGATATGAGAGTGAGACACTGACATACACTGTTATGAGAGTGAGACACATTCACATACATTGATATGAGAGTGAGACACTGACATACACTGTTATGAGAGTGAGACACATTCACATACATTGATATGAGAGTGAGACACTGACATACACTGTTATGAGAGTGAGACACATTCACATACATTGATATGAGAGTGAGACACTGAGATACACTGTTATGAGAGTGAGACACATTTACATACATTGATATGAGAGTGAGACACTGACATACACTGTTATGAGAGTGAGACACATTCACATACACTGGTATGAGAGTGAGACACTGACATGCACTGATATAAGAGTGAGACACATTGTGTATTAGTGTATTAGTTATGAAAGGCAGATGTGTATTTGTGTATGGTGGTTGCAGGTAAGCAGGCTTTGAGAAAACAGCAGCTGCGTACATGGAAACTTCAACAGGAGCAGCAGAGACACAAGCAGGAGGAAGAGGAGGAGAGGAAGAGGAGGGAGGATGAGATCCGGAGGATAAGAGATCTGTCCAATCAGGATGAGCAGTATAATCGCTTCATGAAGCTGGTGGGCTCTACACATCGATCACGAAGCAAGGTCACTACACACACACATGCGCACACACACATGCGCACACACACACACACAACATGTCATAACAATATATATCAATAATATATCTCAGGGTGTTCTGGCCAGTGCGTATTCAGTGCTATGGTCAAGTGTCACGACACTAATCACTAGCAAACTACGTTTCTCTCGCGCTCCGATTCGAGCTACCCAGACCGCAAGGAGTTCAGAGGAGCGTCATGCTTTTTTTGAAAGTTATGGTGCTCTGCGGTATTATAATCAAATGTAAAAAGTTTTAAAAACCTTTCATGCAGCAAAGTATGGTGGTGGCAGATGGAAGGAAACTGTGACGCGTCAGTGCGGATGTGCTATGTTTAGCTCGTCATATTTGTATGAGTCTTTCGAACACACCTAATACAAAGCCAGAAGACACATATACACTATTTGTGAGTATCAGTATAGGAACATGCACTTTTTAAAATTGATATGTTAGCTATAATGAAGCTTAATTTAACGGAGGTCTGATGTGAACATGTGAGTTGTTTTTAAGTAATGGAAGTCATTTTCTGGAGCCCCAAATGTTTGCACTGTTTCATATCTGTTTTTGAGTTGTCTGTGGATCTAAATCAAGTTAATAAAACATGCTTTTTATAATATAAAATAGTCGTTTTTGCAATGGCTCTTTTGCAAAAATAAATTAATAAGCCAAAGCGGAAAAAATGGCTCTTTGGTGAAATAAGATTCCCGACTCCTGGTCTAGTCTGCTGTGATTGGTCAGATAGTCTAGTCTGCTGTGATTGGCCAGATGGTCTAGTCTGCTGTGATTGGCCGGATGGTCTAGTCTGCTGTGATTGGCCGGATGGTCTAGTCTGCTGTGATTGGCCGGATGGTCTAGTCTGCTGTGATTGGCCGGATGGTCTAGTCTGCTGTGATTGGCCGGATGGTCTAGTCAGCTGTGATTGGTCAGATGGTCTAGTATGCTGTGATTGGTCAGATGGTCTAGTCAGCTGTGATTGGTCAGATGGTCTAGTATGCTGTGATTGGTCAGATGGTCTAGTCTGATGTGATTGGTTTAGCACGTGTGTTCAAGACTATTTCTAGTGACGTAGATACACGACTTGTCCGCGTGATTCAGAGTCGACTCCCTTTTTTCCAAGCCAATAACTTTGTTATTCATTTACCTTCGGATTTACAACTTGGCAGGCTGCTTACTTTCAAACACGGCAACATTACACACTGCATTAATGTTATTTCAATGATCTTGTGGAATGTACTCTTTAAATCAATAAGACATGAGTTCATTCAAGTCTGTTCCTCACACATGACTCTCATGGGTTTCAAACACGTGACAGTCAATGTTAACGTCTGCTCTAGAACGCTGTGAGATGCTTTCTGATGATGATGATGATTTTCTTCTTCTCTAACTATCTCTCTCGTTTTAATAGCATCAGTCTTCAGATGCTGATCAGAGGAAAGTGGTTAAACAGACTCTTGACACATCAGGAAATCTTTATCAGTATGATAACTATGATGAGGTTGCCATGGATACGGACAGTGAAACTAACTCACCAGGTACAGAAGAGTCATGTCAAACTTCTGCTGTCAGAGTGATGTGAGCAGTTATATGATGAATGTGATTGTTTTCAGCCTCCTCACCGTCTCGTGATGTGTTTGTCGGCTTTCCTCTGGAGTCCACACCTATCAGACAGGTACAGTGACGATCTCGCCTGTCTGCTGTTAGTGTACTCCTGTTAGTGTCTGTGTGCTCATTTCTCCTGTTATCGTGTGTGTCAGGGTTTGGGACAGCAGGTGGAGTTTTTACGTTCGACTCCTCCCCCACCTTTGCCCCCTCTGCCCCCTCCGGATGAGACGGAACAGCCGCCCAAACCTCCGTTTGCTGATGAAGAAGAGGAGGAGGAAATGCTGCTGAGAGAAGAGTTACTCAAGTCCCTGGCCAACAAAAGAGCTGTTAAACACGAGGTAACACTAAAGTGTTCATACGTCTGAAAATAATCTTAGCGCTTCTGCAGTGTAAGTGAACTTCAGCGTTACACGATAATAAACACATGTCTAAAAAAAGAGGTTTGTTTTGCTTCAGCTGAAGAAGGACTTGACCAGCCCTTCATGAAATTTGTGTTGCCTTCAAGTCTGTTCATGAGATTTGTGTCTGTAGGATGCATCCAGTAGCAGCGGGCCACCGTCTCCTGCTCTGAGATCAGCGGTTCGTCCCAACACCAGGAGTAACCTGACAGCCGTCAGTCTGAACACAGTCGTGTCTAACACACGAGCACTGAAGTTTGTGCGCAATCATCCCGTCCCTAAAGCTCAGTTTGTGGTGAGTTTGTGGTGGTGTTGTAGTATCATTCTGTCAGAGTCAACGAGAATCTGCCGGGTGTGATTTTTTTCTTCTTTGTGTTTGTTAAAGTTGCCTCGACACAAGACTGTGGTGGTGCGTCTGAATGCGTCTGATGACAGTGATTCAGATGGTGAGAGCTGCAGCTCAACTCCCAGCGTGTTTGGAGGGCTGGAGTCTATGATTAAAGAAGCTCGCAGGACTGTAGAGGTGTGTGCGTGTGCGTGCGTGCGTGCGCGTGTGTGTGTGTGTGTGTGTGTGTCACATGCTGTTCAATAACTACATGTGATGTTTTTCTTTAGGCTGCCAAACCAAAGCGTTCAGTTTCAGAGAAAGAGAATAATCCACTGAAGATCAAAGATGAGATGACAAGGTACAGTCAACTCTTCAGCTCTTTAAGAAGCACTTAAAACACCGGAGGATGGATTCATCAGTTAAAGCAACACTATGTAGTTTTTCAGCCTTAAAATAATGTCTTTAAAATGATTTTAGTGGTAGAACAACTCTTAACTAGATGAATTTTACTGCTGCTGATGCCTGTAACCGCACTTGTAAGTTTCATGTTGAGGTCGGTACACACACAGCCCCACCCATCCCCTGCCTGTGAAAGAGTGCCGTATGATTTCCAAGCAACGTCTTTGCATTCTATGGTTCCATCAGCTTAGTGAACAAAATTCACATGTATTGTGCTGCCAACGGGAAACTTATACAGCCACATTATTTGTAAGACTGGTAACACTTGCGCTTATCAACAACATGGGGGAACCTGTGAGCAAAAGTTCTCTAGTGTTCTCTAGTTCTCTGATTGTAAATGCTGTTGTTGTGTATGTGATCATTGGAATGCAGTAAATGTTAAAGGGATAGTTCACCCACATGACATTTAACACATTTAAATAGCCTCCCAGCGTATTCAGAACACAAATAAAGATATTTTTGATAACATCCAAGAGGTTTCCAGGCCTCCTCATAGACTTTTGGTGACCTATCCCTTTATAGCGTAACTTTGCTGAAAAAAGAAACTTCTGTCATTAATTACTCAACCTCAAGTAGTTAAAAACAGAGACCTATGGATGTTTAACTACTTGAGAGTGAGTAATTAATGACAGAAGTTTCATTTTTCGGCAGAGTTACGCTTAAAACACTGATGTCATGTGTTGTGATACAGGACTTGCAGGCTGGCCGTCTCGTCACCTATGGTTTCAGACTCCGAGCTGGACCTCATGACAAGAGCTGCAGATCTTCAAGAGAAATACAGTCAACACACGTCAGTCCCTTTGCAACAAACACATTTGTTTTATACATTATACACGCACTCATGATGATTGATGATTAGAGGAGTGTAACGTCATGATGTGTTAGACACACACACACAGTGATAATGAGTGTATATTGTGTTGTGTTGTGTAGAGCTCAGTTGAGTGCAGATCAGAGTCTGTTGAAGCAGCTCCAGCAGCAGGAGATGAAGAAGAGAGAAGCTCTAAAAGCAGCTGAAGCTAAAGTCATGCGTCTGAAGGAGCAGCTGAACGCCTCGGAGAAGATCGCCAACGCTAACAGACTCCTGCTTAAGAAACTTCATGAACAGGTCTGTGTGTGTGAGAAATATCACATAGAGCCCTGACAGGCTGACCTCTGCATAATGAACACTCAACAGCACTAGAGCGGCGTTTGCAGTAGATGATGTCATGAGAAGGTGTGTGTGTGCGCAGGTTCAGAGAGTTCAGCATCGTGTGACTGTAAAGAAGAGTCAGTGTATGAAGCTGGAAAGAGACCTGGCTCACGTTCAGATGTCTGTGGCATTTAAACGCTGTAAACCAACAGCTCTTCAGCACTCGGTGAGCACACAGCACACATGACAGTGTTTAAGTGAGTGATGCTGTGAAGTGACTGTGTAACTGCTGTGTTGTTTTGTAGCCGCTGAAGGTCCGGCGTGTGGATTACTCGGACACTCATTACGCCGAGCTCATCGCGCAGAAGAAGCGCTTGCAGCAGCTGGAGTCTGAATACGCTCGAAAGATTGAGAAGCTAAAAGAGGCTCAGGCGTTACGTCAGGCCGAGCCGCGTGTCACCGCCCCGCAGGCCTTCCCATTACCTCAGCCCTCACTGCACGACCTGACACAGGACAAACTTATTCTGTCCAGTGAGGATCTGGAAGCTGAAGACGACGAGCAGCAGATCCCCACCACCGCTAACCGACGGAGATCCTTCCGTGAGTCCGGCTCCTTCACCAAACCCAAACTGAGTCATCTGGAAACACCTGCCGCCTCTCCGGTGCCTGTCAAACATGCTAAAGCCTCTTCCTGTGACAGTGCCACCGACGGTCTGCCTGAGCTCCTGCTGGGCTTAAACGTTGAGGATCTCAGACAGAGATATCAGATGTGTGCCGGACTGTCTGAGGTTTTGCGGATGAGATGTGCTCGCTCCGCTGGCTCACTGAAGATGTCAAGACTGCTGCTAAGGTAAAGTCGCACATGCTAGGGCTGGGTGATATGGGGGCGATATATATCGCGGTACACGTTTAGTATACATGTATCAGACGCTTTTGATATCGCACCGGTGTTTTATGCACTGCTCTTCCGTGAACTACGGCTCTTTGATCAGTAAGAAGTACTGCTCAAAATAAAATCACGACGTTTATATCGTGCATTTGAACCCAGTATCTGCTGAATGTGCATCTGAACACTTGTCAAACATCATCATTATAAATATACTTTATTATCATGAAAATACCTGAAAAGGTTTGAAGAACAGCGATGAAATATGCCCATTGACATTTCCTGAAACTGCGTGTCGTCTTCTGTGGCCCATAGTTGGAGTTTCTGCGCGGATGTGGCGGCATTTAACCGTAATTCATTGAGAAACTGATCATAAAGAATTACACGATATATTGTCCCAGCCCTAGCACATGCTACGAAAAAAATCAGTCTGTGCGAAAAATACATTTACCAGTGTAGTTATCATTTTGCATGTGCATTAGACAGAGCCATTTGTTTGTGTGAGGTGTGTCACTTGTTTGTGTGAGGTGTGTTTGTTGTTGCGGTGCTTGTTTTATTTTTTGCTTTTATTTGTAGAGTACAGTGTGAGAGAGGACAGCAAGTGAAGTGGGAGAGAGAAGGGGGTGGGATATGTACCACTAGCTGGGAATTGTAGTATTCTAGTAGTAAACTGATAAACTGTAGTAAACACTATAGTATACTTTAATATTTGTTGTATCCGCAAAAGAAGGAATTTTACTGCAGTTTAGTAAATAATATAATATCGTGGACAAATATATAATTATTGTAGAGTAAAAGAATGGAAAACACAGAATTAAAACGGAAACAAGAACTTGGGGAAAAAAATCATATGGCCTTATTTTACCCAACTGTAACATTTATGTCCTTTGTCAGTTACTTGCCTATTTTTGTGTTGAACTACACTTTTTTTCAAATATACCAGACGTTTTATACTTGTGCTACAATTGTTTGGCCTGTGCTACAAAACCTCTCTAGCACCAGCGCTATGTGCAAAAGAAGGTTTATGTATAGCCCTGCAGCGGTTCAGATGTTTCAGTAGAGATGTGCAATTAATCATTTCAGTTTTTGCTCCCAACAATTATGAAAGCAAAATATTTGAGGTAAAACAATTATCGTGCCATATTCCAGTATTCCAGGATTGTTATTTGTGTATTATTTATTTGAACTGATGCATTTCTACTTAATAACAAAAAATAACTTGGTAAAAACTAAATTAAGTTAAATCCAGTGTTAAAACAGATCAATTATTACTAAATAAATAACTCGTCAATTTATTGACTTTGTTTCCAAAGTCAGTGAGTAATCGTGTTAAATAATCATGATCTCAACATTGGGCAAAATAATTGCGATTATACTCATAATCGTCATAATCGAGCGGCCCTACATTTCAGCGCTCTTCACTGTGTCTCACGCAGGTGGTTCAGATGGACTTTGATCCAGTGGCAGCTCATCAGAACAGAACAGAAGCTAAAGCCAAGCCGTTTGGACCGTATCACAGTCCGTTACTGCTCTTTAGATCCTACAGGTCTGATCATCTGAGACGTTATTAACTGCTGTCAGTCTCTTATGAGTTTTTTCTCTTGAGACGTAATGAAACTTTGTGCTGTTCAGGTTCAGCCCATATTACCGGACCAAAGAGAAGCTCTCCCTGCGTTCGCTGACCTACAGCAACATCATCCAGCCCAAGAAGTGTTTCTGTCGCTTTGATTTAACCGGCACGTGTAATGATGATGACTGCCCATGGTACGTGTGATCCGTCACTGTGTGACGCTGTGCTCTTTACACGCACCTTGCGCTCAAGCCCTGTGTGGGCATTGTGTGTGTGTTTCAGGCAGCACATGAGAAACTGCATGCTCACAGACAGTCAGCTCTTTCAGGATATCTTGTCCTACAGTCTGCCTATGATTGGCTGTGAGGTCACCAGCAGAACCAGTGACATCAGCAGCGCCACAGGTAACATCACATCCTGTCATTCTTCATTCATCACTCAATTCTGTCTGTCCATCTGTTAACTCTGACACTGATGTTCACAGAGAAATACATGAAGAGACTGTTCGGTGCCAATAAGGACCGGATGGGAACGGACCAAAAGGCCGTTCTGCTCGTGAGCAAAGTCAACGAGAATCTGAAACACAGTGAGTGCTCACGCTGAGATCTCACGTCTGTGTTTGAGAGGTTCACTTTTAGACTGAATGCTTGTTTTTCTCAGTTCCTCCGTTCACCACATATAAGGCTCAGAGGAGATGGAGACCTGAAGCTCAGAGACTCAAGACAGATGCTCAGGATGATGATCATCACAACACTGTGGACGTCACTCTTCCTATTCAACAACACGGTCAGAATCACGTCTTCACTCGCATCAACTGAGCTTGATGTGTGAAATGATGCGAGTCGTCATGTAATGTCGTCTCTGTCCGACAGATGTTCGCGAGCGGTGGCCTTCGACTGATGTTTGTGTCACTCAGGATGATAAGAGATATTTTGACAGCGAGACGGATGACATCAGTAATCTGGAGACCAGTGTGCTGGAGAGTCCCAATGATGTGCAGCTTTGGATCAAACTGGCCTTCAAATATCTTAACCAGAAAGACATGTGAGTGACTTATGAAGTGTTCAGACACTGAATGCCTGATTTACACATGTCAGTGTAACATCGTCTGTCTGTCTTTTTTTCTCTGTGTGTGTGTGTGTGTGTGTTTGCGT
Organism: Oreonectes daqikongensis; assembly: GCA_026939265.1. NCBI lineage: Eukaryota > Metazoa > Chordata > Actinopteri > Cypriniformes > Nemacheilidae > Oreonectes > Oreonectes daqikongensis. The sequence goes on from JAOTQM010000153.1 coordinate 515,520, forward strand.
GCAGCTCGGCGTCGGAGTGTCTGGACGCGGCGTTGAACACGCTGTCTCGAGCTCTTGAGGATAACCGTGAGAACTCCGAGGTGTGGTGTCATTATCTGGCGCTCTTCTCTCGGCGGGGCAGCAGGGAAGAGCTTCAGGAGATGTGTGAGATGGCTGTGGAGCATTCGCCGCATTATAACGTCTGGTGGACTGTGAGTTGACCTCTGCTTAAGCGTGTTTGTCCAGCTGCTCGAGGGTGATGTGCGTTTCATCGGTTCTGTTCTCTTTCAGTACATGAGTGTGGAGAACGCCTTCGAAGGAAAAGATTACGTGTGCGGTCGTCTGATTTCACATCTGCTGGAGACGTCACGTGACGCCGGCTCAGAGATCAGCTCATTTCAGCTGTTAGAGACGCTGATGTTCAGAGTTCACCTCAGTGTGTTCACAGGTCGACCGCACAACGCTCTCACCGTACTGAAGGTCTGAAGACGCGCCTTATATTTGCTCGATGTTGTTTTTTGTGCTGTATAATTTTGTTTGTGTTTATCTTGTGTGTTGTAGAGTTGGCTGTATTCAGAGTCCAGGCCGAGCGTTGCTGATCGGTTAGCTGTGACACACCGCTGTTTGATGTGGTTGTCGTATATCCACATGACTGAATTCAGACGTCTGCCGTCGTGTCTGTATGATCCCGCCAACTCCAACCCTTCCCGAATAGTTTGTACAGATGTGTTCCTCATTCCCTGGAGAGCGGCTCAAGAATTTCACACCCCTGCTGACATCATCATCAGTCTTCTTGAAGGTTGTTATCAGTGAATAGACACATCTGTATGATGTCATTAGATCATGTGACTGTACATAACTCAAGGTGAATGTGTTGCTGATGTGTGTGTTTTGTGTAGATGCTGTGATAAACTGCACAGATGAGAGTTTATCATCCAGTGAGCAGATCGAGACGTGTTTCTCTCTTCACTGGAATCTCATTCATCTCTACAGACAGCTGGACAGGTACAGCACACGCGTGACCATGCGTTCACAGACTCTGATGTTCTGGTGATGATTTTCGGTGACACGCGTGTGATGTGTTTTCAGATGTCAGGAGGCTTTGAAGTTGTGTGAACATCTGTTAGCCGTGTGTCCGCTCAACTGTCCTCTGCTGGAGATCACCGCTGAGCTTCACGTGTCTTCAGGATGTGCAGATAAAGCTGTAGATGTGTGGACACACGCTCTCTCTGATGACCCGTGTAACGCTCGTGTGTTTCATCAGCTGATCAAATGTTTACACACTCAGGTGAGAGTCATCAGTGTCATCTCAACTCAATCTGATGTGCTGTCGTCATGCTCAGCTGTGTGTGCGTGTGTGTATGTAGGGGAAACGGAGCGTTATGGAGGAGCTTTTTGAAAAGTTCGTGTGCTGTTTCTGTGAAGCTGTTCCTGATACGCTGACGTCTGTGGATGTGTTACGGTAACACACACTCACTGCTAATATAGTGACACATTTGAGAGAGAGAGAGAGAGAGAGAGAGAGAGAGAGAGAGAGAGAGAGAGAGAGAGAGAACACTAACAGTCATTTGAACAGTCAACTTGAACTTAAAACAGACAATATGTTTTAAGTGGTTTTCAGCTTTGCTTAAGAAAGCATTGTAAAGTTGGTTTGTATCAAACACAATGTGATTTTCGGCAATCAAAATCTGGCAACAACCGCACATTTTTTAGCCTCTGCGAGCACTTCGCTAACAGCTTACTTTGCGCTTGAAATCACCCGCATGCCAGCAAACTCATAAGAATGCGCAATAATCCTGACGAGTCATAGCAATACAGCAGAGGTGCCAAAGTTGCTGTCAATCCGCTTGCCTGGAATCTTCCATAAATGGCACAGATTTACAGTAATTTACTGTCATCTGGCAAATAAATAATTTTACTTATTCACAACATTTCATTATGTAAGCAGTAAGCTTTAAATTAAACGACAAGGATTCAATTCATAAACCTATTAATCAACCAATTAATTGCAGCTTATATGGACGGAAATATTTATATATTATATGTTCACTCAGAATATTTCACAGCACAAATACCCCTCACTCCACATCACCCTGTCCTGTGAGGAGATGAGTGGTTACGGTTGACCCATTTACAGTCATTCACTACAAGGGTTTTCAGTAAGAATCATTACTGTATCAATGTATTAAATGCATGACTGATGAAACCATAAATATCTTCCAAAACACTGAAGAAAACCTAGAGTACGTTCTTCAACAAAGAGCTGTAGAGTAGGACAAGTGATACTGGACACAGTCAATGAGCCATCATCATTCTGAAACTAACTGAAAGCAGAAACACTAACTGAAACACAGAAAAACAGTTTTTTTTTAAGTCTCTCTGACAGCTTGTTTGTTATTTATTGCTTTAACTGTGTGTTGTGTTGTGATTTCAGTCATATTCTGAGAGTTCCCACTGAAGATGTATTGTCAGCACCCACGCTCGGACAACACACTGACATAACTCAACAACTGCCATATCTGCATCTCATTCACTGGTACGACACCCGTCTGTCTGTCCATCTGTCTCTGTCTGTTTCTGTATGTCAAGGTTATTATAGTTTTGCATTTTTACATTCCTTTTATTTTAATATAGTTTTTACATTTGCTATAAAACGTACGCACATTTTATTAATTAATTTGCGATTTCATTTGAGTTTTGGCAGGCTTAATACACGACGCCAGAGGAAGTGATATAGCATATGGGCAATTGCTGTTGCGATTTAAATATGGCAGGGACGTAACTCGTAAGACAGAGGTAATTCAATTACAGATAGATTTTGCTTTCCTTTTTTGAACATTGAACACATTGAACGCTTTGCATTTGCGTTTGATTTATGTCACAGTTTTTACACAAAAAAATAGAAGACGCATTTGCAAATTGCCAATATTGTCCGCAAAATCATTCCTTGGAAAGGTTTATATATTATCTATTTTTCGGATAATTACCATGTTGCGCTGCATGTCTATTTTTCTTAAAGCACCAGCTTAGAATGTTGGTTTGATAACTTGTGTTACATGAGAAAGTAAATCATTTTGCCTGATGTAGTAGTCTTTTTGTCAGCCGGGTCGGCTACAGATTGAAATAAGTGCTGCTGTCTGATATAGGGTGACCACCACCCAACAAACCAAATGTGGGACAGGTAATACGTTTGTGTGGGACACCACTGAAAGGTAGCGTAAAACTGTGATATAATATCGGAATGAAAACATGGTTACACTTTATATAAAGGTACACAAATTCATTATTAATTACTTGCTTATTAACATGCATATGGTTGTATATTATTGTGTGTAAAGCACATATAAATGCCTTATTCTGCATTACTTTATTCTACATCCATTAATTCTACCCAATACCTAAACCTAAAAACGACCTTATAAGCAGTTATAGGGAAATTATTGAGGCAATAGTTGTAATTAATGGTTAGGTAATAGTGAGAATTGGTCCCTATTCTAAAGTGGGACCGAAAACATTTATAGGCCATATAAATTTTTACCTTTCAGTTCATAAAAATAATTTGTTATTTAGTCCATTCCAACTAGATTGAATGTTATATAACAAAACAATTTTAATGACAATGTCAATTTAAGGGTAACTGTTTCTTTAAATTTTGACAGTCTGTGATGTTTTAGTGACTTATCCGGCAAGTTTACATGTGAGGGATCGCCACCTGATCTACAGTTTGATTGACAGATGTCACAGTCTCTTGATGACTGTTTTCACAGCTGTCTTTTCATTCATTGGATTATAAAATTCAGGCTTTAAAAAAATAGTTGTGTCTGTATGAGCTGTATGAGTGAAAATGCTGTGCGGTACAACGCAAAGCGGGACAGGACGGGTGGTCACCCTAGTCTGATAATGGGTCAGGTGTTTGTTAAGTACTGCAGGTTTACCAAAGAGGACCTGTGCAGGACCCATGCTTTGCAGTTTAAAGATAACCATGAATTATTTTAGGATAATTTTTTATTTTATTCGTTTTAGTTTTTCATTTGTTTTGACACATATTTGATTTCAATTTATAGAACTGTTTATTGATCAGTCGTTTTCGCTTTGAGTTTGGTTCGTTTAGGAAAACAATCTTGGTGCGTCTCCTTTAACACTGTGTGTGTGTGTGTGTGTGTGTGTGTGTGTGTGTGTGTGTGTGTGTGTGTGTGTGTGTGTGTGTTTGAATGCAGTTTCTGGCAGTCGGTGTATGGCGGTGTGAGAGAGGCCATAGATGCGTTTGAGCTAGCTTTGGGAAGCGTGACACAACTGGACATCATACACAAACTCTGGCTGGAGTAAGTATGAACACTCTTACACACTTAGTCGAGCACGAAATGACAAGCACAATAGTCATTGATACAGAACACACAGGTCAGAAACATGTCTCTCACGCCATCTGTGTGCGTGCGTGCGTGTGTTCAGTTATCTGAGGTTTAGCGGCAGCAGTAAGGTGTTAGGACAGCAGCCCAGTGTTCGTGAGATGAAGATGTTTACAGGTCTGGTACACAGATGTCTGGAGACGGTGCCGAGCAGACTCACATTACCCTTCAGTTCGTCACTCTACTGGAGCTGCTACAGCTTTCACAACAAGGTACAGCATCATTATCATTTCTTATTGCTGTTCCTTAAAGATGATTTGGTTACAGCATCAGGGTTCAACATTAACCAGAATAACGTGAAGATATTTTCTGTCATTTTGACAAGACATTGTGCCATTTGTTTAGATAAACAGATGAATGCTTGAAGAAAAAAAAGTCATACATTTAAACATGTTGTGGGTTTTACTCCAAAGACCACATGTACATCTCTAGCAGATGAGCTACAAGATTGATTTAAGGACTCTTTATTAATGGCTCATACACACATACCGAGTGATCATCTCATAATAAAACAACACCTTTCCATTCAGAGCCGTGATATCGTACATGTTCAGAGAGCTAAGTGACACACGGCAAAGCATTGGTTCAGTGATGAAGTGGTCTCCTGGGGTATCTGGTACCATAATGTCAACAGCAGGTCCTCCAGTACCCGTACATTAAGGTGTGGTGGTGATGCAGCACCGCAAATGTTCAAATGGGTTCATGTCAGGTGAATTTGGAGGCGTTGAAGGCATTGACCGAAACTTACCATCATGTTCTTCAAGCTACCCCTTGACTATCCTGGCAGTGTGGCATGGCACATTATCAGCGGCAGAGAACACAGATGCCATGAATGGGTGCTATCGGGATCACAGCGATGGTGCACGGTTGCTAGGTGCTAGGTTGTCGGCTATGCAGGCCCATATGGAAAAAGCTGAGATGAACCATGTGTGCTATGACACATTGCCTGGGTCACCGCTGTTGCAGCTGCCGGTTGCTGTGAACAATGCGCAACCGTCTCCACTCCCCTCTGGCGTGAATGAGTCGTAGGCGACACACGGCTGGATGCACCACTTTTGATATGTTCTCCCTGCGGCGGCAAGCGAACACGTCACAAGGCGCACAATGTGTCCCTTTCTGACACAAAAGCCGTTCCTCTGCTGCACCGCTCATAATGTAATAGTGTATACACTCATGAGTCAGAACATTATGAGTGTCTACTGTCAACACAGCACTGACCCGCTCTCCGCCTCTACAAGACCATCAGCAAATCATTCAAGCCCTCAGGTTGAGCTGCCGTTGGTCCAGCACATCTGATGCTCAGTCAGATTGACATCTGGGCAACTCTGTGAAACCGTACCATGAAAACAGAAAGTTTTTACTATACTCACAGCACAGATAACAACATTTGGTCGTTCAAATAATTTAAATAAGTTTTTAAAGTATTTGTTTTCTTTTCATAGTCTGGTAAGTGCCATTTAACGGTACATATTCCTCATAAATGGATGTTTTATGAATAGTCCTCCCTTCTTCATTTGTTGGCTATTATTGCTTCAAGTTTTAATTCCCAGAATTTCTATAAAGTTTGTTGTCTCCCTAAAACCATGTCTTTTTTTGTTCCATCCATAATGCATGTTTATTTCTTTTTTTAAATCGAAAACTTATACATAAACTGTTATGTTTCGAGTCTATCAACAAGGGTTTAGTCAGATATAAATGGATGGTTCAGTATATTGGTAACAAAAGTGTTTTTATGTCACATACGCTGGAATTGCCCATCATGAGCGCTTTACTTCAGGACACATTTGTCTCGTAAGCGTCATTAAGTGTTATGTGATGAACTAGATCTTCTGATGGGATATGACTCTTGGTAAAGTCTCAATACGGATCCATCCTTGCCGTTTCACACTTCCAAGAACCAAATTGTTATAGCAAGGTGACTGGCTCAAAGATGAGTTCTTGGCGCACCTGATGTTAATTCGTGACTTTGACGATGATTTGATTCGTCTGACGTTCACTCTCCTGTTCCGTGTGTGTTTTTGAAGCTCTTCTTGTGTCTTCATTTCAGGTCATATCCTTCTATTTGGATTGTTTTTCTCAATCCCAGCATTCTCTTGTCCTGGAAAGACTTCAGCATATCATGCCAAACAGTACTGAGCTAGCCGTACGGTATGTACACGAGTGCTTCGGTCTGCTGATGTTTGGACACTGACCTCGAGTGAGCCGCTGCCTTCATGTCTTGATGTTGTTGTGTAGGTCACTGCAGCAGGAATGGCAGGATGGAAATGTCGAACACTTTAAGCTACAGAGCAGAATGTTGTGCAGTAGCGCTGTGACCTGTCTGGCCATGTGGAGAATGTAAGTTTCTCAGCTTCACACACACACACACACACACACACACACACACACTCTTCTTCAATGTTGAATATATTCCATACGTGATGGTGTAGATGTAGATGTACAGACACTGTTCTTCTGTTCGTGCTGTTTTCTGATGACACCGTCTCCTCCTGCACTCATGGAAACATTGTAACACACGAGCGGCTCAGTGAATGAGATGTGTTTTTATGTGTGTATTTCTTGTCAGAGCAATCGCTGTTGAGAAGGAGCAGAAGAACAGAGCGGAGGTGAGTGAGAGGTCAAAGGTCAAATGACAGACACATTGTCTTTCAGCTCTTTCATTGTGGTGTTGTTTTTTTCTGCAGGCTATGCTCAGTGCACGACTCTGTAAGGGTTTAAAGTGTGTTTAAAGTGCGCGTGTTGAGTCTGGGTGGATGGGATTGAAGTGTGATGATGGTGTGATGATGGTGTGTTTCTGTGCAGGTCCAGCGTCTCTATCAGTCAGCACTGCAGAAACTGCCCCTGTCTGCTGCTCTGTGGACGGATGTAAATATACACATGTGACACACACACACACACACACACACACACACACACACACACACACACACACACACACACACACACACACACACACACACACACTGGGAGTTGTCAGATGTGTGATGTTCAAGCTGACTGGGGTTTGTCTCTCTCCAGTGTTTGCTGTTTGAGGCGGCTGAAGGAGGTAAAACTGACACGCTGAAAAAAATCATTGACAAGTGCCAAGAGGTGGGAGTGAGTCTGAACGAGCCACTCGGGTTAGAGCCGAGCCAAACGCAGTGACATCATTATCATCATCATCATCATCATTGTCGTCATGACATCATAGGGCATCAGACACTCGTGTGTCTCAGGTTAGACTCACCTGTGACGCTCAGTATTTAGAGCAGTGAAGACGCTCTTTTATCATCACGTACGTAAGTATGAATCTGCTGAATGATGACACACACTTGTCACTTTCCTTTCTACACTAACACTTTTAATTTGACTTTTATTTTCTCTTGAATGTTGCGTCGTACTTGATGGACTGTGACTGTTTTTAAGGTGGCTTCCTTCACTAAGTACTTTTGTCTCGTCAAGGAAGAATGAACTCCGCTTGAGAGTTTAAGGGCTCGGCACAAACCTGTTCCTTTTTCTTTTTTTATCTATATAAATATTTTTGTTTTTGTTTTTTTTCAATCGTGGATTTGACTGGCTGTTAGAAGTATTGTGTGCGTGTGTTGATGGAGACGTCTCTACACACGCTGGACTACACCAACACATCTGCAATTAAACTCCTCATGTCAAACTTGTTTTTTCTTCATGAGTTTTCAGTATCCACACTTGTATGTTTGTGTGTGTGTGTGTGTGTATATATGTATGTACTGTATGTATATATTTACACGCACATTCACACACTGATGACTGACATATTCTACAGCAATGATAATCTTACATCTGTTTTTCATTTCGATTTATAAGTGAACAATATTTCTATTAAATTATTTTGTACAGAACAGTAGTGTTGTGTGTTTTATTGTGTAGGGAGTCATTTTTGTGTCAGCTTGATCTTTTCTGTACATTACGACACAAGCACGTCATTCACCTACATTTACGCGGAAATGCACAAATGTTACTGTATTTTACAGGAAACAAATGATTGACCTGCAAAGATTTTCACACGTAAGATGAGTCCTTATGAGATGTGCTGGAGAACATCGAGTCTTTCATTGTGAATTCTCCTTGATACATTTTAGACATGTTGTAAACTGAACTAAAGAACAGTGTTTTCAAGTTATCGTAGATCATTTCACCAGAACTGACTTAATATACAGCTGATTTCATTTGATTTATTTATATACACAACCAGTTTTACAGAAAAGGCATTTTTGCACACAAAGCAAAGGGTCTTGGAGCTTCAGTGATGACAGAACTAATGTTTTCTGCTGTACATGGATGGACATATCATTGAGAATAAAGTTTTATGCCACATCTAACAGAAGCAAAATGGAAACAAAGTGATTATGTAACCGTATGGGAATTACACAACACGTTACACTACATACTAACCTGTTTGTGTTCAGGATGTATTTGCTGAGAGTCCAGTGATGTGTGACGTTTAGTATTCATGTTACAGGTTTGTGTTTTGTCAGAGGTCAAACATCAGCACTTCCTGTGCTGTTACTCCTCCAGGGGCCCGTTTTAATAAGGAGGTTCAACCAACTCTAAGTTAAAACCTGAACTCTGAGTTGATTTACTTTGAGATGAGAAACTTTGAGTTTTTGGTTTCAGAACCGCTGATAGGAGTTCGTTCTATTAACTCGGAGTAAGCTTACCTTGAGTTAAGCGACTATGAAAAGCCATGATCAATGGAGCTACGATAATATGATTCAACATGGCAACGGCACAAAAAGGCAAGAAGGCTGCTCTTGAGAGCAAGGTACACTTACCTACAGTGGATTTATTAATGTGCTCCACATCCCCGATATTATATAGAATACTAAGGAGGATGAAAAATGACTTGAGTATAAATTAATAAACAGATACATGTGCCAATAAACAAATTAAAAACACAGAAAAAACCAATACATTGAACAAAGTAATAAATATCTATTTCTTCAATCCCCAAAGGTGCTCTAGTGAGATACATTAAGTGTCTCAGTGTAGGACAGAGTATCAGACTGTAATCGGGTTGATCGCTGGTTCGAGTCTCACTCAAGGCAGGATTGGCTAGGTATGGCTGCACTATACTTTTATTACTTTTTTATGTTATAATTTCTGCATTCATGTCTGTATTTACTAATTTCTTTATACATACACTTATTAATTATACGTCATTTCTCGTACTTCATAGAAAACCATTTGTAAATCCACTCGTGTAGCTCCTTATAAATTAATGCAGCCTCACATACACAATCCTCCATAAAAGCACATATGACATTTTAGTCACTCGATCAGATGATCTCTGTGTGAATAGAAATGTGTGCAATGAATGAATATATTTAATTACTAAATATGAAACAGAAAGTGCACTTTAAAAAGAGAAGGAGATGGAAAGAAACTCTGGGTTAACCTGGTTAGTTACTATAGTTACTGACTGTGAGTATAAGTTACCTCTCTTTTAGAAACGGGCTTGACTTACCCCGCTTTCTCGGGTTTGAAATACCTCCAGTTCTGAAACCGAAAACCCAGAGTTTCCTTCATATCAGGGTTAACATACTCTGAGTTTCCAGGTCAAATCATTTCTCCTCCTCTTCACTGAAATCTCCACACGTTCTTGTCGATCAATGTTATATTAGTTGGATCTCTGGATGTCATTGAGTTACAGGGTCATTTAAAGGCGAGTTGACCGATCTCTGAAAATGCTTTAGAAAACAAACTTGTAGCCAATCAGCAGTAAGGGGCGTGTCCGCTCATTGACGGAGGGAAGCGAGGGAATGCTGGCATTGCACAGCACGGAGCAGGAAGAGTCGTGTTCCTGTTGTGTAGTAGTGCGTTTTGTTGTCGATTTCAAATAACAACAGCTGTTTTCAGAGATCGGTCACCCCGCCTATAAGTCTTAAGTAAACTTGTTGCTCGTGTAGGTTGTACATAAGAATATTATAACAGAGATTACTGAAGTGAAAACAACATTCTGTCATACAATTTAATGTGTGTGGAGATAAACAGAACAGAATACACAAACCATCATCCATGTTTGTACTTGAACACAATTCGCTGTGGCCTGTATCACTAAGCGAGATGAACAAACGTCGAGTTGACAAAACCTGGCAAACCCAACCTGGTTTAGATCAGGTTCAGCTGTTACACAACGCTTGATATAAACGTTCTCTGTTGACTCAGGTTTGATCCACACAGAGTTTGTTGAAAAACTCTGAAAGTGAGACACGTGCAGGAAACAGCCATTTACAGAGAACACACAAACATAATCAGTTTGATTGATTCATGAGTATCAGTATCAATTTACTTTATCTGTTGAAGATGAAAAAATCATGAAAGAAATCTTATGAATTAAAACACATTGAAATAAACACTGCTGCAGTTGAAAGTTTGAGAAGACAGCTACTGACTCTATCAATGCAAGTGAATTTAAATATTTTATATAGGTTGACAAAAAGGTCAAATGAAAACAAATGAATTTTGTTTGTTTGTTATAAGCAGAGTAAGGAAGTAGAGAAGGAATCAATTAAACACTGTATTTCTGTTCACTGGTGTAACAATTATATTTATAATCTTTTGTGTTTTAATATTGTTTTGTTTTTATTCAATTTATAAAGGGTTTCGGCAAAACTTTTTAACTCAGAGCAAAAAACAATAGCCTAATATTAAGTTTAGAACCTATAATTTTACATTTATGGATATAATTTTTTCCAACTTTAAAAAGCTTTATACTGTATGCTGAAGCTTATAATTGATACTGTATATAGGTATATTAATTTAAATGCTTTGTTTATTAGTGTTTGAATAATATTTATCAACTCGTAATATGAGTTACAGGAACTATACATCATTATAATTAATACAATTAAAATATAATAAAGAATAAGCAGCAAAAGATTTCCCTCTAACATCTTATCACTTTAAACTTTTTATTTAATTTAGAGCGAGCAACAAGGGGAGTGGCTTCACTGCGTCAGGTGGCACTTTAGTTTGCGATCTCTAACCCAGAATAAAACTTGCTCCGGAGTAGGTTAGCTGAACAGCGTAAGCTACCATGGCAACGATATCCGCTCAAAACCAACCCAGCTTCTTGAGGCCGAAAACTCAGAGTCTGCTCAAACTAAACACAAACCCAAACCGGCTTTGTGATATAGGCCTCTGGGGTGTATTGCAGAAAGCAGGTTTTGTTGGAAAATCCTTACAGTTATGCAAGAGAAATTGGGTCGATACCCTCATCAAGATGACCACAAACAGCAACATTCAAAGTCATCTTCTGAATTTTATAGGATTTCCGTGAGACCACCTGGAAACAACATGTGTTTACATCGGTTGCAATAAGAATTCATCATGATCGACTAAACGCTATATTCTTATGCGTATGCGAAGTTCACGGCATAAACTCAAAAATTGGTTTTGTTTCTGTTATCTTGTGACACGTTCGTGAATGTACACCGGTCTGTTACTGTGGAGCCATTTTCACCCCTCGAAACGTGACGCCACACAAATCAAAACGTGATTGGTTGCTTTACCTGTCAGTCATATGGCCTCTTAGGCAGGCCTTTGCCAAAGACCTTCAGTATGGCTACCTGTCAAAATGATTTGCAGCATCCGGATTACTGTGTGTTATTAGTTTTGAGCAGTTGTTATCTGGAAATAACAAACCTGCAAATGTCGAGAGTGGCCAAACAGAATCAAGCATTAAAACAAGCCGTGTAATGAAGGTAAATATAAAATCAATTACATTATTTCATTAATTTTGTTTAAACACAGCTTGTACCTTAAAAACAGTATCACAGAAAATGTAGTGGTTTTGAAACCTTGACTTTACCTTGAAACCAGTAACTGGCCCATGCCTACTTGATACTTCAAGGCCATGGAGTTGCTGGAGAACTGGGGAAATGGGCTTAGTTAAAGGTGTTCTAGAAAAAACACAAGCTTCAGAATTCTAAACTAGCTGGAATTTATATAGAGTTTTGGAAGGAACATCAGTAAGAAGGTCATTACTATAATCTATATGTGAAGTAACCAATGCATGGATAAGAACTGCTGTGTTAATGGTTGAGAGGAGTGAGATGGTTCATATTTTGCATGTGGATGTATGCAATGCGTGTGATATTGTTTATGTGGGCTTTAAAGTATAGTGTGCTATCCAGGATGACACCCAGACTTTTTTTTTTTTTTACCTGTGAGGAAGGACAAATTGCATTATTGTCAATGTGCAGCAGGGCTGGATTGGGACAAAAAAAAATCGGCCTTGGCATTTTAGCCCCGACCAGCCCACTACATATGATCACAAATATTACCACCTTTGCATGCCCTTATATATGCATTACAACTCCTATTCCATAAAAGCACCAAAGCCATATATTAAAGTGATAGTGCACCCAAAAATTTAAATTCTGTCATCATTTACTCACCTGTATACTTTGTTTTGCTGAACACAAAGGAAGATATTTTGAAGAATGTCAGTAACCAAACAGATCTCATCCCCCATTTACTGCCATAGTAGGGAAAAAATATATACAACCTAAGGGTGAGTAAATGATGACAGAATTTTCCTTTTTGGGTAAACTATCCCTTTAAGGAGGAAAAAGTGAGAGATGACACATTAACTACTTTTAAAATGTCATTGATTAATACTTCCTCTTCTGAGGAAGCTGTCTCAGCTATCTGTACCCTGGTTCAAATAGGTATTTTTTGATGCAATCAGATCCAGTATTATTATCCAATGAAGTGCTGCACTGGCATAACAATAACATATAGGAAATTGATTAAAAAACTTAAATAAAGAAACAAATACAGTTTTCTGTATGTCTCAAGTTAATTTCTGTATTGTCCATAAACGCCTGACATAAAAGCTGCTACAGACACACTTTTCACCATAGAGCCTATAATAAATAAATAAATAAAAAAACACTACCAACTGACTCACTGGTAATGTTGATGAATGATAGTTAACAAAATAAAGTTCTCAGAGAAACTGCCACCAAGCTGAAACCCTCAGCTGACCACCCACCAATCACACTCTCCTCTACTGATGTTTGCAACGCACTGAGCTGGATCAGTGCACACAAGGCTGCTGGAGCAGACAACATCCCTGGACGCGTACTCAGGGCGTGTGCTGAGCAGCTCACTGGGGTTTTTACAGACATTTTCAACCTGTCTCTAGCCCTAGCAGCTGTGCCAACATGCTTTAAATGCACCTCCATTGTGCCAGTGCCAAAACACTCCAGCCCAACGTGCCTGAACGACTACCGCCCTGTAGCACTCACACCCATTGTCATGAAGTGCTTTGAGTGGCTGGTCCTGGCACACCTAAAGGACTCTCTGCCATACCAGTTTTCCTACCGTAGCAATAGGAGCACAGAGGATGCCGTTTCCATGGCACTGCACTCTGTGCTCAAACATTTGGACAATAAGAACACTTATGCACGTATGCTGTTCGTTAACTTCAGCTCAGCATTCAACACTGTAATCCCAACCAAGTTAATAGCCAAACTTGGAGACCTGGGCATTAACACCACCATGTGCAACTGGATTATGGACTTCCTGACCAACAGACCCCAGCATGTTCGATCAGGCTTCATCTGCTCCACCACCATCACACTCAACACTGGTGTATTACAGGGCTGTGTGCTAAGCCCCTTCCTCTACTCCCTCTTCACCTCCGACTGCAGGCCTGTGAACGGATCTAACTCCATCATCAAGTTTGCAGACGACACTACAGTGATTGGTCTCATCAGCAACAATGATGAGACTCCCTACAGGGAGGAGATCCAGCACCTAGCCACATGGTGCAATGACAATAACTTGCTCCTTAACACCTCCAAGACAAAGGAGTTCATTTCAGGAAAGAGTTGAGAGGCACACATGACACCATTCACATCAATGGGATGGCTGTTGAGCGTGTCTCCAGTTTCAAGTTCCTGGGGATCCACATCTTGGAGGACCTGTCCTGGACTACCAACACCTCCAGCCTGGTCAAGAAGGACACCAGCGCCTTTTCTTCCTGAGGACACTGAAGAAGAATCAGCTGTCCTCGGATATCCTGGTGAACTTCTATTGCTGCGCATAGAGAGCATCCTGACCAACTGTGTCACAGTCTGGCATGGGAGCTGCTCTGTTGCAGAGCGCAAGGCACTGCAGCGGGTGGTGAAAACCGCCCAGTGCATCACAGGGACTCCACTTCCAGCCATGGAGGACATCCAGAGGAAACGCTGTCTGCGTCGAGCTCGCAGCATTCTTAAGGACTCCTCTCATCCCACCCACAGCATTCTTACTGCATTTCGTTGCCTTGTACTTGTACATGTTCATGTGTAATGACAATAAAATTGAATCTAATCTAATCTAATCTAATCTAATCTAATTTTAAGGACTCCTCTCATCCCGCCCACAGACTGTTTTCTCTCCTGCCCTCCGGCAGGCGTTTCAGGTGCCTCCGGACCAGGACCAGCAGACTGAAGAACAGCTTTTTTCCCAGAGCTGTCTCTTTATTGAACTCTGCCCCTTGCTGATCCCACTGCCCCTCATATACTGCTACACTCTTCTCTCCCCCCTCACTGCACACTGGCTTCACTTGTTATTTGCACTACTGGACTGTCTATACATAACATTTATGTTCATTTGCACTACCAGACTGCTCATTTGCACTGCCAACTGTTCATTTACAGTACCGACTGTTTACATATGCATCTTACACTCCTACACTTTAACTGAAATATATATATAACTATAACTTCTTCCATTGCACCGTTACTTCAACAGAATCCTGTGTCCCAATCCCCCACCACCCTGTCTCCTGCAGCCGAACCTCTCTGGCCAAAAGCCTATCGTTCACCACGCCGCTCTCCAAAAACCTGTGCCACGCCGCTCTACCGAGTTGGATTCCGTTTCGGAGTTTGTGCCCCTGTTTTCCGTTCCAGAGTTTGTGCCTCTAGTCTCTGTTCCAGAGCTGGTGCCTCTGGATTCCGTTTCGGAGTTAGTGTCCCAGACTCCATTCCAGAGTGGATGCCCCTGGATTCCATTCCCAAGTTTGTGCCTCTAGTCTCTGTTCCAGAGTTGGTGCTCCTGGATTCCGTTCCCGAGTTTGTGCCCCTAGTCTCCGGTCCAGAGTTGGTACCCCTGGATTCTGCGTCTTCAAAGCCTGCCTCCCAGTCTTCAGAGCCCGCCCCTCAGTCTTCAGCGCCCGCCTCCCAGTCTTCAGTGCCCGCGTCCAAGTCTTCAGAGCTCGATCCGGGGCCAGTCCCCTTTGAGCCAGTCCCCTTTGAGGCCGATCCTGAGTTAGTCCCCTTAGAGCCTGATCCAGAGTTTGTCCGCTTTGAGCCCGATCCTGAGCCAGTCCTCTCTGAGCCCGGTCTGGGGCCAGTCCCCTTTGAGCCAGTCCGCTTAGAGCCCAATCCTGAGTTAGTCCCCTTAGAGCCCGATCCTGAGTTAGTCTGCTTTGAGCCCGATTCAGAGCCAGTCCCCTTAGAACCCGATCCTGAGTTAGTCCCCTTAGAGCCCGATCCGGGGCCGGTCCCCTTTGAGCCAGTCCTCTTAGAGCCCGATCCAGAGCCAGTCCTCTTAGAGCCCGATCCGGGGCCAGTTCCCTCAGTGCCCGATCCGGAGTCAGTCCCCTCAGACCCCGACCCGGACGCGCCTCAGCGCCTCCGGGGCCCACCTCTGCGCCCCCAGGGCCCGCCTCAGGGCCCTCAAGACCCACCTCAGAGCCTTCAGAACCCGCGCCAAGTCTCATAGACACCCAAACCCCCGTTCTGCCCCTGTGTGTTTTTTGTATTTTCGGATCTTTAATTTAATGGACTTCATTCCCCAGCATGCACCGAACGCCCGCCATTTTGATTAATATCCGCACCTGCACCTCGTTTTGTACACCTGCATCACATCATATCATCCAGTCACTATTTAAGTTTGCACTTGGTTCAGTCTTGTTGTCTTCACTGTCACGTTATTGTACCCTGATAAGTATACTTGAAGATACTGGAAGTACCTGTTTTTTGAAATACTTGCCTGTTTTTGGATACACCTGTGTTTTTGGAATTACCTGTTTTTGAAATACTTACCTGTTTTTGGATATACCTGTGTTTTTGGAATGACCTGTTTTTGGAATACTTACCCATTTTTGGAAATACCTGTTTTTAAAATACTTACCTGTTTTTGGAAATAAACCCCTCTTTTTTTTCTGTCAACTTCTGTGGTGTGCTCTTCCATCTTCCCCACACTCTGACACCGTCACACCTTGTAAAATCTGTCAGTGAAATTAACAGTGAAATTCTGTCTTTTTAAAAAAAAAAAAAAAATTTTTTTTTAACTCAAATGAAATCAGTTTCTCTAAAAAAAACTCACCATTTAACATCTCTACACCTTCACTTATTACAACATCACTGTCACTTTATTTCTGTGGTACATCTACAAAAGTTCTTATTAAGAATTAACACAAGTGTAGATGTTGATGGTTTTGTTGAGTCACCATTATGGTGTTCAGTGTTTGCTTTAGTAGGACTCTTGACTCTTTGCTTTGAGTGTTAGATTATCTTTAGCTGTTGAAACTGTGTGATGAAAACACATCTGTTATGGTGGAAAGAGCTAAGAGAAATTATCATGTTATTTGTCGTGAGAGTTGTCATCTACTGATTTATTCACTGTTTTTAATTTATTTTATTATGCTCACTGATGTTATGAATGAGACTGACAGAAGATATTCTGAAAGACTTTACAACACATGATTTACAGAAAGAAATGGACAAGCAGATATCAATAATAAACCTATTCATCTCAACAATGGTGACCACAAAAACGGCTGCATAGGATAAACGCAATGCATTCTGGGTACCATCAAAGTAAAAAAAAAAAAAACACTTATTCATGTCTCCCAGGATGCATTGCGGCATGAAGCTGTTCGTTTGATGGTCACCACTGTTGAGATTCATACACTTATTCGTGATGTCTGCGTTTAAAATCAAACGCATATTTTTTTCAAACTGCTCAAATAGTTTTCTCAAATGATTGTTGCTGTTTCTCAAATTTAAGCTCATTCATGCTGTTATTAAAAAAAATGCTTTTAGTTGAGTATTCACATTAATGAAAACCAGACAAAAGCTGCTGATTACTTTCTTTTGTTTTTATTCGCTATGACAATTATGTTTTATAAAACACACCATAACATAGCAGCCAAAAGAAAACTTGTTTATCAAATTAAGAGCCCAACTAAAGTAAACACTGATCACAGTAACGGTGACTTTAAACAACATTCATTGATGTTATGCTAAAGTCCCTGTGAAGCAGAAGTTTTAGATTAGATTAGATTCAAGATTCAACTTTATTGTCATTACACATGTACAAGTACAAGGCAACGAAATGCAGTTTAGGTCTAACCAGAAGTGCAATAGCAGCAAGTGCAGGTTATACAGTGGTTGCAAAAGTGCAGGATAAATCAGTATTATAGAAGTAATTACAGATGGATATGTACTATGAACATAATATACAGATGGCTATTACTATAAACAGAGATTTACAGGTGGATGTATACAATGATATGTTAGGCTATGGTGAGCAGTATAACAATGGATATATAGTGCAATAAATTATGGACAGAAGCTATCCAGGTAACAGTGCAATAGAAAAGTTATTGCATATTTCACTTAAAGTACAGTAGTGCAAGGATGCATATGTAAACAGTTGGTACTGTAAATAAACAGTTGGCAGTGCAAATGAACAAAGTGAAGTCAGGTGTGCAATGAGGGGGGAGGGGAGAGTGTAGCAGTATATGAGGGGCAGTGGGATCAGTGAGGGGCAGAGTTCAATAAAGAGACAGCTCTGTGAAAAAAGCTGTTCTTTAGTCTGCTGGTCTTTTTAACAGCCAACAGAGGACCTGAGTCAGTGGCCAAACAATCGTACACCAGAAAACTGTGCGTACGTTTGCTTCCACGCAAAATTTGGCATTTATCAATATGGACTTGAGCAATTGCTACGATCAAATCTCACGACAGGTCTCAGCTCGTGTACGCAAGTTTTGAGATAAGGTGGTTCGTGTATCCGTTACCCTTTTGATAACTAAAGAATAATGACAAATAGAAATTGAATTTCGACAAATGTAAAAATAGATTTCAAAGCAATTTCTTATTTTATATGCATTAAAAGTAAATTTTTAAAAACAATAATCAATATAATTACAAGCAATGGCTAAGTTTATCTATTTGCAAGGTGAAAGCATCTTGGTTTAACATTCTTATGAAAATAAACAACACACACGCTTGAATATTTGTTTGATACTTGGAAGATGTTTATTTGTGCTTGGGTAGTGGTCACAGCATGAAGTTGCCTGGCTTTGTGTGGCAGGCTCCAGGCTGGTTTGTGGGGGCTGAAGACTGCTGGTTCTTGCTCTGACTGATCTGAAAGATAAAAAAATAAATGAAGCAAACATGCGTGTGCTTCATTTAAGCAGCCTGAAATGCAGCATTCGATTTAAACCTTTACCCTCTTCAGAAACATGCATCTGCTCCTTCGCCACAGACCATTTTTTCTTCACTTAAATTTAGAAAATTGTAAAAACATTTAAATATAAACATTTTTCTATAATTGCGGTGCAAAAAAATCAGTAAGTTATATCTACATTCGTTTTTACATTAACACATTAATGTAGCCTAACTTAAACAAAGTTCTTCAAGGCTGAAGTCAGATTAATTTTGTTTAAATTATACAATTAAAGTAATTTAAAACAACAACAATACTTTCAGTGTAAAAATAACAGTGAAACAATAATAATCTTTGGTGATATTTACAAAACATAAATATTCAATAAAAATATAAACCATAGATGGAGTTGGCTAGTGTCTGGCTAGTGCGCTTCTCATAATGTTAACGCATTATCCGTATGCAGAGAGTAGGCAGTCTCTTGTGGCTATGTTCATCAAACTCTGGGTTCTTTATTGTGATAATGAATAAATGTGAATGTAATTGGAGTTTCTATTAATTGACTTTCCTTTTAATATAGGGAATAGGAATCATAAACCAAGCATCTGTGCTTTATGACATGGGCAGTGTAGCATTATGTGATAGACTTGCATTATGTCATTGATTTTGTTTTACATTTCATAACGAAAACAGACGAGTTCAATGCTGATTCATTTCCCATGCTCCAGAGGATGCTGCCGAGCCATGTTTCTGGAATGTGTGCAAAGGATTGTGGGTGATTGAAGGATGTAAAGGATGTGCTTCAGGCTTATGAAGAGTTTGAATTTCAAGTTTTGAAAGATTGTCTTTTATTCATCTTGTTTACAGTTGTAGGATTCAAGTTGTTTGTTTCTTTGAGTCCAGTAGAAAGTTAAATATTCAGTTTGGTTCAAATAAAGTACATCCTTTAGTGATGGTCTTTCAGAGGTCTGCTGTTTGACTTTAAAACGTACAATTATATAACTCTCAACATCTGAAGTGTTTTCATGTATGACTGTATATTTCATGCCATGCAGTTTGATATATAATAAAATAAAATAATTATTACTATGCTGACATTTTTTATTTACAAAGCGCCTTTTGCTGTACAAGGATGTAAAGACATAAACACTATAAAGCACACATGAGTAGTTATGTGTAGTTCAGGATCAGGATGCTGCAAATCAAAAATCACGGTCTCTGTGCTTCACTAAAGCTTCTGTTGTGATGTATAGTCAATGTATAGCATATCTGAAGGTAATATTGGTGATTTCTTCACCTCATGGTGGTGTGAGTGTTTGCGTGTCTTCAATCTCATTCTATTGAATAGAAGGAAATGGTGGTCAGTGACTTTTTCCTTCCCCTGAAAGAGAATTTCCTCCAGCATTCACTCTCAAACTCTCCTCTGAACTCAGACGTCCACCTCAACATAACGCTAACATGAAAACTCTCTTTCTCTTCATATTAACAGTGCAGCACTTTTCTGCCTTCTGTGAGTATTTTCATGTCTTACTTTATTCTCTTCTGCTTTGTTAAAGTTGGTGGTTAGACAATGATCAGTTTGAGGCTGTTTGTCATTAGCTTGAGATTTGTTGATCACATGTATACTGATTTATAAATATTTACATTAAAAAACATTATGAGTTGTGTTATATACCTACACAACATATATATATACACTTTATTATTGTTTTGTTAAATAATACTTGATTTCATTAATGTACATTCAAATTGTTTGATTTGTCATTAAACTTTGCATTATTATGTAATGTTTGTTGAAGAGAAACTCATTCTAAAGAATATAGTGTTGGTATGTCTGCTTAAGCTTTTCACTTCAACTGATGGACGATAAATTCACGACTGTCATCTGAAGACTTCTTAACATGTGTGATTTACATTTCTAATGTTTAGACATGCTGACAAAATCCAGAAAACAAAACCTCAAAAAATCTCAAAACTGTCCTCCATCAGTGTGATCATACGCTGTCACATCCCAACTAACAGGGAATCATTTGTGTTAGTAGAGAAGTTCATGAATGTTGTTATATGTCACTGCTAAACAGTTTAGAAACATTGGTATAAAAACAATATCTTTGGAACATATAGAGGAATAAAAACATTTCTACATTAAACATGAACAAATTAACACATTAAGCAACTCCAGAAACACCATAACAATATTAACTTATCATTACAAACCAGTTTCACTTTATAAAAAATGGGTAACACTTTATTTTATGGTGCCCTTGTTACACATGTTACATAAACTTACTATAGTATTTATTATAAATTATGCATAGTTACATGCAACTAACCTAAAACCACAACCTAATCGTAACCCTATAGTAAGTATACGTAGTTAATTATTATTACTCAGTACTTAAATGTATAAGTACACTGTAAAACAGACACCTTAAAATAAAGTGTAACCAAAGATGTTTTATTATGATGTTTGTTTTTTTGGCTGGTGTAACTGTGTGTTTCTAAAGTGTAAGAAAGGCAGATGTGGTGAGATGTTTACAAATTGGAGAATCATCACTCAGTTGACTAGTTCAGTGACACCAACCAGTATTTTTTTCATGATTTATTTATTTTTGTTTCTGTTTTGTGATGCTACTGCATGTGATCCAGCACTATTGTAACAATTAGACATTCGGAGAGTTTATAAACATCACATACGCTGATTCTTTATGTGGATAATGCTGAAAGTCCATTTCAATATGCATAATGTTCATAGAAATCCTTCAGAATATCAGTTTGCACGACACTGCTGGATCTCAGGATAAAGTGAGAGTTGTTGAATTCTCCTCTTGTGAGATGTGATTTCTGTTCATTCATTCACAGCATATGGCCTTGTTTCTGGAAAATATGACACAGATTTTTTGTCGAGACAGAATCGAACTTTGCATTCATTCATTTATTTACTTCATGCTCTAAAGGTCTAGCTGAAATGATGAAATGAGTTGTCTGACTGAGTAAATGAGGATGTTGTGTCTTTTTGTAGGTGGGTTTCTGATCACACACAGTAATAAAGGTTTATGTCTGAGCACACACAGAGATGTGGTGATCCTGAAGACATGTGACGTGACTGATCCCTCTCAACACTGGAGCTGGACCAGCACGATGAGACTCAGTAACCCGCTCATGTCCAGATGTCTGTGGGCCGATCAGAGCACATCTGTCCCACGACACACCCGCCTGGTCAAACTCAGCGACTGCCACACCGCACCTGCCTGGAGGTGTTACGACAGCCGAGGCATCTTTGGCCTAGCGGAGACGCCAATGTTCCTGAAAAAACAGGGCGTACGAGTGGTCGTTCGCTCGGAGCAAAGATATTCCAACTGGTCCATGATCACGGTGGACTCACATGGGAGAACAGAGATGACGTCTCTGTGCCCTGACAAAGGTCTGATGACCTTCTTTTTATCACTTCTTTTCATTTCTCTTGACACTTACATACAACAAACATACAAATTCAGTATTTCATGAGAAACCAAGTGCAGTGAAACAGCATGTCAGCATATTCTTCTTTCATTTTGTCAACAGATCCACCGATAGTTTCAACGATCAGATCCACAAGAGAAAACACAACTTTAACATTGCCTGTCACAACTCAGAGCCGAGCAGTGACCCACCGCAGGACTAAACGCACCACTGGTGTAGATGAACTCATCACAGTTACTGCTGAGACTGACCTGAAAGAAAGCTACACTCAAACATTTCAGACACAAAACACAATCTCTGAAATGAGGGATGTCACAGACATGTCGTCCACCGATCTAATGCTAACAAAAACCCTACACGCATCACAGAATTTCACCCAAAACACTGACTCACAAACTTCTCACTCGAGCTTAATAGATTCTACAGTGGATGCGGAGCCTTCGGTTTCTTCCAGTGCCAGAGCTGTGTCTCATACAGAAGATCACAGCGTCATTGCTGATGTCCATCTCACATTCACTGAGAGTTCAACCAGCGCTCTAACTCTATCAAACATTGATGGGACAAACGCTTTGGCCAGAATCTCAACTTCAACAAAGACTGACAAAGACACTCACACTGTGTTGCCATTTAAACACACAAGAACAACTCGAGCAATTACTGAAGATCTTCCCCATACAGCACGATCTGCACCAAATACAGACACTCCTTCTGCCAAAAGCAGAGCAAGTGTGATTACTAACCCTACAGCCACGTACACATCTACACCTGCTCCAAACACACTCACATCAGCTACTTACACAACAAGAACAACAACTGTAGAAACAATCCCAACGACCATCATCAACAGTCCTGCTCCTCTCAGGACAACAACACTTCTACCGACTACAGCTTCTACATCACAGGTGCGAAATGACTTTAATCATGTAAACAACATGATTGTATGTTTGTTGTTCTAGTCTTGTACTTGTCAGGAGTGTTCTCATTTACCAAATACTAGAGAATTGGGCTACGCTGTGAAAACCTGCTGGGCTTTTTACAGTAACATACTGGCCGAGATATTCCTTTCAACAGTCATTGCAGTAGTTTACTGTAAGCAGACCTACAGTATCTAGCTGGCAACAGTGCTGCCAGTATGTTACTGTAAAAAGCCTGGTAAGGTCTAACAGTGTACTACATTTTCATTTACAATATAAGTACTGTTTTCACCTTCAATTTAGCTTGATTTACTTGAATCAAAATGTTCCCCTGTGAAACTCAGCATTAGTACAGTTTGCGCTCATCGATGCTCAAAAATATAAGGTCTAACAGTCAACAGACATTTCAGACGAAACAATGATAACCACAGGACTCAACAAAACAAAACTGAACACTAAACACTAGAAAGCCTTTCACTTTACTGAAACAAAAACATAAAATACTTCACAATTTACTCTCCTAATGCTCAAAGCATGCTGGGAGCTAAAATCCTACTCAACCCATTATGTTGAATTAACTTGAAAACTTCGAATGAAGTAAATTAGATGAGGGGGCCATTTTTAAAAAGTTATATTTAATGTGTTAGGACAGCGGAGAATAGACATTTACATTTAGTCATTAAACAGACACTTTAATCCAAAGCGACTTACAAATGAGGTAAACAATAGAAGCAATATGAACAACACAAGGACAGCAATACATGTGCAATGGACGCTCGAGACGGGAATCGAAAAAAATGTTTTCATACATGATTCATTGGATTCTTTTTTACATATGTATTGTATTGGAATAAAAGTTTTAAGAAATAGCCCTAAAATTAAAAAGAATTTAACAATTCTTTTTTGTTTGTAGCCTGAAACAACGACAGAGGCTGTCAGATGTCTGGTGAATGTATCTGCAGCAAGTGTTCATATGGATTATTGTGTTTTGAATTTAACAACACCTGGCAAATCCTGCAGCTTCATTGTGACTAACTTAACTCATGCTTCTCATGTAACAAGATGTGTTGAAGACTTAAAGTTTCCCCATCATTACACATGCCGGATCATGGATTTGGTTCCGGGTGCTTCCTATTTGTTTGGAATAATTTCAGAGACAGATGGCATACGTCTGAACTTTACATGTCAAACTGGTAAGTCCTATAACACACCTCTGCGGTAACACACCACATTCGGTTGTGTTCATCCATTTCTGACTGTTCTAATTCTTGGCATCACCTGGCTATCACATACTTCCTCATGGTATGAAACATATACATATGCCACTGCATCATGATATGCAAATATTGCTTATAATTCAGCCATTATTTGGTGTCCCACAAATAGTGTACTGTCCAGTTCAATTTAAAATTCTAAGACAATGTTACACTCAAAGCTGTTCACATCCTCAGGACCAATTACTTGCTTTATATTCATTTTCCACTAAGACATAAGTCTAAATCGATTCAACAATAAGATAAGAACTACATTTTTTCTAAAGTTGCCACAATGAATATAATGAGTGTTTTACAGAAATCTAGAGAGTGTATTCATATGAACAAATCCTGAATTTCTCCTCACTCAGTTATCTTTAGGGGTTCAAAGACGAAATCATACAAACTTGTAAATGGACAGTTTCTCTTTCTATGAAATGAATGAGAATAGAATGTTGCGTATTCACCAGCATCATAAAGTATTCACCGGAAATCAGAAGGCTATAATATAAAACATCTCACACGTCATACCAGCTACTTTTATTGTGTCACACTGGAATAAGCCAATGTCCTATTTAAATGGATAAGTTACCCAAAAATACAAATTCTGTCATCATTTACTCACCTTTGAGTTGTTCCAAATCTGTAAAAATGTCTTTGTTCTGATGAACACAGAGAAAGATATTTGGATGAATGCTTGTAATCAAACAGTTCTTGGACCCCATTGACTACCATAGTAGAAAAAAACCTTTATATATTGTTTGTTCTGTTGAACACAAATGAGATATTTTGAAGAATGTAGGACAGTAAACAGTTCTGGGGCACTTTTGACTATCAATGTCATTTTTCCTACTATGGTAGTTAATGGGGTCCAAAAACTGTTTGGTTATAAGCATTCGTCCAAATATCTTGTGTTCAACCAAACAAAGACATTTATACAGATTTAGAACAACTAGAGAGTGAGGTAAACTATCCTTTTAAGCTGTCAATAAAATATATTATTTTAAAACTGGTATCGAAAGTGAAGTTTCTTTTCTTTTTTTGTAAACATTTAAGTGGAGGGCTCTGTGAAGATCTGATGTTAATTAAATGTCAAAATCAGTGAGTTTGTTTGAAAAAGAGAATGTAATTTGTTCTCTTTACACCAACAGTTTCAGCTGAACTGTGGTCGTCCATCAGGGTTTTTTTCTCATAGTTTCCAGGATATTTTCAGCGTGTCCCCTCCCTTCCTGCAGTACAGACACCCCGCCTGCTTATCCT
Source organism: Oreonectes daqikongensis (assembly GCA_026939265.1). Taxonomy (NCBI): domain Eukaryota; kingdom Metazoa; phylum Chordata; class Actinopteri; order Cypriniformes; family Nemacheilidae; genus Oreonectes; species Oreonectes daqikongensis. Next base: position 541,203 of record JAOTQM010000153.1, read on the forward strand.
GTCCGTTACTGCCCATTACACCCATCTGATACACAGGAACTCTTTTCCCGTCTGTTTCTTCACCTCTGTGTAAGGAAACAGCAATGTCGAGAGGTTCAAAACATCACCACCACCACTACAAATGAGAACAGTAGAACATCATAATCATGACAGTAATCTAGAGACTTGAAGGGTCAAACTTAGTAAACATGTAAACGTGTATTAAAGATATTTGAGCTGTACACAATACGCTTGTCATTGTTTCAGCTCCTGCCGCAGTGACGGCTTTGACTCTTCAGAGCGACGGCCATCACGCCTCTCTCGTGGCCTCGTGGATTCCTGCTATTGGGTTCCTGGAGTCGTATCAGCTCCTCCTGTCCACCTCCAGCTCTCCAGACCAGCAACTTACTTTACCTCCAAACACCTCGCAGTGGCTTTTCAGTGACTTAACACCTGGAAAGTTTTATCAAGTGTCCGTGAAGACGAAGAGCGGAGGTCTCACAGCTGAGAGCAGGACCACAGGCAGAACTGGTAAGACACCCACAAGACTGCTGGACAAGCAGGCTATCCTAAATCATGCTGGACAATCAGTGAATCCAACAAGAGGTGCTTCCTGTTCGGTGGTTCCCAAACCTGTTCCTGGGGACCCACTGCTCTGCACATTTTGCATGTCTCCCTTAACTGGCACGTTTTCTTTTAGTTCAGGATTTCTACCTTAATGAGCTGATGATTTGAGTCGGGTGTGTTAGATAAGGGACACATGCAAAATGTGGGAGCTGTGGGCTGTGGGTCCCCAGGAACAAGGTTGAGAACCACTGTTGTAGTTGGACTTTGATGTTAAGATCAGTTTGTAAATTCTTGTTGTTGTTTTGTTCTTCACCAGCACCAGGACAGGTGGATGATTTGAAGCTGGAGGCTGTCAGTGAGAAGATCTTGCGTCTGTCCTGGTCTCCTCCTGATGGTCACTGGGATTTCTGTCGTGTCTTGTTATTTAACGGCTCTTCAGTGCTCATGAACCGCACCGTCAGCAGAAATGTTGTGGAGTTCAGCTTCAGTAACTGGACTCTGATTCCAGGTCGTGTGTATGAAGCTGCGGTCAATGTTCAGAGTGGATCTCTCATCTCAACAGCACACTGTCAGGGCAGATTGGGTGGGTTTAGACCGGTGACGTCCTTCATTTATTAGAGATCATTTTTAGCAGGTCTGATTCACAGTGAAACGTTTACATTAAAATGCAACAAGAAAATCCATATGAAACACAATAACCTTTGAAGTGAACCAACATTTAGCTGGAAAATTTATCAGGATTGGATTGTGAAAAGTGTGTTATGACATTAGTTGTGTTCAATGCTCTTGGTTTTCAAAGCCACTTAAACCTAAAGCTTTCAATGTCAACAGCTAAGTCATCCTTCCACCACATGTGTCAAATCCTGATGATGTCCCTGTTAAGAAAAAACAGCAAATGGTAGCTGGTTTGAGCTGGTTAAAGCTAGTTCAAAGCAACTAGCTCCTGCTCAGGACCTGCTCATACCCAGCACATGAACAGCTTAAACCAGCTCAAACCAGCTAACATGCTTTAAAGCATACCTAACCAGCGTATGCAGTTTTTTTCAACAGGGTTTTTTATTTAGAAGAAATGTGAACAAATCCCATTCACATTGTCCTAAGATAACAAAAAAAAAACCTAAACATAAATCAAACCTAAATTATAATATAGTTTTCTTCCCCAAGTGTAAACAAGTGAAAACACAGTTTGTTTCAAAGTTTTTTATGTGTTTCGGTCAGCTCCCAGAGCTGTTCAGCAGCTGAACATCCATCACAGTGAGGAGACATCGCTGAGCGTGTTCTGGATCCGTCCTTTTGGTGAATGGGACAACTTCACTGTTCAGCTGAAGGATGGAGATGTGGTTTTGGACAGAAAGTCTTTAAATCATGATGTGCGGGAATGCGGCTTTAACGGTCTGACACCTGGACACACCTATACAATCACAGTGACAACCAACAGTGGAGATCTGAATAACTCCTCCCACATCACAGGAAAAACATGTGAGTCATTCATAAAAACACATGTGTTCATGTTAATGCACCTCCTCCTTCACATCAGGTACAACATTGCAACAGTGCGGTCCTCTGTCCTCTCGTGATAGTTGGGAGGACTTGAAGGAAGCAAGGATGTGCAGTTTCAGAAATGTGCATCCTCGCTCATGTGTATCTTCACTCAGCGTTCACGTCAGATGTGTGTGTGTGTTTATGTGTGTGCGTGGTCAGTCCCAGCTCAGGTGATACACCTGCAGGTCAGTAATGAAGGCAGTACAGACGCTCTGCAAGTGCGCTGGGACAGAGGAGCCGGTGACGTGGATCTTTATCGTCTTCTCCTCATCCATGACAGCGTGGTCATGAAGAACGAAAGTGTGCAGCCCAACATCACCTCCTATCACTTTCAGGACCTGAGATCTGGTGCTCTGTACAGAACGGTGGTGACGGCGGCACACCACGGCGTCTTCTCACGGCAGACTGTAGCCGACGGACGCACAGGTAATCCAAAATGTCTTTGTTTTGTTCGTCAAAAATATGATTTATTAAATGATATTCATTTATGGGATAAAAAAGTGAGTGAACTTCATTGTGTTGATCTTTAAAGAATAAACAGCCAAGATCAAAATTAAAAAGCTTGAAAAACTGAAAACGCACACACGCACGCGCGCGCACACACACACGTCTGGTTTATTATCTCCGTGGGGACAGTCCATAGGCGTAATGACTTTTATACCGTACAAACTGTATATTCTATTCCCTAACCCTACACCTAAACCTAAAGATCATAGACAACATTTAGCATTTTTAGATTTTCAAAAATTATCTTTATGTACAATTTATAAGCTTTGTGCCTGTGACACAAGTCCCCACCGGCATATTATAACCAAACCACACACACACACAGACACACACACACACACACACACACACACACACACAGACACACACACACACAGGGTAGCAGGTACACGTGCATCATCTTAATGCTAATATCAGGTGTCTATATGTGCTATGATGATTTTACACAGGTTATGGGGAGCAGGAAAGAATGTGGCTGGAATTTTCAGGAAGTCTTGAATATGTGAAGGTCATTTGTGTGACGTCCTGTACTTAAATGTTCTTGTGCAGGGAGGATGTTTATCTGTATGAGCCAACAATCCTACTGAACATTTTATTGTTGTTTGAAACAGTAACAGGTCTTTGCAGACAGTAACAAGTTCAGGCATTCAGTTACTAATGTTAATGAATGACAACTTATTGTAGTGTCTTTAAAGTAATGTGTGCTCAATCTTTATTGCATATAGAGCTTTATATCATTGGATTGTTTCATATGACCTCTTTTCATGTAATGCAATGCATCTGTGAAGCAAGAGAAGAAAGATAACACACAATAAATCCACATTTTTGTTAGGAAATGCTTTTAAAGGAATGAAAACGAAATATGATGGTTAAAGGTTTATGTAGTGTGATATGTGCGTACAATCTAAAAAACACTGGACACACGCCATATCTTTACGCAAAACTGTAATAAATGCACAGTCACAATCATATTTATTTAACACTTTATTCAAATATGGAGGATGTGTTATGATGTAATTTATATGACTCTTGGGTGTTTTGTAACATTTTCTCATGACTGCAGTTTGACTGCAGCATGTCCCTTGATGTGTCCAGTGAATGTTTATATAGTTATAGCACCACTTACTGGTCAAGAGTAGTAAATACATACAGCTGCTTCAGCAACATTTTAGGAGTAGAGGCTCCTTAAAGGCTATAAATCATTCTCTGTACTATAAAACTCATAAGAAATATGATATAGTATCCTGTTTGCTATTGAGAACTTACAGCTGGTTACATTAAAGCCAACAGCGGAGAACACGCGCTTCTCTGCGTTAGGGCAGTAACAATAGCCAGTGAAGAGTATCTGTTTTATCATTTATAATGTAGATAATAAATTAAATTAAAACGGGCTTGATACCTCCATGCGACTGCATGAGATAAGATCACAGATCATTTCTGTGATCACCACCACATATTAATGTTGTTCTCTTTGTCGTTTCATTGTCAGTGTCTTATTTAGGTCTGCATTGTATAAATAAATAGGCCTAATATCATGTAAAATAACAGGAACAACAGTGCCTTTTAAAACAAAAAAACATCCGTGCAAACTTCAACTAGAAATTTATTTATAACTTGAAGGTGACGACCCCATTAAAGTACTTAAGAGAAAAATACAGGCTTTTAGGTATGGAAAAGGGTACCAAATTCATTAGTTGCTGTGAAATGTACATTTTCATGTCCTAATTTAGCATTAAGTTTTTATTTTTAACAAACGAACATAAATTTACAAAGAACAACCACTCTTAAGTTATGGTAATAACTAAAATTATGTTAATTATTTTTTATACCTAATGTAGGCCCTATTATCTTATTTATTTTAATACCTACTGTATTATGTTAATGAATGTGTCTTGTGGGTTTCATCTCCTATATGTGCAGCCATATACATTTCTGAGTGTAATATATAATATAATAATAAAAAAGAAAGTTTGGCTCTTTGTATTATAATAGCTAAATGAATGAATACTCACATACATATGTAAACTCTTTTAATTGAATAATTGTAACATATTTGGACCAACATATTTGGGACTGAGTTTCCGGCTAGGCTGCCACAGATGTAGATCCCAGGTAGAGAGCCACACTCTTTCCCCGAGTTGGTACACCGGTGTAGGGGAGCGGAGAGCATGCGTGGTGTTTCTGTCTGCGGACAGCCTGTTGGAGTTGGGTGTGTGTGGACTCCCAAACCCTCTCGCTGTCCCAGAACCAGTGGTCAACGGCTGGCACCGCCAATGGGTATTCTGCCCAGGGCGGTTGGTAGCTGAGTACGCACTGGAAAGGGGTGAGTCCGGTGGACAACTGTCTCAGAGAGTTTTGTGCGTACTCGGCCCAGGGTAGGAAGCGGTGCCAGCTGTGCTGTTTGTCGTGGCAATACGACCTCAGGTACCTCCCTACGTCCTGGATCTTTCGCTCAGCCTGGCCATTTGCCTGAGGGTGGTATCCTGAAGTCAGGCTTATGGTCACACCGAGCAGTTTGAAGAACGCCCTTCACACCTGGGAGATGAACTGCAGGCCCCTGTCTGACACAACATCCTCTGGAATGCCGAAGTTCCAGAAGACATGGTTGAAAAGTGCTTCGGCGGATTCTAGGGCTGTAGGAAGGCTGGGTAGTGAAATGAGTTTGCACACCTTGGAGAATCTATCGATAATCACGAATATGCAGGAGTGTTTGTTGATCAGGGGCATGGTCCGTGAGGAAGTCTATAGCCAGATGTGACCTTGAGCAAGGCACCTAACCCCCACTTGCTTACTATACAAAATGTACAAATGTATAGTACAATGTAATGTAAGTCGTTTTGTAAAAGCGTCTGCCAAATGCATAAATGTAAAATGTAAATGTAAAAGTAGTTTACTGATATCTGGTTGATGGTCCACTGGATAGGGCTCATGACCATGGCTGGAGTGAGTATGGGTTCCGGATCTGAGCACTCAAGTTAAGTGACAAACTGGTATTCAGAGACCCCGGGCTGTAGGTGACTTTAAAGGAGAACCTGGAGAAAAACAGCACCCAACGGGCCTGCCTCGGGTTGAGTCTCTTGGCTTCCTTGATGTATTCTAAATTCCGGGGGTCTGTGAAGACGAAGAAGGGGTGTCTTGCTCCCTCCAGCCAGTGACGCCATTCTTGGAGTGCGAACTTGATGGCCAACAGTTACCAATCTCCAATGTCATAATTTAACTCCGCCGGGGACATCTTGCGGAAAAAGAAGGCTCATGGATGGAGTCGAGGAGGCTTCCCCTGCCGCTGCGAGAGTACCGCACCCATGGCAGACGACAAAGCATCCACTTCCACTTTAAAAGGCAGGTTGGGGTCCGGTAAACGAAGTTTGGGCGTGGTACAAAATGTTTCCTTGAGTGTCTCGAGTGCCTGGCGGGCTTCCGGGTTCCAAGACAGGGACCTGCTCTTTCGACTGGTCAAGGCTGTGAGAGGTGCGGCCGTTGAGCTGAATCCAGAGATAAAGTGCCAATAAAAGTTTGCGAACCCCAGGACTTGCTGACGTTCTTTGACTGTCTGAGGCTGCGGCCAGTTGCGAATGGCGTCCACCTTCCCTTGATCCATAGTGACTTTGTTGTGGGATATGATGTAGCCTAGGAAATGAACGGTCTTGAGGTGAAATTGGCACTTTTCTAATTTAAGGAATATCTGGTGGGTCCGGAGCAGTTGGAACACAGAGGAAACATGGTGAACGTGATCAGCGGAAGTGTGAGAGAAGATGAGAATGTCGTCTAAGTAGACGATGGTGAATTTGCCCAATATTTCACGGAATATTTCATTCAAGAAATTTTGAAAAATTGCTGGTGTGTTGATTAGTCCAAAGGGCATCACCCGATATTCATAATGGCCAGTTGGTGTCACAAAGGTGGTCTTCCATTCATCTCCCGGACGTATTCGGTTATAGGCGTATTCGTATGAGGTTATAGGCGCTTCTTATGTCCAGTTTGGAAAATATGGTGGCATGACGGAGCTGTTCCAGGGTGGCAGGGAGAAAGGGGATAAGAGAAGCGCTTGGTGTGAGAACCCAATAATGTTGAGAACCAAATAATCTATACATGGTCGCAGGCCCCCATCCATCTTGCCCACAAAGAAGAAGCTGGACGCGGCAGGTGAGATGGACGGTCAAATAAACTTCTGCGTCAGAGCCTCCTCGACGTACTCCTCCATCGCTCTCTGTTCCAGGATCGACAGCAGATAGATCCTTCCTCTTGGCATGACGACCCCAGGCAGTAGCTCGATGGCACAGTCCCATGGCCGGTAAGGAGGTAACTGGGTGGCACGACCAATACTCCTTAGGGATCCTCTCCCGAGCATCTGAACCAGAGTAATCCACGGAGGTGGATAGGACTGACAGGCTAGAGCTCGGAGAGTTCTTGGGTCCCTCGGATCCCGTTAGAGGTTTCAGACAGGAGTTAACACAGCTCATACCCCACCGGAGAATCTTGCATGAATGCCAAACCACTTCAGGTTGGTGAAGTTGCAGCTATGGTCGTCCCAGGACGAGTTCCGAAGTGGACCCCTCCAGAACCCAGAACGATAGCTGCTCCACATGGTTGGGCTCCATGTCTAGCTGGATGAGTGGGGAGTGGAAGCAGACCAGTTGTCGACCCAACGGCTTTCCCAGGATGTCCTGTATAGCCATGTTCCTACTATTTCTCAATCCCAGGGAGCAGAGGAGGTCCAAGGAGATAAAATTCCCTGCTGCTCCACAGTCAATTAATTCCTTAGCTGGAAGAGAGACATTAGAGGCAGATATCACTACATCAGCGAGAGTCAGAGTGTGAACTGAGGCCGGTGTATGGACGGAACTCACTGTGGGTCGAGCTGGGCGGATGGAACAGGCAGGGAGATGATGTCCAGGTCTCCCGCATTACAGGCATAGGTTGTTTCGGAGTCTGCGATTCCGTTCGGTAGACGTGAGGCGGTAATTGTCGACTTGCATGGGTTCGGGTTCTGGAGGGGAACTGATGATGGGAGTCTGGGTGGTGGTAGAAGTGCCAGCGGGTCGAGGGCGAACACAGGTTGACAGACGTTGAGAGATTCATACTCACTTTTGAATTAGGACTTCCAGCCCAATGGCATCATCAAAGATAGCTATCTGGGCACATACATTGGGTTCCAGACCCTGGCGGTAAACGGCCAAGAGTGCAGCTTCGTCCCATCCACTCGTCGCTGCGAGGGTGCGAAACTGTAGATAGTATTCTGCCACCGTGGCCCGACCCTGACAAAGTCGGAGCAGGCGATCATGGACGGATAGTTGGTCAGCAAATTGGCTGAATACCCCGCAGAAATGCTCAAAGAAAGTCTTCAACTCTGTTGAAAGGGGTCCACCCGCGTTCCAGATGGCCTGTGCCCAGCTGAGAGCCCGACCGTTCAACAGAGAGATAATGAATGCAATCTTCAACGGGTCCATGGGGAACTGTGAGGGGTGCATCTGGAAATAAAGCTCACATTGGAGACAAAACCCGCTGCACTCCTCCACTGATCCTGAATACCTGGTGGGAATGGCCATGGAACTGGCGACGAAGGGAGAGGGGTTCGAAGCAGAAGAGGGGAGATACGTGCGGAGTAGATGAACCAGTTTGGTGAGAGGATCCGTGGGTGCAGGTGAGGCGGGTTCCTGTGGCATGGTCATTATTTGGTCTGTTCTTCTGTAATGCTGGGGAGCAGGAGAGATGAGCATGCCAGTGGGTAAGGTGAAAAAGGGTTTTAATAACTAAAATTATCAAACAAACACTGCAGGCAATCTTCAGAACACAGGTAATTAAATCCACATAGTCACACAACAGATCCAGCAGGTAATCTTCAGAACATCCGGTAAGTATATCCATATAGCAAATACTACAAATCCAGCAGGTAATCTTCCAAACACAGGTAAGTAAATCCACGTGGCAAACACAACAGATCCAGCAGGTACTCTTCAGATTATCAGGTAAGTAACTCCATACAACGAACACATGATATAACGTAAACTTAACAGCGTCCAGGATAACGGAACACAAAACTAACACCGGTTTACAACAAGAACAGACAGGAGGTGAAACAAACAAACTTAAATAGTGTCCAGTAAATGAGGTGCAGGTTGTCATGGTTCTGCCCGATCTCGTCTTGTAAATTCCTAGAGCCTTGTGGGCAGGGCCATGACAGTGCCATATCTCCGTGTTTGTTACTCGTGGAAGTGCGTGGCCTGGGCCTGCAAGCCGCTATTCCGGCCTCCCGGTCCAAGAAAAAAAAGCGGCGAAAGCAGGCTCCGGGTCAGCCCACCAGCTCCGTGCCGGTACAGCCGGCCAACCAGGTCTCCGCGCTGGTACAGCCGGCCAACCAGGTCTCCGCGCCTCCCAGCCGGCCTCCCAAGTCTTCGCGCCGGCCTCCCAGCCGGCCTCCCAAGTCTTCGCACCGGCCTCCCAGCCGGCCTCCCAAGTCTTCGCGCCGGCCTCCCAGCCAGCCTCCCGTGTCTCCGCCCCGGCTTCCCAGCCGGCTCCCCGGGCTCCACGAGCACCTAAGACTCAAGCCCCCAGGACTCCCCCGAGGACTGTCCCTGCCTCACCCTTCCCTGATTCCCCTAGCCCTGGACTTTTTGTTCCCCCTCCCCCCCTCCACTTGATGTTGTTTTTATTGTCTCACCCTAATCCCTGTATTGTGTATTCTGTATTGCCCCTTATTTGTTTTGTTTTGTTATTGGTGTCTGTCTATGTGCCAGTTGGTCTTGTCTCCCCAGTCGTGTCGTGCCGCCAGGTGGCGTCCCTTAAGGGGGGGTACTGTCATGGTTCTGCCCGATCTCGTCTTGTAAATTCCTAGAGCCTTGTGGGCAGGGCCATGATAGTGCCATGTCTCCGTGTTTGTTACTCGTGGAAGCGCGTGGCCTGGGCATGACCACGCCCCCCGGATACTTCCGCAATCCTGCCCTCCTTGTTTATGTCTAGTTTTCATGATCTAGTGGGCAGGATTGCGTCAGTATCTTGTCTTTGTGTTTACGTTCTGTGGGGAGACACGCGGCTCGGGCGCTTCCGCCTTTTGCTGCGTGTTTTCGTGTCGCACGTCTAAGCCCCGCCCCCTCGTTCTCCGGTAATTTTCCCTGGTAATGTTTCTGATGATTCACACCTGCACCCTGTGTCATTATCCCTTGTTTGTTCCCTATTTAAAGCCCTTGTGTTCGCTGTCTCGTGTCGGTGAATTTTTGTGAGTTTAGTGTGTCTCATGCCTCGTGTGTTTTGCCCTTGCTGTTGTCCTGTTAAAGATCGTTCTAGCTTTGGTTTTCTGTTTTGCCCCCTCGTGGGTTTTTTTGTACTACAGTTTTTCTAGTGTGTTTTGTTCCTGTCATTTTAGTTTTGTTTTTATCCCCATCGTGGGTTTTTGTTTCCTGTTTTTGTGTCCTTATTTATTAAAATCCCTTTTTGTTGCCACCTGCTGCCAAACATGACACAGGTGGCGATGAAATCATTAGAAGTTTAGAAGTTCATTAGAAGTCTGGTGAAAGGGGTCGGGTGACACGTGGTGGGAGCGCTGATGTAGAGGGCGTGGTCGGTGGTGGAGCTGACGACCTTACAGTAATAAAATATAAATACAAATATAAACAGTGGATACATTCATTCATTATCTCTAATGTGATATAACAAAAAGTAATAACAGATTTATGTGAAACAAATAATGATATTAAATATTATTTAAAATAATAAAATAAACTTTCACTATGTACAAAATGCATATGCCATTTGTAAACTCAGCGTTTGCAGTGCCCTTTGAACTGAACATGTTTGCTCACTTTGGATTGGAATCTAATTTAAAATGGCAGAATTCCCCGTGAAGTCCGCTTCGCAGTCCACTTACAGCCAAATGGAAAGCAGCTACATTGAAATGACACGCGTCCCAGCCATAGTGCATCAGATTTTTCCCCCCGGAAACACTTCTGTTGTTGTTTGTGCCACTTGCAGCGTGTTTGTTTATTTGTTTGTATTGTGAGAATTGGCAACATGTTTCTGTGTTTGTTTGTGTTGCTAGTGTTTGCAGAGCATGTGTCGCCAAACTAATTAAAATACTTTCTGAATTTGCGAGTGTTTTTCTACTTGCATGTCTTTTCTTCCGTTGCAGTGCAGTGACACATAGCGGCCACCGTATTTACAGTGTATGTAAAATGATGAGGTTTAAATAACACATTAAGTTCATTGGACCTAAATAGAATGAAAGCTGTGTAGCATATTTGAGGTACACACACAGGCATAATTTACCATCATATATTAACAGTGAGAATATTCTTTAATCTTTTGAGGTGGAAAAAGCTGTGTTAGAGACATTAAAGTGGGAATAAAATATACTTAAGTGTCCCACTTTTGGGAAATTGGTCTTGGACATCTACAGTAAATACATAATAAACATAGACTATCACAAATGATTTTTTTTAATAACAATTCGACCTAGAGAATTCTGAATTCTGAAGGATTATGGCTGTCAAATGACACCTGTCTGTAATACATGTCATAACAACTCAATATACACAGATAGACAGGCCTTTTATCCAATTAGCACTGTTTTATTAACAGAATTTAGCCTCTCAAGGTAGGGGTGCCCAATCCTGGTCTTGGAGATCTACCGTCCTGCAGAGTTCAGCTCCAACCCTAATCAAACACACTTGAAGCAGCTAATCAAGATCTTTTGAATAACTCGAAAAATAACAGACAGGTGTATTTCATTAGCATTGTGTGATGTTTCATTTCATCTGGTGATGAACCTGTGAAACAATGTAAGCTCATGATGCGTTTCCGAAAGGGAACAGCAGAGTGCCTAAGACAAATTCTTGTGGCACTCCAAACTTCACTTATGTTAGGTTGACATGCTCACTGTTTTACAGATATGATCTGAGCCAGGATAATAAATCTCCACATCTGCTGAATTTTGTGTAGAATATGATCAGCATATGTTGTGTGTTTTTAAGTTCCTGCTGCAGTGAGAGACGTGACGGTCAGCAACAATGGACGCATGGACTTTCTGAGTGTGTCCTGGAGAGCTGCTAAAGGTGATGTTGATAGTTACTCAGTCTCATTGAGAGATCAGGAAAGAACTCTCCATACCCTCACTGTTTCAAAGTTCAGCACTGAGTGTGTTTTCAAGTCTCTGGTGTCTGGACGTCTATATAACATCTCAATCACCTCACGCAGTGGAGAGTATGAAAACCACACAGTTGTTCAGGAGCGCACACGTAAGAGTCTTGGGTTCTCCAGTACCTAAGTTATACATTTTTTCCCATTTATTTCATGTAATGATTTTTCTGCTCTCCAGAACCGTCCCAGGTGTTGAACCCCACCGCCACACATATGGCTCGCGATAACCTTCTGAAGGTTTATTGGCGCCATGCAGCTGGAGATTTTGACTACTACCATGTCTCCATCAAGCACAATAACCTCTTCTACCAGAATAAAACGGTAGCCAAAACTCAGAATGAATGTGTGTTCAGTGGGCTGGTTCCAGGCCGACTCTACACTGTGATTGTCAGTACATGGAGTGGAAAATATGAATCCAGCGTCTTAACACACGGAAGGACGTGTATGTATGCATGTTCTTATTTACCAGTTGCATAGTTTCGCTCACAGTACTCCTGTCATTCTGTCATTTAGTTCACTGTGCAATACTGTGGTCTTCTGACAGTGCCGGCAGGAGTGAGAAATCTCTCGCTGGCAGACAGCAGCACAGAAGAGCTGCTGGTGACATGGCTTTCTGCTCCAGGAGATGTTGATCATTATGAGGTTCAACTGCTCTATAATGACATGAAGGTATTTCCCCCCATCACCCTGACTAGCACCACCAACAAATACTTGCTTTCATCACTCACTCCTGGACGACTCTACAAAATCGTGGTGTCCACCTTCAGTGGGCCGAACCTCAGCGTGCAGTTTATCAAAGGCAGAACAGGTACATTGACATCTGGCAGCAAAAATCTGATTCACATTGGAAAATCGTGTTTTAGTATTATGTTTAAAGTATATGTTCTTGATATTCTTTAGTTCCCAGTAAAGTGAAGAACATTCACATCAGTAATGAAGGTCAGAGCAGCAGTCTGAGAGTGAATTGGACTCCAGGACAGGGCGATGTGGACCATTACTCTGTGTCTCTTTCTCATATGGCTGGTCAAGCAGAGAACACATCAGTCCCTAAACATGTGAATGAGATGAGTTTCAATAGTCTTCTGCCGGGTCAGCAGTATATGATAACCGTCACGTCTGTCAGTGGATCTCTGATCAATAACAGCACTGCAGCAGTACGAACTGGTATGCATATATTCTTGCAACTGATTTGCAACATTTGGTTAAAAACTGTATTATTACTCAGTAAAACTAAATGTGAAAAAGCCATGCATTGTGTGAATTTACCTTGGTGAGAGGGAGGGTTGAAAAGCACTGTATTATTTATGTACTGAAGAATATTCATACTTATTTTAAAGCAGATCAATAAAATGTAATTCATCCAAATCCTGCAGTTCCTTCCTTGGTGACGGCTTTAAAGGTGGAGAACCAGCGCAGCACGTCCAGTCTTTTTGTGTTGTGGCAGGCGAGTCGGGGTGTTTATGACAGCTACCGGCTGCAACTGCTGGATGAAAGTGGAAATCTAGTGTCTAACAGCTCTCAGACGGCAGACATCAAGCAGCATTACTTCAGACAGCTCATCCCGGGAAAGAAATATAGTGTTCTGGTCCAAACTGTCAGTGGAGGTATCAGCAGCAAAGATGTCATTGCTGAGGCCCGAACCTGTACGTATATATACACATCTTAATCTCTCTTCCTTCAGAAGATAAACTGGCCGGTTGTATGTGTATGAAAATGTGTCTTTTGTAGTTCCAGCGACTGTTAATAACCTGTCTGTCATAAGCAACACGACCACGAGTCTGTCCTTCCACTGGTTGCCACCAGAGGGGGAATACGATGGCTATAATATATATCTGTATAATGGAGACGAAAGCTTGCATGATCAGAAGACTGGAGTGGTGATCACGCAAGACTCTTTCCAGAACCTTAGACCCGGGACACTCTACAAAGTCACTGTTCAGACCCGCAGTGGAGATCAGACCAACGACACATCCATCTGGGCTCGAACAGGTGAATAACATACAGTACAATATGTGGAAAATTCCAGTAGGCTTTGTTTTGTCTCAGTCTGTTTCTGGTGGTTAATTCTAACAGCATAACAAGTCTTTCAACTTTTTGAAATGTTTTGTGTAGTTCCTGCAGCTGTTACGTTCTTGCGTGCTGACAGTAGAAAAAGCTCCGGGAGTCTGTGGTTGAGCTGGAAACAGGCCGTGGGTGAAGTAAGCAGCTACACTCTCCTCCTCTACAACCCTGATGGGACTCAGCAGGCAGAACAGAGTTTGGGACAAGACAGCAGAAGTCATGTGTTTCAAAGACTGGTGTCTGGACGACTCTACCAGGCACTTGTCCTCACTCACAGTGGAGATTTTACCAACATGGCAACCACTAAAGGGAGAACTGGTAAGAACATTATTATGTGAAATGAATTATTTGAGCACTTGAGGTTTGCCATAAAAGTCCTAAACTTAAATGTAGAATCAGTTTCTCATTAGTATTTTTTTTTGTCAGGTAAGTTTTATTAATCAAGATAGAGATTAACGATGGATTACAATCTTACATATATTGTCTTTTTACCTATAAACATATGAACAGAAAAGGAAAAAGAAACTAAATAACAAAATACAAGTAATAATGGAATATATATATATATATATGAAAAGTTTGGTTCCAAAACGCTATAAATCCATTTTCAAACATTTTCAAAAATCATGTTTTTTGATTGTGCATTCCAATTAATATCAATCAAACTGCAGTTGTTTAGTTTTGATTTAAAGCATAATAACTAAAAAAATACAGCTAACCAACACAATAAAACACAATAAAAACATGATAACATAATAAAAAACATGAATTTTGAAAAAAATTAAAAATGGATTTATTGCGTTTTGGAACCAAACTCTTCATATACATATACCCATAAGGGGTCAAAATGAAGAGAATACAATGAGAAATACAGTTACAAGAAGGTTAAAAAGCATCAAGACTAGGGTAGGTGGATCAGACTTCAAAAATAGCCAGGAAAGCTGTAAAAAAGCATTTTCTGGAGATATAAAACTAATATCATCCTGTATAAGACTAATGGGAATAAAATTATGTAGAAGGCTTGGAATAGCTCATGATATGAGCAGACAACATCTTTAGTAAAATAATGTTCAGGCAGTGTGATTCTATTTCCATGTGTGACTTTGTGGTTGGGAGAGTATTAATACAATGAAACAAATCGCAATGTATGAAGCAAAACTGACTACGCCACCCCTAAAAAGAAGGGGAACAACCTAATAAAAAGGACACACAAGTTCTTAGGCAAATGAGGAGAGGAGAACGTGGGTAACAATGCACAAAAGGTTTTTATTCAAGTTACACAATAAAAATATAAAAATAGGGATACCCTGTCAGAGGTCAGTACATCCTTCTATTCAGCCGAAGATTAGCTCCACATACCACACAAGAGAACGATCAACAAAAAACATACGAACAGGCCAAGGCTCACCAGCAGCAGGGCAGGTTAGCTGAAATGAAGATCAAAAACTTCACGCATGCACCCACACACGCTTAGTGAAAAGGGAGTACGGGCAACACAGCATTCCATACAGTTACACCACTACCAATAGCCAAAAAACAGCAAGCCTCCCAACCCCAGGGCCCATAAGTGCCTGAAACAAATAAAACACAAATAAATAAACACAACTACCGGTTTCTTCCAACACAAATTATACTTAAAATAAAGAAAGATCAAATCAAAATAAATCCAAGATTCCATAATAATCAGAAGGAAGAAAAAAAGAAATTTAACACTATATTTTAAAGAATCAGACTTCTTAACTTAAACATGAATCAAAAATATTAAATTGTAAATGTACAAACTTAAAGGAATCAAAAAGAAAACTAAATTTAGAAAAATAACCAAACTCATATCAAACATAAAAGAAAATAACTCAACAATAACCCAACATTCCAGAATGATCAAAAGGGGAAAGAGAAAACCAAGATGTTTAAACCAACATTTAGAGGGCCAGACTCCTTAGCTTAAACATAAATCAAAAATCATATGAAAACGTAAGGTTACAAACTTAAGAAAATCATTAACAAAATACAAAATGAAAATAAGAAAAACAAACAAAAGAACACGCTGACGACACTAAGACCTCCCGCATCTAAGCCCAGGAAACCATGAGAGTTGGAGACTTTAGGTAGCAATGCTACAAACAATTAGCCAAAGGCCGATATAGGCGTATTGCAACAAGAAGTTACAGGTTCGCTTGGCTAACAGCGCCTCAAACACTAAATAGTAAATAAATAACAGAAAGAGCAAAGCAGCAAAACAGCAACGCCGTCCTCTTATAGTATGGGAAGCGACCGGCCTATCATCCCCAACGGGACAGATCACCCGCTTACTATAACCGGAAAGAAAATGTCCATTAATAAAATTAAAGTGCATCGCTTGTTAATGCAAGACAAGGTTTAATATACATACCGGGGCCTGGTTTTCAAACCACATAAACCATAAAGTTGCTCACAGCACAGATCACCCAGACGCAATAACAATGCAGCAGCAAGAGAGAATGAAAACTGCGGATAGTGGACAGCCTGTCCCAACCATAAAGCCTTAAATGGGCTAAGACCTTGGCATCAGTGACCGTGCACTCTGAGAGGGCGGTTCCAGCAATGACACATCCCAGGTAACACGAACTCAGCCTTAAATAGCCGAGAGAAAAGCCGGATAGGCTAAACCTACTGGCCATCATACACAAACCACACTCCTCAAGACTATATTACCTACACTGCCACACATGCATGGCGTCCTAAGGCACTGGGTCACTGGGGTTTTTTGGTGATGTAACAGAAGATTTTTTTTCTTGCTGAGCACAGCACGCAGTGTGTTGTTTATACCAAATTGTTGGTTTGGCCACTCTTCATGTTCATGTATCTGCCTGATGGATTTGTTTTGTTTTTGAAACGTAACTATAGTCTGTATCACTTGCATGGAGATCTTCCTGAATTGCATGTGTGGGTTCACAACATCAGCTTCCTCATGCTGACACCACACTTAAAATCAACTTCAGACCTTTAATATGCTTCATTTATGAAGAAATTATTTAATGAAAAGCCCAAACTTGGCCAAAAACAGCTTTCGATTCAACTGTTCCATTACTTTTGATCATTTGAACAAGGGGGAGCTACATATTAGAGATCTGTAATTCCTAAACCCTTCAGCCAATTTGGATGTGAATACGCTCTAAATAAAGCTGAGAGTATGTCCTTTAAGCCAATCTTTATTATATCACTGTAACTTGAACACATTTTGGTTAACAGCTCAATTAAAAAAATGATGTGCCTCTGTTCCAATACTTATGGAGCTGACTGTATATAGCAAGATATCATCTGCATATAAAGATACTTTGTTTACTTTAAAGTGTTAAAACCGTGAATCGAAGGCTCAATGCGAATATATTGAGCAAGGGGCTCTATGGTCAATGCGAATAAAAGGGGAGAAAGGGGGCATCCATGCCGGGTCCTTCTTTGAAGGTTAAAAGGTTCCAACAAGGTGTTATTGGTTAATACTTGGGCTTTTGGTCTTTTATACAGAATCCTAATCCAATCTATAAATTTATCACCC
This sequence comes from Oreonectes daqikongensis, assembly GCA_026939265.1. Taxonomy (NCBI): domain Eukaryota; kingdom Metazoa; phylum Chordata; class Actinopteri; order Cypriniformes; family Nemacheilidae; genus Oreonectes; species Oreonectes daqikongensis. The sequence goes on from JAOTQM010000153.1 coordinate 558,523, forward strand.
ATGTCAAATTTTTCTAGTACTGCGAAAAGAAAATCCATTCCACTCAATCAAAAGCCTTTTCGGCATCAAGAGAAATTAAAATTATCTTGAGTAGCTTTAGGATGGTGCATTATAAAAAAATTTTTTTTAAAAGTTGAATAAAATTCTTTACAGCAGTTGTTTATGTCCTTCGACGATGTGCAATGTGTTCCAGATTTTGTCTTGATCCTATGAATTGTCTTATCATTTTCCAGTTTACGTAACTGACTCGCAAGTCATTTATGTGGTTTATCCCCTAGTTCAAAATATTTCTGTTTCATAAAAAAGAATGATTTATTTAATTTATCTGAAAAGATTCATATCTCAACTGCAGAATTTTTGTTGTGTGTTTCTTGTGAAGGGTTTTGCGCATTTTCATTATCCAATTGGTGAATTAATTTCCTTAACTCTAAAAGTATTGCTTTATACTGCTTATTCCTAAATACCTGATAAGAGATAACACATCCCCTTAAAAAAAACTTTAAGTGTTTCCCAAAGTAGTCCTGGTGAAACATCGGGAGTATCGTTCTTCTCAAAAAAATATTTCAATTTGCGTATGTAGATAATCATTACATTTGGGATCTTTAATAAGACGAGAATCTATTCTCCACACTGGCCGTAATGAAGTTAAATTATTAACAGCAAGTTCAAATGTGATTGGAGCGTGATCTGAGATTAATATGTCATGAATCACATGGGAAATTAATTTCTTTTCTACCAAAAAGTAGTCAATGCGAGTGTATATATTATGAACCTGAGAGTGAAAGGTATAATCTTTTTCTACCGATGAAAAAGTCTCCATATATCGATCAAATTAGAATGAGGCGCTCTCTTCGCTGAAGATCTGTCCAGGTACACGTCTAAAGCCACGGTCACACTTGACTTTTTGTTCCATTGACTTCCATTCATACGCATGCGAATGCGTCAGACCGGAAACGCAAGCCTGTGCGAAGAAATTTCGCATTTCGCTGCGTAGCAAAGTTCAAGTTTGGTGAACTCTGACCTGCGAATTCTCGTCACGTGAGTGCGAGAGACCAATAGAAGAGCAAAACGTCACAGCGTGACCTCTCGGTACAGAAATTTCAAAGGTGGAGGAATCTTGGTGCGTGATGTCATATACTGCTCCTGCCCATTTTCGCAGCACCGTCTGAACGAATTTCGCATGCATGTAGCCAAATGTGACCGCGGCTTACGTGTAGGGGATATTACAGTAAAGACCCGTAGACCCGTTGTGATGAATGAAGACACAGAGTCAGGAATGTAATAAAACCCATTCACATTCCATGATGCAAAAACAAGTCCTTGTCTGTTACTTGATGTCGTTGCATTACTCTGCATCATTACAAACTCAAGATAATGTCATCACACATTCTACCATTCTGAATAGTCTCAAACAGGCCATCACCCCACCCACCCCCTAATTCAACCAACAACCCTGTCATCTAGCTGACAGAGAACCAGCAGAAGAGGTTAAGAATTAACAAATTAGTACCCGAACTGTAACAAAAAAATTCTATAGAAAATTAACTCAAGTAACTTATTTTCTTCAAACCTTCAAACCTTAAATTTACACATCTCTACAACATGGTATTTCAGAAGAACATCTTAGGAATATAAAGTAGGCCTAAATGAAAGAACATAATCTAACCAGTGTGACAAGCCATATTTAAGAATTTTCTAATAAAATTAGTAGCACTCAACGAGAGATATAGCATTTAGCAAAACAGTCACCTGGATCCAAAGCAGCTTTCTGCTAATTTAACCGCTTTGTCTGGATCCGTAAAGTAAGGTTCCTTGCCACCATATGAAACCGTTAATTTTGCCGGGTACTGTAGACCATATTTAACATCAGGTTTGTCCCTTAGTAGCTCCCGTGCTCGTTTAAAAAGCCCCCACCGTTTTACAACCGCTAAAGGATAATCTGGGAAGATATTGATTTGTTGCCCTTTAAAGGTGACTTGCTGCTTTCTGCAGAATTGTCAGTTCTCCGCGAATAGCGGCAAGCGAGTTGTTCAATCTTGGATTCGATCATCTCCCTGGTGTCAGATTTATTAATTTATTAATACCATTCATATATTACAGACCCCAGGTCACCTTTCTCATTGTCCGTTGGAGAAATAACTAACACCTCGCTGGAAATCACCTGGAGTGGTCCAGAAAATACAGATTTTGACGACTTTGATCTTCAGTGGATACCCAAGGACCCTCTGTCTGTGTTCAACCCCTACCACATCCCCACATCTCACAGTCGAGTACTGAAAGGGATGTACCCTGGTCGTCAGTATAATATCAGTCTGCGCACAGTCAGTGGTGCTGGAACCAGCAACCCTACATTCAGCCTTGCCATCTACAGAAGCATCAGGACAAGTAAGTGGAGCACTAAGCACACATAAAGAAAAACTTTCTCAATCATCCCTGCTGATAAGATCAGCATTGCAGCTTGCCTGTTTTGTAATCATTTAAATGCCTGTCCTCATGTGGCTTCATAACCAGACAGCAAAGATGATTGGTGTAATATTGAATTGATGTTACAATGGTTCATCTCAAAATTAATTTAACATTAAAACAATTATCTGGATGATCAGCAAAACTACTGTCTTGGTCAGTCAGCTTCACCAGAAAGACTATGCTGGTTTACGTTTTTCTAGGTTTTGCTGGTGAACATCAAAGACATCTATACCCCAATATTAAAGTGCTATTCAGAATGTATCACATAAAAATAGACCTGACCAGGTCAAATTAGTAAGTTATATGTTTTTGTCATTAGAGCCGGAGCGTGTCCAGAGTCTTCACTGTCGTCCTCAGAACTCAACGGCCATTTCATGTTCCTGGAGTCCTCCAGAGGCCGACTTTGACTCATACACTATCGAGTGCTTGAGACAAGACTCTCACAAGATGGTCTACTCCCAGCGCACGGTCAAGGAGACCACAGTCTATCTGATCAAAGATCTAGAACCTTACAAACATTACACTGTATCTCTCATAGTCATCTCTGACAGCATGACCAGTGAGGCTGTCATGGAAAACGTGGTCACGATGATAGACCGTAAGTTTAGGCTTTTCATTGAGATTCTTAGCATTTTGTTGAGCAACAAATATTAATTACCTTTAAATGAATGTTTTTATGTTGTTAATGTTTTGTCAGGTCCACCGCTGCCCTTGACTCGAGTCAATGAGAACTCAGTTCAAATCACCAAGTCAACCATTTTCTTCCAGTTTAACTGCAGCTGGTTCAGCGATATCAATGGCGCAGTGAAATATTTTGCAATCATTGTGACTGAATCAGATGGTTGGAACACATTATTATCTTTCTTGTGCTAGGCATGAATTGCATAAAAATATGTTCAGCCTTAATCTTTTCTTGGAGAAGCGTTGAGATATGACTAATGTAAAATAACTATTACCTGTTCCCCTCTTGTTTGGTTGGATTCAGACAGTGAAAACCTGCAGCCACACCAACATCATCCTCTTCCTTCATACTTGGACTACAGAGCTAATAGTTCTGTCAAAACTTATCAGACCAGTTACTTTGCCAGCCACTGTGATGAGAGCCAGAGCCGGACACAGGAGTTTGAGATTTATCTGGGCTCTGGCATGGAGAGTCTCGGCGGACCATGTGATCAAGAAATGTCAAATGATGCATCACAAGATCAGGTTTTCTGTGATGGACCACTAAAACCCAAGACCTCATACAGGTAATGCATCTGAAGCTGCTGTTACTGAGCACTTAAACAATAAATGTGACTTGAAGAAGGGGGAACTCCTGTTGTGAAACTGTAATTCTGTAAAGAGATTTTATTTTATTTTATATAAAGCACACTAAATTGTGATCCCATCTGTTGTTGGTAATCTCTTAAACTTTCTTTCTCTTGATTTTCAGAATCAGTGTTCGAGCATTCACTAAACTCCTTAATGGGAAACTGAAGGAGTTTCTCTCGCCGCTCTACACTGATACATTCCTCTCCATGCCCTTCAAGACAGATGCAGGTATTCTATATGACTGTACTGAATGGAAATCAACTATAAAATGTTGCATGCATTAATGAGAGTTATGCTGTGTGTTCAGAACCATTGAGTGGGGTTATTGAGGGCGTCAGTGCTGGACTCTTCCTCATTGCAACAATGGTGGGATTAATTGTCCTCCTGATCTGCAGGCAGAAAGCACATAAAATGTGAGTCCACCTTTGCATTTGTAACAAGGCTGAATCATGATACATGTTAGGATCCATACGCTAGTTCAATTACAAGGGCTGGACGAAAACATAACATGTAGCCAGGCACATGTCAAAACCAGCTAAACAAGCAGATCAGGCAACCAAATCCAAAACACAGGTAAAAACTGAGGGACAGCAAGGACGATAAACATGTAATCCAAAACTCAAAAATGCTCAGTAATGTGATTCATAGAACAGCAAGACTTCACAATGAACAGGTGAGCATCCAAACTACCCTGCTGAAAAATCCAGCATCAGCCAGTGTGAATTCTATCCTGGTCCAGGCTGGTTTATGCTTGTATAGTGCTGGGACCTGTACCCTGAATGTAGCTGAACAAATGCAGGGTTACAGGATTGACAAAACCAAACCAAACGTGATCAAGCTTTGTTGGTATTTTCTTTGTCAACTCAAGCTTTGATCCTGAAGCTAAGATTAGTTAACACGCGCGTACACATGAACGAGTGATGTCGGCATCGCAAAATCAATCTCACAGATAGAGGGAGTTCTGTATGTTTCTCAAATATTAGTTACAAAAACTTTCAGCCACAGAGTAATACTATGTCCCTTACTGTTGGTCACTTTAGCGTTGTGTCGACAGATGGGGTTTGAACTTGAGAACCTATCTCTTCCGAGAGGAATTTAAAAAGGCCAATGAACTTGGCGAATGGCAACCGCGTGCCAGTCTCCGCCCCAGACTTCCGGGTATAAAAGAAGGACAGCGTGCCCATTCATTCATCTTTTTGTTCTTCGGAACCGCGAGGCACTGTTCTTTACATGCTAAGCAACTTCTCTTCTAAGAGCTTTTTTTTTTAAAGCTGCTGGACTTACGACACGAGCAGCGGAGCGGTCCCTTCTTCAACGAAGTTCCCCTGCCCGCAGACCGCTGGCTCCCCTCTAAAACGTGTAAGTTCAGGCTTACTCTGCTGCAGGTCAGGCTGCCTCTGCCCTTCACGCCATGGCTACCAGGCTAAGGCACTGAAGGAGCTTGACGATGGGAAGACTGACCCAGTGCACATGCAGGAACTGCGCACGGCCACTGACCTCGTGCAACGAAGTTTGCTGATGACACGACTGTGGTGGGTCTCATTAGCAACAGAGATGAGACAAACTACAGGAGTGAGGTGAGCCACTTGGCCAGGTGGTGCAGTGACAACAATCTCTCTCTGAACGTGGAGAAGATGAAGGAGATCGTTGTCGACTTCAGGAGAGCGCACACTCAGCATGCTCCTCTCACTGTCAATGGTGAGCCAAGTTCCTGGGTGTGCACATCACTGAGGACCTCTCCTGGACCAACAACACCACAGCACTGGCGAAGAAAGCACAACAGCGTCTCTAATTTCTCCGCAAACTGAGAAGAGCCAGAGCCCCCACCCCCATCATGCGCACCTTCTACAGAGGCACCATTGATAGCATTCTGACCAGCTCACTGTGTGGTATGGCGCCTGCAACGCGTCCTGCCGAAAGACCCTCCAACGCATAGTGAGAGCAGCTGAGAAGATCATTGGTGTCTGTCTCCCCTACCTCCAGGACATTTATGAAACCCCTCTCACCCGCAGAGCCCTCTGCATTGCAGGTGATCCCACCCACCCGTCACACAGCTTCTCCAGTCTGCTGCCATCAGGGAGGAGACTGCAGAGTCTCCAGGCCAGGACCAGCAGACTGAAGGAGAGCTTTATCCACCAGGCAGTCAGGAAGCTAAACTCCCTCCCGACCCTGCCTTCCCTCCCCTCTCTTGCCACAAGCACCTCTGAACACTGACCCCATCCACCCCTTCCCACATCATACACTGTCCAGCACTTGTCACTTTATGGAACATTAGACTGCTCACCACCTCTTCAGTATTGGTCTGAGCCTCCTCAACTACCTCTTAAGTCAGTTAAACAAGCCTACTATCTTTGACACTTTAATCAGACTGATAAGCTTTTTTTGCACTACATTACATCTGCACTGTTGTTTATTTCAATCTGCACTGTTGTTTATTGCATCTTCACTGTTGTTTATTTCATCTGCACTGTTGTTTATTTCATCTGCACTGTTGTCTATTTAATCTGCACTGCTGTTTATTTCACTGGTTTGCACATTTATCTCGGTTACATATCCATTGCTTGTAATGTTGTATTGTGTATATATAGATTCTGTATTTATTTGTATTTTGATATATTTTTTTGATATATTTTTATTCTGTGTTATCTGTATGCACCTAGGATCAAAGAGTAACGCAATTTCCTCCATTTGTATGTACTGTACATGTGGCAGAATTGACAATAAAGTTGACTTTGACTTTAAAAGTCACTGTGCGGTCCCTGGGTCGAGCGATGTCCACTATGGTGGTCCAAGAGATGAGTGACGCCAAGAAATTACGCTTTCTCGATGCGCTCATCTCGCAAGCGGGCTATTTGGGTACACCTTGGAGAATTTCTTACAGCAGTTTTCCATGGTGAAAAAGCAGACGGAGGTGATCAGACACATCCTGCTCCACCGCGACTCTGCCGCTCACCGGCCGTCGAGATCCCGAGCGAAGTCTGCGCACCTGGCTCCTCTCGGCCTTGACTCAACATTGTGTTACCCTCTGCGGCGGGATGTGCTCTCCGTAGCACCCTTCCTCTGCGAGGGAATAAGTCTTCCCAGTGTTCCCTTACAGTGCCGGGCAACTTTCTCATTACTATAGAAACAAGGCCACTGCCTGTGACGGCAGATGATAAAGGTACCCTCACCTAGTTTAGCTGAGTCCTTATCTTATATGTGAAAGGTCACGGTTCGCGGTAGCTTCACCTGTGATACGCCCAGGCCAGTCAGTGTTGCTCTGTTGGCAGTCGTGACACGGCCTACCCCCATGTGTTTCGTATAGGGACCCCATTTGTCGACATAAGGTCGAAGGGACTGACAGAAAGGGAACGTCTCGGTTATGACTGTAACCTCTGTTCCCTGATGGAACACAATGCTTGGTCGTCCGCTGCAGTGATTGGGAGAAGCCTCTCGGTTCCTCAGCACAAAGATGAATGAATGGGCATGCCATCCTCCTTTTATTCCCGTATGTACGGGGCGGAGACTGGCATGCGGTTGCCATTCACCTAGTTCATTGGCCTTTTTAAATTCCTCTCAGAAGAGATAGGTTCTCAAGTTCAAACCCCATCTGTTGAAACAACAATTGTGAAGGGCTTGTGACGGTGACAGATTAGTGACGGCAGGGTTGTGGTGACGGGTTAGTAATGGTGACAGATTAGTGATGGTGGGTTTGTGGCGATGGTGATTGACAGCAGGATTGTGGTGTTATTTTCAGCAGCACACATGAGCCGGTGGTCAGAATGAGTCTGAGAAGGGAACGACCAGCCACAGGAACACAAGTAATTGTTAGAGGGTAAGGTCTATTGCATTTATATTACTACTAAAGCTAATACAGCTATTTTCTGGTGTGGTGCTGACATTATAATTGTTCTTTGTAAACTATATTAGGAATGATGACATTACATTGTTAAACATGCTTTATTGACTATTTGTTAAATTACTGATCTGCAGATTCTGTAGCCATCTTTTAGAATCGTCTGAAAACACATCTCTTCCGCCAACACCTGACTCACTAATACAGAGTTCTATTTCTTTTTCTACTTTTTCTATCTTTTCTATCCTTAAAGAAAATAAACACTTGGCTTTGTATATTGTGTTGTTCTAATTGCTTCCTCATTTGTAAGTCGCTTTGGATAAAAGCGTCTGCTAAATGACACAATGTAAATGTTATTGTTTTTTAAATGTAAATGAGTCAAAATGTTCTTCTCTTCATTTTAGCAACCACCGTGTCTCAAGGTATTGTATATGTCTTTATTTAGTAAATTAAGCATGATTACGAATTGTAATTCACATAAGATATGTTCTGCAATCACCATTAACAATTACTTGTAAGCATACAAACAAAACTGTAAACTGGCTGATGTGTTAGTGTGTTACTCAACTTAAACAGTACAGTAATGGTCTACCAGTCAGCATAATCATATCCTGATAACTACAAACATATTTAGGAACTAAAGCAGTTCCACAGGAAAAAGGAAGCAGTTATTTTGGTAATGAATTCTGTTTAAAGAATATGTTTGTGCTGTCTATTACAGCCCGATCAGTATTACAAATTTTGAGACCCATTTGGCTAAACTTCGGGCTGACTCCAGCTATCTCCTTTCTGAGGAATATGAGGTAAAATATCTTCATTTCTTTATGTGCTATTCAGAATAATTCCTGTTTTCAGAATTGACACAATAGACTTTCATGCTTTCAGGACTTAAAGGATGTTGGACGTAACCAGCCACAAGACTCTGCATTATTGTCTGAAAACAGAGGGAAAAATCGCTACAATAATATTTTGCCTTGTATGTTCATTTTAGATAATTTATGACAATAAGACCCAGGAGCTGTTATTTCTTTTGATTAGTCATAATTTTGAATTTGTTTCTTGAAACAGATGATTCCACTCGAGTGAAACTGTCCTATGTTGATGAAGATTCCTGCTCAGACTACATTAATGGCAGTTATATACCAGTAAGATCCAAAGCTTTATATCGATGACTCTGTGTCATGAATAACGTAGATTCTGCAGATTTTACAGATTTTTTTAATGGTTCAGGGGTGTAAAGTAACGAATTACAAATACTCACGATATTGTAATTAAGTATTTTTTCTCAGAAGGAATGAGCTCTCACTGCGAGTGGGCACGGAAGATCTTGGGACCGGTATGCCACGGTGATGGCATCAACGATCCAGTGCGCCAGTCTCTGTTTGGAGACAGTCCTCCCCTTGTGCTGTCCCCCAAAACAGACAAAGAGCTGCTCAGAGCTCCTGAATCTCTGCATGCAGTCCAAGTAGAGGTGCAGGGCGCATACTGGACACAACACGGAGGAAGTTGGGTCTTCCTCCCCAACTGGGAGTGCAAGTTCACCACCTGGTCCCAGAAAGGAGTGGTGGGAACTTTGGGCATGTAGCCAGGTCTGGGTCTCAGGATCATTTGATATAGGCCAGGCCCGATCTCGAGGCACTCGTTCGACACGGAGAATGCCTGGAGGTCCCCTACCCTCTTAATGGAGGCAAGTGCCACCAGGTGACCTGTCTTCATTGTGAGATGAAGTAGAGCGCCCTCCCCAGGGGCTCGAATGGGACCTTACGCAGGCCCTCGAGGTCAACATTGAGGTCCCAAGAGGGTACAGAGCACGGCTGGAAAGAATTCATGCTCCTCATGCCCAGCAGGAATCTAATGACCAGGTTGTGCTGTCCTAGAGACTTACCCCAGACGAGATTGTAATGTGCGGCAATAGCGGCAACATACAGTTTAAGGGTCGAGGGGGAAAGGCTGCTCTCCAATGTCTCCTGAAGGAAAGACAGCACTGACCTGATCGGGCAACTCCGTGGGTCTTCCCTATGGGAAGAACACCAGGATGAGAACAAATGCCACTTGAAGGCATACAGGGGCCCTAAACTGGGTGATGGTGTTGGTCACTGCAGGAGGTAGGGCACTCAGGAGTTCCTCGTCCCGTCCAGGGGCCAGACATGGAGGTTCCACAAGTCCAGCCTCGGGTGCTATACCATGCCCTTCCCCTGAGACAGAAGGTCCCTCCTCAGGGGAATCGGCTAGGGGGGGGTTGTCGTCAGAGGGATTAGCTCTGAGAACCAAGTCTGGTTGGGCCAATAGGGTGCAACTAGCAGCACTTGATGCCCTTCTTCCCTGAATTTGCACAGTATCTGTGCAATGAGGCTCACTGGGGGGAAGGTGTACTTCTGCTTGTCCCGAGGCCAGCTGTGCGCTAGGGCATCTGTGCCGAGGGGACCCTCGGACAGGGAGTACCAAAGCGGGCAATGGGTGGTGTCCGGGGAGGCAAACAGGTCCATCTGTGCCTGGCCGTATCGCTCCCAAATGAGCTGGACAACCTCGGGATGGAGTCGTTACTCTCTGCGAAGTGAGGCCTGTTCCCTGAGGGGGAGCTAGGGCAGCCTCCGTGAGTTTTGTCATGATGCGAGGAGACAGGGCCAAACCGAAGGGCAGGGCCTTGTACTGGTATGCCCGACCATCAAACGCGAACCGGAGGAACGAGTACATGTCCTTCAGGTCGATTGGCACATACCAATCCTGGTGCAGAATGGACGCCAGGATGCGCCTCTGCATCAACATCCTGAATGGCATCCTGTGAAGGTGCTTGTTCACAGATCTAGAATGGGCCGCAGCCCCCCTTTTTCTTGGGGACACAGGCTCTAGAACCTGGAGTACATCTCGGCCGGGGGGACGGGCTCGATCGCATGCTTCGCCAGAAGGGTGGTGACCTTGGCCCAAAGTACGAGAGCGCTCTCTCCTCGAACTGAGGTGAACAGAATGCCCCGAAACCTGGGCGGGCATCTGGCGAATTGTATCGCGTAGCCGAGACGGATCGTCCTCTCTAGTCAATGCAGCAGAGGAACTAGGTGACGTTCGGTGGCTGGCAGAGCGGTCGCGTCGCCATGGGGAGAACCCCGGGGGCTCTGTTGACATACCTGCATTCCATCTCTGCGCAACGCACTGTCGGGAAGAGTGTGTCGGCTGCTGACAGGGAGCAGACGCTCTCCTCTGGGGGGCCGTCTGTTGGGAGAGCACCGGTACCAGAGGGGCCGCCACCGAGGGGCACTGCAACCTGATGTCCTGCCTGGGCAAGCATGGCAGACATCTCAGCGTCGGCCTCTTCCAGTGCTCGACCGCCCGAAAGAGTTGGCCTTTTCAAATTCCTCTCGGAATAGGTTCTCAAGTTCAAACCCGACAACACGTCGAGTGACCGACAGAAAGGGAACTTATCTGCTAACGCGAGCTGCTGCATAACGTGAAATGAAACCAGCGCTGTCCTGTAGTGACAAAGTCAGTTAAAAGATTAGTTAACATGCTAAAGATTGAACCAAGTATGTGACATGCATACATGGTTGAAGAAATGTAAATGTATGTAATATGTCTTTTTGAAAGATATTTCTCATTCATTACTCTCATTGATCAAAGACATGAGCCAATAATGTTTGAGTGTGGGCTGTGTAAAAGAGTTTCATTGGTTGAATATACTGAATGAATACACTCTTCACTGAATGAGTCAACTGAGTCGAAATGAGATTGAATGAATTGGTATATGTCGTCAACAGTTCATGTATGACTAAATTATGACCATAACTAAATAGCGATATCTTAAAATATTTTTTTATAAAAAGTTTGTTCATGTTCACATAACGAATAACTTAAACTTAAAATTAAATACAGTAGCAGTACTTTTACTTGAGTAAATTTTTTCAGTACTCTTTCCAGCCCTGGTGTTACCCTTGTTTGAGACAAACATTCAATCTTGTTTTGTTTGTGTATTCCTTGATATTATCTACATAGTTAAACATGTTGCATGTATTTATTTAAAGGGCAATAACTTCAGACGAGAATATATAGCCACTCAGGGTCCCTTACCTGGAACTAAAGATGATTTCTGGAAGACGGTCTGGGAACAGAACGTGCACAACATAGTTATGGTGACACAATGTGTTGAGAAAGGAAGGGTATGTGAATACTCTAAAAATGCTTATGTTAAAAATAACACAATCTCTTCAGTACAACACAGAAAATCACTTTTACCTTAACTTTATTGAACACAAAAGTACACATAATGTGTTAATAATGAACACATCTTTGTTGTGTATTTGAGTGTGTTTGTGTGTTTATACTATTGTAATTCTACTGTTAATTGACTTGCCTTCGTTTATTTAGGTGAAGTGTGACCACTACTGGCCGTTTGACCAGGAACCACTGTATTATGGTGATTTGATAGTGCAAATGCAGTCGGAGTCAGTGTTGCCGGAGTGGACCATCCGAGAATTCAAAATCTGTAATGTGAGTACAACACCTTTGTATCTCACTGACATTTCACACACGAGTTCTGATGAAGATGTATATTGACATGTGCTTTCTACAGGAGGAACATCTGAGCTATTCCAGAGTCATACGTCAGTTCCACTACACAGTGTGGCCAGATCATGGCGTCCCAGAGATCACACAGTCGCTCATTCAGTTCGTCAGAACCGTGAGGGATTATGTCAATCGAACACCCTTCTCTGGAGCCACTGTAGTGCACTGCAGGTGGAGCTCCCATCATATTCTTCATACTGTAGATTACTTTTACTGGTCTTGATGTTGCTATGGGACATGTAAAATTATAATATTCCGGAAAATGAAGGGAAAAAAACAAAAATGTATAGCTTTATCTCAGCCAAGGAACAAATGTATGTACACATGACAAAAACACTAGATTATGTGCACATACTGTATGAATGACACACAGATCTATCAGTCCGTATATTATTCCAATCATTATAATGGTGACTTCATTTTGGGTAAAACCATGTGAGTCATTAATGATTAAGGGACAGATGACTCAGTGTTTCTCTCTGACAGTGCTGGTGTGGGCCGGACCGGGACCTTCATTGCTCTGGATAGAATCCTTCAACAGCTGGACACAAGAGACACGGTGGACATCTATAGTGTTGTGTTTGATCTGAGACTCCATCGCACACATATGGTGCAGACAGAGGTGAGTTCTCACATGGAAAGAAATGTATTGCTGAACTATGACAGGATTCTAATTGTGGGCAATTTTAATATTCATATCTGCTGCCTTACGAAGCCATTGGTTAAAGACTTTTTAAATCTAATTGATTCTTTTAATCTGTTTCAGTCTGTGCACGCGTTCAACTCATGAACATGGTCTCACGTTAGATCTTGTTCTTTCATGTGGCTTATGCGTTTCGAACCTTGAAATACTTGAAGTGTCATTTTATGATCATAGACCAGTCCTATTTGATATTAATATTTCCTGTGATTCGAGTTTTCCAGCTCGGCAATGTCGTATTTTTAATTCATCTACAACTGCTCATTTCTCTACTGTCTTTCAAAATGTATCTGAAATTTATGTTACATCTTCTTCATACTTGGATATTGAGAGGCTAAACTCACTGTTTAATTCCACCTGTAAAAATGCCTTGGATATTGTGGCACCTTTTAAAACTATGTGTTCTTTTAAAACTATATGAAAAAGGACAAGCTCCAGGTGTTATTTATATTTATATATGTTATTTTAAAGGAGACTTGGTATAGATACCAGAAAACTGTGAAGGCAGAAAAAACTAATTATCTGTCTAATCTCGTTCTTAATAACTCTCATAAACCTAAAGCTTTATTTAGCACAATTAATGCAGTGCTAAATCCCCCTCAACCTAATGTGTCTAATGCTTCTCCTGACACCTGTGAGAGGTTTTTATGCTTTTTTGTGGATAAAGTAGTTGCGATCAGATCGCACATTATACCTCCCTCAGTGGAACCCTTTATCTCAGCCCCTGGCTTTGCTGTTTTTGACCAGTGTCTTTTTCTGATTTGAAAGCTGTTATAAACCATATGAAACTGTCACAGATATGATTTCTCCTAGGCTGTTTAAGAAGGCTTTCGATACCATTGGGCCTGTAGTTCAAAAAATTATTTATGTCAGTTTGGGTCAAGGTGTTGTTCCTTTAGATTTTAAACATGCTGTGGTTCAACCTTTGCTAAAACAACCCAATTTGGATACTACGGTTCTCTCTAATTACAGACCTATCTCCAAGCTCCCCTTCCTTTCTAAGTTATTAGAGAAAGTTGTCTGCATCCAATTGCTATCTTTTTTTAGACTCTCATCGAATTTTAAAAGTGCATCAATCTAGTTTGAAGAAACGGCTCTGGTAAAAGTCTTTACTGATCTGTTACTGGCCACCGATTCAGGAGATTCAGCCATTCTTCTGCTGTTAGATGTGACATCAGCTTTTGACACCATTGATCATAAAATTCTGTTGTTGGTATTAAGGGTATAGCCTTGGAGTGGTTTAGATCCTATCTAACTGATTTCTCTTTCCTCATTGGCTTCTCTATCATTTGGTGTTGTAGGGGATTTTACAATAAAGACCCGTAGACCACACACACACACACACACACACACACACACACACACACACACACACCCCCTCAAGGCTAGAGTGTGTGCTAGCAGAAGATGTTTTTACATGTGATGATAAGAGGTCTCTTCTAAAAGCCACGGTGACCTAGCAGTAAGAGAGGCCTAAGCATTCAGAGAGACTTAAACAGTGAATTATTTTAGTAATATTTACTCACTAGAGTTTTATTGTTAATATCATAATCAGATTTATTTTAATCATCTGTTTCTCATAAGATAATTCTGATTAATAATATATTAGTCTCAAAACCATAAAAAGGATATATATATATATATATATATATATATATATATATATAAATATATAAGATGGAGCCACGGCACCCATCCCTTCAGTGTCCCTCAGTGCTCCATCCTGGGCCCCATGCTGTTTTCTCTGTACATACTCCCTTTAGGGTCTATTCTCCAGAAATATAACATTTTGTTTCATTGCTATGCAGACGACACATAAATTTATCTGCCATTTAAACAGAAAAATTCCAGTTCCTTACAACATCTCTTTGACTGCCTCAGAGACATAAAAAATTGAATGGCTTGTAACTTTTTGCATTTTAACGAGAAAAAAACAGTAATAATGGTATTTGGACCAAATGTCATAAATAAGTCCTCAGCTATTGACCTTGGTCCCTTAAGTCCATATGTGAAGTCTTCAGCTAAGAATATAGGTGTAATTATTGATATGGATTTTAAATTCGATAAATAGATACATTCTGTATAAAGTCTAGCTTTTATCAGTTATGACTTTTATCTAAAGTTAAGTCCTTTTTATCATTTCACATATTTGAAAGGCTTATACATGTCTTTATCTCATCCCATCTAGACTACTGTAATGCTCTCTACGCCCCTCACTTTCACGTTTGCAGCTAGTGCAGAATGCCGCAGCTCGACTTTTAACTCGTACGTGTAAACGGGAACATATTTCTCCCATACTGGCTTCCCTTCACTGGCTTCCAGTTGATTTTCAAATTGATTTTAAGATTCTGGTGCTCACGTACAAATCCTTAAATGGCTTAGCCCCATCTTATTTTTCTGACCTGATAAAACCTCATGTACCTTCCAGGTCTTTTAGGTCTGCTGACCTTATGTTGCTGGCAGTCCCTAGAGTGAGACTGAAGCAAAGGGGACGGGGAGGGCGTGCTTTTACCGTAGCTGCCCCTAAACTGTGGAATGCATTACCGTTGTTAGTGAGGATGGCCCCCACCCTGCCTGCGTTTAAAACTAGTCTGAAAACATTTTTATTCATTGGCTTTTAATTCAGTTTGAGAGATGTGGTCATTTAGTAGTTTAATAGTTTTTATTTCTGTAGTGTTTGTGTTCTGTATTTTAAAAATTGTTTGATCATTATTTATGTGTGAAGCACTTTGGTCACCCTTGGGGGTTTTAAATTGTGTTATATAAATAAAAATTGTATTGTTTTGTATTATAGCTTTTTAAATGGAATCTCACATAATCGTGTGTTTGGTTTTTGTGTTTCTCTAGTGCCAATACTCATATCTCTATCAGTGTGTTCGCGATGTGCTTCGAGCAAGAAAACTACGCAGTGAACAGGAAAATCTGTTGTATCCCATCTATGAAAATGTGCATTCAGATCACCATAGAGGTTCGTGTGCTAATGAGAAATAATATCTGTTCATTCCTGTATCATATGCATTTATTTCTTGTTCTATTCCTTCATATAGATGTGGTCTACTCCAAACGCTAATGTGTAATGGGTCAAGAAGAAGCCAAACACATGTACAAATTTATGCGTTATGTATAAGTAGATCTGTAACAAAATTGTATCATGTATTGTATATATGTCAGTTTCTCTACATGAATTCAGAGTTTAAGTCTTCCACTGAATGTTATGCGCTACTAAATAAATGATGTAGACTTATTTTATATTAATAAAATGTTACTATTAAAACAGTATTGGTTACTTCATTATGTCAAGCAGATTACATATTTTCCTATAGAAGCTTTACAGAAAATACTATCACGATGTCACAAACGCTCCAGCATGCACATTTCCCAGGATCCCCCACTGCTCCTCACCTGCACCGTATTCCGTCATTAGCACAGCCGACTGCCATTACCTCATCAGCACATGTGTATTTATAGTCTGCCTTAGTTGTTAGTCTTTGTCAGGTATTGTCTTGTGTTTACAGATGTTGCTCTCCTTGTACCAGTTGGAATATTAAATATCCGTTAATGGTGACTCCTCGTTCATGTCTCGAGCACGTACCATGACAGAATACCCGACCCAGTACAGTGTAATCGGCGAACATTATTTTGTCTTTTTTGTTTTCTGTGTCTTTTTCAGTTAGCGTTTTTCACTCACCAAGGACTTTCCTGTCTTTTGTGCAAGGAGATCGCTCCCTTACGGAACATTTTGACTACTTTTTATATTTAGCCAAGTTTTCTGCCATCCTGGACGACTGCCTCTGTGCGTTTCTGCTTGCTGGACTTAACATCGTCACATGAGCGCAGTTGTCCGGGGAGACTCCTCGAGGGAGCTCCGAATCACGAGTCTCAGCTGGTCCCGTCCAGCTCTCTCCTTCGTCTCACGAGTCTCAGCTCACCTGTCCAGCTCTCTCCTTTGTCTCACGAGTCTCAGCTCACCTGTCCAGCTCTCTCCTTCAACTCACGAGTCTCAGCTCACCTGTCCAGCTCTCTCCTTCGTCTCACGAGTCTCAGCTCACCTGTCCAGCTCTCTCCTTCGTCTCACGAGTCTCAGCTCACCTGTCCAGCTCTCTCCTTCATCTCACGAGTCTCAGCTGGTCCTGTCCAGCTCTCTTCTTTGTCTCACGAGTCTCTTGGCTTGATTGAAAACTTGGCTTGATTGTTTAAGCAATAAAGTCTATCTTTTGGCATCAAAACCCGAGAATCGAGTCTTTCTTTAAGAAGGGCAAAAGGTAAACCACAACACTTGCTCCATCATCTCCGCCGTGGCCTGTCATCCCACCAGGATGAAAAAAACTTGGTCAGTTTTCAGTGCTAACAACTTACAACTTAACTTACATGCACGTTAACATACTTTAACATGCAAATTCTACCTGCACATCTTCCAGCCTACTGACGACGATATTACTATAACATATACCAAAATTAAATAATATACTTCAAATGAATAAATGACCGTTTCTGACAATCTAACATTCTCTTTCTCATCTATTACTATTTTACATTTAGTCATTTAGCAGACGCTTTTTTCCAAAGCGACTTACACATGAGGTAAACAATAGACGCAATTAGAACAACACAAGGACAGCAATACATAAGTGCATTAAAAACTAGTCTAAGCCTACCACAATTTACAAAGCAAAGAGGTTCTAATTTTTGTATATATAGGATAGAAAAGATAGGAAAAGTGGACAAAGAAATAGAACTCTGTATTAGTGAGTCAGGTGTTGGCGGAAGAGACAATTATTATTAAAATTTTTAACTATGATGCATGTAAAGCTGCTTTGCAACAATATTGAAATAAAATTGAATTGTTGTATTTGTTGTATGTTGTCTGTTTTTGCAAATTGTAATGTTTGTCATGCTCCACCAGAGGGCCCTCTTATCAACACCTGGACAATCATTTAGACTACATTTCCCATAACCCTTTGCTGCACTCATTATCCATGAATGCATTCAACTGTACCTCATTTACTTTGTCTTCCTTTACTGTGGGTGAGGCTGAGGAGGATGCTGCCTATGGCCGTATGTAAGATTTATAAAAAAAAAAATGATGTTCTTGATCTACATATGTGCATTTTAAAATGTTTTGATTGCAAATTACATAACAATAGCTAAAATCATTTCTGTCTTTTCATGTTTATCAATAATGAAAGTAAACACGTGGTCAATTGATATTTTTATACAAATACTACCAGATTGATATACAATCTGTCTTTCATAAAGGAGCATTTGGGTTTGGAATGACATAAAGGTAAGAGAGTGCTAACAGAATACCTGAGTGAACTTTTGAGTGAAGACTTTTTTGAGTGTACTATCCCTTTAACTTTTTGTGTAGTTACAGACATGACATCAAATTACAAAAGTTGTAGACACTAAAATAACTTAAGCTTCATCTGCACTTCTTAAAATAATATAGAAACAGACCAATCTCTGAAACCAAAAATTGACAACAAAATGCACTACTACACAACAGAAACACACCTCTTCCTGCTCCGTGCTGTGCAATGCCGGCATTCCCTCACTTCAATAAGCGTACGCATCCCTTACTGCTAATTGGCTACAAGTTTGTTTTAGTACTCGGCCCGACTCAGTTTTCTAAAGCGTTTTCAGAGATACTGTCTAAAAATAAACAAACTCTAACTTAATCATCAATATAACACAAATAGTATATTTACTAGCCATATTCTTATCTGATTAAAGACAAAATCATTTAAATGTGAAGCTGTTATTGGATATTGCAAACAAAAATAAAAAATATAAGACTATATCATGCAATAAAGTTGGTTATTGTCAGAACGTTTGTTATTGTCAGACCATGTAGAGCTAACATTCTTAAAACCTTACATTTTAGCATTTACCACGTTACTGCAGACAATTTGGGAAAGTGATTGTGCCTTTAATCTTTGAAACAACAGTAATAAACGTAACACAATAATTTCTATTTTAAGCTGTGCTGGTGCATTGCGGCTGAATAACACAACTAAGCACAAACTTTAAGTAGCTTTCAACATATATTAACGTATTTCAATATATATATATATGCTTTTAGACACACCCCTGGTCTGGAAGCCACTCCTTTGGGATGGGCTATGTATAACTTCTGTCAGCTGGAGTGCCCTCATGCTCCACCAGAACTATAATTTACACTACATTTCCTATACATTTTTTTAAATTTCTTTGTCAAGTATTCATAGAAGAGATGCTTAGTTGCAAAACGAGTCATGCTGCTGCATTCTGAACCAGCTGGAGTGGTCATATTAAATACACTTCATACAATATACAATGAAAGAGTTAGAAAAGCTGCCTATATCTGAATAACGCAGATATACGTGTATGAACACAGGTATTTTCAAAACCGCAGCTTTTTCTATACGGTTTGTCTGTTCATCCACAAGAAAACGCAGTACCCCGTTTCTGAAACCCAACATTTTTGAAAAAGGAGAACATTTCAGTGTTGTCGTGTGGACGGTGAAACCGAAGATTTGGCCTATGATGTTGGAAATCTCACCGCTATCTCTTTAGTTTGACGTCAGATTCCAGGCTTTGTATTGGCCAACACAGCTTTATGGTTTGGATTATATCGCCACCTTTTGGTTTGGCATACTCTTGACAGCGCTTCATAATGTGTTTTTGCATTTTCACGTGGACACGATTTTTTTTAAACAAAGAAGGAAAAACTCAGGTTATAAAAATACCTGTATACGTGTGGACTAGGCCTAAGTCGCTTGGGATAAAAGTGTCTGCCAAATTAATAAATGTAAATGTATTAAGGCGGAGAGTTTTAATGAGAAGTTCTCCTGTGCATACAAATATGAAATAATCCATGCAGTTATTAGTGAATGATTGCATTCACCTGTACCTCATTTACTCTGTCAGTTTAAACTTGGTGTTTTCATTCATTCATTCATTCATTCATTCATTCATTCATTCATTGCCAAGTCTTTATATGTAGCACTGGTTCTGATTCCTTCCGTGCATAGTTATTTTTATTTTCTGTTTTTGTTTCCTTGTTGGATGGATCATTTGATATTTGACCTCTGCCTGTTTAATGGATTGTGATTTGGATTTGCCCTTTCATTACAGACTGCTGTCTTTGGATTCTCAACCACTTGTGTCTCTAGCAGTATGGTTACACAAATAAACTTTTGAAATATAGCCTACTACTAGTATAACAGAAGTACATGTGTAAGTGTGGGGGTGAATAATAGTAGCCATCATGTCTCTTACTATGTCCATTTTTTGCACTTTGTCTTCCCAAAAGTCTTGAATGTCCACTGTGGTCACACTGATGACAGACTAGTCTCGACTTTGGCCGCTTTCTTTGATCAAAGCCCACCCAAGAGGCCATATGACTTACAGAAAGGCTAAAGCAACCAATCTTGTTTAGAGCTGTGGAAATGTCCCCACAGTAACAGATCTCTCTAAGACTGAAACTATTGGCAGACTTGTGTACACTGACTGCCATCTTTGTTACAGCAGACTGCAGGTGGACTTCATTATAACTATGACAGCTATACAGCTACAGCTATACAGAACGTTAATGTATGTGAACCCGAAACACTGGAGAATATATACATGTACACTTGACTCTGACAGAGTGATAGATAGTGCATACAGACAACATCAACCATTCTGTATATAACTATACAAATGTTTTTCATCAAGCAGTGGTTGCAGTAATGCACAGGATATTTTAGAGATAGATGTCCATAATGTTAGTATTTTTTGAGTCTGTAAACAAGGCTTGTTTGATTGTTAACATGGGATGTGATGTTCTTCCCACGATCTGTTTCATTCGGGGTCACGTCTCTGAGGAACTGAACCGCTCGGCAGAGAATCATCACAAGCATTCAACCATTACCACAGGCACATACAGTGACAGAGAGAGAGAGAGAGAGAGAGAGAGAGAGAGAGAGAGAGAGAGAGAGAGAGAGAGAGAGAGATTCAGTGAACGGGGAGCGCGAGCGTAGCTAGCGCGCTCTCGAAGTTGAAGTGGTGAGAGTGGCGCGCATGCAGAGAGATTCAGTCATGTGTCGTCACTCGGACCCGCTTCACCTGTAGACTGTTGCTGAGGTAAACCTTTCTTTACCATCTTTACACGATAAACTTCCACACATTATAAGACTTTCTGTTTCCTTTAGATTATACGTTAATTAAAATAAACCGCTTTTAAATACTCTTTAGAACAAAAACTAGTATGTGAAAATAGCATATAACTTATATAACAGTTTTATCATCTGATAAATTATAATATTTTTACTTTCGTTATTTAATTTCGAATGACTGTAAAGATAAATAAGATATCGCACTGAGAATCTGTTGCAAACACATATAAACGCGATGTTATTATTGGCTTCATGTTTCCTTGCGTCTTTCACACAGACACAAGCTTATTTTCAATACTTTAGGTGGCTTTGTTATTTATGTCTAAAGGAAAAATATATAGTATGCATAAGGTGTTACTGTAGGTGCAGAATAGCAGCGCAGTCTTTCAAAAGGAAAACAACCGCAACAGAGTCGGAGCAAAAACAACATTAGGCTACAAATTATTTATTTCAAAGAGATGTCTAACCATAACTTTCTCTATAATAATAATAATAATAATATAATAATTTGTAGCACGTTGTTAGCTATGATACCCGTATCTCTTCTCTTTGTTATCATTTTCAAGGCATATTGTTTAATGAAAGAGATTGAGCTATGGCAGTTTGTAAATATAATTTTATAATTTTGTAATATTTGTCACAAACTCTATTTAATGTTGCTTTTCATCTTCAGGTTAAACTCTGATTCACAATCTATTGGAGTTTGATTGCTTCCAATACAGTGGTCATAATGAAAAATGAACATCATTCCTCTGTAATAAGCCAAGAAAAGCAAGTTGACATCATCAAAGTCATAGAAGATATTGGTTTTGACCTCCAAGAATCAATGGTAAGTCTCTTGTTTAGTTTTAGAATGCAACTTCTTGTGACGACAAGTATAGCACACAATGTATATTTGCATTACATATAGATTTAAAAGTTTGACACAGTCTTTATCTTTAACTCTCGTTTTGGTTGCTGTATTAAAATTGGTTAAAGGTACAATATGTAACTTTTTCCAGGTTAGAAAACAAAAACAAAAGGTGTAGCTTGATAATGCTGTGAAGGAGTGTGGAATGATAGGAGTTGTTGTCTTCAGCTCCACTGCGGATGAAAATCAATCCACATGACTCACAAATCACATCCATGACTGACGTGATGAAATGCATACATTTTACGTTATCATGTTACATTATAACATAAACCAAAAGAGTGTTGTGCTAGACCAGGGGCCTCATGTATAAAACTTTACGTAGATTTCATCCTAAAAGTGTACGCACGCACAAAAGGAAGTGCACAGAACCAGGGCACAGTGCTGATCCTAGACGCCTAAGCAAACCTGTGAGAGGACCTTGTACAAATAAGTAAAATTACATATAGGCCTAAACATAACTGTAAACTATGAGAAATAAAAATAGTTCAACAATTCTAAATGTGATGGCACAAACTAAAAATCACATATTGTCATGGGCAAACGAAATACTGAATTTGTCAATCTGTACTAGAGAATTGTTTTGTGAGTAATTCATTGCATAATTTGGCAAAACGAAACAAGACTTTAAAATACTACTCACTAAAAACTGTAACCCAATGCTGGGTTACTATAGCACCGACCCATTGTTGGGTAATTTTAACCCAATACATTGGGTTGTAAGTTTAACCCAATTAGTTGGTTTATGAAATAACCAATTTGTTGGGTGTTTTTTGTCAAAATGTTATTTATTATTTTATTATTATTATATTTGTTATTTATTATTATTTTATTGCAGTGTACACAAGTAATGCACAACATAGAAATATCTTAAAAATTCTTTATTTCCAATACAATAAGTTTTGGTTGCAGTTGTATTACTGTACTTATTTCATAAAGTTACTAGTTATTAAGTATTCATTTACAAAAATCTAATAAATAAACAGAACAGAGGCTATAGTCCAGCTTAAACAATTACCCTTAAATAACATGTATCAACTGCTTGTAAAAGACGGTCTTCCTCCAGTCCAGCGTCATGCTTCCCACAGTAATGAAGACTTGAGAGCAACTGGTTTTATCCCCAAGCTGCAAAACATGAAGGACTTCCGTATCTCCTCCTGATACTGAATAATGTTTGTTCCACTCTATAAACAGATATTCTAAATTGGTGAATATGCAAACATACACAGTATTATTATTATTACAATAATTATTTATTATTTATACTGAATTGTCAAAATGATGTACAGTCATGTGGAAAATATTGTGGTCATGTGATTTTATGATGAATTCATAAATCTTTATAGCCTGATGAACTGTCGGGGTCACACTTTTACCATTGACTAATTAGTTCAATTAATACACAATGGAAATCAATACACCATGTTAATTTAATGTGCATGTTTGCTTGTTTAAATATAAAAAATAAACAAATTTTTTCGCATGACTGGAGTAACAGGAAGTTTTTATACATTCATCTCTTACCTGCAAATTTGTCAGTTGAGGCTTCAGGGTCTAAAATATTTTAGGCTTCTAAAATATATATAGCAATTAATTTAAAGTTTGTCAGTTAAGGCCATTACTGCAAGTCTGTTACTAACGTTGAAAATGATATTGCGACTGAGGCAAGCTGCTATTTTAGTATGAAATGTGATAAAAGTAAAGAAATTAAATTAACTAAACGTCATTTAATCAGGTGCTTTTGTTGTGTTAGCATAACAAATGTTAGCAGTCGCAGGGCAAGTCTTGGTTACGACTCTTTAGAGGTTAAGTCTCCCGCCCCGGACATCCAGGATAAAAGGAAGACGGCGTGCACATTCATTCATCTTTTGTGCTAAGGAACCGAGAGACTACTCCCGATCGCTGCAGCGGATTGGCCAAGCGTTGTGGCATGAGGGACACAACCTCTCGTTGCCTCCATTAGGGAACAGAGGTTACAGTCATAACTAGGGATGGGTATCAAGAACCGGTACTTTTTTAGACCAGTACATAATTGGCTCGATACCAAAGTATCGATAAGCTTTAGGACAAACGATACTGTTATCAATACTTGCGTTGTTTTATCTCTGTGTATTCGGGTGTTAATGGCAAAATAGAGGCTGCTGCCTGTCATTTTCCATATCTAATATCCGAAGTTCTGGAGGCGTCCGGGCTCGGGTGCTACACCATGCCCTTCCCCTGAGACAGAATGTCCCTCCTCAGGGGAATTGGCCAGGGGGGGTTGTCCCCAGAGAGACTAGCTCTGAGAACCAAGTCTGGTTGGGCCAATAGGGCACAACTAGCAGCACTTGATGCCCCTCTTCCCTGACCTTGCACAGAACCTGTGCAATGAGGCTCACTGGGGGGAAGGCGTACTTCCGCTTGTCCCGCAGCCAGCTGTGCGCTAGGGCATCCGTGCCGAGGGTGCCCTCGGACAGGGAGTATCATAGCCGGCAATGGGTGGTGTCCAGCAAGGCAAACAGGTCCACCTGTGCCTGGTAAAACCGATCCCAAGTGAGCTGGACAACATCGGGATGGAGCTGTCACTCTCCGCGAAGTGAGGCCTGACGAGAAAGCACATTGCCTGTCTGGTTCAGGTTGCCTGGGATATAGGTGGCCCGCAGGGAGCTGGTCACCTGCTGACTCCAGAGGAGGAGGCGGCGGGCAAGTTGCGACATCTGCCGTGAGCGAATGCCACCTTGATGGTTGATGTATGCCACGGCAGAAGTGCTGTCCGAGCGGGTGCGGCGCTGGTGTGCCACTCTCTCCAGGGGACTCGACTCTGTAGCCAGTGCTAAAGCGGTCTCATGTGCATCAATCCGAGCGGGATAACCCCTTGCCGAGGATGCCATATGTCTCAGGAGCCTTTGTAAGTGTTTCAGTGGGACCGCCGATTGTCGCCTGAAAAGCCTCAGACAACTCAGCACCGACTGGGCGCACTCGTTAGTGAGGCTCATCCTGTGAAGGTGCCTGTTCAGGGGCGCAGGTCTAGATTTTCCCACCTTTCTTGGGGACGATGAAGTACGGGCTGTAGAACCAGGAGGACATCTCGACTGGAGGGACGGGCTCGATTGCGTGCTTCGCCAGAAGGGTGGCAACCTCGGCCCGAAGCACGGGAGCGCTCTCTCCTTATACTGAGGTGAACAGAATGCCTTGAAACCTGGGCGGGCGTCTGGCGAACTGAATCGCGTAGCCGAGACGGATCGTCCTCTCTAGCCAACGCGACGTGTGGATAGTTCTAGCCAAGCCTCCAGGGACCACGACAGAGAAACTAGCGGACTGATCTGGTTCACGTCCCGTGGGGGGGAGGTTCGGTGGCTAGCAGAGCGGTCACGTCGCCGTGGGGGAGGTCCCGGAGACACAGACGGCTCTGTCGATATACCTGCATTCCATAGCTGCGCGGCGCCGCGTAGGGAAGAGAGTGTCGAAGACAGCGAGGTGGAGAGGTGTCCGACGCAACGTCGAGTTGAGGCCACTGTCGAACTGCTGCCGACGCAACATCCAGTGGAGGCTGCTGTGGACTGCAAGAGACCCAGGGAGAGAGGAGGCTCTTTTTGTGAAAGGGTGGGCGCCCGGCACCCAGAGAGGGGCCAGGCACAGCTGGGGACGCGGCAGGGAGCATCCCGCTCCGACCCAGCGGCGATGTCATGGCTGGAGATGTCGGGCCTGATGTCCTCAATCTCCCTGGGCTCGTCAACTGATTTTCGAGTTGTAGTGACAGTAAGGATTTTTCAAAACACATAGTCAAAAAAGGAGAATAGAAAATGTTCAAGAGGAATAAATGTAGAAGTAAAAAAGTTAATACAAAAAGTGCAATACTCAAGTGCCTTGTCGTTGTCGCTGCTCAGTTGAGTCACACAGGTAGGGTTGATGGTCTTTACACTCTTCGGTCTTCACGCAATGAGGGCTGCATGCGATCAGGCTGCCGCGGTAATTAATCACACAGCCCTGTGACGAGGAACACAAACTTTAATGATGAATAAATGCCTCGGGAGAGACCAGTCTCAGTCGGGAGGACCAGGTCTCCTCTGACGTGTCATAGTTGCACTCAGTAACTTTGATTAAAAGATTACTGAGTAAATGTTTATGAATAACAGTGAGAGCTTATTTGATTGTGAATTAAGAAAAGTATATTTGTTGGAACTGTTTGGGTCTTATTTTGTCTAGTTTTGTGACCAAAATCAGACAACAGAGGAATGTTTTAAGCAGGGAAAATAGAAGTGGCATAATGTAACTGAGTGCAGTTATAACTTCCAACTGCTGATGTGTAATGTAAGTTTAACATTAAATTCTAAGTATTGCAACTACTGTTAGCATTAATGTGATAGCAAGTAAGGTTGCAATGCCTAGTTTATCTATGCATAATGTTATCTGCATATTTTTACATTTACATTTATGCATTTGGCAGATGTTTTTATCCAAAGCGACTTACATTGCATTGTACTATACACTTGTACATTTTTGTATAGTAAGCAAGTGGGGGTTAGGTGTCTTGCCCAAGGACACCTCAGCCGTTACCTGCCAGCCCTGAGAATCGAACCAGCAACCTTCTGGTCATGAATCCAACTCTCTAACCACTGGGCCACGACTGCTGGGTCCACGATATAATTCCTACACGATATAATTTCTATATGCATATTTAGATATGAGTCAATGGACCAGTCTACCACCAGATCGCGCAGTGTCCACAACAATATCAAAGCATGCACTGTCGATCATTGTTTTCGCTAGAAACTATTTTAAATACACTACCAGTCAAAAGTTTGAAACTCTTTCTGTATTGTTTCTCTAGCCTATTTTTTCCACATTTTAGAATAATAGTAAATCCAGCAAAACCATTGAATAACACAGTTGTAGCTGTAGGAATTTTGTTGTGACTAAAAGCATTCAAAATACATGAACTCTACATTCTATTTTAGCATCTTCAAAGTAGTCGTCCTTTGGCTAGAATTTGCAGAATCATACTTTTAGCATTTTATCATTCAGCTTCTTAAGATCTTAACTTGGAAGCTTTTTAAACATTATTGAAGGAATTTCCATCTATGCTGCACTCTTATTGGCTGCTTTTAATTCATTATTTGATTCAAGTAATCCATTTCAAAAATATTTTTTTCCTATTTTTTCCTAATGATATATATATATATATATATATATATATAATGTGCATATGTGTAAATGTATATTGTATTTTTTTGTACAGCCCATGTGTTATAATTTGCACTGCTTGCCTGCACTACATACTGTCTACTTACTTTACAAGGTTTGGTCATACAGTTGTTTGTCTGCATTATGCTTTGTATTGAGCATGCACCCAAGACTTTCACTCACCACTCGTGGTGATGTGACAATAAAGGTGACTTGATTTGATTTTGATTTGATTTGAAGCTCAGTCTTGGCCAGGTTGAGTTGTAAGGATAAGCGAGTAGTCTGTAGTCACGGCAAGAGCGCACGCGTAAGTGTTCGGTGTATATTATATGTTTCTGTTGTATGACGCTTAGGTGATATATTTGCTAAGTAGTGAGAATTATTTCGTTCTCTGATCTATTTTCCTTATAAGTCTATGGTGCTTTGGAGTGTTGTTTGCAGCTAGTTGATTTTAGATTACAGGAAAGCTTTTCACCTTTGGATAAATTAGCACTTAAGTCCGGAAGAGTCCAGCATTAGATTCGACTTGAGCCATTGCGTGTTCATTTAGGCTTTGTCTTGCTAATTTGAAACGCACGGGCAGCTGTTCCCACTCACTACGTGATTAGCAACCCATTTAATACAGATAGAGGCGCTGGCGCGGAAGCGTCAGCGGAAGCGTTCAGCCCTCCTCGCGTGAAGACCGACGAGGTAAAGACCATTCGACTCGTCCTGCGCGACTCGTCCTGCGCGACGAAACCGACAACGCACAGTAGTATCTTATCTAAAAATCCTTTTTTACTGTTTTCTCTCACTTTCTTTTTCACCTTTTCTATACTCACTCGCACAGCATGTGTTTCCAATTCATTCCTGTGGTCTCTCGCCCACGACACTCTCTCACCAGAGGAAGGCGGAGCAATCCCGCCAACCTTCGCACTATCTGTACCTCTTCTACTCTTCCACTCTCTCTTTCCATTGGTCTCTGGAATTGTCAATCTGCTGTTAATAAATCCGACTTCATCCCTGCATTTGCTTCCCACTCTGCTCTTAGTATTGTAGGATTAACTGAAACCTGGATTACTTCTGAGAACACAGCAACCCCTGCAGCTCTCTCTAGTAATTTCTCTTTCTCTCACACTCCCCGCCAGCATGGGAGAGGTGGTGGCACCGGTCTTCTCATCTCCAAAGACTGGAAGTTCTCCACCTACCCCTCCGTAGTCAACACCAATTCTTTTGAATTCCATGCCGTAACTATTACTTCTCCATTAAAACTCCACATTGTAGTTATTTATCGCCCTCCAGGTCAACTGGGCGAATTTCTAGAAGAACTAGACATGCTGCTCTCGTCTTTCCCTGAGGACGACTCGCCGCTTCTTGTCTTTGGGGATTTCAACATCCACCTAGAGAAGCCTTATGCCTCAAACTTCCACTCACTGCTTACCTCCTTCAATCTCCAACTAGTCCCCACCACAGGTACCCATAAGTCAGGTAACCAACTTGATCTTATCTACACACGCAGCTGTGATACAGAGAACACCTTGATTACACCTCTGCACGTCTCTGATCACTTTTTCATCACTTTTAATTTAATACTGCATTCCCGCAACTCACCAACTCCGCTGCCAGTCTCATTTAGGCGGAATCTGCGCTCCCTTTCTCCTGTCCATCTTTCATCTGTCATAGAAACCTCCCTTCCATCCTTCACACACTTTGCATCACTAGATGTTAATTCTGCCACAGACACACTTCTCACAACACTAACCTCGTGTGTAGACACTATCTGTCCTATTTCCTCCAGGCCAGCACGTGCTACTCCTTCCAGTCCCTGGTTGTCCGATACCCTCCGGGAACACCGGGCTAAACTCAGAGCGACTGAAAGGAAATGGCGCAAAACAAAAGACATCGCTGACCTCTGTAAGTATCAAGCTTCACTCTCTATCTTCTCTGCAGACATTCACACTGCTAAATCTGCATTCTTCCATGAAAAAATTAGCAGCGCCTCAGACTCCCACAAGCTTTTCAAAACATTTAAAACTCTCCTCTGTCCCCCTCCACCACCTCCGTCTAACTCCCTAACGGCTAATGACTTTGCCAGCTACTTCACAGACAAAACTAGGTCTATCAGCAGACAATTTTCAGCTCCACCCATCAATGATCTCACATCGCACATACACACAGCAGACCATCTTCTCTCCTCTTTCTCTCCTCTTAAAGAGGATGATGTCTCTAAACTTCTGCTCTCTACTCACCCAACCACCTGCCCGTTAGACCCCATCCCCTCACATCTACTACAAGCCATCTCACCCACACTCCTACCATCACTCACTCATATCATTAACACATCTCTTAATACAGGAATTTTCCCCACTGCATTCAAGCAGGCCCGGGTAACCCCGCTGCTTAAGAAACCCACACATGACACTTCCCTACTGGAGAATTATAGACCCATTTCTCTCCTTTCGTTCATAGCTAAAGCACTTGAACGGGTTGTTTTCAATCAGGTGTCTACCTTCCTCACCCAAAACAACAGGCTGGACACCAACCAGTCAGGCTTTAAGAGCGGTCACTCAACCGAAACTGCCCTACTAACAGTTACAGAAGCCCTAAGGAGGGCAAGAGCTGAGTCCAAATCATCTGTTCTCATTCTCTTAGACCTTTCTGCAGCCTTCGACACGGTTAACCATCACATTCTTCTGTCTACCCTATCGTCACTGGGCATCACTGGAACTTCACTCTCCTGGTTTAAATCCTACCTCGCAGATAGGTCCTTCAAGGTAGCTTGGGGAGGTGAAGTGTCCAAATCACACCAACTAGTCACCGGGGTCCCACAAGGATCGGTTCTTGGACCTCTGCTCTTCTCCATATACACCACATCACTGGGTTCCATCATACAAGCACATGGATTCTCCTACCATTGTTATGCTGATGACACTCAACTTCACCTCTCATTTCATCCAGACGATTCCACGCTAGCCACACGAGTCTCCGACTGCCTGGCTGACATCTCTTCTTGGATGAAAGATCATCACCTGCAACTCAACCTGGCCAAGACTGAGCTTCTCGTCATTCCTGCCACCCCGTCAGAACAGCCCCAGCTTACCATCCAACTTGGTCCATCTAAGATAACCCCATCGACTTCAGTCAGGAATCTTGGGGTAATCATGGATGATCAGCTGACTTTTAAGGATCACGTTACTAAAACAACTCGGTCATGCAGGTTTGCATTGTACAACATTAGAAAGATCAGACCGTTCTTAACAGAACATGCAACACAGCTTCTCGTCCAGGCACTTGTCATTTCTAGACTGGATTATTGTAATGCTCTTCTGGCCGGTCTCCCAGCCTGTGCCTTCAAACCTCTGCAAATGATCCAGAATGCTGCTGCACGCCTGGTCTTCAATGAGCCCAAGAGAGCACATGTCACACCTCTGCTCATCTCTCTACACTGGCTCCCAGTAGCGGCACGCATTAAGTTCAAGGCACTGGTGCTTGCTTACAGAACAGCCACTAACACAGCACCCATCTACCTCAACTCTCTCTTACAGACCTACATCCCCTCCAGAAGTCTGCGGTCTGAAAACGAGCGGCGCCTCATTGTTCCTTCACAGAGAGGCATGAGATCCATCTCAAGGACATTTTCTTTCTCCGTTCCCGGCTGGTGGAATGATCTTCCTGTTTCCATCAGGACTGCTGGATCAATTTCACAATTCAAAAAACAGCTGAAGACCCACCTCTTCCATGAGCACTTAACTGTCTCATAAAAAAAAAAAAAAAAAAAAAATTTCATTTTACCCCTATTTTTCCTTTTCTAATGTTCTCTATATACTTGCTTATACTATCTTGACGTTGTATTTGAAACCTTGTATTACTAGCACCTCTCGTGAATATTGCTTACTTAGACGAATCGCTTGCTGTTTTCCTCAATTGTAAGTCGCTTTGGATAAAAGCGTCTGCCAAATGAATAAATGTAAATGTAATGTAAATGTAAGTGATGATCTTTCAGCCAAGAAGAGATGTCAGCCAGGCAGTCTGAGATTCGTGTGGCTACCGTGGAATTATCTGGATGAAACGAGAGGTGAAGTTGAGTGTCATCAGCATAACAATGGTAGGAGAAACCGTGTGCTTGTATGATGGAACCCAGTGATGTGGTGTATATGGAGAAGAGCAGAGGCCCAAGAACCGATCCTTGTGGGACCCCGGTGACTAGTTGGTGTGATTTGGACACTTCACCTCCCCAAGCTACCTTGAAGGACCTATCTGTGAGATAGGATTTAAACCAGGAGAGTGAAGTTCCAGTGATGCCCAGTGAAGAGAGGGTGGACAAAAGAATGTGATGGTTAACCGTGTCGAAGGCTGCAGAAAGGTCTAAGAGAATGAGATTTGGACTCAGCTCTTGCTCTCCTTAGGACTTCTGTAACTGTTAGTAAGGCAGTTTCGGTTGAGTGACCGCTCTTAAAGCCTGACTGGTTGGTGTCCAGCCTGTTGTTTTGAGTGAGGAAGGTAGACACCTGATTGAAAACAACCCGTTCAAGTGCTTTTGCTATGAACGGAAGGAGAGAAATGGGAATATAGAAATGAAATATAGTTCTCCTGTAGGGAAGTGTCATGTGTGGGTTTCTTAAGCAGCAGGGTTACCCGGACCTGCTTGAATGCAGTGGCGAAAATTCCTGTATTGAGAGATATGTTGATGATATGAGTGAGCGATGGTAGGAGTGTGGGTGAGATGGCTTGTAGTAGATGTGAGGGGATGGGGTCTAATGGGCAGGTGGTTGGGTGAGTAGAAAGTAGAAGTTTAGAGACATCATCCTCTTTAAGAGGAGAGAAAGAGGAGAGAAGATGGTCTGCTGTGTGTATGTGTGGTGTGAGATCATGGATGGGTGGAGCTGAAAATTGGCTGCTAATGGACCTTTTGTCTGTGAAGTAGCTGGCAAAGTCATCAGCCGTTAGGGAGTTGGACAGAGGTGGTGGAGGGGGACAGAGGAGAGTTTTGAAAGTTATGAAAAGCTTGTGCGAGTCTGGGGCGCTGTTAATTTTGTCATGGAAGAATGCCGATTTAGCAGTGTGAATGTCTGCAGAGAAGACAGAAAACGAAGCCTGATGCTTACAGAGGTCAACAAGCTACAACGAGGTCTTTAATTCTGCGCCATTTCCTTGCAGTCGCTCTAAGTTTAGCCCGGTGTTCCCGGAGAGTATCGGACAACCAGGGACCGGAAGGTGTAGCACGTGCTGGCCTGGAGGAAAGAGGACAGATAGTGTCTAGACACGAGGTTAGTGTTGTGAGAAGTGTGTCTGAATTTACATCAAGTGATGCAAAGTGTGTGAAGGATGGAAGGGAGGTTTCTATGACAGATGAAAGATGGGCAGGAGAAAGGGAGCGTAGGTTCCGCTTAAATGAGACAGAGGGGTTGGTGAGTTGAGGGAATGCAGTATTAAATTAAAAGTGATGAAAAAGTGATCAGAGACATGCAGAGGTGTAACCAATGTGTTCTCTGTATCACAGCTGCGTGCGTAGATGAGATCGAGTTGGTTACCTGACTTATGTGTACCTGTGGTGAGGACTAGTTGGAGATTGAAGGAGGTTAGCAGAAAGTGGAAGTTTGAGGCATAAGGCTTCTCCAAGTGGATGTTGAAATCCCCAAAGACAAGAAGCGGCGAGTCGTCCTCAGGGAAAGACGAGAACAGCATGTCTAGTTCTTCTAGAAATTCACCCAGTTGACCTGGGGGGCGATAAATAACTACAATGTGGAGTTTTAATGGAGAAGTAATAGTTACGGCATGGAATTCAAAATAATTGGTGTTGACTACGGAGGGGTAGGTGGAGAACTTCCAGTCTTGGGAGATTAGAAGACCGGTGCCACCACCTCTCCCATGATGGTGGGGGGTGTGAGAGAAAGAAAAGTTACTAGAGAGAGCAGCAGGGGTTGCTGTATTCTCAGAAGTAATCCAGTACTAAGTGCAGAGTGGGATGCAAATGCAGGGATAAAGTCAGATTTATTAACAGTACATTGACAATTCCAGAGACCAATGGAAAGAGAGAGTGGAAGATTAGAAGAGGTACAGATAGTGCGAAGGTTGGCAGGATTGCTCCGCCTTCCTCTCGTGAGAGAGTGTCGTGGGCGAGAGACCACAGGAATGAATTGGAAACACATGCTGTGCGAGTAAGGATAGAAAAGGCGAAAAGAATGGAGAGAAAAATAGTAAAGTAGGGATTATTAGAAAAGATACTACTGTGCGTTGCCGGTTTCGTTGCTCGGTTGAGTCGCGCAGGACGAGTCAAATGGTTTTTACCTCATCTGTCTTCATGCAAGGGAGAGCTGAACGCTTCCGCTGACGCTTCCACGCCAGCGCCTCTATCTGTATTTAATAGGTTGCTAATCACGTCATGAGTGGGAACAGCTGCCCGTGCGTTTCAAATTAGCAAGACAAAGCCTAAATTAACACGCAATGGCTCAAGTCGAAACTAATGCTGGACTCTTCCGGACTTAAGTGCTAATTTATCCAAAGGTGAAAAACTTTCCTGTAATCTAAATTCAACTAGCTGTAAACAACACTCAAAGCACCATAGAATTACAAGGAAAATAAATTAGAAAACGAAATAATTCTCATTACTCAGCAAATATATCACCTAAGCGTCATACAACTGAAACATATAATATACACCGAACACTTACGCGTGCACTCTTGCTGTGACTACAGACTACTCGCTTATCCTGCAATGATAATTATTATCGTTGGTAATGCAGGACGCGTTACTTTCTCACCATCTCCCGTTGTTTGCACTTGTAAGTTATACTTGCGGAAGACAGAGAGAGACGCGACTAGAGAAACCCGACCAGTATGAAATGCGTGCATCATCACCACAAAATTAATCTCAGATAGCCCAAGCAAATGCAAAAGGGCAGTTTTTCCATTTCACTTGGAGATGTTTTAATGGGACGAGATAAATATTGGGTGTTAACTGTGAATGCAGCTGCTCCAAGCACAAAAATGCGTAAACCAATGAACAAGTGACATTTTCAGCTATAGGAATAAACAGTTTTTAAGTGTAATGCACAACCAAGTGACCAAGCTTCCCCGAATGACAGTTTGGGAACCACATACTGCGAGAGCTGGAGTCGAAAAGCGGAGCAGCCAATGCCAGACTGAGACCGCCCACTATCACTATATATGATAAATATTCCAGACGAGTTATTACAGAAACAATTTACTAAAGTATTGTTTTGGTCGTCTTTGTCCCCATCACTTTTCAAAACAAAGTTACGCCACTGTTGATCACTCACTCGTGCTCATCTGATATGGCGGATACACGTCTCCTCTGTAAGCCTCACCCACTGATTAACATGTAATTTGCATGCAGGTTGACTTTGAAAATGAAAACGAAATTTTACATTTTAATTTTAATTGTGTCATTATAATTGCGTGAGCATTAATAAAAACCTTGTAAAAAATGTTTTTGCAATTTCTTTTTTACATTTGCGCTTTCATTTTCATATTGGCAGTCTTGCCTTGAGATTTTAGTGAAAATTTAATTTCAAATCACCATTTACCATTTCAGTGTAAAAATGAAAATGAAAATAAATTTTCATTTCATTTTATTTTTCATTTTTGCACATATTGTGTGCATATTGATGTATAATGAAATTGTTAATCTGTTTTTCATTTTCATCATAAAATGTATTTATCTAAATTTGGCAGGAATTGCCTTTCATAAGCATGTGTCTCTAAGATGTAATCAAAATATATTTTTTTATACGGGTCTTAGCTATTCAACAGCAAATTGGAAGTCATGACAGAATGAACACTTCATGAAGCCGATGCATATGAGTGAGGTATCTTCAGAGTTTTATGTATGGCTTTATAGTTGAGTCTAATATTAGCGCTTGGCTCCTCTAGCTCCTCTCAAATAACAAGTGGGATCAGTTGGTGACTTTGGGCTTGCTTCATTCTGAAAGACGGGCAGAAAACAGGGTTGACGAATAAGAGTGAATGAGAGCAGGTTGGAGGCAGAGGTTCGAGACTGACAGATGGATTTATCTGAGAATGAAAGTGGCAGCTCTCAACCTCAACACGCTTGCAAACAAAAACACTTCTTACGAGATGTGGTGTTTCATGGCAAATTTCATGTGAGTGTGGCATGTTTTAGTGTTTCTTTGAGAAATCTTTTAGACATATATAATAACTGCACATCTGCACCTCTGCATTTACTTTGGACCATTGTGACCGTGCTGTTTCATTGGCAGTTTGATAAGTGTACTGTGCATAGAGTACAGCAGGTACTGATGAATCAGAACATGTATGTACTAATGTTCCTGAAGTATGAGCACATGTTGCTGTAAGATGAAGATGGATGCCTGAGGAAATGTAACACCTCATAACACACACACACACACACACACACACACACACACACTTTCAAAAAAAGCTGACCTCATAAATAAAGACGTCCATGCAGTGTATAGTCAATGCATGTAGCAATGTGAATATACTGTATAGTGTGTTGTGTGTGTATATTGTTCTGACTGTGTCATGAAGTCATACGGGTGTATTTATAGCGACTAGAGGAGCTGTCAGGTCCAGAGGTGCTGAAGTACAGCCAAAACATCATCTCTGTTTTGAACATGATCAGAGAAAGAGAAATTCATTTACAGCTTCTCATTTGCATGTCGTGTTGAATGTTTGTAGGCAAATGTTGAGTTGAACTTTGTTTTGTACACTAGCGGTCAAAAGTTTTGCGACACTTACTCACTTATGTTGTCATATTTTTCCACATTTTATATTCCACATAATAATAAACTCATTAAAATTATGGAATTAAACAAATGGAACTATGAGAATGTTGTAATAAAAAAAGAAAAATAAAGTCACCTTTCGACTAGAATTTGCAGAAATGTTTTCATGTCATTTTCTCAAGCAATATTAAAGGAGTTTTGATCTATTCCGTGCTCTTATTAGCTGTTCTTTCTTAATGATTCAGTCAAAGTTATCCATTTGAATATTAAATAAAAAAAACATGTATGTTTGGAAAATGATATTTTTGTCTACTAAACTACGCATCACCTCAGATCAAAAGGTTTTTTTAATAATGAGAAAAATTTTGCTCAAGTGTCCCAAAACCTTTGACTGCAATTGTAGACAAATGGTCCTCAAGTCTGTACAGAAAGATCATATCAAACGTTTCAAAGCAGTCTCGAGATTCTTATAGAGTGAGCACATGTAGAGCCAGCTGATGCCTTCATAGATCATCTGCTTTGAGGAATGAACCTTGTGCAACAGTACACATAACTGATGCACTGGGGATGAACTGAGAAGGATTTGTGTATGTTATACAGCTTGCATTTTGTGCAGTGATTTCATCAACAGCCTGGGAAAAGCAAGCCTCTATCAGTCCAGTTATCAATGCCCTGACAAACCGACAAACACGACGGAATGTTATTAGAATGTTGCGCTGCTCTTTTCTATATTACCAGAAGCTTTTGAACACAAATGAACAAAAAATATTGCATATGAAGCATATTTGTTTCAGATCTATGTTCCATGTCATTCATCATAACTCTCATATCATGAGTTCAGATGCTATTCTCTGACTTCTCAGTGTGCACTTGTCTGTACAAACACACTTACACAGTCATTCACACACGTACACGAACACACACACAGCATCGGCTCATGTTGTGCCCTCCCCTCTCCCCTCAGCTCCTGAAAGCTCTCACTCCAGAGGAGAACATACAATGTCGCCGTGGTTTGTACTTCCAGGATGGCAAGAGGCGGGTGGACTACATCCTTACTTACCAGATCAAAAAGACCAGCAGCTCCCGTTCGCGACGCCACACGACACGTCTTACAGACAACGCCTTCACTCGTACCCTGCGCCGGGGTCGAGGGCCGCCTCTGCCCAAAAATGACCCTGAAGAGGGCTCTCCAGCTTGCAACATGGACCACCACGAGGATGACAAGTGTTTACGGCGTGAGGAGTTTGAGAGTAACCTGTTGGAGATGGGCCTGGAGCTGGAGCGAGATGAGGAGGTATGTGTCTCTTTCTTCATCACTGCATTCCTGCACCACAGGGGCTTTTACGTTTGTGTCACTTTTGGCTGAGCTCAGTTGATTTTTTCATGAGCACTCAGCGGGAAAATACACAAAAGACACATTGTCATGTTGCAAAGCATTAGCTATGTCCTTGTGTGCCAAAAAGCTGTTTTTAAAAGAGAGTCTTTTCTTTTAGTTGTTTGCTTCCCAGAGTAATTCGTTTAAACACCCAAAAAACATTTATAATATCCTTCACTTGGTTTTGCTCATTTGTGTTTGTAAAAAATGTCAAACTTAGCTATCAGTCAAGATGATGTTACACTTTCATACAATTGTTTATTTTGTAGCTAGATTTAGAGGTCACGTTAACCAAAAATTGTCACTGATGCATTTTTACCAGTGAAAGCCGTGAGATAGTCCACTGTAACATTAAGGGAACCGCTTCACTCCTCCTTGTATCACTCCACCACTATTAGTCTGACTTATTAGACTGAAAGTAAACATAGGAAAATTAATTCATACAAAACAGCGTACATTCACCTGTCATTGTTAGTGACTGGACATATGAACATTACCTTTGCCTGTAATTATTATTTTGTCTGACAACAGAAACATAAAATATGTAACTGACAACTGTTTTATTGGGCATTCAGTTGTATTAAAATACAGCAAGTTCAGAGAGTAAACGCAAGTATGGCGCGATGATGTCGCAGGCATGCTATTTAGCAAGTATAGTCACCTTGCACCATAGTGACAGGTAATAATAGATTATGGCGGATGTTTTACGAGCTTGTCCATCAAAATGAGGGACAATGAAAAAGTCTAGTAGTGCAACCCCTGGCTGAATAAAATTAATGTGAGGGGATATCTGGCACTGACTGACAGCACCCCAAACCCAACACACAGAATTGTGCTCTACTTTTAAAGCCACCATGAAACAAACACTGACAATTTTTGTTTTTAAAGAAATATTGCACTGTTGTGCTCAACATTTTTTATTGAAATTTGAAAGTATTCTTCTCTGATGATGATGATGATGTTTATTCATAATCAAATGCCTACAGTCAATTCATAGTGGAATACACAAGCCACACCCCTTTTTTCTCACAGAAATATTCACCCACAATACTGAAGTAAACAGCTTTTGGTTCACACAGACTTTAAACTGTTAAACTGATGTTTTTCCCCCGAACAGGGATTAGACTAGTCCTTGACTAAAAGAAATGTAAGAGCCATCCAAACTGAAAACAACTTGCACTGACATATCTCAAAATATATCAGATTCAGTGCCCCTGAGTTGTCTCAAAATGCACACAAGTAATGTTTTTAGTAAGGTATGTTTGTTAAAGCTACTTAAATTTCCCAATTAAACTAAGGCCTAGTCTAGGTTTAAGCTAATCCCTGTCTGGAAAACCACCCCTATATGTTTGTATTAGAATATGTCACAATGTAATATATACTTCAACAATGGCGGGTTAGGGTTAGTGGAATAATTAAGATTTTGTCATCATTTACTCGCCCTCTTGTCATGTCAAACCTGTATGATTTTCTTTTTTCCGCAGAACACAAAAGAAGATATTTGGAAGAATGTTAATAACAGAACAATGGTGGTACCCATTTACTTGCATTGGTTATATGTCTTTACAATAGAAGGAAATGGGGACCAATGTTTTTTGGTTAGCAAGTGAGTAAATGACGAAATAAAGAGAACTAATCCTTTAAATAAGCCTCTTAATATTTCACAATTCCATCAATTGGCATAAGCAATGAATATGGCAGGGTGTCAGCTATGGAGAAGTGTCTTTTTTAAGTCCTGACATATACCCCCTGCCCTGGAATCCGTGTCAGGTCTGAGATGCGGTTGGTAGTGCACATGCTCTAACATGATCCTTTTTTGACCGCACTCCCACCTATTTTCTATTTCTAAGATCATGG
This sequence comes from Oreonectes daqikongensis, assembly GCA_026939265.1. NCBI lineage: Eukaryota > Metazoa > Chordata > Actinopteri > Cypriniformes > Nemacheilidae > Oreonectes > Oreonectes daqikongensis. The sequence goes on from JAOTQM010000153.1 coordinate 597,540, forward strand.
GTTCGATCCCAGCGATTGCACATACTAGGAAACAAAATGTATAGTATAATGCAATGTAAGTCTCTTTGGATAAAAGCATCTGCCAAATGCGTAAATGTAAATGTGATTAAGCCAAGTTGAGTTTTTAAACTTTGGGGGTGAGACAGTGTCTCTTGTAACACCAAATCTGCGACCTTTCTCTTACACTAAGTATTCATAAAATTAAGTAAATCTTGAATTACCAAAACTCTAGCTGAGTCTATCTGTGACAACAGCAGTGACATATATCATTCATGTAGTTAAAAAACGAAACCAATGCAAAAGTTAGTGTCACAGTGCTAGCAACTGTTGTAGGGAGTCCGGGGGCCTTATTTATAACCGTTGAGTGTGCACCAAACATGCCCTTCCTACGCAAAAGATGGGATTCGTTCTGAACTTAAGAAGTTGCTAATAGATCCCTATAACCTTAAAACAAACAAATCATGTTTAATCCTCACTATGCATCTTAATCATAAATACATGCATGTTCAAAATATCAATTAAAGTAAATACAAGGCTTTAAAAAATTAAATAAAAGTACAAAAATTCAATTCCCTTAACTTTCATTTTTTAATGATCTCAAGGTGTATGGGTTTACCACTCATTGTCTGATTATAATGATAAGATGTAAAGGATTGAACATAATGGATGTGCTTGCATTGCTGGAGGACTATGCCAATGGCAGCCTTAGGAGTGAAAGAGTGTTTAGAGACGATTAAGGTTTCCTGGCCCACAATGATGACTGGCTAATAAGCCGATTTAGGTTCTCTAGAGCCATACTCTTGGATCTGTGTTTTGATCTGAAATTACATTAAGTCATTATGTAGAATGCCCCAAGCAGAGTGGAAACCCATTGTCCCTCAATCCCCTAGTGCCCCTAAAAGACACCCTGCGATGCATGGTTGTAAGCCTTCTCCAGGCCCTCAAAACACAGACTGTAGACTGGATAGACAAACTCCTATGCCCCCTCCTTGCAAAAGAGAGTAAGAAGTGTGATCTGGCGAGAGGAACACATTCTCAGGTCTCGACTTTTAAAAATAGGAACGACGACACATATCCGCCAGTTACCCAGTGGTGTCCCTGATTCACAGGCATGTCGGCCAAGACAGCTCAATGACATTCAGGGCCTTCAGCTATTCAGGGTCTTGTCTTTAGCTCAAGGTACCAAGTACACTTATGGACCACCTTGGGCCCTATCGTACACCCGGCGCAAGCCAAGGTTTTTCGCTAGTTTCAGTCCGATTCAGTTCTCATTTTCCTGCCCTGCGCCATGTTGCTTAAATAGCAAATGCATTTGCGCCCATTTGTGAGCTTATGGGCATGCTGGAAATGGGAGATGACACTCTACTGCACATTTTGCCCTAAAAACACTCATTAAGAAAATCGAGACAACCCGTTTAGACCATGTGCCTGGGCGCGCCGACCGTTTTCCCGTCGTTAAACTAGCAAAAGTGGATTCGGACCATGAGCTTAGATAGTTAAAATAGGGCCCCTAATGTGCAAACGTGGTAAATTGACCCTGACTGCATGGCCACTGGGTGCACACCTGCAAGCTGCTCTAAATTTCCTTTGGGATCAATAAAGTATACATCATCATCATCTAACCCAAACACACACATGAATAACAGATAGAGATACTGAGTATTGATATTTGTTTAATGTACATTTGTGCTGTCTTTTCAGACCAAAACCTCTAGTGTCGGCTTTGTGAAGATTCACGCTCCGTGGAGCGTTCTCTGTCGAGAGGCAGAGTTTATGAAAATGAAGATGCCTACCAAAAAGGTACTGTTTGTATAACACCCAGTGGAACTCTTAAGAGAATCACTATGCACATTAGAGATTGTAGATTGTGATCAGTATTTATGATGCTGTGCTTTTACTGAAGGTGTATGAGGTCAAGCGGAGCAGAGGTGTAATGGAAAAGATCAACACATTTATCTGCAAACTGACAGATCCTCTTCATCCAAACGTTGAGGAGAACAGGATACAAAACGTGAAGCACCTCTCGTACCCCTTCTCCAGAGAAAAGCAGCATTTGTTAGTGTCTTCACAAAATCTTTAAACAGTCACTCATTCACATTGTACTGTTTGAAAGCATTCCATAGAGTGTACTGCTAAACTTTGTTCTTAAATGTTTCTAAAGCCCAACACAATGAACCTTTTTATATCATGTCTCTTGGTTTTTATTTTGGGTGTGTAGTCTCCTCAATGATGAGTAATTGGTTTGTGATAGTTGTTAAGAGTCCCTGATTCTGGTTCTGAGCAGTAACGCTGCAACACTTTTTTAGGAAAATCCTCCACAGGTGCAGTATGATCCACATAAAAAAATTATTACAAAAAGAATCTATTACAAATGCTGGAAAACCTGGAAACATTTAGTGGTAACACTATATTCACAACCAGAAGCTTTTTATCGTATTGCCTTTTTAAGCACATAATATAAAAGCAAGCGAATCTATACTGGATTTTGAGGTTTGAGTTAGTTTTGGTGCAGTTTTGGTGCAGCTCAGCACATTCTATAGCACAATATTTGGTGGTTTTCTCTTTACTTTGTTATATTCACTGTGTTAATTACTAAGAGTGGAAGTATGCAAAAACACTTGTTTTGTCTTAACAGGTTCGATTTGTCTGACAGAGATTCATTTTTTGACAGTAAAACAAGAAGTTCCTTAGTAAGTATAATGTGTTCTATAAATGTGCTTTATTAATTTTGTATGGTTTCATTTTAAAGTCTTATTTTGTCATTTTAGGTCTTTGAAGTTTTGAAACGAACAAAGTGCACGAAAGCTAAATTTAGCATGGGTAAGTGTCAAGGACTAAGAATGTTCACATTCACATTACTCATGGCACAAATGTATGAAGTAATATGAATATAATGTTGTTCAGGAATAACAAGTCTACTGGGGAGCGGGATTTATACTGCAGCTTATCCATTACATGATGTGAGTATTTCTCTATATTCTTGTTCTTGTTCTGTGGATCTTAAGCTCTCAGTCTGTACTGAAGTGATTTATATTATTGTGTAACTTTCTTTTAACTATTACACACAAGAGTCACTGTTGTCCTCATTACAGGGGGATGTTGATGGGGAAAACGCAGAGCCAAATGACAGAAAGGTATGTATTTTCCTGTAGGTGTATAGAAGTGTGTTGTGTTTGCATGGACATCAGCTCCTCTGATGGTGTTTCTTTAATGTAAAAATATTTTCTCTTGAATAAGCAAAAATGTCCAACTACTATTAGTTTTATTAGTTCATCCAAACCCAAGATTTAGGATTTTATTAAATGCTACAATTTAACAAAAAAGTGGTTTGCAAACTTAATTTTTTTATGTAATTTCAATTCAAGTGCCAATTTGATTTAAGTAAGTCATTGTATACACTACATTTGCATTGTTAACACAGGGCCGGCGTCACCCCCTCACTGGGGTTATCCTGTGCCCTCAGATCAAAATTCATGTGATTAGAAATTGTGAATATTAAAATACAAAGTAATATTTAGTTAAGGACGGCAAAGTCGCATCTTGATGTCTCAAAAAGTTTCTATATTAACTTCCATCCATTAATAGACAATCAAGAAAATTATTATTACACAATTTTAAAATTAAGCAATAAGCCCCAAGAAGCAGTGGGTTACAGTGTATTTTATAACAGCTAAGGGGTGTTGTTAGGCACGACGCGAATGCACACACACGCAGTGTTATTACAGAGAAGCACACATAGAAGATATAGGAAAGAGAAACACAGGTAACATATTATACAAACTATAAATTCCTATATGGAGTATAAAATGAATTAATTAAATTATGCAGAATGATTACATTTAAAGTGCTATTAGAAATAAAAACTTTCAATTCTAAAGCTGATAGCAAATAGTGCGAAACAATATGCAAACAATGGCGAGGAACCCAAAACTTCTCATATCACATGTTATCACATGAGGAAAATTGTGTAACTGAAACGTTTGTAATGCAAGTTTGCCGAATAAAAGTGATGATGTATTTTGTAGTAAGATTATTCAGGGCTTTGCATCTGAAATTTGCTTACTAGCTTTAATTGTGTTTGTAGTAGGGACATGTTTAATTACTACGAGACATAATCTCAAGAAACTATCATAAATGTATTTTCTAGCTGGGATTATTATGTATCACATGATCACCCCCTCTGTATTTCTGTCGCCCCCTCTTCAGCGCTCTGCTGGCGCAGGCTCAGTGTTAACATATGATAGCAGTACACCTTTAAACATCAGAAATCACGTTACACATCTAGCGATGTTTTATCTACTGCTCCGATGTGGCCATCTGAGATACTTTGCGCTGCGGACAGAAACAATGACTATATGAGTGAAGGAAAAGAAATATCAAGGGATACGAGCTGAATTTCGCACCAGTCCACCAGTCAGCATCCTGCTCGGCATTTTCAGCTTCTTGAGAACAAGTTAGATTAGATTAGATTCAACTTTATTGTCATTACACATGTACAAGTACAAGGCAACGAAATGCAGTTTAGGTCTAACCAGAAGTGCAATAGCAGCAAGTGCAGGATATACAGTGGTTGCATAAGTTACATAAATAAATATTACAGAAGTAATTTACAGATGGAAATAAACTATGACCATGATTTACAGATGTATCTTACTATAGACAGAAATTAACAGATGGATATATACTATGAACATAATATACAGATGTCTATTACTATAGACAGAGATTTACAGATGGATATATACTATGAACTTAATATACAGATGGCTATTACTATAAACAGAGATTTACAGATGGATATGTATTATGAAAATAATGTACAGATGGCTATTACTATAAACAGAAATGTATAGGTGGATGTATACAATAAGTTAGGCTATGGTGAGCAGCAGTGCGATGGATATAGAGTAGTGCAAATAAATTATGGACAGACGCTATCTAAGTAACAGTGCAATGGAAGAAGTTATTGCATATTTCAGTTAAAGTGTAGGAGTGCAAGATGCATAGTAAACAGTCGGTACTGTAATGAACAGTTGGCAGTGCAGATGAGCAGTCTGGTAGTGCAAATGAACATAAATGTTATGTATAGATAGTCCATTAGTGCAAATACCAAGTGAAGTCAGGTGTGCAATGGGGGGGAGAGAAGAGTGTAGTAGTATATGAGGGGCAGTGGGATCAGTGAGGGGCAGAGTTCAATAAAGAGACAGCTCTGGGAAAAAAGCTGTTCTTTAGTCTGCTGGTCCTGGTCCGGAGGCACCTGAAACGCCTGCCGGAGGGCAGGAGAGAAAACAGTCTGTGAGCGGGATGAGAGGAGTCCTTAAGAATGCTGCGAGCTCGACGCAGACAGCGTTTCCTCTGGATGTCCTCCATGGATGGAAGTGGAGTCCCTGTGATGCGCTGGGCGGTTTTCACCACCCGCTGCAGTGCCTTGCGCTCTGCAACAGAGCAGCTCCCATGCCAGACTGTGACACAGTTGGTCAGGATGCTTTCTATTGCACAGCGATAGAAGTTCACCAGGATAGCCGAGGACAGCCGATTCTTCTTTAGTGTCCTCAGGAAGAAGAGGCGCTGGTGAGCCTTCTTGACCAGGTGTTGGTAGTCCAGGACAGGTCCTCCGAGATGTGGATCCCCAGGAACTTGAAACTGGAGACACGTTCAACAGCCATCCCATTGATGTGGATGGTGTCATGTGTGCCTCTTGACTCTTTCCTGAAGTCCACAATGAGCTCCTTTGTCTTGGAGGTGTTAAGGAGCAGGTTATTGCTGTTGCACCATGTGGCTAGGTGCTGGATCTCCTCCCTGTAGGCCGTCTCATCATTGTTGCTGATGAGACCAATCACCGTAGTGTCGTCCGCAAACTTGATGATGGAGTTAGATCCATTCACAGGCTTGCAGTCGGAGGTGAAGAGGGAGTAGAGGAAGGGGCTTAGCACACAGCCCTGTGGTACACCAGTGTTGAGTGTGATAGTGGTGGAGCAGATGGAGCCTGATCTCACCTGCTGTGGTCTGTTGGTCAGAAAGTCCATAATCCAATTGCATAGGGAGGTGTTAATGCCCAGGTCTTCAAGTTTGGATATTAACTTGGATGGGATGATAGTGTTGAATGCTGAGCTGAATGTCAACAAACAACATACGTGCATAAGTGTTCTTATTGTCCAGATGTGTGAGCACAGAGTGCAGTGCCATGGAAACTGCATCTTCTGTGCTCCTATTGCTGCGATAGGCAAACTGGTGTGGGTCCAATGTGGATGGCAGAAAGTCCTTCAGGTGTGCCAGGACCAGCCGCTCAAAGCACTTCATGACAATGGGTGTCAGTGCTACAGGGCGGTAGTTGTTCAGGCACTTTGGGCTGGAGTGTTTTGGCACTGGCACAATGGAGGTGCATTTAAAGCATGTTGGCACAGCTGCTTGGGCAAGAGACAGGTTGAAGATGTCAGTGAAAACCCCAGCAAGCTGCTCAGCACATGCCCTGAGTACGCATCCAGGGATGTTGTCTGGTCCAGCGGCTTTGTGCGCAGTGATCCGGCTCAGTGCGTTGCAGACGTCTATGGAGGAGAGTGTGATTGGAGGGTGATCAACTGAGGGTTTGAGCTTGGTGACAGTTTCTCTATTGTCCCTCTCAAAGCGAGCATAAAAGTCATTAAGCTCGTTCAGGAAGAGGACATCAGTGCCTGCGGGGGTGGAGTGGGTGGGTTTGTAATCACTGATGGCCTGGATGCCTTGCCACATGCGTTGAGGGTCGGAGTTGGAAAAGTGCTCCTCTACCTTTAGCTTGTAGCAGTGCTTGGCCTCTTTGATGCCCCTCTTCAGGTTAGCTCTGGATGTGCTGTAGGCTTGTGCATCACCTGATCTGAAGGCAGTATTGCGTGCCTTCAACAGGAGGCGCACCTCCTTGTTCATCCATGGCTTCTGATTTGGGTACGTGATGATCTGTTTCTGAGTAGTAACATTGTCTATGGTGGTGTTGATGTAATCCAGTACAGAGGAGGTGTAGCAGTCAATGTCCGTGTGAGAGCCACTGGTGGCCTGAGAAGCAAATGTACTCCAGTCTGTGTGTAGAAACCTTTCCTGGAGTGTGAAATCTGCCCCCACAAGCCACACTTTGATGGTCTTCACTGATGGCTTCACACGATTGATGAGGGGTGAATACTTGGGGGTGAGGAACAAAGAAAGGTGATCTGACAGTCCCAGGTGGGGGAGGGGGGTCGCAACGTAAGCTTCAGCCATGTTTGTGTAAACATGGTCTAAGGTTTTGTTTCCTCTGGTGTGACAGGAAACATGCTGGTGAAATTTGGGGAGAACTGACTTTAAGTTTGAATGATTAAAATCTCCCGCAACAATAAACACAGCTTCCGGGTGAGCAGTCTGTTGTTTACTGATGGCTGCATGAAGTTCTTTCATAGCAAGCTTGGCATCAGCATCCGGGGGAATGTAGGCTGCAGTTATAATGGTGGAAGTGAACTCCCGTGGCAGATAAAACAGTCTACATTTAACCATGAGAAACTCAAGGTTAGCTGAACAATGTTTTCCGACAATAACAGAGTTCGTGCACCAAGCTTTGTTAATGTAAATGCACAATCCACCACCTCTGGTCTTACCGGAGCCATCTAACGTTCTATCCGCCCGGAGTGTGTGGCGTCCTGCTAAATCAATAGCATTGTCCGGTATGCCGCTGTGTAGCCATGTTTCCGTGAAGATCATAACATTACAGTTAAAAAGTCTCTTGCTGTAAGTGATGCTGAGTCGAATCTCCTCCATTTTGTTCACCAGTGACCGAACATTGGCGAGGAAAATGCTGGGTAAAGAGAGCCGGTGTGGTGTTAGCTTTAGCTTAGCTCTTAGTCCTCCGCGCTTCCCCCGCCTTTGTTTACGATCTCGACGCCGCCTGCGAGCACTTCCGCCCGGCCGGGTAGAGTGAGCGGCCTCGGGTGTTCTGGCGATCTCAGGAAGGAGTTGAAGGTTGTCGATAAAACTGTCAGGAAGTCGCAAACCAATATCCAAAAGCTCATGTCGGGTGTACGATGTAAAGGCGCAACTGTTCTGCATGAACAGACCCGAGATGAGCAAAACAAATACCACAAAATTGCAGAATCTGGAGAGAGCCTGAGCCTCGCGATGTGATCGCGCCGCCATCTTGGATGAAAGATGATCTCAGAACAAGGATAAGAGTCCAACAGGACATCAGTGACGGAGATGGAGGGGTTTGTTTCATGATTCTTCTTCTATCAACATGTCTCTTAGCATACAAGAGGTGGAAATGCTGGCTGTGCTCTGCAGTCATAGCTGCCCACTGCTCCAGGTGTATGTGTGTTCACAACTCACTGGATGAGTTCAATGCAGAGATCAAACCCCAAGTTTGGTTTTCCATACCTTGGCGAATAAGTCACTTTCACAGGTCCACTGAGGATGCCATCTTCCACATCCTGCATGCCACTTTTCTTCCCCATCTTAAGCTGTAAATGAACGTCTAGAGTTCTTACACGAACAAGAAAGTATGAGTATATTAGCCCGCTTCTGTCAACACTGCACTGGTCACCCATTAAGCATTGTTTACCTTTAAAATCTTACTTCTTACCTATAAGGCCCTACATGGTTTAGCTCCTCAGTACCTGAGTGAGCTTCTATTGCATTACAGCCCTTCTCGTTCACTACGCTCTCAGAGCTCCGGTCAGTTGGTTAATACCTAGAATTTCAAAATCAAGTGCTCGTGGTAGATCCTTTTCATATCTGGCGCCTAAACTCTGGAATTGTCTTCCGAGTGCTGTACAGGAGGCAGACACACACTGTCAATTTAAATCTAGATTAAAAACACATCTCTTTAACCTAGCATACACTTAGTCCAACAGTTCTATTACAAAGGGATTGTTAGGCTGCATTAATTAGATCAACTGGAACCAGGAATGTACTTGTTGCATCGAATGGTATTCTTCTCTCAGTTTGTCTATTCTCAATGTTCTGAGGTTATCATAGTGAGCGGGATGCAGTTCGTACCCAGACCAGATGGTGAAGCTGAAAGTGGGAGGTGGTGATCTGAAGTCCTCACTACAAAACTGAAATTAGCTATTAGAATATCATAATAATCTTAAAATTATTATCTACCAAGTTTCCCATTTGTTGTTTATTTCATTTTAGTTAACTAGTTGTGCAACTAGTTGTGTTGTCTGGGTTCTCCCAAGGTTATTTTCTCCACTGGAGTTTTGGTATCTCGCCACTGTTTGCTCACTGTTTGCACTCTTTTTGCTCACGAGGGGGCTGCTGACATCAGCTTTAAAATGTAGTTTTGTTTTTAAAAATGTTATATTTAAAGCATTACTAATACATAAACTATTACCGTTTTTTTTATTGCTTACACAACATTTTTTAAACTCTACACTCAATACCACCAAACACACACACCAACTGCAAACCGTCACACACATCTTGCAAAAGCAAACACTTTGTTCAAAACTTTAAAAAAAATTTAACTCCTGTAAATTTTTTACAGTAACTCTACACACAAACATCAAATAATTCTACACATGCACACCAAACTACACACAGATGTGAGAAATGTAAAACACTACTCTTGTCTCATGTGTGTGTATTCAGTACAGATGTTCACTATAAAAAGAAATGCAGGGGGGTATTTCATTCTGAAAACATTGTTTTTTATTGTGTTTGTCTAAGTGATCAACAGTTACAGACAAAACAAATACATTTGAAGATGCAGTAAACAAAAATGAAAAATATGCATATTGCTCATTCTGTCTCCATTTTCCCTTTATCATCTTTGTTTTTCTTTCTACATATAAGAGATCAAATAAGTTAGAAGTGTTTCTCCGTGTTCAGAGTTTTGTAAAAAGTTTGTTTTACAAAAGCAAACTGAGTTTAAAGCATGTAATGTGTTTTCAGTTTTGCACACTTGATCTAAAGATTTGGTAAATGGTTAAATGTTTTCACTAAGTGGGCCTCAAGTATCACTTTTAGTGTCTAAGCAATTAAAAAAAACTGTAATCTCTCTCTCTCTCTCTCTCTCTCTCTCTCTCTCTCTCTCTCTCTCTCTCTCTCTCTCTCTCTCTCTCTCTCTATATATATATATATATATATATATATATAAATGTATAATCTGCATTATATTTTACCTGTTTCTCTCCTTTTATCTTCTGTGTGTGTCTGTTCATTTCATCTGTGCTTCTATGTGATACACTGCGATATGTGTCTAATGTGTGTATGAGTAAGCATGTGTATGTGTCTGGTGTGTGTTTTGTGTTCTGTGCGGGATTTTCTCTGTGTGCGTGTGTGTGTGGTCCTGGTAACGGTATGGGGACAAAGATGGCAATAGATGGACATTTTTTCGCTAGCTTCGGTAGGCTGGTCCTCTCCGCACACGTTCATAGGTTTTAATAGTTGAATTCATAAATTCAACTCCTCCTGGGTTGATGGTCTACTCTTGTCTGTGCCAGTGTTACACAGGTTGTTGGGCCGGATTCCCTTCAGTTTGGAGTAATGTTTCCCAATGTGTCAATGCTATGATGCAACGTCAGCATTCAAAACAAGTTTTAAATATTAGACCTCTGTTGAAAAAACTTCAAAGGCGGCCTTAGGGCACAAATAAATAACAAAATAACTAAAATCAAGACTATTTAAATGATAACTAACAGCAGTCCTAACACAGATCCTTGAGTGACTCCCTTAGAAATCTCCAGTAAATCATACCGTCTACTTTGTGCTTGTACACATTGCGTTCTCCTGCATGATTCGATTTTTATGATTAAATCTTTCTAAGTTATTAAAACAGAATTTTGTGATCCACTGTATGGAAGTCAGTACAAAGAGACACACAATGTCATTTTTCTAAAGAAGCCTAAATATTATTTACAACTTTAGTTTTAGTAGTATGCTTTTTTGCTGTTTTTTAATTTTCAAAAAAGAAAAAAATCTAATGTTGTAACTGTAACAGAATACATTAGTGAAGTAACCCTCTTACACTGTGGACTTTATTTCAGTTGCTGTATGAAGAGTGGGCCAGCTACAGTGTGTTTTATAAGTACCAGCCCATAGGTTTGATCAGGTAAGTCGCTCAACCCTCTTGTGCCTTTAATCTTCAGTTTCGTGACATCATTGCTGACATCTCTTTTCATTTTCATTTCTTACAGGAAGTACTTTGGAGAGAAGATTGGTCTATACTTTGCTTGGCTTGGCATCTACACACAGATGCTGATCCCTGCCTCTTTAGTCGGAGTCTTTGTTTTCCTCTATGGATGTGTTACTGTTGATGACGACATTCCAAGGTCAGTGGACACCACCATATTGAATCAATGTGTAACTCGCACCGCTCCTGCTACAAGCGGGCCTCGTACCGGAGATCGGTCCTGCATTGGAGACGGGTGCGACCGCTTAAAGACCGCAGCTTCTAGAAATGGATGAGACATAATGGCACATACACGGAGCAGTTGTGGCCTAATGGTTAGAAAGTCGGACTCGTAACCAGAAGGTTACCGGTTCGATTCTCAGTACCGGCAGGTAACAACTGATGTGCCCTTGAGCAAGGCACCTTACCCCCGTTTGCTCCCCGGGAGCTGCAGTGATAGCTGCCCACTGCTCCCAGTGTGTGTGTGTTCACAACTTGAAGTGTGTGTGTTCACTATTCACTGGTTGGGTTAAATGCAGAGGTCACATTTCGGGTATGGGTCACCATATCTGACAAATAGGTCACTTTCACATATTCCAGACCTTTACACTAAAATACAAAGGAAAATTTCAGTAACAAAATGATTCACCTTATTTTTATATAGACCAAATTTGTGTTGTATGTGTCATTATGGATAAATAGAAGTATTAGAGTTCTACTAGAGTACTAGAGTTAAAGGAATAACAGAATATCCAACCATACAGATATGTCATGTTGAACATTCCAAAATGAATAATTGTGTGATGTTCTTCATCCACTTAAATTAGTTATTTAGTAAATAAATACATTTACGTATATATATATATATATATATATATATATATATACATTTATACATTTGGCAGACGCTTTTATCCACTATACATTTTTGGGTTTTTGGATATGTGCAATCCCTGGGATTGAATCCATGACCTTGGCATTGCTAGCGCCATGCTCTAACCACCGAGCTACAGGAAATACACTGTCATTTCTATGAATGAGTGTTTTTCCCTCTAAACATGTTTGAGAGAGTCTATTTCAATAACTGAAAACACTATCACTGACTGGTGTCTATGTTAACCACAGTTGCATAACAGTTCTTTAACCTTCATCACATTTTTGACTAAAAACAATGCAGGCTAGTTAAGTATGAGCTCTGGATGTGTGACAGAGGAAGTGAATACTCTGAGAAAGAACATCTAAAAGCAAAACATCTGTCTGAAAATCCCTCTGGAGTTTCTCACTGTCAGGATATTATGACACAGTCTTTCCACATATTTTACACTATACCACTCGCTCTTTGGAACAGAAATCACAAAAACTCATTTTCATCTGCTCAAATAAAGGTATGTGAAGAAATATTAACTTTATGACAGTGAAAATAATGTGAGTTTTTGCCAAAACAACGATTTAAGAATCAGTTAAAGGAGGTGCTTGACATTCAAGAAAAAATGCAATAGACATTTTATGACCTGTGCTATTTTCTATGAGGTTGCCAAAGTTGCCCTGATCTGTGTGCTGTCATTGTTCTCTAGTAGATGTTAATTCCATGGCGGCTAAACAGCTAGTGGTGGAAATGAAAATTTGTGAACGATAGAGTTCTCTCTCTATAAAGAGCACATGATGTATGTTTTTATTGGTGTAAATGAAGCGAAGTCTCTCTTTCTCTGGTGTCAGTATGGAAATCTGTGACCCGCGGAGGAACGTGACCATGTGTCCGCTGTGTGACCGAGTGTGCAGTTATTGGAACCTGAGCATAGCGTGTGGGACGGCTCGGGCCAGTCATCTGTTCGATAATCCTGCCACTGTCTTCTTCTCCATCTTCATGTCTCTGTGGGGTGAGATCACAGCATCTCTCTGTTTTTAGACTTTTCTAGAAACGCTGTATGTCTGCATGCTGTGTGTCTGTGACTGTAGACAGATTTAAACACATTTTTGTCATGTTCCTCTGTTCAGTGTCATCTCCACAGGGATTTTGGACAGGAAGTCATTGTTTGAGGGCAGAAGTTCACACACCAGATTTACAGACCCCAGACAGCTTTAGACGTTTATAGATATAAATACAATGTTTTATTGAGATTTATATCTCTGCGAGTTTCTCCAGCACACCCATTGATACATCTCTTCTGTTTATTTTCTTTCATTTTGGCATTGGGGTGAAATGATTTCATACAATACACAATACTGTATTCACAATGCTCAAACTGGTTTTGTTTTCTAGATATAGCCTATACTTACTCAACTCTATACATCAGAGGGAAGTGATAGGTGAGGAACAATTCTGCAGAAGCACGTAACCCTGCCTGCTTAAGCTTAAACTTCACATGAACTGTAAACTTAACACTTGCCATCTGATTGGATGATTGAAACATTGTCCCGAGTGAACATCTCTCACTTTTGCAAAATCAAAACTAAGAAATGAAACCATTCAATTTTTTTTATAATAAAGCGAAATAAATAATGGAAAAGATCAATAATTTGATGACAGTTTATGACAACACTCAGATTTGAATGTTGAGTTGTATGTCGTACACTTTAAAACTTTGCTGTAGTTTTTGCAGCAGTTTTGCCAGTAACTTACTGTAGCTTTAATTACCACTTAATACTACTTTCCTATTAGTACTTTAGTACAATTACTTTAATCAAAGTTAAAACACTTTGACTTTTAAGATTAAAAAATGAGCAAAAAGAGACTTGAATTAGCGCAGCAACACTGCAAAAAATGACATACTTCCTAAGCATTTTTGTGTTTTGTGTCTAGTAAAAATGTTTAAAACTAAAATTACGATACATTTACAGAACAAGAAAGATATTTAGTTTTGTTATATGAAAGAAAAGTATAAAAACTTGGTAAGTTTATGCTTAAAACAAAATTGTAAATTAAATCTACAGTAAGCCAAACCTGCTGCGAAATTACAGCAAAGTTTTACAGTGTATATACTGTTCTAAATGGTTGGTTAAAGAATTCTTTGATGAAAAAGTCCTCACATGTATCCCTGAATACTATCAGTGACTTTGTTTGTTCAGTGCATCCTCTTGAATATTCTTCCTTTTTATATAAATTTTTGTCAATGTCATTTCTGTGCAGACTTGTTGTTATGGCTATAACAAATGGATTCAATTTCAGTTTGATTTTCATCAAACTCATTCACACGTGAGTCACATGAATTTGTTTTGTGGCGTTTTTTAGCTTTTCGAAGCTTGAGATTACACTGCTGCCATATGCTGCTGCCATTATAAGCCAGAACATTTCCTCAGTTCATTCTCTAACACTCAATGTGTAAAATTAAAACCTTTACAGTATATTATATTCTACAGCTTCACACAAAGACTAATGTAAGTGCTTTCACATCTCTTTAATGAAAATCTTAATATTTCATCAGATTCTGCTACATTTAGCAGCTTTTCTCCTAATAGTTTCTCAGGTGTGGAGCAGAACTGTAATGAGTTTTCATTTCCTTTTCAACATGAACATGAAGATATCTCATCCAGCGCTGTCACGGTTCAGCCCAAAATAAAACTATCATCATTTATTTCCCCTTCATGTGGTTGTAAACCTGTACCTGTGAAACACGAAAGATATTTTGGGAAATGTCTCATTCAATGAAAGTCAATGGGGTTCAGTGTTTGGTTATCAGCGTTCTTCAAAATATCTTCTTAATATATGTCATACAGGTTTGGAATGACATGAGGATGAGTACATTTTTGGATGAACTGTCCTTCTAATAGTTTCAGTGTTGGACTTTTATATCATGAGAAGATGAACGCTCTCTCTCTCTCTCTCTCTCTCTCTCTCTCTCTCTCTCTCTCTCTCTCTCTCTTCTTTTGTGTTGTGTTTCAGCCGCGTTCTTCATGGAGCACTGGAAGAGACGGCAGATGCGTCTCAACTACGAGTGGGATCTCACAGGCTTTGAAGACGAGGAGGTCTGAACACATATAACACATTAAAGCTGACGTCTGCATTGAAGGTCATGTCATTAGTCTGTCGTTTAATGTTGTCATCCTCTTCTTCCCCCTGGTGGTTATAGGAAGCACTGAAGGTTTGGAACATATTCAAAACTCTTATAATCCGCTCTCATCTCTCACTCTGTTTCCAGCGTTCACAGCCGTCTCTTTATCCACACCTTTAATACAATCTTTACAGTATTTAAGTCTTAAGTCTGTATATAGTCCCAACATGTCTGTCAGTGGCCAGAAAATGAGAGGTCGAGTTAAAGTTAACGTTCACTAACACTTTATTTCACAGTGTTCCTGTTGCGTGTTACATGCACTTATTATAGTAATAACAGTAAAGCAATTGACCCTGAATGTTATTGTAAATACATGTTGTTCATTATTAGTCATTTGTGTAATCACACTGTAACAAGGACACGTGAAAATCTAAATGAGAATCTTCCCCCCTCTCTCTCTCTCTCTCTCTCTCTCTCTCTCTCTCTCTCTCTCTCTCTCTCTCTCTCTCTCTCTCTCTCTCTCTCTCTCTGTTGTGTTTTCGACATGTATGATCACATGTTGACTGTGTGTTTCTCAGGATCACCCACGAGCTGAATATGAATTCAGACTCATGCAGAAATCTCTGAAGAATGAGCACAGATCACAGAAGGTGAGACTGTTCATCGTGTGTTCACATGGTTTGCAGAGGTACAGTATATTGATATGAACTGCCTAAAATTGTTCATATTTATTTCTGAAGATAGACAAACATAAAGTAAAAGTGATTAAAATGATACTCCACCGCCAAATAAAAAATTCCCCATATTTTTCTCCCTCGAGGCATCCTAACTGAATATGGTTTTCTTCTTGAAGCTTTATGCAGTTGGAGTTATAATCCCATGTATCATTTTACTTTCAAGCGGTAGAATGGGAGTGAGTGGATTTTGTCTTTTTGAAGCTCCAGAAAGTGCATTCATCGATCAGAGAACTGCTCGACACGGCTCCGTGGTCTTAACAAAGGTCTTCTGAAGTGAATCCATGCGTTTGTTTAAGAGAAATAACAAACGGTAGTGAAATATCCCCTATAAGGCAAAAAAACCACATTGAGTAATTCCCTTTTTTTTATGATTTTAATGAAACTACTTGAGCCAAATAACAAGAACTTGATTATTATTTTATTTTTACATACTTTGACCATTTAAAGAAAAACACTTTCTGTGTTCTTTTTCCCTACATTTGCAAGCAGTAATTTAAGATGTCAGTTTAGATTCTGGTTCTTAATCAGATTCTCTTTTGTTATGTACATTTATAAGGCCCTATATGAATAGAACTGAACTCTGGTCGCTAAACATCGGCACAGACTGAATGCTGTTGATTCTTATTCATTTAAGTATTTTTTTCTCCTGAAAAAGAATGATCCAGATTTTGAGCCGAGGACGTCTGATTGAGTCGAGATACAGAATGAGCCTCTGGCCTGATGTTATAGAAAGACCTCCGAATCTCTGAATCTCTTCAGTTGAAGTTTGACAGGAGTTCTCCCGACTGCTATCATTCCTCCCAGATGTGAGACACCCTTGACTCTTCTCAGACCAACAGCTCAATCTGCTGGATATGGATGAGAATGAGCTGCTTCACATCAGTGGTCCATCACTGCTGACTGTTCTCATGACTCCAGACATGGGTTTGTGATGTGGCTTTCACATCACATCAGAAGCTTCTTGCATGACCAGCTCTTTCATTCAGCATCATCTCAGACTTGGACTAAAGGTGTGTATTTGGACATCATTGTGTTCTGTCTGACCGGACAGTTTTAGTCTGGGTACTCCTGCAGTCCAAACATGCGCATATCTGGTTAAAGTGGAACTTCTGAAGAGAGTCGGAGTCTGCGATAGATCTGTCCAGATCTGCCTTGATGACATCGTGCTCTCTGGAAGCATTTTCATCAGTGCTTGTCTTACATCTGGAAGTGTGTCTTGTGCACTGTCTGATTTTGACCATAAGAAGACTACAGCAGACAGTCTGAACGTCTTCACTCGTCCTCCTCCAGACTCCACCCAAACACTCAACACAACCTTTCTGAACCGTTGCCTTCTGGTCAACACGTCATAGTGTTGAATACTAGAACATTTAGACACCGGAGAAGCTTCTTCCCCCAGGTCCGCATTAATGTACGCGCTTACCCAGCCATTTGTACGTTCACGTGCTGATGCTGTCAGGCACTCACTGAATCCTTGACATCAACCAAATAAACGTAAGTGTTCACGTGTAAAAAACCAGCTGGAACTGCCGGCTGTGCAGCTTTCTCCTTTTCAATGGGCTCAGTGCAGCATTTTGAAGCTTTTCGCACCTGCAGAAATGCATAAACGCTGTTAGTTAGACATGTTGCCACAGTTACAAGCTAGCATTTGTGTTGTACTCCAATCATAAGAAATAGGAAATGATCAAAACCATGCAAAAGGTGCCAAGCAGAAAACTGACTGTTCATGTCATCCATTGATGAACTGTTTAACACGAGCAATACTCACAAGTCTCTTTTATATTAAACTCTTTCATTGTATTACTGTGTGTCTCTATGTGGTGTCTGCACTGGACGCTTGAAGTATCAAAGCAAATTCCTTGTGTGTGCAAGAACACTTGATCTGATGAAGAAGACTTTAGGTCTCTGATGGAATGAAATACACTCGTAGGACTGGAATGCTGTATTCTTCATGCATAAATACAAGTAATGACGTGGTCTTACAAACCTGAAGCTGCGTGTCTTCAGTTATATGATATTTTGGCAGTGAATGATGATGTGTTTGTGTCTTATAGCCCGAGAAAGAGAAGTTGACCTGTAAAGACAGATTTCCAGCCTATATGACAAACATCATCATGATGTTATTAATGGTAAGTCATTCAGTCATTCCTCATAATATGATAATGCATATACAGTATGTGCATGGCAGCACGTGGACATTAATTCAGAGGATTTTATTGAACCCTCTCAATCAGGGTGTTCAACGTGTTTATTATTTGGATGAAATGCATGCAGTATTATTGCAAGAACATTACGATATCTGTATGAAGAATAGTGTGGGGGGTTTAAATGGACTGTTCTAGTCATAGCTCCATCATGTAGCTATGTATCCATTATGAGAATCATGATGCGTCTTCAAGCTCTCTGTTTGCTCATGTGCGGGGTTCCTGCTCTCATCATGAGAAAGAAGGTTTCTGTCAATGTCAAGTGTGGTAGTGCAATATTTCTTCACATTTTCAGATCGGTGTGACGTTTGCTATAGTGTTTGGTGTGATTTTATACCGAATATCAACCAAAGCAGCTCTTGCCATGAGCTCGAACCCCATGACCCGCTCAAACGTGAGGCTGACAGTTAAAACCACAGCGGCCATCATAAATCTGGTGGTGATTCTCATTCTGGATGAGGTGTACGCCGCCGTCGCCCGCTGGCTCACCGTCCTCGGTCAGTGCTCTTCAAAATGTATGTCACATATCTGCAAGATCATGTGAAGTTAAACTGTGTTTTCATTTCTCCTCAGAGGTTCCCAAAACAGACAAGAGCTTCGAAGAGCGGCTCATCTTCAAAACCTTCATTCTCAAGTTTGTGAATGCGTTCACTCCTATCATATACATCGCTTTCTTCAGAGGCAGGTGAGGAAGAAATATTCAAAAGTCCAGAAACTGTGATTCATACAGCACATGTGCACATGTGAACGTGTTGCGTTGTGCTGCAGACTCGGCGGTCGTCCAGGCAGTTATCTCTATGTGTTTGAGTCCTATCGTATGGAGGAGGTAAGAGAGAGACGTCACTGACAGTACAGTCTCTCCACGACGATGATGATGGTGATGATGTCATTGTTGTTTTTGTGGGATCAGTGCGCTCATGGTGGCTGTCTGATGGAGCTCTGCATTCAGCTCAGCATCACCATGTTGGGTAAACAGCTCATCCAGAACAACCTGTTTGAGATCGGCATCCCGTGAGTGTCCTTCTCCAGCTGCACTTCATCCGTCATACTGCTGCACAGGGTACGTCTGCATTCACTCAGTATTTCTGCTCTTCTGCAGCAAACTGAAGAAGTTGATCAGATACATCAAATCCAAGAGAGGATCTTTCCAGCAGGAGGAGTATGAGAAGAAGTTACAGCGTTACGAGACAGATTATTTCCTCGAGCACTTTGTGGGCCTCACGCCCGAGTACATGGAGATGAGTGAGTCACGTGCCTTTCTAAACTCTTACTCTGCACATCTGTAAATGTCACGTGTTTCAGATCATTTTCTATTTGTCTTCGAATAAGGGCTGAACATGACACTTTTCTGTACAGGAGATGCATTACATGTCTGCGTGTGTGCGTCTGTTGTATGTGTGGGTTGATGGAATTACTCGCAATCTGCTTATCATACTGGACTGTATGAGATGGAAAAAGCTCTGAAATGTTTCTGGACACATTCACAAGTACAGCGGTATGAAAATATCTCAGGTTGTACTGATGTTTGTTTCTGCAGTAATTCAGTTTGGATTCGTGACTCTGTTCGTGGCGTCTTTCCCGCTGGCTCCGCTGTTTGCTCTCCTGAACAACATCATTGAAATCCGTCTGGATGCCAAGAAGTTTGTGGCTGAGCTCAGACGTCCCGATGCAGCCCGAGCTAAAGACATCGGTCTGTATTTACAGTACATACCAGAAGATATGAAAAGGGATAACGTACAGACAGCCTTAATATTTGATTCGCTCTTTTGAACCGAATGCAGACCTTCCATGAGGTTTAAAGGCCAAAATGACGTTCCGATGTCACGGACAGGCAATTCGGTTTAATCATTTGTAAATTTTGTGTAATATTGAACTGTACCTGTCAAAATGATTCGCAGCATTCGGGATAGCGTGTTATTAGTTTTGAGCGCTTGTTATCTGGGAATAAAGAACCTGCAAATGTCGCGACTGGCCAATCAGAATCAAGCATTCCAACGAGCCGTGTAATAATGGACACTCAATGACACTGAATGAAGTGAGACATGAATTTGAAACATCACATCATCATTATCTTCATCTATACGTCTTCTTTACAGGGATCTGGTATAATATTCTCAGAGGAGTGGCTAAAGTGGCAGTTCTTGTCAATGTAAGATGGCTCATGTGTTTGGACTGTTTGTTTGTTTGTTTATTGCTCTCAGTAACAGAACAGACATTAAGCCACATTGATGTGATGTCTTGAACACGTTTTCAGTAATGTATTATTTGAAAGTTACTTCACAAATCTGTTTTGTAGGCATTCGTGATCTCCTTCACGTCCGATTTTATTCCACGGCTGGTCTATCAGTATATGTACAGTCCGGATGGCTCGATGCATGGCTTTGTCAACCACACGCTCTCGTATTTTAATGTCAGTCACTTTCAGAATGGCACCGCCCCGCTGGAGCCCTTCTATCTGGGCTTTCATGTGGACATGTGCAGGTAATGTAAGAGCAATGATGCAAGAACACCTTGAGCTCAGTTCTTACATTTTTAATGCACAAAAGCTCATTGTCAATGGGTTATGTTTTCTTTGAACTGGGTTGAGGACAAATGTGCTCTCATATTCATTTATTTTTTACTTTTGCTGAAGGTATAAAGACTACAGAGAACCTCCCTGGTCTGCAACACCTTATGAAATCTCCAAACAGTTCTGGGCCGTGTTGGCAGCTAGACTAGCGTTTGTCATTGTGTTTCAGGTGAGTGAACAGAAATGAGATTCATATTAAATGTATCACAGTTCACAATGTCGAAACTCTTGAAATGATTCGCATTCACATTAACACTAAAGAAACTCCCTAAACGATTCACAAAGTGCCATTCAACCTTGTCCTGAGCCCCATTGCTCCACACACCCGTCATGAATCCCCATTAACTGTAATGTGTCATTTCTAATGTATGTGAAAGGCTTTCCTGCAGCTCCGTGGTTAGATCACGGTGCTAGCAACGCCAAGGTCATGGGTTCCATCCCAGGGATTGCACATACTCACAAACAAACGTATAGTATAATGCAGTGTAAGTCGCTTTGGATAAAAGGTTTACCAAATGCGTAAATGTAATGTGAATAATGTAATATGAATACTCAAATCATGTCTTTGTTCCACTGCAAATAAGAGATTACACAAATCTGTGTCCGATCATGTGAAATCTCTCTCTCTCTCTTTGGCTCATGTGCAGAATGTGGTCATGTTGATGAGTGATGTGGTGGATTGGATCATCCCAGATATTCCCAAAGACATCAGTTTACAGATTCATAAAGAGAAGATTCTCATGATGGATCTGTTCATGAAAGAGGAACAGGGGAAGACACAGCGAGTGGACAGTGTGTCACCCAGCGGCTGTAAAGAGTCACTAACACGCTCTCGCTCTATATCTCACACACCCTACAAGAACTACTAACATCATCAAAACACACATTCCAGTGATGAACAATAATAACAACACCTGTTGCCAACACTGCTCATGACTTCTCTAGCTCTACTAGCCTACATTTCCTTTTCTTACAGTAGTTTCCACAAATACTCTTCATTCTCTCCATGTTCTTTAATGGAATAACGTCTCACACCTGCAGTTAACTTAAAAACACTGCAGTCATTGCCCGTCATAAAGCAACACTTTGAAAAGAATCTTGCTGAGCAAGTTCAACTGTTGATATGATGAACGCATGAGCGAGTGTTTAGGTACACTAGAGCATTTTCACATGTACTACAGTGTTTATCATCAAGTCTCTGTATTGTGTTTGCCAAGCCAAACATGATTTCGCTTTGTTTTTCAAACAAGTTGCATGTGTAACATTTTTTAAAACACCAAAAAGATGAGAATTGTTTTTAACGGCATTTAACGGCACAGATTATGAGGCGGCTAAAGAAAAAGGGCTGCTAGTTTTGATTGGCGATATTTTATAAGGTTCTAGTTGCTCTGTTTGCAGTTCTCTGATGTATTTTTATTTACATCATCATTCACATTATGAAGTCAACGTTCATCTGACTGTAAAACAATATTTGCCATTCAATGTGCGTAAACTCATTTTCATGCAGCTAACATGACACTTTTATTTCCACTGCCATATCTGAAACACTTGCAGAATATTTCATTCTCATATTTTATTACATTGTGGTATAATTCATTTTTCTATTGCCTTAAACTCTTTTCTACATCTGCTGCTTTTCATATTTAATGGTGCTTAAGTCTAAATATTATGTGTCTGTACATTACCACATCACTACTGTCAGTTCACAAGATGGCAAAAAAAAAACATATGTAAGCATAAACACAGACGTACAAGATACCTTAAAGAAATCGTACAATTGTTCCTAATATGCTTTTGCCAGATCCATTATACAGAAACAATGTAATGGCAGACTCTGCTCCAAAGATTCAAACCTGTGCTGTGATCTTTTTCATCAAGTAGAATAGTTTGAAATATTACACAATGTTGCCTTTTAAAACCAAATGTAAATTGTTTATTCTCACATGCTTGCCACCCGTCTGCTCAGTTATGACAACATGTGTGTTGCCTTTACATGCTGTATGTAGTGAATAATGTAACAACACTATCTGCTATAATAAAGTTTGCAGCATCTGTAGAATATCCTCATATATTTCATCCCACACCACATCACTAAACTAACTCATGTTATACAAACAAGTATATTTTCAGCTGTCGAGTGTTCGGTGTAAAATCAAAGCTGAAATCCTGTCAGTACAGAAGATTTCATTAACTTTTTAAGAATATAAAGGACGAATGCCTCATGCTAGGATGAGTGTCATGTGTAGAAAACACCAAACAAATGCAGCATGTCAACTTTTGTCATTTTATTTAGCAAAAGCATTTTATGCAGTCAGCACACAAGCTCCTCCAACACCCTTGATCTTCTCCTCGGCCTGTCTGCTGAAGAACTTGGCCTTTACGATGACCGGCTGCTTGGGCAGTTTGCCTTTACCCAGAACTTTAAAGTAGCCCTGAAGAAAAAAAACAGCACAACACATTCAACCTTGAGTTCAACATTCACTTGAACTGTGACATGCAAGCTTTTGTATGAACAACCAGCCCTCTGAATTTAACTTCATACAGAGAGAGAATGTAAACATCAACCTGCCATCTCTGATTCTATACTGGACACAAGACTGGCTTATTCTTACTGATGAAATTTGTGAGATCTTCTGGCTCTTATTTTTCTATTATTTTGAAACATGATCTCTTTTTGAATTGATCTGCACATGTTCAACACATGTGGGTTGTAAACTCTTGGTTTAGAGAAGCAGTAACTGACAGTTTACACTACAAACACTAGGAGGGTGAATTGTTTGGTACCTCACAATTCGGCTCCGAATCGATTGCCTACATGTTAATTAGCATATCTGCTGTTTTTCCCTCTTATTATCTGATAGTAGACACCCAAGTTCATAGGACAGTCAGAGCGGTCACTTACGGCTTCACGAACAAAATCGACAGAAGAGTAAGAGTATTTAAAGCACATCTTTAACAACTAAATTATTATATGCTACTTTTTTCTTTATCCTAAAGGAACACTCCACTTTCCAGCCTAGAAAATCGCACCATCATTTTCCGCTGGTCTTTGCAGATATAGATATAACTACAGAAGCATCAAGTTTTAAATAGGAAAATAAATCGCAACTCTGGTCATTTTTGAACGCAATGCTGCTGGTCTAATTGGATTCAATGATCTATGCTAAGCTATGCTAAAAGTGCTATCACCAGATCAGCTGAACAGATTTCAAAAGTAAAACTTAACTTATTAACCCTGGGGGAGATGGAGAAGAGCCCATTTCCAAAAAAAGTGGAGTGTTCCTTTAACAGCCCATATAAGGAGAACACAATTCCGTTAATACGAGTGAGTGTTTTGGGCCGTTCTTTGACAAACATTATAAACCGAGATCTGTATTTGCACAAAATTTTAGTTTAAGTGTCCGTTTCAGAGTAAGATGACGTGAAAGAGTCTTCGTAACTTAAAACCTTAGTTTAGTAGTTTGTGCTCAGACTCTCTGGCTACACGTTTAAACACGTTTTCTGCATTAGCTTAACACTGCATACAATACATGCAACACAATTTGTTATTGTTGCTGTTTTGTACCTTAGCCGAGGCAATGCTTGTATTTTGCAGATAAAACTATATTTTCGATTGTGTTTTGGGAGGAGTTCTATTGTTTTTCAGCAGGGAATATATATAAGACTGTCACTCAAGGCGAGCTGGGCAGTCATGCTTTTGCTTTGACGGGAACAGACGCGTTTCATATTTTTCACATCACATTAGCAAATCGCAATTGTCTCAAATTGCGATTCGATTTCGATTAATCGCCCAGCCCTACTGTTTTGTTATGGGCAATGATGGACGTCACCCTAGAGCTGAAGCACATACGGTAATAATGTTAATGTTAACCGCTGACGGTGCTAATGTAACGTGACAGTAAAGTGGACATAAACTTAACTTCAATTTTAGTCGGGTTCATTGCATTTGCGAGTTGTTAGAAGTTACTTATGAACATCATGTGAACTTAAAAAATAAGTTACTTACATTAACATTACGCTTTGCATTAATTCTACGCTGGCTGTAAGCTATATGTAAACATTTTGCATATACAAGTGCATTTTCGTATACTATTGGCATAAGTCAGGTAAATCTTACATTTATGGTAAATCATAACAGATTGTGAACAACACTGTGTTAAGCAGTATTTATGTTTGAATTAAATGAATTTAATTGAAGTATTATTTTTTAGAAAATTATTTAATAAAACGTTTAAAGTTTGAAATACTAATGGTAGATGCTGTACTTATTATTTCACTAGAAAGTTTACCAAATAATTAATTCGATAATCCTACAATAATCACCAGATTAATTGAAAAAATAATCGTTAGATTAGTCGACTATTCGAAAAATAATCTACTGATTAATCGACAATAAAAAAGAATCGTTAGTTGCAGCCCTAATATAGATGATCGGTTTGGCAGTAAACAAGGTCGCAAAACGCAACCATTTGGTCTTAGTCAAGAGCCCTGTATTAGTGCTGCACAATTCTTCCTAAAATGAGAACAGTATTTTATAAGTAATTACTTAATCAAATCTAAAAACATATAATACAATCCTCAATGTTCATTTACGCATCAGTGTTAAAATGGGTTCCAGGACGGTTTATATTTACGACGAGTTCAGTTTTGATAAAACTAATTTTACCTGTATTTGGCACCACCTATTGTTACGGCTATATTATTGATATATAAAAACCTTAAATACACAAAATGACCTCAAATATAAGATGAGCAGAACGCCATAAACGAGGGAGAAGTGAATCATTCACTATCTCTAGCATGATTGGTAAATTAACAGTGTTTTGTTTTTGTGTTTTTAGTGTGAGTGTAACCAGTAATGCGTGAATGCAGCATGACGGACAGCAGGGGAAAAACACGGAAGTGAATCGACATCGTTTAGAAATTAGATCGTATTGATGTACGAATCGAGATCAGGATTTTTTCCGATTAATCGTGCAGCCCTACCCTGTATGGTATTTAACAGCTAGTATCAAATACATACTGGTGCACTGCTTCAAATCTGCCAGCCCAAAAAATAATGAACAAGTCTCTGGTCTGATATGATTTACATCATCTTCAGTCTAATTAAATCACTTTACTCAGACGACCCCAATAATGAGAAAACTATAAAAGCAGGATCAAAACATTAAACAGCCTGTAGAACATGAGATAGGACGATACTCACAGCCCGAACGACATCGATGATGGGTGCTGGTCCGTCCGGTTTCTTACTGTAATTCACTCGTGTCTGCTCACTCACCAGTGTCCACAGTTTATCCAGATTAATGGTGGGACAGAACATGGTGTTTCTCTTCAGATGAAAATGTCTCATACCCACTTTACCAAAATAACCGGGATGACTGAAAAAAAGCACACACACAAGAAATACATCAAAACATCCGACAACACGCAGCGTGCGCGCTATTCCAGATGCATCATCTCAACCACCAACATAACATAACTAAGAAAACATCACCACAGTTTTTAGGTCCAAACACTCTATCAGATGCCAAAAGGAAACAATACTAACATCAACTCAGTGTGCTGTAAAATGCCCACCCTAACCTTCATCCCCAAACTGAAATCACACATGAGCAGAAATTTGACTGAATAATCAACTTGAATGAAATTCTGGTGTCTTGTACAGGGTGAGCTTCTAAAAGTTTAGATTATGTGCGAGTTTACACAAACAACTTTTAAAACCTTGTCACGAAGTAAAGCAGACAGACACCCGCAGTTCATTTTTAAAGACTGGAATGTATAATCATCACATTTCTCTCATATTATAGAAACAACAAACTCAAGTCACACCTGTTAAAGAGATGCTGTTGTCAGTTGATTCATACACCTGACAAGAATTCAAATAACGGAAAATGATAACTATTGTTCCACCAAGCAACCCTGATGCTGATGACGTCACGTGCGTTTTTACAGTCTTTTACTAGCTGAACAGCGTTCAACACTTTCCCATTCCTATCATCAGATTTAGGTTGAATTTTACAGTCTTTGTCGATTATGTGGAGTTTTTTTTGGAGAGCTGAAAGTGCTACAGAAATCAAACTGATGAGATGAAGAACACGTGCTGCTCACCTCACTGTAACGCAATGTCTCGCGACCATCATTATAATGCAAAAGGTTCACGTTGAATGAATGTTTACTTACTATTTATCAAAGTTAATCCGGTGATGGTGCATTCCACCGGCATTACCGCGACCACCAGGATGCTTTCTGTGTTTGCCTGAACACCACAAACAGAAAGAATGGTTTCACACACACAGAAACAAGAAAACAACGGCCATCGTTATGATCCACGCGCGTTCACTTACCGACACGGCCGTGTCCGTGACTGACGTGACCGCGCAGCTTCCTGGTCTTGGATTTCTTGGTCGGCTGTGTAAAGATTTCGTAGTTATTTCGCATCTATGGTTCTGTTGTTACAACATTCATCAAACACACGCGCAGTGCACGTGCATCTGCCATTACACTTCGCTGACACACTGACGGCGCCAATTCAACAAATACACCTTCAATTGTAAAAACACTTGCACAATACACTGTAAAAATCACACAAAAGCACTGCTTGTGTTAAATCGATGCGGTTTAAAGTTATCCTGGTGTGGTTTATTGGAGGATTGAACAGGATTAATGTTTTAATGGCAGACGGAGAGCCTAACGTGAAGACCTACCATCACGGCGGAGAATGCAAAGAGGAAGTGACGGCAGAAATCTCGCGAGAAAATGCGCTTCGCGTGCACGCCCAAAAGGAAGTGACTGAGAAAATATGGCGAGATAACGAGATAACTCCAGCGAAGCGCTCCGCCCGGAGATGGGAGGAATAAACTACACGAGCGCGTAAACTTTTTGCGACGTAAGATTTCAATATATATATATATATATATATATATATATATATATATATATATATATACAAACACATTAAGATTTTATATTTCTCATAAAAATGTATAGGTTATTTATGAAGGTAAAATGATGCCAAAAATATTTGCATCCGCAGGATAATATTTGTGAAAGTGTACGTGACATTGCAAGCATAAAATAAATTTGCATGCGCCAAAAGGTTTTGCAGCATTGTACAGTTTTTCGTAAGTGCAAGTCATGTGTTGTGAAACTGCAACTTCATATTAACGCCAAATAAATATGATCTGTATTCTTCTGACCTTTGTTTTTCCACGCTTACACTTTTGGCACGTTTTTTGCGCTCATATATCAACTTTTTTGCGCATGCAAATTTATTTTATGCTTGCAATGTCACGTACACTTTCACAAATATTATCCTGCGCATGCAAATATTTTTGGCATCATTTTACCTTCATAGTTATTTATTTGTTATAGCCTATTGCAGAATGAGAATATGATGCTGGTGTTTTTTTTTATTTCAGAACAAAGAGAATCACAATATATTCTGATACATTTAAAGATAGATAGAACCCAAAATGTATTTTGTTGATGATACAAAACAATCTACACCGGGTATACAAGACATAAACTACACTAGTGTACAAAGAGGCTGTACCTACAAAGTGTGCATGTGATGTTTTACTATTTTTATAATGTGTATGAGGTGTGGGTGGGCCCACTAGTCCACCAAAAGTTCAAAGGCACCTCTGTTTTTTTTATTGAACATAAAGATATACAGGGGATACATAGCACAAAAAGAAACAATATAGTAAAATAAATCATATTAAATAAATACATCCATCACAATATACAAAGAAATAATAATAATAAAAAAGGCAACAGTAATCCTTATCAGAATCAGAAAGAGCTTTATTGCCAAGTGTGCTTACACACACACACACACAAGGAATTTGTCTTAGTGAAAGAAGCTTCCAGTGCACATACAGGTTAAAAAAAGTGACAAGGCAAAAGTAACAAAAAAGTAATGAAAAATAAAAATGAATAAACATTTGACAAAGTGACAATATACAGTATACTGTATGTACAGATGTGCTATATATAAATTATAATCCATTATATGAGCCATTCTACAGAATTTGTGTAAACTGCGATAAAAAAAACACATTTTAAAAGCATTTAAGTATTCAAATCATTGTTGTTTAATAAGATAATTTTTTATCTACTGAAACCCACATTAATATTTAATATTTCAAAAAATCAGTAAGCTTAATATATATATATATATATATATATAATCATCATTTATTAGGTACTTTCAATTTGAACTTACTAAAATAATAATACAATTATTTCTGATTTTTTTTCTATTGATATAGGTAAATAAAATCCTTCTTATTAAATTATATATTATTGTGTTTCGGTAGTGACAAATTTGGGGAGAGGAAAAATATTCCAAAACTTTGTGAAATTGAGAATTATCTGCACAATTACTGAAATGTGCACCTTTGATATTATACAATTTGCACTGATAAAAAATATCCTGGAAAAAAAAAAATTATTGTCACAGTGCTGTTCATGATGGTGAGTGGGGGAAGTGCAGGGTGGTTTCTCCTAAAGTCCACTATAATCTCCACTGTTTTGAGTGTGTTTAGCTCCAAGTTGTTATGACTGCACCAGACAGCCAGCTGCTCAACCTTGCTTCTGTAAGCAGTCACTGTCCTGGATGAGACCAATAACTGTAGTGTCGTCTGCGAACTTCAGGAGCTTGACAGAGGGGTCAGTAGAAGTGCAGTCATTGGTGTACAGGGAGAAGAAAAGTGGAGAGAGCACACTTCCCTGAGGGGCTCCAGTGCTAATGGTACAGCTGTTGGATGTGAATTTACCAATTTGTCAGAAAGCTGGTGATCCACTGACAGACAGCGCTAGGAACGGAGAGCTGGGTTAGTTTGGTCTGGAGGAGTGTTGGGACAATGATGTTGAAGGCTGAACTGAAGTCCACGAACAGTATCCTCACATAGTTCCCTGGTCTGTCCAGATGTTGTAGGGTATAATGCAGTCCCATGTTGACTGCATCATCTACAGACCTGTTTGCTCTGTAAGCATTATGCTTCTAATGAAAGCATAATGTTTTCCATTATTAGTGCAGTTTTCATAGCTTTCCCATTAAACGAAGGAGATCATCATAGAATCATAGAAAAGGTATAGATTAAACATAAATTCTAATATGGCATACAGTCAGTAACTTTACATTTATGAAGATGAAATACACCACAGAGAGTTATGAGTTTTAACATCTCATCCATTTCCTTTGACCCTGTATCCCCAGATCAATAACAATATCAACAAAAAATCTTGTAAGCAGAAAAAATAAGCCAAGATATCTTTTTCCAAAAATCCTTTGCATAGTCACATTCAAAAAATAAATGTGAAATTGTTTCGAGATTAGATTTGCAGAATGTGCATTTTGAAGAAATATCCAATTTAAATTTAAAAAGTAAAGAACTAGAGCAATAGTAATATGACTAATTTTAAAGTAGATTTCTTTCATTTTGTTAGGAATAAAAAGCTTATTTATACTAGACCAAATTTTAATAGTAGAAAGAAAAGGATATTTTAATTTCTACTTAAAAAATGCTTTGGGATAACAACTATTAACTTCATAATAAGAGTTCTTCTAATCCAAGCATTATTACATTTAACATTATTGAGTAATTTGGGCACTTCACATTTTGATATCTTATAACTACAATATGCCCTGACCAAATATAACAATTTTGGTGAAATTGAGTTAATAACCTATGCATTCAAAAACGTACAACAATGTTTTGCTATGTTGTCTTATGTTTCATATGTTTTGCATAAAAAAATATATTTTTGTCTAGAACACACCATTGATACTCAACTTAACTCTTCTCGCCAGTCTTTTTAAAAAGGTTGCCAGCCAGTTTTTTTTAACATTTTCACTCAAATTTGATGTCTCACAGTAAATTTTTTGTAATGAATATATGGACAAACAATATATCAAATGAAAGAACAGAGTCTCTACTTTTAAACAAAAGAAGCCATATTCTTCTATCTTTATTTGTTTTTTTATCACCTCTTAGGTTTCTTCAAAAATGCATCATTTTGATCAAACAGCTAAGATAATTAGTTTTGTCAATGACTCCACCCAGATTAGACTCAGAACGATGATTAAAAACAGATCAAATATATACCGTCTATAGCTCCTGGAGAGCTACCGTCCTGAAGAATTCAGCTCCAACCACCTGTCTTTAATTCTCAAGCAACCCTGAAAACCTTGATTAGATGGTTCAGATGTGTTTGAGTGGGGTTGGAGCTGAATTCTTCAGGAGGGTAGCTCTCCAGGAGCAGGGTTGGACACCCCTGGTCTGACTCTATAGCAGTCAGAAATTCAGTTCTCTTCTTAGAATATGTGTAACAGCGCCACCTGCTGTACAAACATCAATTGCCATAATAACTCGTCTTTGGCAGGTAACTGTTGTTTTGTAAATGATGACATAACTCGTCTGTGGCAGGGAAAGAGTTAAAGGTGCTCGGTGACTGATCTCTAAAAACAGCTGTTGTTATTTGAAATGGACAACAAAACAAGTAGAGGTCTCTGCAGAACAAAAAGGGACATTTCTCGTACGCTCCAGGGATCAGCCCTAGACTGATCACACCGGTGTTACTATACACATCCAAGGGTTAAAAAAGCAGTTGCTTTCAAAATAAAACCAGTACAGTTGAATTGCATGGACCAATTACACAGATTTGCATTTGCCTTTTAATTTACCAATGACCTCACACGGGCCGGTCAGGGATAGGCAGCGGGCCAGATGAGTATGCAAGGTTGAAGAGATGCGTCTTTAATCTAGATTTAAACTGACAGAGTGTTTCTGCCTCCCGCACAGTACTAGGAAGACTGTTCCAAAGTTCAGGCGCTAGATAGAAAAAACGATCTACCGCCTGCACTTGATTTTGATTTCTAGGTTTTACCAACTGACCGGAGCCCTGAGAGCGTAGTGAACAAGAAGCGCTGTAATGCAATAGAAGTTCACTCAGGTACTGAGGAGCTAAACCACGTAGGGCCTTATAGGTAAGCAGTAAGATTTTTAAGTTAAGACGTTGTTGATAGGTAACCAGTGCAATGTTGATAAAAACCGAGCTAACATGATTAATACTTTTTTTGTTCGTGTAAGAACTCAAGCTGCTGCAGTTTTTGTAATAATCTCATAGGACAGCCACCTAAAAGTGCGTTGCAGTAATCTAGCCTTGACATCATGAATGCATGAATTAGCTCTCTGCATCTAGACGGAAAACACGTTTTTTTCATTTCTAGCTGATGACAAGGGTTTTATGGAACATCTGTCAATAGTTAAGCGGTATTATTGGTTATTAAGTATGCCTGTTTTCGGTCCAATGAGTAACACTTCCGTTTTGTCCGCGTTCAGCAATAAAAAGTTGCTACTCATCCAGTTTTTTATATCGACTATGCATTCCATTATTCTATTGAACTGCTGTGTTTCGTGAGGCCTCGAGGAAATGTAAAGTTGAGTATCATCAGCATAGCAGTAAAAACTAATTCTGTATCTCTTAATCATATCTCCAAGAGGTAGCATGTATAGTGCAAAGAGCAGAGGCCCTAAACTGAGTCCTGTGGTACACCACTGTGATTTGCATGACACCTCATTGTTTAGTGCTACAAATTGAAAACGATCAGATAAGTAAGATTTAAAGGGATCAAGTGACGTGGCTAAAATGAACATTATTGTGTATTTGGTGTAATACAGTGTGTTTATGCAGTTTACAGTAAAAAAAAAAAATGTTTTCACATATCGTACATTACTGCTGCTCCTCTGTGCCCCGCCTTTCTGAAACGCATCGATTTTTACAAAGCTCATCTTTGTGAAAAATGCGGTGTGCTCCGATTGGCCAGCTACCCAGTGCGTTGAGATAGGCCAAATACCCCAAGAATGTGGCAGAAATGTAAATCCCCTTAAAATATTCAGAACTTAAGCTATATTGATAGCTTATAATGTCATCTGTACCGTGTGAGTTTGAGCCCAAATATTATCGAGAAAATGCAGATGATGCAAGCTGATCAATCAACTTTGACTTTTCTCATGTTGCATCGTGCCGCAGGGGAGAACAGTCAAGAGGACATGTAAACGTAAAATCATTTCTGCATTTGTGATTGTAGAAACATTAAGGCTCACATTTGAATAGTCTGTAGTATATTTTTTTTTAGAAATCATGAAAATGTACTTACAGGCTGTGAGTGAGAGGTGACAGACTGTCCTTGCAAAGTTGAATATGTCCCAGTTTATAGAAACAGACTTTGTTAATGCGCAGCACACACTCGGATTTTAGGTTGTAACTTACTGTTTTGGAACACTGTTTTAAATAAACCACTGATTTCTAACTTTTTTTCTTTTGCAATGAAACCCACAGTGTCTCCACAAAAACAACAATAACCCTACAGTGAGAATAGTTATGTCATGATTTACACAAAAACAGAACCCAGGTGCAGACAGCTCTAAACCAAAACATTTTTATAATTTAACAAAACAGAAAATGCCCTAAATCCTGACTGGAAATGTTCATGGATGTCGTTCCTTTGGAGGAAGGAGCATAGCTGTGATGAGACCTTTTTAAGTAGGCCCTACTTTAGAAATGAAAGGTATTCGAAATAGGTCTATAATTAACTAATAATCTTGGAACAAGTTGAGTTTTCTTTATAAGAGGCTTAATAACAGCCACCTTATACACTTTATGGACATATCCTTGTGTCAGAGAAGAGTTAATGCTAAAAAGAGGATCTATAATTTCTGGGAGCTTTCAATAGATATAGCTACTTTTGTATAGTAACTTGTAGTGTAGCTAACTACTTTTTCAGATGGGTATTTAAGCTGTAACTACTTTTATTTATGAGTATAGCTTACGTAACTAAAATTTCGAAGTAGCTTCACTGTAAAAAATCTGCAATTTTTAAACTTCTTTTTTGCATTGGATTTTTTGAGTTGTACTGACTTCCAAAAGTTGAGATAACTTACATAATTGAGTCAACTCAACAAGATTGGACAAAACCATTGGATTAATTTACTAAATTAAGTTCAGCTGACTACAATACAAAATTGAGCATTCAGTATAAACAATCCGGTGTATGAACACTCCCAGTTAGCAAAAGACAGTCGGGTCAATTTCGTTTACATTCCTACCTGCCGGAGCCTTTACCTTCGACCCGCCTCCATTTACACATTTGGCAGACGCTTTTATCCAAAGCGACTTACATTACATTGTACTATACATTGGTACATTTTGTATAGTAAGCAAGTGGGGGTTAGGTGCCTTGCTCAAGGGCACCTCAGCCGTTACCCGCCAGCCCTGAGAATCGAACCAGCAACCTTCTGGTCATGAGTCCAACTCTCTAACCACTGGGCCACGACTGCCACAGAAAATCCATTTGGAAAATCCATTTGAAATCCATTTGCTCTAATAGCGCCGGATCCGGTCCGAATCAATCAGCCCAGCTGCAGCAGCCGGTGCCTTCCCGATGCTAACGGAGTCAACATGGAATCGGCCCGTCACTAACATACACAGCGTGCCGGAGCTGGTGAGGTTAATTAGTGATATGAAATGTATACCCTTCACTTTAAAATATTTCTTAAATTATTTAACCACTAGTGTAAGTGCTGTTATGTAATCTGTTTAATATTTTTATTTATTTATGTGATTTGTTTAATAATTAATTGTTCATGATTTGCTTATTTGCCTATTTCATTGAATGCATTTCAAGATACTAATGTTAATGTGTTGAAATCTTATGTATTGTGCATGTTGTTCACTTTAAATTCATGGCGCAACAGTGTGACGCATTGAGCGGAAGTGATGAGTTTGAGAGTTGGCGCGATGGACTGAGGAAGAGCGGATGCCTCGTGAGGCTCTGCTAATATTGATGGTTTTAAGTTTATTATTGCTACCTAAACAACAGATCAAATATCTCTTTCACAACAAAGCAGCCAACGAGGTATTTGTTATGTATATTCAACATGCTTAATGCATCATTTTGTGTTTGTCTGTTTTGTGCAATGTTATACGATCTGCAGATACATTTATGTGTTCATTTGCAGTTCTTACAGCGTAAACGGAAATACGCTACAAAGGAAAGAAATGAACGCCCGTTTAAAAGAATTACTTGTGTCTGTGGTGTTGGGAAAGAGCTACAACTAGCTTTAATATAGCAGATCTAAAATCAGCCCAAAACGTTATTATATGCATACACACTTTTTCTAATTGTTACAAATGATGTAAGACAAGGCAAATAAATTAAGAAAAAATATTTATTTACAAAATTGCACAAAGTAGCATGAAAATGTTAAAACAGAATAACTTGAAATTTAAAATGAAAATACAGTAAAGATAAACATAAAAAAATAATTGCACATGTTGAAGATTTATACATTTTAATCAGAAAAGGGCAAGTCAAATTCGCTCTCATCTGAAGGATCTTCTCTCATTGACAGCACTGTTCTGTGTTTTGTTTTTTTTAAGAGCATTACCAGAAGTTGCTTAAAAACTTTCTGTTCTCTCAGAATTTCAGTCATCACAGCTGCAAAATATAAAAATATAGTTACTATAGTTAAGGGGCGTTCACATTAAAACCATAACTGGAACTATAACTATATTTGCGTCCACACCAGTGGACGATAACAATAACGTTATGTTTATTCTAAGCTTGCGTGCTGCGTTTCAAATACGTCTAAACAGTGAATCTTGTATCGTCTAATCAAGCGTCTGTAAAATGAAAACATTACATAAATTTCACTACAACTTGCAGGACGCAAGACAATTTTGCGCTGACAACATTAGCGCTTGGTTAGCCTACCTGAGGTGATTTTATGTTACACTTTTACTGTATCTCATACTCACCATTCATTCCAAGAGTTGAACCAATTGTTTTCCAGATATCCATTTTCTTTAAGCTATTTTTTAAAAAGAGGGTTTGGTTTGTTTTGTTTTTCCAGTGTCGTCTGCCATTTTAAATGCGCAAACGCTGAATGGATTTGATTGACTGTCAATGTTTTATCGTTCATCTGCTGGGAAAAATCGCTCTGAAAGTGATCCCAACGATATTGTTCTCTGTATCTTTATCTTTATAGTTATGGTGTGAACCTCGCTATTCTCCTGAATTAAGAACGATTTTTAAAACGACATTTTTTATAGTTATTGTTATAGTTATCGTTATAATGTGAACGCTCCTTTACTCTTTACTTTCTAGATCTGTTAGGCTTTTAAAAAGATGATGAAGTGAGGATAAAATGTGAATACTTACAAAGTACTTTGTCAAGTACCCCATCTTGGTGTCCAACCTCACTGGTAGGACTGAAAATGTTCCTAGATGTACTGGGACTCATCATAGTATCATTTAGGCGTCTGCATGGAGTTCTCAGTGCTTCTGCCATAGGGATTGATGGTGATGGTATGCATGCTGCTTCAACTAAGTCTGCCAGATCCTCAGATCTGCCCCTTTTTTCTGGTCTTTTCCTGGGGAGTGTATCCTCATTGTCACTCTCATAGTTGTGTCTTTTATTTCCCCTGATCAGATCAATTAAAATAAAATCACTTTAAAACTGTCATAGCATAACATAATGGATCAACACATAATTATTAATTCATTCACCCTCATGTTGGTGAGCAAGTTTTCATTGTGGGACAACAACTGTGGTTAAAGAAATACAAACAAACCTGTTCTTTCTTTTTGCATATGCTGGAAGATCATCATCCTCATCATTAGTCTGCAAATCAGACATCAGGGCTGCCTGCGGAAGTTTCAGTCGAGCTTCCTGATATGTTTCTATAAAACATCACGTTGTTGGCACACAACAATCCCCAGACACATAATCTTAAAATTATTGCCACTGTTTGCTTTATTATAATACCTGTAGTGTGAAGAACCCTCACCCTGAAGGTTGTCCAAGTATGGGCAGGACATTCTTGCATGGTTACAGCCTTCTGAATCTTAGCCATCGATTTGTAGGAGGGCTAGATGCAGGTACCCTTCTGCACCCATGAAGACGGCACAACTTCCACCTCAGATGAATCCATGAACTTCACAATATAGAACATTCTCCAAAACAAATCTTCAAAAACTAAAATATATGAGATTAAACAAATCCTAGAAAAAAAAAATTGCACAATGTCTCATTAAAATTTTTGGTAACACTTGAAAAAAATTATGATGACTAAGTGCAGTCTTTAACCCTGCTCCTGGGTAGGGTTGCACTAGCCGTTCATAAGTTCTTACTGGAACGTAAAGTCCCAATTAGAGGCTTAGTAACTACTAGCTAACTAACTCTGTACTTTATTCGGTTGCACCATTTGTTCTTAGAGCAGAACGTAGCTTGTAGTTTGTAAGCTTCTCCGTAAAGTAATGCGTAGTCGCATAATATGACGTTTACCTTCAATAGTCCAATAACAGCCTTTAAATTTATGAGAAAGTTGTTGAAATTAAAACGTTCTAGATTTAAACTTATTTTACCTCACATAATAACTGAAAAATAGATTTTTATAAAATAGAATACTACCTAATCATTGATAACATAATAGGAATTGTATTAAATATTTCAAAATAAACAAATGCTGATTAAAAATAATACAGCATAATAAAATCATAATACATGACATGTAATATGGGTGATTTCATTTTACTGGCAACTGCCAATGAAATATAAGGAAAATGATTTTATTTTGACATGCACAACACATGGAGGCACGCTAGGTAATGTCATCACATAATATTCTCTATCTTAAAAGGTAAGTGACTGTAAATGTCAGCATTATCACATGTTTAAAGCATTGACGAATGTCAAATGAAACAAGAGCTTAATTCAGTTAGTTCAGTGAGTCTGCTATTTTATTCCTACAGTTACTCCTGACGGGAGGCTTCCGTAAATATTTAGGTTGTACTTAACGCTACGCTTCAACTAAGTTGAATGGTGCAACGCAAAAATATTTCGTGCTGTGTAAGTTGTAACTTTGGAGGCCACCATCCTGCAAAGTTTAGATTCAACCTGCTCCAATACACCTGTCTATAATTTTTAAGTGATTCTGAAGACATTGATTAGATGGTTCAGGTGTATTTGATTACAGTTGGAGCTTAACTCTGCAGGACATTCAAGAGCATGACTGAAGACCTAAGCAAGATAACATGAATATGGCTGAAAATTTTAAGAATCTTACAAAAAAGACGATTTAAAACTTCAGAATATTCTTCTAATAACAACATTATTCTATTGTTAATCTGTGTTACAGTAAAAATACCCAAAATAGCAGCTTTCGCAACAATAGGCCATTACAGACTTTTTGTAACACCCAAGTCAGAAGAAATAAAATCACAAAATCGCTCATTCAGATGGCCAATAGCTTTAGCTATAGCTTAACCTGGCAATAGCCCAGCAACAGTGTAAATGGCTTAAGTATTCACAGAGTGATGGGCAATACAGAAAGCCTCCAGACAGCAATCTGCCACAAACAATGAGCTTTTGTTTTCAAAATTTACGTTCATAAACATTTGCATACTATAGTAAAATCAAAATGTTCTGCTAATAGCAACTATAAACGACAAGAGCACAAACTCACCACAAAAGTTATTAAAGTTAAAAGTTATAAAAAGTATTAAAAAAAAGAGACTTGTATGCGTAGGGTAGTTGTATACCTACATAAAACTAAGATTTAACACATCACTATCACGCAGTAAGTTAAGTTAACTGCGTTGTTGGGAAAAAGTGGATCGGAAGGGTAACGTTAAAAAAATCAACAGTATGATAAGGCTTTTACAACCACGACTGTACAGTAGGCTACTAACTTAGGTCGGAAATAAACCTAACATCTGTACTAACTAACAACTGTACATTTACCACGTTTAATAGTGTTTTAAATTACTTGTACAATGCAGCCATGCTTCTTAGAATAGCATACGTTGCAAATACCAAACAATAACAATCTAACATTGTAACATGCTAAAACAATAAGCTCAACAATACAAAAATATCAACAACAAAAAAACTTACCTTTTCGATTGTAATCCAAAAGCGAAATGCTGCGAAATGAAACGCTTGCGTCTACTCCCCTTGCAGTTGTTGTGAAAACAAACTTGGCGCATGTACGTTTAACGTCCATTCAGTCGTAGTAGGGCTTGCATTCAGTGAGACCGTCATCCAATCACACACTGGCTATGAAGTAGGCCTACGTCACTGAAATGCAAGATTTGAAATGTACCACCCCATAACTAGTTCTGTTTACTTATATTTTAAAAATCTGTCTTAAATACTTTTTATGACCACCTTTTGTGTATGAATAAGCTCATTTGCTGATATCAGCTAGGTCATTTAGGTGATGAACATAAAGAAATTATAAGTTAAGCAATTAACAAAAAAACGGACGCACGTTTGCTGCGTCTCGCGCATGCCGTTAAGTTACTTTGCTAAATAAAACATTTAAATAATGAAATCGAAACAAATGTTACTTAAAATGTTTCCCCCACACATTCCCATATTTCATGGTAAATACTCCATTGTTTTGTTTGCGTCCATGTAGCATGCGCTACGCAATACTGCAAGTAAATCACCAACGCAAAGCGCATTTCAATTACATACAAAAATTACACAAAAAAAAAACTTAAACAATGACCCGCTGTGGATGTTATATGTATTAATAATAATAAATGGTATTTGTAATCTATTTTTTGAACTTTATTATAGGATTGACCAGATATTTTGTTTGACAAATTCATGACATTAAAGCGTCTAACAAATATAACCAGATAGTATTATAAAATTAAGTAAAACATAACAGTCATCGAAACATGCCGAATCATTTCCAGAGCTGGCACAGGCTTCCACAGCCAGATACACGCCAGTTCCATTGAGCAAGATTTGGCTCGGTCCTATACGTCAGAACCAAACACGAAGGCGCAGCCGGTTTAGCTTATACGCCGATGCTGATCCTGATTCCGCAGGGCTGCCGGTGCTCGGGCTGGTTACTACTTGCTGGCTTCAAATGATAGTTTTATTGAAATGTTGTTTTCAAAAAAACATCCGCATACTGATTTTTTAAGTAAATAAAAACATTTTCGAGTAATCAACAGTCAATTAAAGCCAATTCAGCAGCGCGGATAAAAGTAGGCCTAACAGATATCGCATGAGAATGAACCTCTGCCCCACCCCTTCATACAATTCTCTGTGCTGATTGGACGTTCGACTGATGGAGTTTACCGGAAGCGAAGATGCTGCGGTTATAGATGTGGGATGCAGGTGCAGCTGGAAGCAGAGATAGTTATCAAGCTGTCACACTCTATTCACATTACATTGCTATAGGCTTTATATTTGTCTAACATGAGCGTGTCGACGTTTCAGAAGCTGACCATAGTGTCATGTGTGGTGTTGTGCGTCGCGCTTCTGCTGCCCAAGATTCTTTTATCGCGAGGAAAGAGAGACGCGTCGCACACTGAAGGTACTGTAACATACAGCTAATCTTATCATCATCACCATCACACAGTACATGCGATTCTTCTAAGGAAATCCGGTTCTACACATACATCCCAAAAATATAAGAAGTAATTCATTAATAATAATTAGTAATCGTACATAAAAAAGAATCATTTAACGCTATATTCTTCGTATTGGTTTTAAACACATATTTACCCACAGCTTCAATCGTTGTGTTATCGTGGGGCCGCATTCACAAAACATTCTTAACATATTTCTTTCTTATATTCTAATAAAAAGTTGTGATTAAAAACCGTTCTTGGGAAATTCCACATAAAGTAGAGGGTTCATATACTGATAGGTCAGGTGCTTTGAGTACCCAGTGATGTTTCTCTTTTAAAGTTTTGTACACATTTTAAAGCATGATTTTCTATAGCCAGGTAAGTGCTGCTTTCACAATTGTCACATTCATAACACTCCAGAAAAAAAGAACTATTTTATGTTTTGTGAAGAGCTACCCCTTCATCATTTGTTGAGAATTATTGCTTCTGGTTTATGCATTTAATCTTACAATGGATCTCAAAAACTTTCTTAACATCAGCATCAGTCATTTAAAAAACTCATATCAGTGAATCACAAGCACATATCCTGTAATGGTGGCTTTTGTTTTTCTTCAGGAAGATTCAATGATTGCGTGTTTTGCTATATAAATGATATCCCAGGTTCCCAATGAGTTTCTCTATTTTTACAATCATCATAAAAGATTTAAGATTTTACAGATAAAGGCTGGTAAATTCTCCTCATCACTCTCATGATGCTGTGACAAACAGAGCAAAGTTTATAAACACCTATTCTGACTTATTGTAAAACTCTGTAAATATTGTTTGTGTGTTTGGCAGGACATTTTCCTCCTATGCTGCACAGAGCACCGGTGTCAGATGAACAGCGTCAATCTGGCCGACAGTTCTCCAGAGCTCATAATCCTGAAGCCATCGCTCGGGCTAAAGGTGCCGGGACAGGTGCGAGCACTGGAGGAAAGTCCAATCTTGCTGGACAGATCATCCCCATATATGGCTTTGGGATATTACTGTACATCCTTTACATTCTGTTTAAGGTGAGACATCACTGCCGTGTTCATATGCGTGTTTACTGTGTGCAGTTCACATGACACTGAAAGTGTTTGTTTGTGTTTGTTAAAGATCACATCCAAAGGAAAAATAACTAAACCTTCAGAAAACACATTTTCTGCTGTCAGATCTCAAAACATGAAGAGAAAAATTAGTAAGTATCCGTCTTTCATTATTAAACATTTGTATGTATGTAAGAATGTTATGATGTATTATATAAAGACAAAGCAAATGTCTCTCTCTCTCTCTCTCTCTCTCTCTCTCTCTCTCTCTCTCAGCTGATTTCGAGTTGGCTCAGCTCCAGGACAGATTGAACGAGACAAAGGATGTAATTGAGAGTATCATTTCATCAGCAAGTGTCTGCTCGCACAGGTCTGAATAGCTCTGTTTTTGTCTTTTGTTGGATTTATACGATTGATTGATCAACGGACGAAACACACCCTGACCCTTCTTAAACCAAGACTTGAAAGATCTCGGGTTCGAAAAACGAAACATCTACTAGGAACTCAAATGCCATCTAAGAACAGAAACTCTTAGAGAATTGTTAAGATCTTGCAAGAGTCTTGGTGGTGTCATTCATTCCAAGGGAACTTACACCGGAGGCGACACACGGCTTGTTTAAATGCAGACAATAT
Organism: Oreonectes daqikongensis; assembly: GCA_026939265.1. NCBI lineage: Eukaryota > Metazoa > Chordata > Actinopteri > Cypriniformes > Nemacheilidae > Oreonectes > Oreonectes daqikongensis. The sequence continues at coordinate 639,296 of JAOTQM010000153.1, forward strand.
GTTTCATTATAATGGGTTCTAATGCGTTCTTTTGTCACGCCACGTCCGGTGTAGACACGCGTAAAGAAAATATCGCTGCACGTGTCCTTCGATTTTAGATTTCAAACGAGATGGCGATGTAGAGATGCAAAGGTTCAGGAGATATAAAAAGGTTTTTGTATATTTTCTGCGATGCAGTGTTGAAGGTGCTGTAGCAGGACATGATGAGCAGAGGTTACTGTACCAGCTGAAGGAGATCACACGGGTCATGCAGGAGGGTCAACTCGTAGACCAACTACCAGCAAACACCGAACAGCAGTCCTGCGGCCACGAGTGGGACGGTACACGCGATCGCTTTACATTCCAACATACACACTGTTTAGTTTACAGTGAAATATAGTTTTATTACAAGCATTTTATTTTGACAGATTGTGCAGAAGATGGTGAGAATGACGTGAATGAGCGTTTCTGTTGTCTTCATACACCGGACATGAGCTCAGACACACAGACGCGACCCGAGGTGAGCTCTGAGACGTTAGATGACATGTGTGTGGAGAATAAAGCAGAAGAACTGAAGACAGATGCCAACAGAAACAGAGCCATAGAGAAAATGTCCATCTGTGACTCCATCTCAAACAACAGCACCATCAGACAGAGGAACAGAAAACTCATTCAGGAAATCATCTCAATGGAGAAATCTGAAGCTTTTGTGTAGCATTCACCTTTCACTGCTCGTGGTCACGTTCAACCGCTGAATGGATGATCAGCTGTTAGAACAAACACAGGAACAGAATATAAACCATACCAGCTGTGTCAACTAAGCGTTAGGATCTGTATAATGTTTGAAACGTGAGCTCAAGGCCTCTGTATCTCTACAGAAAACAAAACGAACGTTCACCATTTACATGTTTAAACTTCATATTAATAAACAACATTCACATGTAATCAGATATGACTTCCTGAACTTAGTTAAATAAACTTCATTATTTATGTTGATGTTTTTCTTTTGAGGTTTGAGATTGTTAGCAGAGCTCACAAAATGTGCATTTGATCCTCATGTCTGATTGGACAAGAGCTGTTCCAAATGTCCTGATGTACCACCCAAAGACTCTCTCCTTTTCCTATCATGTACAAGACCAAACATCATCCACCATTTGAAATAAACGATTGTACACAGCTGTGTCTGCATGTGTGACTGTTCTGTGTTATTTCATTGAGGTTTGAAGTGAAGTGACAAATTTTTTGTCAGATATGGTGACCCATACCCAAAATGTGACCTCTGCATTTAACCCAACCAGTGAATAGTGAACACACACACTTCAAGTCATGAACACACATACACCGGGGCAGTGGGCAGCTAACCTTCTGGTTACGAGTCTCTCGAACCATTAGGCCACAACTGCCCCCCAAAACCTCGACGCATCCCTGGGTGGGCTCGAACCACCAACCTTTCGGTTAACAGCCGAACGCGCTAACCAATTGCGCCACAGAGACAGACGGTGGGAGAGGAACAGAAACGGTGTAGCGTTAGAAGAACCAGATCTTCTGACAAATAGGCCCCAAATATCTAAAGTATATTTGATGTAATCATTTATTCTATGACTATCTCATTCTAGTTGAGACACTGTATTTGATATTATTTTATCATGTAAATATGGTTAAATAAATTATTATACCATTCATAAATTATAAAGAAGTATTACATGTTTCTGGTTATAGCTGATATCAATGTGTAACACAGGTTTTTGTGAATATTTCTAGCATAAAATTCTTAAGATGCTAATCAGTTAGTTTTATGCTAACAGTACAATAGACTATTGTGTTGTATCTGAAAGTAATTATTAAAATCTTAACAATTCCTGAATTGAGTTAGTTTAGTAAACTCTGAGTAGGCTCACTCTGGGTTAAGCGTGGGCACAGAAAGACAGAAATAAATAAATACTTTAGCCTATATGTTAAAACAAATAAAATAATTCAAATATTAGTATTAAGATGAAAATGATTAATTTCTCATTTATTTCTCTAGTGATAAATGTTAGAAGTCAAGGCATAATCTATAGGACACTTGTTCGAGCATCAGATGCACTTCTACACTAAGGTGTGATTTCCCAGACAGGGTTTAAGCCTAGTCTGAGATTAACTTTATGTTAAAAGTGTCTTGATCTAAAACAACTTGCTCAGACATATATTTAAATATAACAGTGTGATTGTGTTGTCTCAAGATGCACATCAGTAGCCTTAAATATCGTAACCTAACTAAGGCTTAGTCCTGGTTTAAACTAATCCATGTCTGGGAAACCGCCCCTTAGTGTTTTTTACTTTTTAATCTCTTCATTTCTGCATTCATGTGTGTATGTATTAATTTCTTAGTTTATACACTTTTTTAATTATAAGTAATTTCTCGTCCTCCATAAAAAAAAACTACCATTTGTGAGAAAATATAAGTTTGTGATAATGATGTAAATGACAAAAATACACTCGCGTCTTAAAAAAATTCTGAAATAAATGTACCTCTCTATGAATAAATGCAGCCTCTTCATGTACAGGATCTTCTATAAAACACATAATGACATTTTAGTCACTTAGATGATCTCTGTGTAATCAAAATGTGTGCAATAAATAAATATTAAATGAACAACGTACCCTGCTTAGGTAGGAGATTGTATGAAACTCTGGGTTTATGAAAAAAACCTGCTCCCGACTAGGTTAGATTCACAGACAAGTTACTATGGTTACTGACTCTAAGTTTAAGTTTCCTCTCTTTTAAAAAACGGCTTTGACATAGCTCCCATTCTGAAACAGAAAACTCAGAGTTTCCCACATTTCAAGGTTAACATACTCAGAGTGACTGTTCTGATCAGAGTTACAAACGACTTGCTTTTAGCGTCTGACCGTGGCTGCATCTCATTACTTGTGCTATTAGATCTTTATTCCGCATTTGACACCATATCATATACTTTTACACAGACTTGAAAATTATGTCAGCATTAGTGGAATAGCCTTGAAATGGTTTAAATCATAATTATCCGATCATCTTCAATATGTAGCAATAAACAATGAGGGACGCAAATCACATCGCAAGTCCAGTACGGAGTGCCACAGGGCTCAGTTCTTGGGTCTCTGCTCTGCTCGCACTACACATGTTACCCCTAGGAGCTATAAATAAGAGAGACAGAGTTAGTTTTCACTGCTATGCTGATGATACTCAACTCTATATTTCCTCGAAGCCTAATGAAACACAGCAGTTCAATAGAATAATGGAATGCATAGTCGGTATAAAAAAACTGGATGAGTAGCAACTTTTTATTGCTGAACTCAAACAAAACAGAAATGTTACTCATTGGACCAAAACCGCCATAAACAAACAAGAATACCGCTTAACTATTCATGGATATTCCATAAAACCCTCGTCATCAGCAAGGAATCTGGGTGTTTTATTCAATAGTAATCTGACATTTGAAAGCCATGTCACCAACACCTGTAAAGAATATATCAACGTCAAGACTAGATTACTGTAACGCACTATTAGGTGGCTGTCCTGTGAGATTATTACATCAACTCCAGCTAGTTTGAAACACAGCAGCTCGAGTTCTTACACGAACAAAAAAACAAAAAAGTATGAGCATATTAGCCCGGTTCTGTCAGCATTGCACTGGTTATCTATCAAGCAACGTATTCACTTTATAATCTTACTGCTTACCTATAAGGCCCTACATGGTTTAGCTCCTCAGTACCTGAGTGAGCTTCTATTGCATTACAGCCCTTCTCATTCCCTACGCTCTCAGGGCTCGGGTCAGTTGGTAAAACCTAGAATTTCTAAATCAAGTGCAGGCGGTAGATCGTTTTCCTATCTAGCACCTGAACTTTGGAACAGTCTTCCTAGTACTGTGCTGGAGGCAGACACACTCTGTCAGTTTAAATCAAGATTAAAGACGCATTTCTTCAAGCTTGCATACACACCACTTCTATAATACAAATCCTCTAAGGGATTATTAGGCTACGTTAGTTAGATCAACCGGAACCAGAAACACTGCATTAAAGAGTACTGAACAGTATTTTGCTCTCAGTTGTATTTTCTCAATGTTCCGAGGTTTCTACAGCGAGCAGGATGCAGTCCGTATCCAGACCAGATGGTACAGCTGAAAGAGGGAAGCGGCGACCCGACAAGTCCTCACTATAAAACTGCAACTAACTACTAGAATATTATTGATAATCGTACACCTATTATCTACATTTTATTTTATTTTAGCCTAGTTGTGCAAGCACTGTCAAGCTTGTAGAGATGCTGCAGTTTTTGCCAGAGGGGAACTGGGTTCTACCAAGGTTTTTATTCTCCACTGGAGTTTTGGGCTCCTTGCCATATTGCTTGCATATTGTTTTGCACTGTTTGCCCGACCGGGCGGCTGCTGACATCAGCTTTAGAAATTGAAGTTTTTGTATTTCTAATATCACTCTAAATGAAATCATTCTGTATAATTTATTTAATTCATGTAATACTCCATAGAGGAATTATAGCTCGTAAAATATGTTGCGTTTCTTTCCTATATCCTCTATGTGTGCTTCTCTGTAATAACACTGTGTGTGTTTTTGCCTGCATGTCAGTGCATGTGTGTTTCGTTTGTGTGCATATGGGTGTGTATGTACTTGTGTCTGTGTGTTGTGCATTAGTGAGTGTGTGTTGTGTGCCTGTGTTTTCTTGCATGTGCGCTGTTGTGTGTTATTTTGTTGTTCTTACTTTCCTTTTACAAATGTAATGTTTTGCTTCTAGTCATTTTGTGTCATGTACAACTGCTTTGCAACAATGACAATTGTAAAAAGCGCTATATATATATATATATATATATATATATATAAACTTGTTGAGTTTTCACTAAACATCCTTTCTGTAACAGGCCCCAGGTCTTGCTCTTCTAGCTTATATTTAAGTCTTTACACAGGACTTGGATACTGCCTCTGGCCTTGATTGAGACAACACTTACAAGAGAATTATAAAAACTTCATTCACAGATTTATCACAGTTCTTCTGAGCTCAACTTAGAAAAAAAAGTTGTTACCGCACTTCACATGAAACGTTAAAATCTAGAACATTGTAAAGCACCGATTCCTCGCATTTGACAGATGCATCATACTATAAAATTGTTTCTACATGTGTGCGTAAAACCCTGGGATCGAACCCACGACCTTGGAAAGCTATATACAGTACGAAGCTGATACGAAGATTCCTCTTGCATAACATTAATCGTTCCTAAAAAACACAATCACACTCTGAAAGAAAACAAAAGAGTTTTATTTCGGTTTCTAACTCAAAAGAGTTACACAGTGTAATATACAAAGAATGATGCTGCTAAGGTGTTTTATGTTGAGATACTCCGATGTCTCAGTGCTCCATGGGCTCATCGGGTACAGCAGGAGCGGCTTCATCTGCTGGCTGTGCTGCCTGTGATGGACAAACATCATCATGAGCCTATACAGCTTACTATACGACAGCTAACATCGACTGTGAATGTTGCTAATGCTACTGTAATGAATGTCTCACCCTTCTCTGTGGCCTCTCCTCCAGACCCTCAAGGAAACGGGCCACATCAGAATCATCATAAATGGTGAACTCCATGTCCTTTCCCACGATCCCGATGGACACATTCTAGAGAAAGGCAACGGTTATTTGCGTAAGCAGCAGGACTAATGAAAGCGAGTAGAGTCGGGATGAAATATCAAACCTTTGTGGTCAGATCCTGTTCCGCAGGTAGAGTTTCACGCAGAGCACGCAGACCATGCTGAACCAGATCATTCAGATTACCTGACAACAAGAACTTTAATACAGCATTCAGCATTTAAAGAAGACCGTGTGTGAGAGGATGTAAACCTACAATCCAGGAATGACTCCATGTGTCTCTCCAGGTACGTGCGGGCCGACTGCGAGCGAGCGCCGATGGACATGGCTTTACAGTCAAAGTAATTTGCTGAGGGGCACGTCTGAAAGATGTGCGGCCCCATGTCCTGAAATTCCCAAACATGTCAGCATTTTTGTCACGCTTAGGTAAAGCATAACCACAAGTCTCTGTACTTACATCATAACCAGCGATCAGCAGCCCGACTCCATATGGCCGTCTGCCGTAGCGCTGGGTGGGAATCTGAGTTTCTACAACAGTCATTCAAGAAAAATGATGGCAACTCTTGATGCAGTTAACCTGAACAACACAAACGCATCATGGACAAGTGATTTGTGTGGTGACACGTGAAAGGATACTGCTTCCAATGAGTGACACCAGTCGAGACACAGGGAGAGGCCTATCAAACACAAACCTGGAATCCAGACACTCCTGTCGCATGAAGTTACTGTAGAAAGACACCAAAGCAAACGTTACATTACTAAAGATAACTGTGTCCGTTCATGTTCTAATACTTTGAAACTACCCTGCTTCAGTTAACATGGTTCAAACTGCTCAAGAGTGTTGGCCAGTAATGTCACTAGCTGCGTTTCCATTACCCTTCAAAAAGCGCAAATTGAAATAGCGCATTGAAAATACACTCAATGTAAACACGTCAATTTCGCAAAAACTCCCATGTGTCGCAAAACCATTTTCACGCTTGCATTAGGTGTTTTTCCGGGCAGTACGATAAAGGCATATCTCGCAAAACTGCAATGGAAACGCTTTTTGTCGCATTTGTAAGTCACGTGGCGTACAAATTTACGTCGCGGTATGTTTGGCCAGAACATTTGGAGAGATAAAACGTAAAGAATTCACATTAAGTAATATCTTAAATGATGGCCCAAATGCAGGAAAACGAGTGAGTCAGTTTATGTTTAGGCAATATGAAAATATATAAGGAAATAGACATTTCTCTTCACTCTTTCATCACAGTAGGTGGCGATATGCACCTCTAACGTTTGTTTGCCACCTGCATAAAACCTAAATAAACTTGAGTTGCATAACATTGTCTTATGGAAACGTCGTCATTTAGAAAATATCGCTTAAGTTTTGCGCAGATCTGTAATGGAAACGCGGCTATGGTCTCGGGTGGAAATAATCAAAGAACACAGTTCTGCCTGTATGAGAGTCCGTCCAAACGGATCTGGCGTTTTGGGAGCTGAGATATGTTTCTTTACATAAAATCAAATGGAGGATGAAAATATCAGTCGCGAACACTTCTTTCCTCCACTATTTCTTCATTTTTATTATACATGAATATTATGTCAAATTATTTTTTTGTAGAACATTCAATTGTTTTTTCAGAATATTTTAATTTTACTTTGTTTAAATACCAACATATAATGCACTCAGACAAATCAGGACACATTACGGTTATGAGAATTTCAGCAGAAAAAGCAATAAAATACATAAATATATTTTTTTAGGGCTGCGCAATTTATTTGAATTTTCACTCTATCGCGTAAATCTACCCGTCTACTGCGATTATGATATCGCGATGATATCGATTACGTGTTTATGCGCAGCTTGTCCATTAAGCATGGTTTTTTAATCTGTAGGAAGTGCTGTTCCATCTGAAATCACTGAGTTGAGTTGCTTATAATGTTCATTTGAGAAAGCAACAACCGTCAAACATGATCATTATAAATATACTTTATTATCATTTAAATACCTGAGAAGGCTTGATAAACAGTGATGGAAAGACCCCAAAGGCATTTTCTGGAGTTGTACTACTACTGGCGTCATGCGGCGCTTATTTGGAGTGTCTGCACAAGAGCGCCCTCTGGCGTTCAGATGCAGTTGCATTTAAACGTAATTCACTGAAGTAGTGTGCAAAACAATCATTGCAAATCGCCTAATCGCATGCGGTTCAGTAACGATTGAACAAGCAACCCTATTTTTTTTTTTGTCCAAAGTAAAGAACACAATTATCTTTATTATAATCATTTTTTGTGTTATCAAACTGTATGTTTTATATTTCAAATCTTTAATGCCATGATGTTTCAGCAGTTTTGTGAGAATCACCCATACAGTGTGCAAGGTTTATGCGCATGCTCCATGTGGATGTGGCCTGAAATAAGAGCTTTTTTCCCCCCTCCATTGCTAAAACACAGCATCCTTGATGAATCTGAGGAGGGACTGCACACTTCGACTGCTTTTTTTGGGCAAATGTCTGGCTATTTTTTCCTTCCTGCCATGTAGGACTGTATGGATGAGATATAACTGAAACGATCTGTAGAACAGATCTGAATCTACTGGTTACCGTGTGTGTGTGTAATAACAGAATGAATCAACACATCTCTCAGTTTCTGAGTGTGGTTTACCAGAGGAGTCTGGCATCTGCGGTCAGTCCCGCAATGGAAATGCCAATATGATTGTCCACATGGAGGATCTTCTTTTGATGAGCGGCTAGTTCAGACTGTGCCCTCTGCAAACAGAAACAAAGAACTTCTGATATGATCCTCATGCACGAAAATCATGTAAACGTGAATCCTTATTATTTATGATGATGTAGAGCACCTTGAGGGCCACAAGTACAGCATTAGTGCGCGATTTGAGTCCTACAGTGGCTGAACCCTGTTTCACCGCCTCCATGGCATACTCGATCTGATGAATACGGCCCTGTAAACATGAAAACACAGATAAAAAAACATCCAGCAAACACACCTGCTAGTGTACATTCAATGATGTCAAAGTCTTTACCTGAGGACTCCACACAGTCACATCATTGTCATACTGGTTTCGAAACTATGAAAAAAGAAGACAGAAAATAAGTTGAACTTTAAACACACATTACTCTGAATTAAGTCATTTCAGTATTTCTTAAAATCAAATGAGAGAAATACAAGAAAGCCTACTAGTAAGATTTTTTTTCATTACGACAGTTAACGTTATGCAATTTTAGTAGTTTAATACTAACTGAACAAATCCCCGATGTCACGTATGGTTTAGTAAAACATGATACACGTAATGTGATGTTAATTTCATGTTCTGAGGAAACAAATGAAATCGAAACTTGGGAGTCTAACAATTCACTCAAATAAGCAGACGGATCCAAATTAACTAATACAGAAAACCCAACTGATTAGTTACAGATACAAACTAAAATGTTTTGACGTATATCTGTGTAAAACAACAGCGCTTCAAAATGATAAATGTGTGAGTTTCACTATCGTCGAGCTAGCGCGAGCATTCCGCTTACTCACGCTCATCATCAACACACATTCACTCACTATCCGACTCAAAATATTCCCTCCCTCACACTTTTAAATCTAACTACATCAAATAAAACATGCATATGAAAACTCACGATCAGTTAAACTAGTTAAATCCGACAAAGCCTTACCATATTTCCTGATAATGAATCAACTCTCCGAGCGCGCAATGATTCAGCTCGATTTGTTTTCCTCAGCTCAGACGAAACAAATCGAACGCGAGCCGAGTGAGTCTGTGATCGCTTTTTTTGTCCACAGCGCCACACACTGAAAACCCCAGTACATTAACAATCTTCTTATAGTGTTTTATGGCGGTTTGGCACGCCAATAACAAAAAACTAAAAAAAAAAACTATTTATGTTTGTATATTTCCGAAAAATAAAGGCTAATCCTTTTAAACTCTATTCATTATTCCTACGTCTTTCAAATATTTGAACAATATTCCATGAATACTAGATTGTTTTCTCCCATCTCCTAATAATACTTTTAGAGAAGTGATATTAATTCCTAACCGACTTAATTCTTGAATTAATTGTTGCCTCTCCCTGTCATATGCAACACATTCCAAAAGAATATGCTGCACTGTTTCAGGGTCTCCGCATTTATCACATTTACCAGAATCATGTTTACCTATTTTATGTAGACTATGGTTTAATGCAGTACGAAATAATAACATTTATTTTTCCTACTTCCATATCTTCCCCTCTCTTTTCCAGCCCACTCATGAACCTCATAAGATGTCTTCCTTACCACTTCTCCATATCTCTTTCTATTTACTGTTAATTTCAATAGCTATTATTCGTTTAATTTCTGATTTGCTTAAAGCTAAATTAAGGTCTATTTGTGGATGTTTTAGTGCTTTCTTTGTTAGCTGATCTACTTCCTCATTTCCATCCACACCTATAGGCCGATGTGCTGGCACCCAGAGGAAGTATACCAGAATTCCAGACTGCCTTGCTCTAAATAGACTTTGCAAAACTTCCAAACTTAAGTTTTGCCCCGAGCTTCTGATTTTCCACTTAATAATAGGCTAGTAAGAGAATCCATCAAGTCAGAACATATCACAGTATACATGCTGGTTGAACCTCTTCTATCCATTGGGGAGCTAGTATGATGGCAAATAACTCGAACGTGAATACTGACACATGATCCGATATTCTTTTTGCAATATTAATTTTAAAGGAAGGGATGTATACTGCTGCTGTTGTTCTACCAGACTCAGGCTCTTTTGACCCATCTGTAAAAATCTGTAGTAGCCTACTGAAAAATACTCTTGATTAATGTATTGTTGAACTACTATCTCAGTTGGTATGATTACCTGATTGTTTATTATTTTGTGTATTTTTAAATCAATCATTGGCATAGGGAACATACCAGACCAGTACCTCATCCTCAGCTGAAGTCTACGTACTACGTAAGTCTACGTCTACGCAGAGCCTGATTTTGTATTATTTCAATCTTATTAAGTAATGACTTGTTTGCAGAACTGTACACCATACTACCATAGTCTATTTTTGACCTAATCACAGCCCAATTATATTCTTTTCAGTGACTGACAACTTGCCCCTCAATCAATTAACACATTTATTCCTTTCTAGCATTTTTCTATTCATTTCTGAATATGAATTCCAAAATTTAGTTTAGAATCCATCCACATACCCAGAAATTTCACTACTTTTACTTGGTCCAGCTGATGTCCATACAATTTAATATTTAAAATAAAAATGTTCCTATTTGAGAAACATATTATATTATATAAACATGTATTACAGAAAACCGAAAACCCCATCTATTCGCCCATTTCTACACCTCGTTTACAGCATTTTGCCTTTTGTTTACTACAAATGGAATATTGTGCCTCCTTTTCCATATCGCTCTGTCATCCGCATACAAAGACCTTAATATTCCGGATTCAACAAACTGAAAAATGTTATTAATCATTAAGTTAAACAGAATTGACCTGCAGGAGTTCCATTCTCAATAGAGAAAATCTTAGACTGAACGGACCCCACTCTAACTTGAATTGGTCTTCAAAATAAAAACGCAAAATCCAGTTATACATATTCCCCTCAATTCCTAAGCTTTCCAGTTTCATTAAAAGTCCCTCTTTCCACAACATATCGTAAGCCTTTTCTATATCAAAAAAGAGTCTTACCAACACCTCTTTGTAAATTTGAGCTTTCCTTATTTCTGCTTCCAGACACATTTTTCGTCCTTTGCAGCCATAATGTTTTTACTGTCAATTACAAAATTCAGCCTGTTCATTACCATTCCTTCCATTAATTTACAAATATTAGATGTCAGAGAAATAGAAATACTTGGTTGTAAATGGTCTTTTCCTAGTTTAGCAATCTGTATTATGACTCCATGCTTCCAGTCTTGTGGAATACTTCCTAATTCCCATATTTTGTTGTAAAGTTTTAAAATCATTCTCAAAGATAAATCTGACAACTGCTTAATTTACAGTACCAACTGTTTACATATGCATCTGCACTACTGTACTTTAACTGAAATATGCAATAACTTTCCCATTGCACTGTTACTTAGATAGCTTTTGTCCATAATTTATTTGCACTATATATCAACTGTTCTACTGCTCACCATAGCCTAACTTATCATTGTATATATATCCATCTCTAAATTTCTGTTTATATTAATAGCCATCTGTATATTATGTTTATAGTACATATCCATCTGTAAATACTTCTATATATTGCTTTATCCTGCACTTTTGCAACAACTGTATATCCTGCACTTGCTGCTATTGCACTTCTGGTTAGACCAAACCTGCATTTTGTTCCCTTGTACTTGTACATGTGTAATGACAATAAAGTTTAATCTAATCTAATCTAAAAACGTTTTTGCGCTCATATGAGGTGGTTTTCAGGCAATGGAATAATAAGGAATATTTCGCAAAACTCCAATGAAAATATTTTTTTCCGCAAGCACAGGACACATGCCGTACGTAAAATGTCACATGATCATTATTTAAAGATGGCGCGGTATGTCTGGACCGAAGATGAGACGCAGTTCACGAGAGGATGAGTGTTAGTCGCGTAACGTTGGTTAATGGAAACGCTGTCATTTCATAATAGTTTTTAATCTATATTTACAAAATATCACAAAAGTTTTGTGCGATAAATCTGCATTGTTTCTCATTTTGATCTTTTATTTAAAAAATCTACAAAATTCCAGTGTTTCATTAAAGTAAAACAATTGGAAGTGAGGGGAATATCACATTGTGAAATTAGTTTTTTCTTCCATACATGTTGGCCACAATTATATGCAACTTTAATTTGTAAGAAAATAAAACAACCTCTGAGTCGTTTCTTTTCAGTCTGATGAGGTTTGAGAATATATAGAGAGTCAAGAATTTCTTCAGATCCTTCAAATGTTGGTGCTCCCTCTTATTCAGTTTATCCCACTCATTTTCTATAGTGTTCAGATCAGGAAACTGGGATGACTATGGCAGGATCTTGATTTTGTGTTCAGTGACCCATTTTTGTGTTGAATTTGATGGTTGTTTTGAACCAATGTGCTGACGGAAGATCTAACTGCGACCTATAAGATTAGAAGAGCAAGTCAGGTTTTTATTTTTTTTATCTGTTGTATTTGATATAATCCATGATTTCATGTATCTAAACAAGATGTTCAGGTCCTCTGGTATAATAGTCTCTCATCTCTTGCTTCTCTGTTAATGTCTCCTCTGCAAAATCTGAGCACTACCACTCTAAAATCAACAACTTCCTGACTCTCGTACTCTCTTCAAAATCTTCCCCACCCTCATTGGATTTAACAGCTGATGATTTTGCGTCTTTCTTTGTAAAGAAGACTACCACCATCAGCAGTCAGTTCTCGGCGTCTTTGCCTCTTGAACACGCCCAGCCCCCCGACACGTGTTCGCTCCCCTCTTTCTCTCTCCTATCTACAGCGGATGTTTCCAAGATAATTGCTTCTAACCACCCTTCCACCTGCCTGCTAGATCCCATCCCCACCCATCTCCTGCAGGCCATCTCTCCATCGGTTGTCCCTGCTCTGACCCACATCATCAACTCGTCGCTCACCACTGGGACATTTCCCACAGTCTTCAAAGAGGCCCATATAGCACCGCTACTGAAGAAACCCACCCTTAACCCTACGCTGTTAGAAAACTACAGACCGGATTTCCCTCTTCCCCCTGTTGCCGCCCGAATCAAATTCAAAGCTCTGCTCTTGGCATACAAGACCACCACTGGTTGTGCTCTGCAAATGAACATTGTCATGTGGTGCCATCCCAAAAAAGGAAAAAATCACTCTTGCGTACATTCTCTGAATCCATTCCACATTGGTGAAATGATCTGCCTGCTGCCACACGATCAGCAGATTCCGCAGCCATCTTCAAAAATCGCCTGAAAACACATCTCTTCCATCAACACCTGATTGATTAACACTGACTTCTATTCTTTTCTGTCTCTTTTCTACTTTCCTCAAAAAAAAAAGTTGCTTCCATTGTTTACCTCATTTGTAAAGCGTCTGCTAAATGACTAAATGTAAATGTATAATAGTAGGTCCACAACAATGAAGATCTGATGATACATTTAACTGTGGACATGGGACACTTTTTATACCTGTGTGCAAACCTATCTTGTGTTCTTGCTGCCAAAAAACTCTTTTTTATTTCGTGTGACCACAGACCCTAGTCCTGTTTAAAGTTCTAGTATGGCAAATTAATATGGTGGAGTTTGTTTTTGCATGAGAGCAGAAGATTTGTTTCTTGAACAGTGTCCCAAACAACTTGTGCTGATGGAGGTGCAGTTTTCTGTCATGATCCTGGGCTCTCTGGCTCTGTTTTCTGCCTGTTTGTCCGCGTGCCTTGTTGTTTGTTGAGCACGTGGCATGTGTTGTGACAGCGCGCCATGTGTTCAGTGTCTCGTCACTTGCCCTCCCTGTCTGTTCTCTCCCCACTCACCGCTGCTCACTCTTCCACCTGTAGCTTATTTCCCCTGGTTAGCGCCTAATCTCTTTCTCTCTCTCTCTCGCCACCTGTTGTCTTCAGTTAGTTTTCCTATTTATTCCCCCCTCGTTTCATCATCCTTTGTCAGACTGTTGTGTGTGTTATGTGCCAGTACTGACTAACCTTTATCTAGCTCGGCTAGTTTAAAGTCTTGATCCTCAGTCTAGTAATTCCCGCCGTTTGTATTGGGGCTCCTCGCAGCTTAGTTTATTTCGGCACTTGCCAGTTTTCCTTCTCTGTTATTTTGTCCTCTGCCCCGCAGCGGTCTAAGGTCGCCCGGACAGATTCTCCCATGGCAAGTTGTTCTCTCTAGAGGGAGTCTCATCGCCACGTTGAGTTCGCTCCTTGTGTTTGCATCTCCAGCTACTGGTTCTTCTCTCCCACATAGTTTTAAATCCACTTTCTACTTTGTGTAGCTCAACAATCTTTTGCTGCACATCAGAACTATATTCTTTAGTTTTACTCATTGTGATGAATGATTAAGAGGGTTTGGGCTTTGTGTTATTAATATTTATTCTCCTGTGCAACAAGAAGTCATGACTGGACAACATCATATTTCTAGTCACCTTGGTGTGCTCAGAAAATATAAATATCAATGGGAATATACTATGGGAGATATTTTTGCCAATAATTGTGGCCAACGTATTAGAGAATTTCTTTTCACAATGTGATATTCCCCCCACTTCCAATTGTTTTACTTTAATGAAACATTGGAATTTTGTAGATGTTTTTAAATAAAAATCAAATGAAACAAAGCAGGTTTATTTTTACAGCCTTCTTTGCATATATTTACCAAGGGTGCCAAATTTTGACCACGACTGTATTTATATATTTAAATGAAAACAATATTATTATATTATATTATATATGATATTATAATATATAAAATATTATTCATTTTACTTAAAATATAAACTAGGATTGCATGTATTTGATATTGCAGTTGAGTGACGGCATCAATTACTTTGCTGTTCCATTTCTAATCTAACCGGTCTGCATCCTCCCGTCCTCGCTTGATCCAACTTCCGATTCTGAACTTGCCAAGTCCCATCTAGAAAGAACACAGTTCTTTGCATTCTTGGAATTGAGAAATGGCCCGTGTGTTTGTCCAAGCTAGCGACACTATCTAAGGGGGGCGGGACTTTTTTCAATTGCAGTAAGACATTTTATAATATAATTTATACAGGGAGAGAGTAGATAACATTTTCATTTAATGAGCAGTCTTCATAGAAAATCATTTACCCACACACACAAAAGCCACTTTTATTTAGAAAAACAATCTTTTTTTACAATAACAGTTACTTTTTTACAGTTACAATTACTTTGACAGAGATGTATTTTATAAACTTACCACTGAATGTGTTTGGGAAACACTGAAATGAATGGGTTTCAGTGCAGTGTTTGGAACACTGTAAAAATGATTTGTTGTTTCAACTTCAAAAGGAATAAGTTACCCGGCTGCCTTAAATACTTTTGTTAATTTAACCTAAAAAATATTAGTTATTTTGTGAAATTGATGCAAAATTGTTATGTTTACTTATATTTTTAAGTTGAATTAACAAACTTTTTTAAGGCAGCCGGGTAACTTTTAAATTGAAACAACAAATCATTTTAAACTAGCGAACTTTTGCTCACGGGTTCCCCCATGTTGTTGATAAGCGCAAGTGTTACCAGTCTTACAAATAATGTGGCTGTCTAAGTTTCCCGTTGGCAGCACAATACACATGAATTTTATTTACTAATGGAACCGGAGAATGCAGGAACGTTGTTTGGAAATCATACGGCACTCTTCCACAGGCAGGGGATGGGCGGGGTTGTGTGTGTACCGCTGTGTGCAACATTGCAATATCAAAATAAGTGAGGTGGCCAATCAAATAAAAGATTGAGCTACTGTCACATCTTCAGCTGTAGGTCAGAGAAACACTTCAACACACAACATACTGTAAGTGACTAAACATTCAGTATTTCACAACTATTTAGTGTTTAACCATAGAAAGGTTGCAAATGACAAAATGCTGATTTAGATGAAAATTTGTCATTTACATTTTTCATGTCATTTATAATTATCTGTCAATTTAGTGTTTTATTTGGGATAAGGTTAAGACAAATTGTAGGCCTAAATGTATTTAATGGTTCTTAAGTAAATACACTAAATTAAAAAGGTGTTTATAGGTTATAGGGGGTTTAAAAATATATAACTGCAAATGGTTAAATGCATTGAACAATACATTTTACAACCTTTGTATGATTAGTCCCTGTATGGTCTGTGCTAAAAATGTTTCAAACATTAACAATAGTCGATTGCATTGGATCACAGGGGGACCCGCGAATAAAATTCTGCTTAGGGCCGGCCCTGACTCAGAAGACACAAAAAATAAAGTTCATGTTTGTTTGTTTGTCTGTCTGAACTTAAACAATAAATACATAAACCTCCAATGATCTACATTAATAATAGCAAAAAAGAATAAGAATACATTTTGCAGTTACAATAATTATTCCAAATGTTACTTTTCTGTTTGGCACAAAATTGTGAAAGAGAGAGAAATAGAGAGAATTGTCAAATACATGCAATTGACTCTAATCATTCTTCATTCTTCTTTTATAGACAAATGGTCTTCTAGTTGTCATTTTATTGACAGAAAACTAAAGCCTGATAATGTTGCACTATTATGTCATTTTTCTCTCTGACCAGCAGATGGCAGTACTGTCAAGCTCTCAGCTGAGACATTAATGAGTTTCCATTAAACACATGACAGTGCCACAATATCTTTGGAAGTCTGATAAATTTAGCAGATTAATTGAATTAGATCTTAGAAAATAGGCTAAATATAGATATCAGAGGGTTCAAATGACAGGTAAATGTCGTGAATAGAGCACTTAGTGCCCGTGGAATGACGTCAGAGTAAATCTTTCGACTTTATCAGAGTCGTGGGACAGAGCCGATTGGCTGTCCGGTGCCTGTCTGTCTGCTGATTGGATGATAGGAGATAATTCAACTCCTACACATATCATACATCAGTTCTCATGGTGAATATATAGTGGCTTGAATCGCAGATCGTCGCTTCACACGGTAAAATCAAGCTGTCGCAAGTTCACCGAGTCTATATTTTCAGTTGAACAGGAGGACAAACCCACTGGAGGTGAGGTAAGACTCACAGTCGCAGTGACTTTTCGCCTCATGTTTGTAGGTGTGAATGGCGAAAGTGTGCAAGCTTCTTCTTTATATGTGAAAGGATTGACTTGCCATAGGTTTGGGAAGAATCCATTGCACTTATATTGCACTTTTGTCACAGGTTGCCATGTTTCTGTTGAAGATCTCTTCATTCTTCATGGCTGTAATTGTGTGTCAGATGTCCAGCTCACACGCTGCTCCAGTGAGGTAGATCTTCATCCGTCGTGTCACATGTGAAAACATCAGGAGGTCTCGCTGGCGTTCTCCATCACATGTGTTTGTGTTTCAGAGCCGCTCCTGACTCTCTGACGGACAGACTCGCGCTCATGGACTATGAAACGCGGCGGTTGTTGAGCGCTATCGTCAAAAGCGTGGCACAGGTGACAGCAGAGGACCCGGAGCCCACGGACGAAGATAACGGGTAGGATTTTAATGTGACGTGTTAACTCCTGTGTTTCACTCGACAAAAGTCAAAGTAAATCCGAAAGCGAATCCTAGTGGAGTTAGTAAAGGTCAGGAGGTACGTCTCTGCGCGGTGGCCTTACTTAATTTCAGTTCTTCAGTAACCCACCTTTGCCTGTCAGACGGCAGCATGCCGATCTTTTCCCCGCATGTGTGGTTTGGTTTGTTAGTGAACTTTCTAGAGCCAGTCGAGCATGTGTTCAAGCAGGATGAGTGTTGAGCTGCATGCGCTGGGTTGGTGTGATAACCTGCATGTGTTTCTCCTGACAGCCAGGGCAGATTCCTGTCCAAGCGTTGCTCCAATCTCAGCACCTGCGTGCTGGGCAAACTCTCGCAGGAGCTGCACAAATTACAAACCTTCCCGCAGACGGACGTGGGAGCCGGTACGCCCGGCAAGAAACGCAACCTGCTGGAGGGCAATCCCTTTCCCAGCTACGAAGAAACGTTTAACAGCATCTAAAGTGTTGTCTGTCATCTCGTGCATGTGCGTTCTGCCGACGCCTGGATGCATTGCTCTTCTGCTCCTTCCTTTCTTTTTCCCTTTCCTTTTATTCAGCAGAGACAGACACACAATAGATTAAAAAACCAAACCTTTCTTCCATGTACGTAATCCAAACAAACAAACAAAAGAGAGAGAGAGAGAGAGCGAGAGAGAGAATCAGGGGGAAAACTTTTGACACACGCCTCTGAATGTATGTATTCTAAAAGTAATGTCTGCTGCTCAAAATCATTGTTTCTTCGTGTGTTCAATAAATTTATTTTTATATCAGGAGTTCTTTGATATTGACTTAAGATCACTTGAATGTATTTGATAATGCAATGTGATTATTGAGACTCTGCAAATAAAGATGAAAGTCATCAAGATTTCCTCAGGTAAGACTTCTCCCATGATCCCCTCTGAAGGTGCATGGTGTTTTTGACAGTACATGAATAAATCATTCTATTGTTTGATATTGATGTGAATGCGGGGCATTATCAGACGTGTGACGGAATGATGTGTGATGTGTTGTGTCCTGAAGCAGCGTGACGGCACGCAAGCGAGCGTGTAATACGGCCACATGCGTCACGCATCGACTGGCGGATTTCCTCAGCCGCTCCGGTGGGGTGGGCAACAAAAACTTCATCCCAACCAATGTGGGATCCAAAGCGTTCGGCCGACGGAGGAGAAACGTTCGGCTTTAGTCACGCAAGGTACGCGTGATGACACGGATTCCTGTATGTCACGTGTGTGCGTTCACACGTTCATTTCTCATCGACTCTTTTGTTTTTCAGCTGTGAGGACAACACCACGCCACATCCCATCTGAGAATCTTTTCACCATCTTCTCTCATGACCTCTCGCTTTTATATTTACAAACAAACAGAGATTTGCACTTCTGCACTTAAGTTGTGATCCATATGTATTGACTGAGCGTATACAGAGAAATTCTAGATTTTTATATGAAATAAATGAGGTTGGTAAAGACATCCGTGTGTATTTTTTACTGTCTCTGTGAGAAGAGAACGAATGCAGTCGGATGTTTGAGTAGCTGAAGACACGCATGTGGGAATTTCAGTTCAGCTTTACTCCTCTAGACGTGTAAGTGTGTCGTCAGCTCTTCTGAACGTCTGTTTCACAGATCACATGAAGCTGAGCTCCTGAGCTCTGTCTTCACATACATCGATACTTTCATTCAAAATGGGGAAAAAAGGGGAAATCTTTCAAAATATATAGATATTTCCTGTAGCTTAGTGGTTCGATCACGGCGCTAGCAACGCCAAAGTCATGGGTTCCATCCCAGGGATTGCACATACTCGCAAACAAATGTATAATTTATAATACAATGTAAGTTGCTTTGGATAAAAGCATCTGCCAAATGCGTAAATGTAAATATTTGTTTTTGCTCAAATATTCATTTAGATGGATGACCCCCTATACCACAAAACCGGTCATAAGTTAACTTCCGTTTTGTGTTTGGCCAGTGTCTAATAATTCAACTAAACTATTTATATTTGATTTCATTCATGTTAATATTCATTTATATTATTCTTTGATTGCATAATAATTGTATTAAATAAACGATTTGTTGAATTTTGTTGTATGTTTATTTTATTAAATAAATGGGTCCTGCAGTTTGGTCGCAAGAAACCGTATGGGACATTGACATCTAATGGTCAGGGCCCACAAAAGCATGCATGCGCGGTAACGTTTGTTTATGTTGACACTTTGAAACATACATGGTATGGATCAAAATGATAGATTTTCTATTATGGCAAAAATCATTAAAGAACATGTTCCATAAAGATATTTTGTAAATTTCCTACCGTAAATATATTGAACCTTTTTTTTGAGTGGATGCAACAGTGTTGCAGTGATATTATAAATGATTAAAATCGCAATCTTTCAAAAACATAGGGCTCCCTTTCCCCTCTCTACAACAATGCTTCACCACATGATGTAAGCAGCTAAAAAGGGGTAGGCCTATACTGACTGTCCAATGGCCTTCAGGCATTTTTACAACAAACCAATCAAAAAGGGAAGGGCAAAATAAAGCCCTGCCCTACATTTTTTCTCATTTAAGAAGCTGTTTCACTCGAATATACGTCACGATATGAAAAAGAAGTCAATAGCAGCTTCCGCTTCATGGTAACTTGAAGCTTAATGCAAATGTGAAATAAAGCAATAAGCTCTGTTACCTATTACCTGGTTATTTAATTTT
The DNA here is from genome assembly GCA_026939265.1 of Oreonectes daqikongensis. Lineage (NCBI taxonomy): Eukaryota > Metazoa > Chordata > Actinopteri > Cypriniformes > Nemacheilidae > Oreonectes > Oreonectes daqikongensis. The sequence continues at coordinate 659,745 of JAOTQM010000153.1, forward strand.
TTTTATTTTTGCAAATCTCTATTTGCTCGACGTCCTCATGTTATTAGCATGTAGGCCATGTGGCTTTGTTTTATGTATTTGTTCATTTTATGCTAAACATTTTTTTTTTACAAAAATGCATCCTCGATTGACCAATACACATTTTGAATAGTAAAACATGTGTGTTATTAGATTCAGTGTTGAAAAATAGATAGAATCACTAGAATGACCTCTCAGTAATATTGGACAAAAAGTGTCTGGCAAAGGCATCAATGGAGATTTAAGACACTACAGGAAAATAAAAAAACATAAACTATGCATAAAATCGATCATCACAGCGTTTCTACACTGTAATGCACTTTTAGTGAGTGTATAGTATTATAAAAGAATTATTTTTAAAACATTACGTCATGTTCATAAACAGTGATATATTTGTCATTGGTGCAAAATAAACCGAATAAACCAAAGCAACACTTCAACATAAATCAACTTTGCATTTCGGTTTACTATTCAGTAGTAAGTTACTATATTGTTTTGTTATTGCACTACAGGCCTGTCAAGCACACAACTGGACTGTCTACACATGTACTACATGTTTACTTGCTCTACCGGACTATTTATACTGTACTGCATCATTTGCACTACTGGACTATTATACATATACAGCATCATTTGCACTCCAGTACTATGTACTGAATACTGCAATAACTCATCTACTGCACTGTTTACTTTAACTTAATAGCTGCTGTCCATCATTTATGCACACTTTATACTCATTTGCACTACTGTTCTGCATAGTCTAATTTTTATTGTACATATCCATCAGTACATTTCTGTTTTTAGTAAATAGCCATCTGTATATAATGTTCATAGTACATTCCCACTTGTAAATTCTTCATAATTTATGCACAACTGTATGCACTTGCTTATTGCACTTCTGGTTAGACCTAAACTACATTTCGTTGCCTTGTACTTGTACATGTGTAATGACAATAAAGTTGAATCTAATCTAATCTAAGTTAAATGACTAGATTGTACTTCAGAACTGAAGGCAGCAAAAACGTTTTCAAGTTCAGTATGAATGTGTTTTTAATGCATGCATGCGTTCATCTGGAAGATGGAGAAATACCTTCAGCACATTATATAAGCAGAAATGAAAGCCGCGTGTTTTTATTGTCCTTCCATTCAGATGAAGTCAGCTGTGGAGACTGAACTCTTGTGGTATTCGCATGGAAAGTTTGTGGTGGATGTGAAATCAGGGATATGTTTTTTTCTTCTTAACAGTGAGCATATGTTTGTCGTTTAGTCACTAGACACGTAGCACACACGGTGAGTTGAGAGTTAGCGTGTTCTTCTAACGTATGAGCTGTTAGAATGCAGATGCTGTGGCTGGGATGAATTCAATCCTCCGTCTGCTGACTGCCCGTTGTTTTTCCATTGCTGACTTTTCCACAGAGTAACTGGTGTGAAATCAGATCCTCTGAAGGTTTAATGGTAAAAGTCTAGGAATAGCTGAACCCAGACAGCTCCTCCCAAACTCTCCCTCTCTTTTTAGAGATTTCTCGTGTCACAATCCTGAGCTCTGGCTTCTGGCTCCCCTAAGTGTTTTTCCAAACCAGCGTCTCGTTCCACATCTGGATTCCAGGCCCACATTTATTTATGTGTCTCGAGTTGTTTTCTAAGGGAAGGGGTTTAAAGTCTTCTAGCATGTACCGTTGGCAGCATGGGCTGGATCTGATCTCTGGATCTGAAGTCTACAATTACATTCGACCAAAGTCGCTCACTCTGCAATTACACGTGTGACCACAGAATGTGTTGAAGTGCTCGTACGGCAGACAGAAATAGACGGTGCAATGGGTTTCAGTGTCTGCTTGGACTTTAGCCCAGCCGAAACTATGCTGTTTGACCGATGAAGAGACTGAGCTTCACATCTACACCGAGAGTCCACGAGTGAACATCTCTCTCAACACAATACACAAGACTTCTGAATGCATGGAAAGCAGAAACGTGACAGTCTGACAGAGACAGTGTTGGGGTGAGTACAGTTGTGCCATGTCAGCGCATGTGATGTCTTGAGTCTTTACGCTAGTATAGAGATGTGCTGTATTTACTGCCTGTAAGAACCGAGTTGAGAGAAGTCCGAAAACAAATGCACGGCTGCAGGGATACAGTTACTCCTTCCAGTTCATACAGAAAGACTCTTTGTCTCTGACTCACTCACTTTTATTCTCAGACTCAGCATTTTTCCTCACTCTCCATTTTTTGAAAAGTAGCTATGCAGTGTCTTAACACACGAGTTGTGAGGCTTGTGTGATGTTCAGTCTGGGTATCAGCGGTCATTTTTGGGGAGCAGGTGCTCAAACAGAAAATAGGACATTCCTATAATATTACAATGTATGTAATTGTACAGTAAGTGCTAAAGATTTCACATGACTCGAGTAAACAGTGTCTGTCACAGACAGAGTGATGGCCTGTTGTTCTTCAGCCATCAGTTTAGTTCTCGACGTCATCCATAAAAGCGGTGGATTGAACGGCGGTTTGGTGCGCTGGCAGGTCTGAAGAACTGATTGTTGAGGAAACACAACCGAAGAATGGTGTCTCCATTAAAACCTCAAAATTCCCTCAATATTCCGCCCTTCTCTGTCTTCAAGTGTGGACTCACACATCTACAACTACATTTCTTTTCTTCTTTAATGGTTCTAAACAGCCGAGAGGTTGACCAACAGACATTCAGAACCTGATTCTCTGAAATCTCTTCAGATTTGTTTTGGAGAGGGTTTTCTTTCTCTTCTAGATCTAGTGTACAGGCTAACAAAGAGAACTGTAGGATCCTGCCAGCAGTTGGGAAAAACTTCTCCAGCCTCATTTATCAGAGTGAATGTGTCCTGGAGTGTGTTGAGAGGTCTTAATCTGCATTCTCAGGCCGTCCTCCTCCATAATCTCCACATGAGCCTCTGAAACTCAAGTGTCAGCTGTCCTGCAACATGAATGGCATCAGACTGCTCTCGTAATGGAAATGACATTTTGTCCTGAGAAGGAGTTCTGGATGTTTACCAGTTCTTCTTCCCTTCAGAGAAATGTTTCAGCTCTCTTTCATTTCTCAGTTGCAAAAAACTGTCTGTGAAAAATTAAAGCCTGCCAATTTATATATGTGTGTGTGTGTGTGTGTGTGTGTGTGTGTGTGTGTGTGTATTTGAGATCAGCCTTGTGTCATTAGCTGTGATCTGTGTACACTAGCGGTCAAAAGTTTTGGGACACATTATTTAAAAAACCTTTAATCTGAGGTGTTTGCTGAAATATCTGAAATGAGTTTAGTAGACAAAAATATCATTTTCCAAAAATAAATGTTTTTTTATTTACTAAAAAATGTTTTTTAAATGGATAACTTTGACTGAATCATTAAGAAAGAACAGCCAAGAAGAGCACAGAATAGATCAAAACTCCTTTAATATTGTTCAAATAAAACCTCAAGAAGCTGCTTGAGAACCTGACATGAATTCTGGTGGAAAGGTGATGACACTGAATATTTTCATGTATTTTTCTTTTTTATTACAACATAATTCCCATAGTTCCCTTTGTTTTATTTCATAATTTTGATGAGTTTATTATTATTCTAAAATGTGGAAAAAATATGAGTGTCCCAAAACGTTTGACCGGTAGTGTAGTGTTATTATTACATAAAGAGAGAGAACAACTGAGACAGACTAAATGCAAAGTGAAAATACTAACGTGCCTAAGACTTTAGCATGGCACTGAATATATATATATATATATATATATATATTTATCATTTCTAATCTGATAAGTGTTGATTCGTATTTGTCTATATAAGCCAAAAGGTTTTCATGTCTTTTGGTGTCCACAGTTGAATGAATAGCAGTCATGTTTTGAGAGCATGAGGACTACAGAGTCTTGTTGCATGTCATGAATTATTAAGAGATTCTGAAGCCTGCATTAGATGCAAGTCAAGCCTTCAGAGATGTGTCCTGAACACACATGATGAAGAGTTTGGTTGTTGACCTTCTTCTCAAGGATTTTAGTTGACTATGCTGCTTATTGTTCAGCTTAGAAAAGGTAAGCTGTCGGGCTGTTTTCCTGATGATTTCATATTTTCAGTGGTGTGGTTTTTTAAGACATTCATCGTGTGTGTGTGTGTATAGGATGTTAGGATGTTTTGATATTGTGTATTGTTGGGATGGTTCATGTACTTGGTGCTATACACAGGTAGGGTCTCTTTAAACAGTAATGTGATCTCGTGGAGTAATCTGAGCTCCGGCTGTCATCTGTACTCATGAGATAACTCTTCATACACCTTATGGCAGTAGTTGTTGAATCCTCATGGAAACAGGAACGTTATCTTGAATGAAAGTAATGAACTCTACACAGAATTAAGGGTAATGTTTGAATATAGTGTTTGTAGTAACTGTACTGTTGATCTATTGGAAGTGAACAGATGTTTTAATGCAACATTCAACACAGCTAGACAGTACACAGGTGAATGTGGAACAGGTGTGTTTTCAATAGTTTCTTAAAGTTTCAGGGGGAGGCTGGCAGCTCGTTCACAAGAGAGGAACAGAATGAACAAATGTTTTGAATTATTTCAGCAGAACTCTGCCACATTCTCTACAACACTTTACCTGCGCTTGAGGACTCACAGAAGTAAATTTACAGCGCTACTGCTCCACCCCACCACCACAACTCATTTACATCTGACATAAACTTGACACTCCCATTTAAAAGAACATAATTATTCTATTGTTTCTTTTCTTTGCATGTTTCTACATATATATTAATTGTTCTAAATCTTATCTGTTTGTTTCTGTACAGCTGCTTTGCAACAATGTAAAAGGCGTATAGAAATAAACTTGACGGCACAGAAAGATTGTGTAAGGGTTCAGTATTTGTTTGTATGTGTATTGTCATGTCTTACACACTCTTAAAAATAAAGGTGCCTAAAAGGTTCTTCACAGCGCTATGCCACAGAGGTATTTCGGATGTCTTTATGGGACCATTTAGACAATAAAGGGTTCTTCTCTGGCATGGTGAAGCACCAGCATAGATAGCGACGAGAGCCCCTTTTTTGCTTTCATTGTGGTCAGACAAACCGCTTGTCGCTGGACTGTTACGACGTCTCGTCTGATGTAATAAATAAATGAGTCCTGATGATAGATGATTGGATTACTGTGAAAGCGCCTCTTCTGTTCAAGTGGAGGCTTGACACATCACCTGACTGCTCCACTTCAAGCGTAAATGTTCAAGAGGATTCGGACTGAATGAGCTGATGCTAAACGTCTCCTGAACCCTCATCTTCATTTTAACCGATGCTTCATTCAGGACAGAGAGGATCCGGAGCACATAAGCCTCTGCTGTGTTCAGACCTCACGATAACAGCACCTGAACTTAAGCCACCCGACTCTGACCCTGGAAATAGCTGGAAAACATGCAAAAACATCTCTTCTAGTGCTTTGTTTGGGTTTAGTTTGAGTTGTGTATTCTTTGATTCTTGCTTATGAATTGTTTTCTATACTGTATACACATTTATATTTATAGAGAGTAGTTTCCACTACAGATCAGTTGTTTGTTCAGAATCAGTGCTTTATTTACCCTGGCATTCCAAACAAACAGAGACCGCATGTTTACGATAGAGACGCTCCAAAACACTTCCTTCACAATAGAGATCTATCATTTTACAGACAGGTCACGGATCCAGTGGAGTTATGAGCAGACAGACGTAAAGGGTGACTTGTGATAGAAGATTCTTTGTGTCTCTGCATGAAATGGGTTTCATATACGAACACAAACTCAACCAAATGTTCATGTGGATATTGTGGAGTTGCTCGTGCCAGTGTAATGTGAATGTCATGTTTTGTAGGGGTTATGTTAAAGTGTGGAGGACGCAGGCAGAATGGCGACTCCTCAGACATCCAGACAGAGCAGCTACTCCTCAATCTCTACAAAGATGTGAGTCAAAACTTTTACCAACCATAATTCATGACAAAAACATGAGAAGATTGGTTCATGTCATCTGCAGAGCACATGAAACACGTCACAGCTCATGAATATGAATTAGGTGATGTACGTCATATTTCAGCAGATAGGCGACAGGAAAATGAATGAGGGTGAAACTTGGTACGCTATCATTAGGAGATTAACAGACCAGCAATTTTTCTCCAGATTATTTTCCAGGAAAGTGATGTTTGTGTTTGGTTTGTGGTGGTTACACCTCTTTCCAACGGGTGGCACACACGGAGCTGACAGGATAAATGAAACAACAACATAAACACATGTATACTCACATATTTCTCAACCTGTTTTTGTTTTATTACTCATTTATGACAAACCACAGAATGATAGAGAACACTTACAGTACTGTGTATTTGACATTGGGCTTAGGTGCTTACGTGTTGTTCTTTTATTGTATTTCTGTCTCTCAGTGTCGGGACATGTAATGCTAAAGTCCTGATATGTTGCTTCTGAGATATTAATACTGTACACATGAGGAGATAAGTAAGAATAGTAAAAAACTGCTCTATTAGAAGAATTAATGTCAAAATGTCAAATTAAAGAAAATATTAAGACATCTACACAAGAATGCTCTTTTGAATTCCTTTGGTCTGAATAGAGAATGAACCGAATCCACAGTGATGTGAAAGTACAGAATCATAAAACACATTGAGGTCAACTTGTTTGTGACCCTGGACTACAAAACTAAGGCCGTGTTCACATATGACTTCTTTATTGACAAGAAAAAGTTGACAATAGCGCTTTTTTAGTAAAAAAAACAAACGTTCATAGGCAGCAAAACAAGTTTATAGACGTGTTTCCAGACATTTTTGTTCACGGTTTCACTTATCCACTCACAAAAATAAAGTTTTGATACTTTTACGGGAGGAAACATACAAAATATTTTCATATTAGCTAGTTAGACAACTTTATTAATCCCTGTGAGGGGAAACTCATTCGCCACAATTTCACAATACAAAGGGCACAGTAGACAATGGACATACGAGATACAAAAATCATATAACAGCAGTGGGTATTAAAAACACGCTCTGTAGAACATTATACCACTAAATGAGCTCTTAAGTCCATTAAAAATACTATCTCCATGAGACAGAATCCCTTTTAGTTTTGCTGTGGTTCTCTTTTCAACTGTATCTTTAATGAATCAGGAATAAAACCTATGACCGAACCAGCCATCTTAATTCATTTATTGATCCTATTCTTATCATCCACTGCAATACTGCTCCCCCAACAAAACAACACAGGGCAAAGAAGAAGGGGGATAAAACCGTGCCCTGTGGTGCACCTGTTTTGGTCTTTATAATATTAGATAAGTCTTTGCCCAGCCTGACAAACTGGGGGCGACATAAAATATAATCTAGTACCCACATGATAGTTGCACTATTTAAATTATAGTTCAACCTGTTTTAGCTAAAACATGTGGTTGTATATTGTATTAAACCCCATAATTCTTACGGAACTAAATGACTATATATATTGTGTAACATATACAGTATTGCATCATCTACACAGGTCTACAAGATGACACCTGCGTGGCTACTGAAATGACCCAGAAGCATTTCATTACATGCGATGTTAACGCTATGGGTCTCAAATTATTTCAACTTTGACCCATTACTTTTTTTGGGGATAGGAACAAGACATTATGTTTTTGCACAGGTATCTTTGATGAAGACAGAGACAAAGAGAAGAGAACATCTTTACTTCATATCCTAATGATTTTTGGCATAAAAGAAAAAAGGCTAATTTTGACCCATACGATGTATTTTTGGCTATTACTACAAATGTTCTAATGCTACTTAAGACTGGTTCTGTGATCCAGGGTCCCAGAATCCATGCAGATCGTGCAGCAAAAAGAATCTCTCACACCTAAATGATGTGTCCGATGAAGGCCTCATTTTGAAATGATAAGCATAGCTATTATTCAAGAAGAAATCTTGTTTTTTCTACAGGTCACTGATGAAAGCTAAACAGATTTGTGTCATTGACTGTGGGTTTTTTTTCTTTACACATCCAGCGCTTGTATAATATGAAAATACTGATTTGAGATGCACCGCCGGAGGTGTTGTGTGCTTGTTCCCTGTAGAACTGTGTGTGTGTGAGTCAGAGCTCCAGTAGACAGCAGGTGGACAAGTGAGCGTCATGTTTTCGGAATCATTTCTCTTCACCCCTGATGAACAATTAGCATGGAACACTCCAGCAGTTTGAACAGGTGCTCGGCTCTGTGCACCACTGAACTCTCCGTCTCTTTACACACACGCACACACATGCACAGAGCGTCACATGATTCAGATGAACTTTATGAATAATAACAGGAGAATGTGTGGTGACAGCTCGTTCACTTTCACCATGAAATGCAGATGATTCATGTACTGTAAAGAAACGCCTCTCCTGTCCCGAGTGTTCCGCTCATGGATGCGACAGTGGGCTTTGAGCTGCTAACATCTGAATAATTGCTGAGTTTTTGGAGGGGAACACATGCTTTAATGTGGCAGGACGTGGAGTTTGTGGGCGTGTTGTATACGCTTGTTTGGGATGATATAATATTCATTTTCCACTTGATGAAAAATCTAATCATTTTGATGACATTGTGAAATGTTTCATTGAATAATTTTTTTTTAGGATAAAGTTCTGCGAACTGTGTGTGTTTGTCAGAGACATTTCATGTTGTTTGTGATAATTCACCTCTCTCTCTCTCTCTCTCTCTCTCTCTCTCTCGCTCACGCGTGTTTACTCTGTAAATGATTCCCATCCCAACACAGCCAATGATTCTGACCTTACAAAGGCTGGATATGTAAATATTTGCTGTAGAGAGCAGAGCTTTTCCTTCACATTCAGTCAAATAAAGCCATTATCATGATGGTCCATTCACAAGAGACCAGCCTCACAGACAATACCTACATCCACATCCACATTCAGAAAACACACACATGACTGGCTAAAAATACTACTGTTGCTTCAATGAATTGATAAGCAGTAATAATGGCTACTGTCCTGTTTTTATTCACATTTCTATTTCTTTACATATTTTTTAGTAGTTTCTTTGTTCTCTCACATATTATTACTTAACATTAACATTTGACTACAAGTTGAATCATGTGAATAACTGCAGTGTGTGTGATGAAAAAACAAACTGAATTGAACCGATTTCATTTAGCCGAAACGTTTCTCCAACGTGACTTGACAAATAAGAAAATGTTGTAAAAAAGATCTAAACTAGAAAAAGCTTAAGAGAGTTACCAAAGACATCTATTAGTGTTTTGAATTGCATTGGTTAGTTTGTATAATTAATGTTCTAGTAGTTTCCCACTGAAATGGGTACAGTTTTCATATTATTTGAATACAAATATGAAGGGAATCCAAAGAGTTTTGATTTGGAATAGTTTCAACATTTCTACATTCTGCTTTCCTCCACTCCTCCGTGTGTAAATAGGGAGAACTTAAAGAACATGTTTCTATGTTATGCTGTTTCATACTTTCTTCAGTAGAAGAACATGTCTTTTCTCTATAATGAATCATATGAAGTGAAGAAGGATTGTGTGTGTGCGCAGCAGGATGCATGTCATAGAGGTGGACTCTGTCCAGCGGTGGATGGAGGACTTACGGCACATGACGGAGGTGGAGTGCATGTGTGTTCTGCAAGCCAAACCCATCGGTGTGGATGAAGACGCGGCGGGTGAGCTCATCGTATCCGGGGCGGGTGGCGTGAGCGATCACGCGACCCGTGATAACCTGCAGACGTTGCTGAAGAGGGCGCTGGTGGTCAGCACTGAGCTCGGGAAGATGTTTCAGCGGCTGGAGAGAGGACGCTGGCAGAGAGTTCACAGTACGGCCGTCAGGGTCAACTGTCACGTGCGCTCCCTGATTCAAGAATACAGCGCGGCCAGAAACGTCCCGTCCGACATGCAGAAGGTATTTTTCTACAAACCAACACTAGTTTGTGGAAACCGTTTAGCTGAAATGACGGCCGAACACAAAGAAAGACACACACAAGTAACGTGCCATCATTTTATGTCTCTTTAGCAGACTTCACATGGAAAGTATAGTGTGATTTCAACAGACATGGGGCGTAAAAGCACAACTAGTCCTGTATCATTTGTAACGTGACAGCTCAAAGCATGCGACTTGTTGCTGTTACGCTGGCGAGAGAGTGAGAGAGAGAGAGAGAGAGAGAGAGAGAGAGAGAGAGAGAGAGAGATCTGATCTGAACTTGTTTGTTCTTGATATCTGTCAGGACGAGAAATCTCTACTGGAAAAGTGCATGGAGCTCAACGTCATTACTGAGAGGTAAAGAACTCAATGGACCTTTAACTTTATCACCACACCATTCCATGTCATAGCAACGCAAAGTATTTCATCTGACAGCGCTGTGCGTCTCTTATATGTCTCCAGATGTCTTCACACTGAAGACGAATACTTCCTCAGATCCATGAAGGAGGCCATACACGAGATCCTGACTGACCTCAGTGATTCTTTCAGCCATATGATTGATATGGCACTGGCCAATGAAATCCAGGTACACACCTCACCTACACAACTTTGAGAACAGACCTGTTGACTGATGAGTGATGAGTCAGTAAACTGTGTTGGTCTTAAATCCACAGATTCTGATCCGACAGATTGAGGAGTCTGATAATGTTCTGTCCATCAGCACTGCCATCTGTAATCTGCTTTCTTTAACTCAGGATGGACCACAGCTCTGCAGCATCATCGCCAAGGTAAGACACTGACACGCGCGTACACTTGATTATCTGACGTATGCATCCAGGTTTGCCCCGATGAGTCTGGTGAACAGTCCTGTAGGCCGTCATCCAAACTCTAAACACGCAACAACTGAACTGACTGAACACACAGCTTGCGCTTGGAAATGGAAGCCCAATCCTGCCAAAATTTTAAATAAATAAATACAAAAATAAATCCATAAAGAAATGTAAAAAATGAAAAATCTGTGTTTAAATGTATATATATTTATTTATTTAATAAAACATTTATTTTCACATTTTCGAATTAATTTTATGCATTTTGTTAATATATTTCCACATTTTCACATTTATTTATTTCTACATTTAGTTATTTCTACATTTCTGTGTCCATATGGTAATGAGGGGGTGTGTCTTGCTTCAGACATAGTAGTCGAGCACCGAGCGCTAGTGTAGACACAGACAAACTCTTAGGCCACAAAAACCTCTTGTGCTTTGATAAAAAATGACATGCAAGAGATGAGTGTGACCACGTGAAACAATAATACAGTATATTACACTATTTACTATGGTAAACTGCAGCATACTATATATTATAGTCCTGTCTGGTAAGGTGCACTATAGTAAGGTTTAACAATCCTTAAGGACATCATCAATGGTTTCATCAGAGTATATAGAAACCATGGTTTTGGCAGATTTGTACTACACTGGTTACTGTAACAAAGCCATAACTATAGTAGCCATGTTATTTGTTTTTATTGAAAGTAAAATCATGGTTTATTTAAATAAAAATAAGGGAACACTGTAGTATCTGGGATTTTTACTACACTTTACTATAGTAAATACTATAGTGTAAGCTATAACAGGGCTAGTCAAACACAATATCTCATAGGCCTGGTTTCACAGACAAGGCTTAAGACTAGTCCCAGACTAAAAGGAATTTTGAGCTGTCTTAGCTTGTCAGTGCCATTGTTTTGTTTTAAGATGCACATCAGTAATGTTTCTATTGCATTTTAATAAAAACATCTTAAATAGTCTAATTTATCTAATCCTGGCCTTTAGCCTAAGCCTTGTCTTTGAAACCAGGCCATAGAGTTACATTTTTTCTGAAACAATTCTTGAGTGTTCAAAAACACTATAGCATCTGGGAATTTTACTACAATATACTATAGCACATACTAAGGTATACTTTGTACTGTATATGCATACAGTAACGTTGGTATTAAATCACTTAAAGTATGATATTGTTGTTGTTATTGGTGGTCCAGTGGACTGTGTGCCAACATGTTGCACAGGAGCACTTTGGGCCCTCTCTCTGTTCCCCCTCTATCATCCCGTAATTTCCTGTTTCTCTCTTTCAACTGCCTAATCAATGTAAAAAAAGGTAAAGAGACAAAAAGTCTCACCCACCTTGAAGTCATTAATTCCCCATTTGACTTGCACTACCCAAGGGCACCCACATGTAATACTACATGGCTAGTTTAGTGCCAAGCAACCGTAATCAAACACACCTGACCAAGCTAATCAAAGTCATCAGGATTACTTGAAATGAAAAATTGCCCTGTTTGACTAGCCCTGTAATAGCTTATGCTATAATTTGCACTGTAGTAAAGTGTAGTAAAATTTCCAGATACCACAGTGTCCCCCTATGAAAATAAACCATATTTTTACTTTCAATTAAAACTAATAACATGGCTACTATAGTTACAAATTAACAATGGTTTTGTTACAGTAACCAGAGTTTAACCATGGTATTTGTATACAACTGTGGTCTTACAAATCTGCCAAAACCATGGTTTCTATACTTGTACATTGATGATGTCCTTAAGGATTGTTAAACCTTACTATAGTGCACTTTACCAGACAGGACTATAATATATAGTATGCTGCAGTTTACCATAGTAAATAGTGTAATATACTGTATTATTGTTTCACGTGGTCACACTCATCTCTTGCATGTCATTTTTTATCACCAGCACTCTGTGCTCGACTACTATGTCTGAAGCAAGACACGCCCCTCATTACCATATGGACACAGAAATGTAGAAAGAAAGAAATGTGAAAATGTGGAATACATGTTTTAATAAATATAAATGTATATGTATATAAGTGAGCCTGTATTCTGTATGATACTGATTCTGTTTATGTCACATGTGAACACATGGTGTTGTAACTGGAACACAATTAAAACTGTGTTAAACGCATGAGAGCGTGTGTGGATAAGAGAGTGAAACTTCACAAGAGATTCAGTGTCTCTGGATGAACGTCTGTTTACAAAGCGTTTCAATCACACCTGTCATCATTCACGTCTACATAATACATAATGTGTCAGTGTTTTTACTGTTAGAGAGGAGAGGTGTGTGTGATACACTGACCTGTCTCAGGGTCTCGGGGTCTTTGTCTGAATCCAGACTGACACTTTTTGGATGTAGTATTTTGCATCTAAAAAAGATTTATATCTACATATACACCAACATGCATTTTCTTATATATATACTGTATAAATGCAGGCAGAGCTTCGTTTCTTCACGACAGGTCAATTCAGAATCATAACACATGTATTCATTTGGTCTTAAAGTGTGACTCGTTTATTGAAACATGACAGTGCATGCAGGCAGTGTAGTTCATGATGATGATGATGATGATGATGATGATGCCCATTAAAGTATCATCAGTCTGATAAGCTTTAATGTGTTTGTGTATGTTTATAATCAGATCAGATGCTCTCTCTCTCTTCAACATGGACATCTTTCCCCAAATAAACATGTCATCAAGCCTTTTCTATGTATGAAGATATTATCTAACAGAAATGACTTCTGAAGTAAAAAAACAAAACCAGACACAATGCAATGTTCCACACATTTAGAGGGAATTCTCATATGTTTGTGAAAGCTGCTGATAATAATTGTTTAATAATCCTGTATTCATGCTGCCATCAGTGACGGTGTGTTAGTTCTAAACTCTGGCCACTGTTTCAGGATGATAGGCTCTGGATTCCTGGAATCATCTGTGTGATGTGATGTGAAGGGTTTAGGGATGATGGAAACCTCTCCAGCGTGTCATTGTGTGGCCTCAGACCCACGCCTGTCGTGTTGTCTGTATCATTACGCTTATTCACATAATGACGGTGCTTACAGCCATTTTCTCTCTAGTGCCCGACCGATTTTCATCTTGTTAGTTATTTTTGTGAATAGCCCTTCACAAACTTTTATTTGTGTGGTCATTATGGAACGTGTGTTTGTGTGTTTGACAGGAGGGTGCAGTGGTGGCTCTGCTGAAGATCTGTAGACAGGACTGTTTCTCATCTCTGTACGCTGATGCTTTGAGAACCGTGGCATCAATCTGTTGTGTGGAAGAGGGCATCAAACAGCTGGAGAAGGTAACACACCTACACAACATTTCTGATATTGTGAACATACACACATTCATTCAAATCTTTCACAAATGATCGTTTATAGACATGTATTTTTTTTTTTAAATAACACTAAAATCTGAAGTTTGCCTGAAAACATCACATTGAGAAGTGAGTCATTTAAGGGCAAAACAATACGACAATCAGCAACTAATGTAGAATACATTCCTGTTTTTGTGTTTCTTGTGCTGTGTGTTGTATGTTGTGTAACAGTGCCACCATGTGCTGATGTGATAAAACTGAATGGGACTACATCTGAATAATGTCAATTATTACATGATCATATCCATGGAGGCCATCTATTATTATTTCAATCAGACCCTTTAATTCACCAAATAAACAAACATTTAGAAATCAAGACCAACATCTTAAACTCTGAACCACTGAACGTCTATAGGAGGAGCTGGAGAGGACCTTTTCAATACACACACATATATATATATATATATATATATATATATATATATATATATAGTGAAAGTCTGTCATAAAATGCAAAATATATGTTAGAAAAAACGAAAGCTTACATATACACTGGAACTTATTTCCAGGACACCTCCCAACATTAAAATATGCTTGTAGACACAAAGTATGTTAGACACTCAGCTGTACAGTACAGCTGATATTTAAGTGATTACAGGAATACATACTATATGTGTCAGACACTATAGATTTGTTTATGGAAACGTGACATTAGCGTTGCTAACACGAGCTACAGGAAAGCAATACAACAGTCATATATTTTTTTCCTATATTAATGAAGAACAATTTTACAATATACAAACAAGGGTACATAAACCTATATCATTCAGGGGTAAGGAGACAAAACAAACACACACAAAAAACAAATATTGAAAAGCATTTTACATAAAAAGCTTGTGCTTATCAAATAGCTTATAGTTTTCCTTGCTTTTAAATTTTTACTTGTTAGTATCGTTTCCAAATATATTTCAACTTTAAAATGCTCGAAGTTGGGTATTTTTTCACACCATTTTACTTCATGAATATGAAAACGGCCAAGTATAACAATTAAATAAAAAATAAACATCAACTCAATATCATCCTCCATTGAAAAACATTTGAGTAAAATATCAGATTCCACAAGTTTAACAAAAGACATATTTTTAGTTTCTAAGTAATTATTGATTTCTTTCCAGAACATTTGTGTCTTAGAACACTACCAAAATAAATGATTAAAAGTTTCAGGGGAAGTCTTGCAAAACATACAAAGATCTACAATATCCACTTTAAAGCGTTGTATCACCAATGATTTAACTGAATAGACTCGATGGAAAATGTTATATGACACTTCTTTGATCTTATTTGTGATGCAATATTTATCAGGTGTTTTCCAAATTGTACTCCAATCAAGACATTTTTTAAATATAGAGTTCCAGTGAGTAGTAACAGCAAGTTTACCTTTAAGTTGTACAAGGGAACGTAAGAAAATATTACTGCATTTAAAACTTGTAAAATCTATGCTCTGCAACATAATACAAGAAGTAAATTCTTTGATTGTTGGCAAACAATAATTCTTATCTCCAAATAAGTTCAGCAATTCTTTGGGGATAGCATGTACAACTAAAAAATATTGAATGGGATCAACAGAAAAATTATGAATATTAACAAATTCAGTATAGCTATATAAATTACCATCCTTGCCTATTAACTGTTTGACCCAAATAACTCCTCTTTTAAACCAATTCTCAAAAAACATAGATTTATTTGTTATTCTAAATGGTACATTTGTGGGGGGTGGGGGGGATGGGGAATTGTGATTATACATAAGAGTCCATGAAAGTAATACTTGTTTATGGAAGTTTGCTATTTCAATGGGTATTTTATTAATATCATAATTACATTTTAACAAAAATTCTATACCACCTATTTTTTGAAATATTAAATTAGGTACTGTATACCATATGCTTTGTTTGTTTTATAAATAATTCTAAAAGCCATTTTATTTTAAATAATCTGGGGGCAGTTGTGGCCTAATGGTTAAAGAGTCGGACTCGTAACCAGAAGGTTGCTGGTTTGATTCTCAGTACCGGCAGGTAACAACTGACGTGCCCTTGAGCAAGGCACCTTACCCCTGTTTGCTCCCCGGGAGCTGCAGTGATAGCTGCCCACTGCCCCGGTGTATGTGTGTTCACAACTTGAAGTGTGTGTGTTTACTATTCACTGGTTGGGTTAAATGCAGAGGTCACATTTTGGGTATGGGTCACCATATCTGACAAAAAATAGGTCACTTTCATAATCTCAGTAACCAGCAAAAAAAGCAATGGGCTAATAGGACAGCCCCGTCGAATCCCTCTTTTAATTTCAAATCTATAAGAATTTCCAGTATAGCTAATTTCACAGAGCTTTTAATTCCACTATATACGGTTCTAATAACTTTTTTAAACTTGTCTCCAAAGCCAAAAAAATCAATAGTTTGAAAAATAAAATTATGTCCAGTTGTATCAAAGGCCTTATAAAAATCAACAAATAAAATAAAACTATCTTCATTAACAAATTCACTGTACTCTATAAGATCTAATACAAGCCTAATATTATTACTAATATATCTTCCTTTTATTAAACCTGATTCCTTATCAATAATGGATTCTAGTCCTGATTTTAATCTTTCAGCAAATATTAAAGCAATAATTTTACTATCATTATTAATTAAGGTAATAGGTCACCAATTATCTAACAATAAAACATCTTTACCAGGTTTTGGAATTAAAGATATTAGTCCTTGAGTCATGGAGGGTGGCAAAACACCCCGATTAACATATTCTTTATATACCATTAAAAGAAATTCGGCTAAATCATCTTGAAATGTTTTTAAAAATTCTGCAGTTAAGCCATCATTACCAGGGGACTTATTCAATTTAAGTGTTTTTATAGCTGTTCTAATCTCTAGAATTGATACATCTTTATCGCACAAGGCTTTAAAGTCTTCATCGATTTAAACTATATTATGTTTAAGAATAGTTTATTTTGTCTTTCGAACAAGCATTGCTGGAATATAATTTGCCATAAACATTGGAAACATATTTTGAGATTGTAATAGGGTCTTGTATTTCATGGCCATTCAAATGAAGTTTCCTAATAGTTGTATCAACAGTCAAATTTGTACATGTATTTCGGGAAAGTTCAAAAAAGTTTTTTTGGTGTGATAACCTCGATTTTTGTCACAGTTTTCATGTGTCTTGTCGTTCTGTCAGTCTGTCACATTGCTGTCGGATGACTTTATGTCACTCCTTAGGTTTGATTTTGTTGAAATTCAACCAACACTGGGACTATGATGACCACAATACATCTAGAAATGCCGTTTTGAAATGAAAACTTTTTTCTGTGGCTTTATTTCTATAATAGTAGTACTGTAAGTCAAAGGTTTGGCTATTTTAAATAACTCAGATATGTTGTGACAGTATATGACATCATGTGTGTATATAGTTTAGAAGCTTTTCCACCTGTTTTACTGACTTCCTAAGATCTATCGCTTCATTGTTTCCTAAGAAGCTTTGGATAAAAGCATCTGCCAAATGCCTAAATGGAAATCAGTGCACTATAGCACATGAGCAAATGTTCGGATCTGATAGATTTCATTCATCACACTTTCATTGCTGGATGATGACAAAACTTGCATGCACACACGTTCGCTGATGGGTTTGACTTTGTTAGCATCATAGTTTTTCTCCCATCATATTTTGCTTGACAATACACAAAGAATGCAACAACATAACTTCATCTCGAAAGCAGAGAGTAAACGAAAGCTGATTTTTGTGTATTTGTGTGCAGGTGGATGGGATCCTGTGTCTGGCAGATATCTTAACAGACGCTTCATGCGCAGAGACGACACGAGCTGAAGCAGCTGCTGTGATGGCACAGATCACCTCTCCACATCATACATCTACACAACATCTCGCCAGCTTCCTGGAGAGCATGCAGGACATTGTCACGGCTCTCATCAGTCAGTGGTCTCATCACTTGCTTATCCTATGTCAGGTCATAGATTATGGGGAGATTATGCCAGCGTATACTGTATGAGGCTGTAGACAGGGAAAGAAAACGAAATATAGAAATACGTTGTTTAGGGATGCATGATATTGGATCTTTGCCGACATTTTAGTCGATACTACACCAATATGTACTGGGAATCATTTCATTTCGTTCGGATTCATTCATTCTACTTAAAATCCAACACTGCACTGAATGGATCAACATAATGTTTGTGTAAACTTAAATGTATATAACCATGAATTCAATAGCAATATCAGCCAACGCTATTGGCATGCCGATAATATGTCCATATTTTTATTATATGAAATAGGAAATGAAGAGCGGGCATTTGTGTTGTTTATTGTTTTACAGACTGGGATGTATATGTATAGGTTCTATTTGATATAGCAGTGTCCTAATGTGTCACATGCACAAGAATGCATGGTTATTTAATATATGAAACATTTAAACAGTAAATTGATGTAGGTGTTAAACTGAGCTATTGTAGGCCTAGTCGATATTAAAACCCCCCACTCTCAGTCATTTGATGATTTGTGTGTTAGTATATGTCAGTGGCCCTCTGAGATTGTGTATATATTCAGGTATGTAGTTTTAGGCCTCAGGTTTAGTTGAACTTCAGTTGGCTGTATGGAATAAAGAAAGCGAAATGAAATTATACGAAGTAAGTGTACGTTTGAAAACTTACGTTTGTTGTGTGCATTGCATTTGTGTAGATCTGTGTGAGACTGCCTCCTGTGGTGAAGTGTTTCTGTTGGCCTCGGCGGCTCTGGCAAACATCACGTTCTTTGACAGTATGGCATGTGAAATCCTACTACAGCTCAATGCCATTCACATACTCTTACAGGCCTGCAGAGACCGCCAAAGAGTGGACACGCCGTACTCCAAAGACCAGGTACTGCTCCCACATAAACCTACAACACACAGCCAATGAAACATCACGTCGAAAAACACAACCACCCAATGCTTTCATGTGCCCAGGTTGTGACAATCCTTGCCAATCTGTCGGTTTTGGAGCAGTGCAGCGCGGATGTGCTTCAGGAAAAGGGTTTGTCAACATCTACATACATACACAAAAGAAATAGTTCACCCAAAAAATTACACACACATGAGAACCAACGGGATTTCAAGCTGGATTTCACTGAATCATTTTAAAATATCAATGAAATATCATAGACTTCTTTGTTTCACAATATTGAACACAAATGACAGGAACGAGATTTCTGCGTTTTTGGTTCATCAGAATCTGAAAGAACTTCATTGCCAACTGTGTTCATACACACACAAGGGCTTTGTATTGGTGATATATATAGTGGAAGAAAGTCCAGACATTTACACTTTAATTGTTCAGCATCTGATGTAATAAAACCCTGAACACAGTAAAGAAGTTCATATCTGTGTGTTGTGATGATATGATGTAGGAATTGAGCAGCTGCTGGTGTTATTAAATGAAAAGCCGTCATCCTCCAGTCCGTCTGAGAGTGCTGCATGCGAACGGGTTCAACAGAAAGCTGCCGTCACGCTGGCTCGACTCAGCAGAGATCAACACGTCGCTCAGACTGCTATACAGCTTATGGGTATGACACATACGCACGCACACACACATACTATCATATAATTACTCGCATATGCATGTAAACTTCATGTACACATACACCTATAGAATCTTGTGCATACATACTGTATAAACTCGGTACATGCATATACATCTATAAACATTTCCACATACATGATCCATGCGCGCACATACACTATATTGCCAAAAGTATTGGGTCACCCTATCTAATAAACAAGTTCAATTTTTTCTTTCTGAACCTTGTCTCATACACAGGGTCATTGTCATGACGGAACAGAAGTGGGCTCTTCCCAAACTGTTGCTATTAAATTAGAAGCACACAGTTTCATAGAATATCATGATATGCTGCAGCATGAAGATTTATACTTAATTAAGAAATTACTAAAGTCATCATACCTGTTTATTAGATAGGGTGACCTAATACAATATTTCAGTGTGTTCTGCGTCCAGGGGTTAAGCGGTGTTAACCGCCACGCAAATACGTACCTATGAACTGGGCCAGGGACCCTCCAGGACCATGACGGGATATGGTTTGATGGAAATTATCATTAATGCTATCGCAGAAGAGTTCAATTTAGACACAGTCTAGGTATTAGAAAAAGTGAGCAATGTCCAAGAAAGTCTTAACATGTCCCTCGAGGGAATTATTACCTTGATGTAGGCGGGCCAAATGAACAGCTGGATCCAGATTTGGTCAGTCGTTCTGTAACATATGACAAGGGAAAACAGAGAATGGATCCACATGCACAAAGAAACAGACAACATGAAACCAACGACTGACAACGGAACACTGGAAACAATGGGGCTTCTAAACAAAAATGAATGAGCACTAACCGAGATAACAAGACGAATGAACACAGAACTATTTTTCCAATAATTTTTAGGCCAATATTTGATTTGATTTCAATAAGAAAAACTTTTTGTCAAACCAAGGTAACCTTGCACTGTAGGGAAAGATCTAGAATATTGCTTCTTGTATAACAGAGTGTATGTTATTCTTCAGCTGTTCCTCGTCTCATTGAGTTGTGCCGGTCACCAGCAGAAAGAAACAACAGTGACTCTGTGCTCGTGGCCTGTCTGGTAAGGAAAAATTGGAAATATTATTTGTGTGTGTGTGTGTGTGTGTACAGTATTTTTCACTTCAAATATAGATTTTATTGTTATAATGCGAATGCAGCAATAATAGTTTTAGCCATAGCCTGGACAGTTTTCAATGAAATTGGTAACACTTTATATTACGATTTTTTTAGCAGTATTAAATGCATTAGCTAACAATGAACAATTTAGTTTTTCAGCATTTATTAATCCTTGTTAATGTCAACACAGTTATTCATGATAGTTCATGGTGCATGAATTAAGGTTAACAGGCATAACGTTTCATTTTAAAATTGTTTTAGTAAATGCTGAAATAAACAGGAACTAAGATGAATAAATGATGTAGAAGTATTGCTCATTGTAAGTTCATGTTAGCTAATGCACCAACTCATTGTCGACAAATAGCACCTTATTACAGTATTCTGTTCAAAAAGATCCTTCAGTTTCTAGAATAGTTTTGTAGTATGTTACGTTTTAAAGGTTTCTTTTAGTAATAAAGTATTGAAATTATGTAATGACGTCACATGAGTGTCAGAAATGATGATATTGTTGTTGTAAATACATGAGTATGTGTGCAGGCTGCTCTGAGGAGACTGGCGGTTGAATGTCCAGACAGTATAACACCTGCTGACCATCAACAGCTCATCAAACCCAGACTGGTGGATTCATTTCTCTTGTGCTCCAACATGGAGGAAAGTTTCGTCTAAGACACCTGCAATCTGTCATTGGCCATTGAAATGAAGACTTTTCGGTGTATTTATACATTACCTAAAACATGTGACATGTGTTTTTTTATATGACTCTAGTCACATGTGGTACATGAATCCTGCATGATTGAGATGAATACAGACTAATTCTGAATGATTTCATACTTTTGTTAAATGAGCATGAGCATGTCCTGAATAAAGACTAAACGCTTATTGTAACTGGATTTCTTTTTGAAAGATCACTAATCAGTCATAATGAATGTAAGTAGCAGTTATTTCATACACTCCACATGTAATCTTTATCTTAAAATGTGCTGCATATCCACTACACGGCCAACAGTATGTGGCCCTTCAAACACCACATGTGTAAGTGAACATGTCTTTATTAAACCACGAGCGAAAACAGGAGCTGGTCTTCCCTAATACCTTCTTGGTCCAAAGTTTGATCACCAAACCAACATTAACTTTCACTGATCTTAAGGTTCTGGCCAGATGTTACATGTAAGTAACTGAGCAGCTGACAAGACACAAGTAGGTGGGTGAAGGTTAAGAACCTCTGTTGTGGCAGATCATCCTCCCAACAAAGAAAGAAGTCTCGCAGACAAGGGTTCCAGATGTCAAGAAGTCAAACTTTATTTGCTCGAGCCAACAAAGTGAGATGCACTGAGTACATACCCAACACATCTAAAATTACAGTGTTTTACTTCATGTTTTATGCAGAACTTTCAGGGCGTTTTTATCATTCACCAATCATATTTCACATGATGTAACTTTTTTCATTAGTTCAGCCCCTTAGCACCTTGCTAGCTGCTCCGGCAGCACGAGCACGCTACAAATAGCTGCCCTAGCTCACCCACAGCTCTACTCACTCGCACATCCCTCCCTCAACTTCTGGCGCCGTTGTCGGCCGCTGGCGTGAGGCTGCCTCCGCAAGCGTCACGGGCCCCGGCCCCAGGTGCATCTCACACCCATTCGGCCCCAAGTCTGGAAGCCGCCGCTAGCATGTGGCTGCCTCCGCTGGCAACTGCAGCAGCCACCATCCCCTCCCTCCTCTCTCTACCTCAGGCCCGGCCAAGCTTCTCATTGGCGTCCGCCATAGCGATGCCAGTGACAATCAATGCTCCAGCCTTGGAGCTACCTCCCGTCTCCAGCAGCGTGAGGGCGCAGATTCTGGCAGGTGCGAATACTGATTTATTCTCACTTCTCTCACCTCCATCGGCAGACCGGCAAATCACATACAGAAATCTTTCTTTTACTTTAAAAAATTTGTGCATGCTATTTCTGGAATTCACCGTTGCCTTCTCCTGTTACACAGACGTAATTTGCACCGCCTGTGAGGGAAGGCGGTGCAAATTACGTCGGTGTAACAGGAGAATAGTGTATCTAGCCATAGCCGCGGAGCTTGCGCTTTTCTTACGGGGGTTCGCACTTCTACACCACCACAAGCTTTTTTCTGCCAAATGTGCAATCAGGGTGGCTCAGTGGAACCAGTGCCCTTACTAGGGAGCACTGGACACTGAGCTATACAACAGGGTTTTTCTAGGGGTCTGCAACATCTCATGCGCGCCCTGCCGTTCAGTAGCTCACAGCACCACAGCCTGCACATCAATCACTCCATCTCTCCCCCCATGCCCAACTTCACTGCACGAATTTACTTCCTTCATTCCGGTGCCATGCCTCTCTCCACACTAAACACAAGGCTCTGCCATGATCATTATGATCAGGAAAGGCGGAATCATGACACTGGAACTCATAGCAGCTTTCATTGGCAGTCGTGGCCCAGTGGTTAGAGAGTTGGACTCATGAACAGAAGGTTGCTGGTTTGATTCTCAGGGCTGGTGGGTAACGGCTGAAGTACCCTCAAGCAAGGCACCTAACCCCCACTTGCTTACTATACAAAATGTACAAATGTATAGTACAATGTAATGTAAGTTGTTTTGGATAAAAGCGTCTGCCAAAAGCGTAAATGTAATGTAAATGTATTGGCAAAGGCCCGCCCATGAGGCCATATGACTGACAGGTAAAGCAACAATTTACATTTCGTTTTGTACCTCATCATGTTAGAGGCGTGGAAATGTCTCCACAGTAACAGACCATTATACATTCATTATCGTGTCAAACGTTTACACCAACAACAACGTTTATGAGTTTATGCTGTGAACCTTGCGTGAATAACGCTTTTGTCCTGTCGCTTATAATAACAATGTGCACATTTTTTCAAGCACAGACTCTCAGACTGCAGGAAAGGGGGCAAAGACCAGCAGCTCATTTGCATTTACATTTATTCATTTGGCAGATGCTTTTATTCAAAGCAACTTACAAGTAGAAGAGCATAAAACATTTTGTCAACACACTAAATAGTACCCATAGTTTACAAGACCATGTTACTAGGAGGATTAAGCTGAAGTAAGCAGGGAAGAAAATGAACAACATGCAGGAATTCGATAAATGCGGAACAAGAATGTTTTGAGTTGTTTTTTGAAGGTTGTGAAGGATGCTGCAGTTCGGGTGGAGGCTGGTAGATTATTCCACCACAAAGGGACCGAATGTGTGAAGGTTTTTGCAAGAGATTTGGTGTCTCGTTGTGAAGAAACAACAAGGCGTCGCTCATTTTCAGACCGAAGGTGACGGGAGGGAATGTAGACCTGGAGCAGTGAGTTATGCTAAAGTGGCCGTTCTGAAGGTCAGTGTCAGCGATTTAACCTTGATGCGGGCAGCGACTGGCAGCCAATAGAGTGAAATCAGGAGGGGTGTTACATGGGTTCTTATAGGCTGATAGATCACCAGTCGTGCTGCTACTTGATCAGAATGTAGAATGTAGAATGTACATTCTTGATTATTTTCAGTGGCTTGACTGCATTTGTTGGAAGGCTGGCCAGAAGTGAATTGCATTAGTCCAGTCTTGATATGACCAGAGCTTGGACTAGAAGCTGAGAGGCATGATCTGACAGGAACAGTCTGATTTTCCTGATATTGTAAAGCATGTACTTGCATGTTTGAATGGTTGTTGCAACGTGAGAGGTGAATTTAAGCCGGTTGTCAAAGCTTACCCCCAGGTTCCTTGGTGGGAGTTATAGTTGAGGATCCGAGCTGAATGGTGAAGTGGTGTTTAATAGATGGGTGGGCCAGTAAAACAAGGAGTTCTGTCTTGGAAAGATTGAGTTGGAGACACAACAAAACAGCATGTTTTTCCTCACAGGCAAAGATTGACATTTAGGGCACAGTATAATAAAAGATTTGGTGTATTTTGAGCTGAAACTTTACAGACACTTTATGGGGATACCATTTTTACATTTCGGAACACACTCGGGTTAGGAGGCCTTTAAGTGGGTATGCAGAAATCCTTGACCCTTTCCAGTGGGTATATGTCATATACCTGCATATCACATCGACTACACCACTGGTTACACTCCCATCTCAGTGTTTAAGATATTTTAACAAGGCCTTATTCCCTTTATTCAGTGTTTCCATACTAAATCAAGTTTATAACACACAATTACAGTCAGTGTGATCTCCCCTTTATAATCATATATTGATTTTCTATAGTAACAGTGAAGCATGCACACAAACATAACACTATATACAATACAATATAAGTCTGTGCCACATATATTATAATAAAAAAGTTCTACTTATAGATCTAGCTACATCTAAGAAAAAGAAAAAGCTGCTTCTGCTGGAAGTGCATTTGTAATGGCTAAACACTGTTCTTATCTGCTTCACATCAAACATTGAGACATTTCTTTTTAAATGTACCTTTTTCATTTGAAACTGGGGTTAATAAGTAAACTCCAAACTAACTAAGCAATGAAGATGCCCAAAAGAACATTGCACTGTGATAAACCCAGCCGCTTGCTGAGTCACTGAGCACATGCATGAGGGCGACACATGTTACTATAAGCATACTAGGACCATCATTTAACTGCTTTACATTATCTGAGGTGTGAAAAAATGGAAATTGTGGCAAGTGATGCAAAATTACATTTGGATGTCAGTGTTGATGAGCACTCCCCTCGGCATGGGATAACAAATCTTCTTAAAAAACTGAGACCACAATGGAAATCTGAAGATGTTCAGATCAAGGCAAGTTGATCATAATTACATGCATGCAATTGCATTGTTTTCCTTTATTGTAGTAAGAATTGTCAGTAAGCCTTTACTTGAAGGTTTAATGCATTAACAATGTATATCGTGCAACAGTTGCTAAACATTTTTCAGATTAATGTTAATTTAAAATCAAACTATAATATATTAATAGTCCATTTGTATTCCTTCATAATGCGTGAGCTACTGTTAATTTGGACAACTTGTAAAGAAATATATTGGCAAATTGGAATGTTTCATTTTAAGAGACAAAATGTTATTTACCAGTACTTTAACAGCTGTGAATAATGAGTGATCACTGCAAACGTTATGATGCCATTAAAATTGTGTCAGTAAATGTACAGATCCTTTAAAAAAACATTATCCCAGTAAAAGTATACAGTATAAGTACTCCATTTCAACATAAACTTGAATAAAAGTAAAAATACCTGATTTCTGTTGCACTTAATAAAGGGTTGATGACATGAGGAATTTAATTTCTCTTGATTAATACATCACAGCATTCACTATACATTGCAAATAAGAAAACATTTCATTGGATTATATTAATATAAAAGATAAGTATTAACAAACTGTTAACTTGTGTTTTTAAAGTGATAGTTCACCCAAAAATTTAAATTCTGTCATGAATTACTCCCTCTCGAGTTGTTCCAAATCTGTATAAATGTCTTTGTTTGGTTAAACACAGAGAAAGATATTTGGATGAATGCTTGTGACAAAACAGTAGGTGGACCCCATTGACTACCATAGTAGGAAAAATAACAATGGTAGACAACGGAGCCCCCGAACATTTTGCTGTCCTACATTCTTCAAAATATCTCATTTTGTGTTCAACAGAACAAAATAAATTATAAAGTATTTTTCCTACTATGGTAGTCAATGGGGTCCACCTACTGTTTGGTCACAAGCATTCTTTCAAATATCTTTCTCTGTGTTCATCAGAACAAAGAAATGTAAACAGATTTGGAGCAACTCAAAGGTGACTAAATGATGACAGAATTTTTATTTTTGAGTGAACTATCCCTTTAAGCTGTGTGGTTTTTTTTCAAAATGTACAAATATTCTAAGTGTACTGAGGTCTAATTTGTATGAGCAACAGATCCAAAAGCAACCACCACCTTAAATCTACACATTTAAAACTGCCACCAGAAGAAACACCTGGTGAAATGTGAAATAACACTGGCACTCGTGTATCTCGTGACAGCTCGTGTGAAATGCCGTTGGCTTTTGTGACTGCTTAAAACATAACAATAAGTCATAATAATACGTTTTTTTTGTAGGTTGCATTATTTTCAACAGGCAGATTGAAAAGAAGCAGCTTGTTTATTGCTCAGATCCAGTTATTGTCCAGTGTGAACTGGTCATGATAAAGAAATGAACCTACAGTAAGCAAGGACATCACTTGCAGGCAGCACACTGTTATACAGTAATAAACATGGTTCAAAAGACGCAGACATCCGGTTGTTAAGCTTAAAAGGGATGAACTCAACCCACATGCATAGCATAGGCAGAAGTCAAATGAACAGAAACCAGATCAGTGTCGTCAAAACAAAGGTAAATGACATACAATAAAGGAGGTCAGGTAAAAAAAATTGACTAATGGCTTTACAGTAATCAAACATGAATGCCAAAAGGCAACCAAAACCAGGAGTCCAATGAGTAGTTCAAATTGTCTGCGCGGATAACCCCATGGTTAGTAAGGCGACCCCTATCATCTCTCTATTGTACTGTCCCATTAAAGGCATGAAAGTCCCCTAAAATATAACTTCTATTAAATATTTCAAATGAAAGATTAAAATAAAGTCCCAGTTAAACTCCAATGATCAATAATCCACAGATATATCCAAATAAATACAGAGTCTTTTGTTTTGGGAGTTATTGGTCAGAAAATGGGAGAGAATCCTGTCTGAAAGGACAAAACAGTGCTTGGACATGACACTCTGGCTGGGTAATTTGACCAGAGGGAAAGAGATAAGCAGTGTTGCTCAGTCTCCACACATCAGGATATGGAGTAGGTGCCCCGGACACAAGCTTGTACAATGACTTTTATACATGCTCCCTACCAATAGAGGGAGCCATGCTTTTCCTCATGGAATTTCATGTTCCCCTACATAAACATTCAAGGCTTCTGCTCCAACATGTGCACAGTGGAGTTCCAGCACAGCCTGAACGATGAAATGCTAAGCTCTTAAGACATTGTTTCGCTAGTACTGATTTAAATAAAGGCACTCATTAGCAATTATGTTTTCAACTGCTCTCTGACCGCTGACGCCGTCATTCACCACAGAACTCAACATATTTCTGCAGCACCATCTCTACTCTTTCCCTTAAAAGCAAAGTTTTCCAAAGACTTCTAAATGTTTTGTCACAGGAGAGTTAGCTTAGGCAATGATGCCAGACAATCAATACCAAAAACCAATCACTTTGCACGATACCTTCCAGAAAGCTGCACAAATACTGGGATACAGCCCAGTCCTTAAATCTTAAATGTTCACTCTTCTGAAATGTTTTTTTAATCCTAGGCCTTCACTGAGGGTATCACCAACCAGTTAATGGGCTGCTATGTGGGCTCTCTGACAGAAGATGCTGTTGTACTGGTGAGGGTTTTTGGACAGATGACTGAGCAGTTTTTGGACCGTGATAATGAAATGGAAATGTTCAGGGTGCTTCACAAACATGGCTGTGGCCCACAGCTGTACTGCAGTTTCAACAATGGCATCTGCTATGAGTTTGTCAGAGGAGATGTGCTGGATGATATGTTACTCAAGGAGCCATCTGTTTACAGGTCTGCAAACTTCACATGCTTTAAATGCATGTCACTACTTACAATCAAGGATTTTTATTGTTGTATTTAACTTTCACATTTGACATTTTCAGATTTTATTTTATTTTACTAACTTCAACAAATTCTTATGGGATTTATGTTGAGTCTCTTCCCATTTTACAGCTAATAACTCCAATCGTACAGTATTTCTGTAAGTGCACATTACTAACAAAAACATAGATACAGTATATAACCTCTCATAGTGTCTGAAGTTAGTCAAAGAATGTCTCGTAAGTGTACACACAACACTATTAAAGATTAACAATAAACTTTTGACTCCATGTCACTGATTAAGCTCTAAATAGAAAATGACATTAATGACTCTAGTATGCGCTTGGCTAAGAGTGTGGGACCCCACTTTTACAGCCATAACTGAATATGGTTGATTTCAGGGATGTTAGAGCTTCTTATTGATACTTTAGTGTCTCATGCAACACCATTAAATGACTTTAATTAACTGCAGATTGATCGCAACAGAAATGGGGAAAATCCATGCAATTAAATCCGGAGAGATTGGAAACAGTTCACCCATGACACCCGTTTTGTGGTCTAGATTGTCCAAGTTCCTGACACTGGTTCAGGGATCTGAAGCTCCAGTACAGTCTAGGTAAGAGGACCTTAGTTATAAATAAGTATGTGGAAATAGCCATTTGCATGCTACACATCCCATACCTTTGTCTAATAACTTTGTTATTTAGGTTTATGTTATGTAATTATGTTGTTTTTTCACTAGCAAAGAAACAACAGATCAACTATTGTTTCTTGATTCAAAAAACACGGCAAATAATTAAACAGTAGGGCTAAACAATGAATCTTTTTACATTTACATTACATTTATATTTATGCATTTGGCAGACGCTTTTATCCAAAGCGACTTACATTACATTTCACTATACATTTGTACATTTTGTATAGTAAGCAAGTGGGGGTTAGGTGCCTTGCTCAAGGGCACCTCAGCCGTTACCCGCCAGCCCTGAGAATCGAACTAGCAACCTTCTAGTCATGAGTCCAACTCTCTAGCCACTAGACCACAACTGCCCAAAGTGTAGTAAATTGTGGTATTTTACAGTACACACTTTACATTTACATTTATGCATTTGGCAGACACTTTTTATCCAAAGCGACTTACATTACATTACATTGTACGATACATTTGTACATTTTGTATAGTAAGCAAGTGGGGGTTAGGTACCTTGCTCAAGGGCACCACAGCCGTTACCCACCAGCCATGAGAATCGAACCAGCAACCTTCTGGTCATGAGTCCAACTCTCTAACCACTGGGCCACGACTGCCCACTTTTTAAAGCAAAATTGTGAAAGTGTTGTAACCCGATTGATTTTATCGATCAATTTAAAGAATAGAATGCGCAGAGACCTCTGTGTGCTGAAGAGCTGTTGCCATCATTATCTGTGAGTCTGAAAGGTACTGCTAAGAGCTGGTGGAGAGAAGAGAAACAACATATTAAAGACTGGCCTTCTTTCAAAGAAAAGTTTCTGTTTTTTTGTTCTTGAATGAACATCATAAAGAAGTTGCTGCCCAAAAATCATCAAGGAGTCAACAAGAGCATTGGAGACTTTGCTTTTAATTAGAGAGTGCTGTGTCTGAAGAATAACCCTGACACAACTGAAAATGAAGTTGTTCAAGTGATTTTAAGAAATTATAACCCTTAGTTTTACTGTTCAGGGGAACAGTAAAGACGGTTGATGATTTGGTCCACTGGGTACTCAAATATAAGGATTGGATGGAGAATGATCCTCAACCTTTCCTTGATTCATCTTTTTTCAGAGGAAGAAATCTGTCAGTAGAAGAGGACAGCCAAACCAGCTCATGTTTATTAACACAGCTACCAACTCGCAATGTAATAATGTGCTGCAAACCCCTATAGTTTTAAATCACACTTATTTTAATGCTGTGATTGACACAGGAAGCACTTTCTCTTTACTGCAACACAAGGTTTGGCAGAGGTTGAGATAAAATTGTGAGCATCTGATTAAAAGTACCCAAACTAAAAGTCAGCGAACTCAGGGAAAGGTTCTCTGGGAGTGTGATATATATGGAGTGATGCTTGCAGTTACATTCTACGTGATGAATGATGAAGACTTGACCGTGCCTGTTATCCTATGACTGGACTTTCTGAAGGAGGCCAAAGTAACCATTATTTTAACTCTTTATGTGTTTACTTACCTGATTCTTACACTAGTCATCCTATATGTTTTAATGAACTTCAGGGAGACGCTGCCTTATCGATAGAGTTACAAAAGTTAAAACAGGGGTTAGATCTTGTTGTGTGAGATTTAAAACATTTAAAAGGAATAAGACAGACAAGTAAAATACATATCAGATGTGTTTCTACAATATTCACAACAGACTTAAAACAACACACTTAAACTCGAAACTGTTTAAAGCTTGTGCCTAATATTGGGTCCTTACAAGGTTTATGCATACTGGTCCTCATACAATGTTTATAAGTTGCACGTGGTACCCCAGAGGTACCTCACACCTGATATAGGGTCCTCATTCAGTTCATGAATGTTGGCCCTCGTACAGTTTATATAATCTAAATGGGGACCACTTTTGTGAAATTAGTTGGGAAATGAACAGACAGTGGTAGATGGGTGCGGGGTCACTTTCGGGGGCGGGGGAGTCGTTTGGCAGACATAGTGGGGAAGTGGTCAAATAGTGGGTTGCTGGTACTGGGGTCGTGTCCAGTGGTGTTGCTCGACAGCAGGGGAACCATTCCAGCATAATATGTGGTAAGTGGGCTGTATAGTGGTTTTGTGTACCCGGGAGTCAATATATTGGAATATATATTCCGTGGTAGGAATAATGGGTTCATGGTATGAATGAATGAATGAATGAAGGTATTTATATAGCGCTTTATTGTGTATTGCTGTACACCAAAAAGTGCCTTACAATCATACAAGGCGGTCTCTTCTCAACCACCACCAGTGTGCAGCATCCACTTGGATGATGAGACGGCAGCCATAGTACAACAGCGCCAGTGCACTCACCACACACCAGCTACATGTGGAGAGGAGAGAGAGATAGAGCCAATTTAGAGGGTGGGGATTATCAGGAAATTCTCTCAGGGGTCCACAGGTTCTCTCAGGAGGATGGCACGTGAGGTCCACAGGTTCTCTCAGGAGGATGGCACGTGAGGTCCACAGGATCTCTCAGGAGGATGGCACGTGAGGTCCACAGGTTCTCTCAGGAGCATGGCACGTGAGGTCCACAGGTTCTCTCAGGAGGATGGCACGTGAAGACCACAGGTTCTCTCAGGAGGATGGCACGTGAAGACCACAGGTTCTCTCAGGAGGATGATAATACTGGTATGCATTATGTGTATGCTTTGCTGAAAAGATGCGTTTTTAATCTAGATTTAAACTGGGAGAGTATGTCTGTGTCATGATTCCGGTCTCTCGGTCGTGCGTCATGTCTGTGTGTTCTGTTTTGTTTTCGTGACGAGCAAGTGGGTGCGTCACTCGCCCCACCCCCCGTGTCTCCCTGTCTGGTCTTCCCCCGCTCACCGCTTTCTCACTCTCACACTGGTAGCGCATCTTGTCATCAGCCACGCCCGTTTGATTAGCTCCTCCACCTGCGGTTTTTGTCGGTTTTGTAACACTCCTGCCTGCTCCCCGTTTGTGTCACCGGACTACACCCCCCAGAATGATCCAGAAGAGCCCGCTTCCAAGCCGCCAGAGCCCGCTTCCAAGCCGCCAGAGCCCGCTTCCAAGCCGCCAGAGCCCGCTTCCAAGCCGCCAGAGCCCGCTTCCGAGCCTCCCAAGCCTCCAGAGCCGGCCTCCGAGCCTCCCAAGCCTCCAGAGCCGGCCTCCGAGCCTCCCAAGCCTCCAGCGCCGGCCTCCGAGCCTCCCAAGCCTCCGGAGCCGGCCTCCGAGCCTCCAGAGCCGGCCTCCGAGCCACCCCTGGATCAGCTCCTCCATGAGTTTGTTCCCCTGGATTCCGCTCCAGAAGAGCCCGCTTCCAAGCCGCCAGAGCCCGCAACCCCAGAACTCCCACCCACCCGCCCTCCTCCAGTGCTTCCTTCAACCTTCAGCCAACAACTGGATTGGAGGATCTCTCGTCCTCGACTCCATCCTCTGTGGCCCGGACTCCGCCTCAGCCCATCAACCCAGTGGCTCCACCTTGGCTCATAGCTCCCTCGCCTCCACCTTCGCCCGCTCGTCCACCAGCTCCACCGGGCTCCCTCGTCCCTCCGGCTCCGCCTTGGTCGGTCGTCTGCCTGCCATCGCCTCCGGACTCCGCTACTCCGGCTGCGCCTTGTCGCTCCGTCCTGCCGGCTCCCTTGGTCTCCTCCCTCCCCTCGGCTTCACCTTGGTCCTCGGTCGCTCCGGCTCCGCCGCGGACTCCCGGATCTCCGCCTCTGCCTCGGGCCATCGGTTCCACCCTGGCCCTCTGGATCTTCGCCGTCTCCTTGGCCCATCGGCTCTCCGCCTCCGCCTCGGGCTCCACCTCCACCTGCTCCGCCTCCTTCAGTCGTTCTCCAGGAGTCATCGGCCGCCCTGCCTCCATGGCTCCTCCCTCTGTCGGCTCCACCCTGGCTTCTCCCTCCGTCTGCTTCACCCTGGATTCCTCGCCCACCTCCTGAACCCCCGCCCTCCTCTGTTGGATTCAGTTGGCGCGAGGACGCGCCTCCGGGAGGGGGGCGAACTGTAACACTCCTGCCTGCTCCCCGTTTGTGTCACCGGACTACACCCCCCAGAATGCCTTGCACCCGTCATGATTGTTTCTGCACCTGTCCCTTGTTTCATCTTGTTTGATTTCACACCTGTTCTGAGTTTGTTTCTGTATTTAAGTTCAGTCTTGTGTCTTGTCCATTGTCCAGTGTTGTTGTTGCATGCTTGGTTTTCGTTACCCGTGTTTGTATTACCGGAAAACCCGATTCTGTGGAATAAACCTGTTTGTCTGAGGAAATCCTGTGGTGTGATCATCTGCCTGAACCTCTGATCCGTGACAGGTTTTTGCCAAGACTAGTCTCTATTGTTTTCTCCCTGTTCTTTTGTTTGATTTCTCCAGTTTTTGCCGTAGCTTCCTGCTGGCGCCCAGGCTTCTGTATTTGACACACACCACCACCACTGTTCTTCCACGCCAGATTACCTCTCTCCCATCGTGGGTTGAGGGTCTAGTGGACCTTACCGCCGGATTTATCCTCTCGATCCAGAGATTGTTTCTCCTGATAGTGGTTTGGTTTCTCCCAGTGTGGGTGAGTGGTCTCCCCGAAACGTCTCTCTCTCTCTCCCTGGACGTAACATATCCGGCGGTCATTGACTTTTGTGTGTGGTTCTGTGTGTGTCAATAAAGTCCTTGTTTTCACCATCCCCTGCATCTGGGTCTCAGTCTGTCGGTACACCAGGCATGAAAGTCTGATCCTTGAATAGTATCAGGAAGGCTTTTCCAGAGTTTAGGTGCTACATATAAGAATGCTCTACCCCCTTTGGTGGATTTAGTTATCCTAGGTACTATCAGGAGTCCAGAGTTTTGAAATGACAAATTGTTGTCCAATATGATGCCAAGGTCTTTAACTATATTTGCTGAGGTTACAGTGCAGCCTTCTATTTGTAAGTTGTAATCAGTAATATTTTGCTTACAGGTCTTTGGTCTGATGAGTAATATCTCTGTTTTATCAGAATTTAGCAGAATAAATGTATTAGTAATCCGGGGGCGGTTTCCTGGACAGGGATTAGACTAGTCCTAGACTAAAAGAAATGTAAGAGCTGTCCAAACTGAAAACAACTTGCACTGACAAATCTCAAAATACATCAGTGTCTCAAAATGCACACAAGTAATGTTTTTAGTAAGGTATGTTTGTTAAAACTACTTACATTTCCCAATTAAACTAAGGCCTAGTCTAGGTTTAAGATAATCCCCGTCTGGGAAACCACCCCCCAATGTTTTATATCCTGAACGCACTCTGCTAGTTTTGTTAAGTTTAAGGTTTCGCCCAGTCTAGATGAAATGCTTAACTGGGTATCATCTACATAATAATGAAAACTAATTCCATGTTTTCTAATAATGTTGCCAAGGGGCAGCATGTACATAGAAAAGAGCAGAGGACCTAAAACAGATCCTTGAGGTAATCCATAGTTTACTGGCGTTTGAGTTGATGATTCCCCATTTAAAAGAACAAACTGATATCGGTCAGATAAGTATGATCTGAACCATTGTAGAGCTTGTCCCTGGATACCGATATAGTTCTGTCGGCAGTCTAAAAGTGTGGCATGATCTATGGTATCGAAAGCGGCACCATGATCATTATGATCAGGAAAGGCGGAATCATGACACTGGAACTCATAGCAGCTTTCATTGGCAGTCGTGGCCCAGTGGTTAGAGAGTTGGACTCATGACCAGAAGGTTGCTGGTTCGATTCTCGGGTCTGGCGGATAACGGCTGAGGTGCCATTGAGCAAGGCACCTAACCCCCACTTGCTTACTATACAAAATGTACAAATGTATAGTACAATGTAATGTAAGTCGCTTTGGATAAAAGCGTCTGCCAAATGTAAATGTAATGTAATCACTAAGGTCAAGCAGAACTAGGAGTGAGATACAGCCTTGGTCTGATGCTTACAGTAGATCATTTGTAATTTTAACAAGTGCGGTTTAGGTACTATAATGGGGCCTAAAACCAGAATATTTTTGTGTAGGTCATTGTTTTCTAAGAAGGAGCACAATTGTGCAGATACTACTTTTTCTAATATTTTAGATATTTTAGACTCCAGTTGAATTTAGGTTTGCCTTGAAAGCACAGGATTTTCTCCTGCTGAAGTAGCCCTCTGTCATCAACTGAAAGAACCACTTCAAAGAGCTTTTCAAAGTCCGCCCAATCCAGATCAACCAAGCTACTGTACCATCGATCATCAGAAAATGTTGTACAAGACAGTTAAAGAGAATGTTTAAAAAGCACAAACTAAACACAAAATATTGTCACATGTCAAATTTTGACACCAAAGGGAGGGTTATGTAAACGACAAAACAGTACTGGCTTTTATTATTGTATTTTTCTTTTGTATCTGTACTGGTTTCCTGAGGTGCTTTTATTGGGTCATACCGCCAGAGGCCCATAGGGCGCTATTTACTGCAGGTAATGTTGTAATTTTCTTTCCTTCAAGAATTGCTCCTGAGTCTTAGGTTTTGATGCCAACAGCATAGACTTTTATTTAGCAAGAAACCATCTAAAAGAGTGTTCTAGAAGACTGACTTCACTTGGTCAGCAGTGACCTTTATAGGGCTGCCCCCCTTGCACACATGTCCGAAGGAATGTTCGGGGGTGATCACACATGTCCGGTGTAACATTTAGAACAAGGACATGCGGCCACATGTATAAGAGAATTATAATGGTGGATTAATTTGGATGTGATTCCTTAATATTTAGGTTAAATTAATCTTCAACAGTAACCGGACATAAAGCCAGACTACTGTACAGCAAGTCAGCTTGTTTGATAGAGGAAAACATGATGATTGAACTTACGCTACGCAATGTGCTCATTTAAAATCCTTTTTTGAGAACTCTTTGATTTGCTTTGATACATTTGCCAGTTAGTATGTTAGTTAAGCAAAGTTTCTAATGTCAGCCATTTGCTTTCTTTTTTTAGTCTTAAAACTTTGCATTTTTTTGTCTTTACGCCGCTACCACTTTACTTATTGACTTGCTATTTGTGATAAAAAAAATTTGTCCATCGTTACGTTATTGGGTGGATTTTAAATCTTCATCTGCGTATGGGAATGTTGATCACAAGGATAATTTATGCTGGTTATGTGGATTAAAACACACTCTCTCCCACATAGTGGAATACAGGACTACTATAATTGCATCGCACTCAAATAGCCTTGTGGATTAAATCTCATTTCATCGCTTGTCAACTCGCCATAAAGACTTCACATTGAACAATACGTTTATCACCATCCATTGACTTATCTGAGAGACAAAGAACATTTTTCAATTTACAGTTTATTCATTGTGATTGTTTGCTTCTCACTCGTATATATGAACTTGTGGGTAAAATTAAAAAGTATTTAAAAATCATTTGTTTCATGAAGAGTCCTTTAATCAGTACAGTTCAAAAATCTATTGAACCCCTTAGAGTAACAGCTTTAATACAAACAAGATGTTACAGTGTGCTATTTTAAAGGCAGTGTGTGGATTTTATTAAGCGGCACCAAGTGGTGAGCTTGCGAATCGCAACTAAGCGTTCACTTCACCCCTCCCATTTCAAAGCACT
Organism: Oreonectes daqikongensis; assembly: GCA_026939265.1. Lineage (NCBI taxonomy): Eukaryota > Metazoa > Chordata > Actinopteri > Cypriniformes > Nemacheilidae > Oreonectes > Oreonectes daqikongensis. Next base: position 696,411 of record JAOTQM010000153.1, read on the forward strand.
ATGGAAGCCGTGAGATAATTAAGATGTCGTTACTTTTTCGCTTCTTTTCCTAAAGAGATAACATATTTATGAAACGCACTCTGTAGAGTGGATTGTGGTGAATTTTCTGTAAGGTGACCCACGGTGTATGTAGATAAAAATAGTTTGTTCTAAGGTAAAAAAAAACATAACACTTCATTATGTAAGGTCTTTATACACATCTGAACACATAGTTATGTTTATTATATTGCATTTCTGTCAATAGAGCCTCCAAAAACAACACACTGGACCTTTTAAAGGGGTCAAATTAAGCAAATTCATGTATGCCTATATCTTTGGTGTGTTACTAGTTGTTCATGCAAATATTACAAATGTAAAATTGCACAAATTAAAGTCTCAGATTCCTTAGTTTTAAATAGTTGTATCTCGGCCAAATATTGTCCTATCCCAACAAACCTTACATCAATAGAAAGCTTATTTATTCAGCTCAATGACTGGTTTTGTGATCTAGGGTCACATATTGTCTTTTGTTTTGTTCGCATTGCTTTTTTTGCATATAATGTCTATGTACATTTGTTCCTTGCAGCTTAATAGTATTTTATTGTTTTCTGAACAATGACAATAAACCAGATTCTTATTGGTTTAAGTTATTGCTGCTTGCATTACAATGGCCACTGACTCTGCCATCTTAAACATTTAACATATGGTTTATATAAACACATGGTGTAATGTAAATATGATACACTCTTGGCTCCTTTAGATCAAGTGGCCATCTGGAGGCACCTAGCATGAAAACTATCATCAAAGAGATAGAAGAACTGAAGAGTCACCTTAACCATTTCCACTCCCCAGTAGTGTTGTGTCATAATGACCTCCTGACTAAAAATATCATCTACAACCAAGAAGAAGGTGACTGCTGAAACACTTATTACACAAATACAAAAAGGACATTCCACAGAAACTTTACTCTTAATGTTTTGTGGGGTTTAATGTTCCTAATTGGGAGTTCCCGTACCTCAGTTGGTAGAGCTTCAATATAGCAGCCCAAGAATAATCAGACTAATCCCAGGAAACATGCATACCTAAAAATGTCACATATCCAGTGCGTCCGACAAATGTATAAATGTAAAAGAAGATATTGTCTATTTAATGTTGTAAAAGGGTGGGTAAGGGACCATATAAAGTTAAAATAAATATGTATAAAGTTTACATATTATGTATTAACGAACATGCATTTTGATTGGTAGTGACATTCAAATGTTATTTCATAATATTGCATGCAACACCAGATGTTTTTTTACCTTACGACAGCTAAAGGGTAAAAATATATTGAAAATATAAATATAGGCCATAATATGCTGTAGTGTCGGCCAGGCTCTTTTAATTCGTGAATATGCAAATTAGAAGTAGATTATCATATAATTTCTGGTGAATTAGAGTAATAATGCATTGCATAAAACAGATCTACTTTAACCCGATTATGTTCTGTTCAAATGTAGGCACAATAAAATTCATTGACTATGAGTACGCTGATTTTAATTATCAGGCTTATGACATTGGAAACCATTTCAATGAATTTGCAGGTACGTTCTTCTGTAAAGAAATCACTTAACATACATATCTACATTAACCTAAACCACTTTATACAAGTGTCTAAAACATGTTTTTCTTTATTTTTGTTTTACTGCAAGGTGTCAATAATGTTGACTTCAGCCTCTACCCCAGTTGGGAGCTTCAATTTGATTGGCTTACTGCTTATTTGGAGAGTTTCAAAAGGAGCAGGGATGAGGAGTCATCTGTCACTAAGAAAGAGGTTAAAGAGCTTTACATAAAAGTCTGCAAGTTCTCTCTGGTGAGTATTTTGCACTGCATCTTATTTTTTCCAGTAGTTATCTGAAGCAATGCAAAAACAAATGGCTTAAGACGATCTGGGAAAACCCTTCACATGGTGTATTTGTAAATATTTCAGGCTTTGATACCATATGAAATCTCGTTCAAGCCCTTTTAAATTAGCTTTTATTTTGTGCATACCTTGACCGCAGATCGCTATGATTTTCAGAAATAAAATTTTGAGAGAAACGGGTTTACTTTACTGTGATGAAACCACAACATAAGCAGCATAATAACCAGCGGGTAATGGCTGAGGTGCCCTTGAGCAAGGCACCCCCCCTGCAGTGATAACTGGTGGATTTACATTTTACATTTATGCATTTGGCAGACGCTTTTATCCAAAGCGACTTACATTACATTGTACTATACATTTGTGCATTTTGTATAGTAAGCAAGTGGGGGTTAGGTGCCTTGCTCAAGGGCACCTCAGCCGTTACCCGCCAGCCCTGAGAATCGAACCAGCAACCTTCTGGTCATGAGTCCAACTCTCTAACCACTGGGCCACGACTGCCTGGTGGATGTGTTTTCATGACTTGCAGTGCATGTTCACTACACACGGAAGGGTAAAATTCAGAGGTCACATTTAGGGTATGGGTCACCATATCTGACAAATAGGTCACTTTCACTTTACTTCACTTTATAATGGTTTTAAGTCCCAAGAGAGATTTGAATGGCTATTGCATGCATAACCTGATAATCGTGTTGTATCTACAAAATATTGGCTTTTATCCCACTGTAAATTTACCAGAATGACTTCAAATACACAAATGTGTTGTTAACTCAGACAACGCCATTCCCTCTTTTTACCAGTAAGACAGTGTTCACACATCCGTCTCAAAATACCAATAATGTGATGTCATTAAATGGAAGTTATCTTCTTAACAGTCTTACTACAGCCGGTTATGATTAAAGACATACAGCGGGGTGTGTTTTTATATCAGAATGAGTGTGGTTGTTGGTGTTTGGGTTACAATATATGCTTGCTCTTAACCCACCGACATTGTATTAGAAAATCTCAACAGATCTACTGAACTGTGTTTGGAAAAAAGCAGTGACACTAGAAAGCTGTTGCTAAAAACAGAAATGTTTACACACACAGATACAGAGAAAATGTGCAAAGAACTTTTAGCAGTTCTGCAAATACAAGAGAAAGTGTTTGGAAATTGGTTTAGAACAACTTTGATGCAGTGTTCAAAGTGACATGTGGCCAAATATGGTGTTCCATACTCAGAAATTGTGCTCTGCATTTAACCCATCCAAGTGCACACACACACGGTATTGAAGGTGGAAGAGAATGTGCTAGTCATTCACTCCCCCACCTACAATACCTGCTGGTACTGAGGATCGAACCTGCAACCTTGGGTTACAAATCCAACTCTCTAACCATTAGGCCACGACTGCCCCTAATCTGAAGGCCACATGAACTTTGGAGGTCTGTAGCAATTGACTCTGCAGAAAGTTGGCGACCTCTGCGCACTATGTGCCTCAGCATCTGCTGATCCTGCTCTGTCATTTTACGTGGCCTACCACTTCGTGGCTGAGTTGCTGTCATTCCCAATCGCTTCCACTTTGTTATACTACCATTGACAGTTGACTGTAGAATATTAATTAGCGAGGAATTTTCATGACTGGACTTGTTGCACAGATGGCATCCTATCACAGTACCATGCTGGACTTCACTGAGCTCCTGAAAGAAGCCCATTCTTTAAAAAATGTTTGTAGAAGCAGTCTGCATGCCTAGGTGCTTCATTTTATACACCTGTGGCCATAGAAGCGATTGGAACACCTGAATTCAATTATTGCGCATCTGTATGTGCTAAACACAATTTACATTCACAGTATTATAATTGGGAAGTATAGTTCAAAAAGTCTTAAAGGTCCGGTGTAGTGAACGGGAAAAGAACAGGGGGAACAGATGGAAGCGTTACAGTGACAGCATCTAAACACTCATGTCCCATTAGCAGCAAGGCAGCAATCCAGCAAACCACAAAGGTAAATGTGAAAATATTTCCTTGTATGGATGGGGCCTGCGGGCCCGTGGCATAGCTGCAGTGCCTAAATCCATTAAAATCCTTTTGAATACTTTACGTCCGCTATTGTACCGACAACGACCTTCTTAGAGTTTAGTTTTTCCATTAAGGAATCATTTGTCAAAACAAACAACTTTGGGGGACAAATATCATGGAGTTTGAAAACGTAAAGCAAACAAGCTTGCTGTGTTTGCGTGTGTGCCTCTTACGAGCAGCTTGGCTGCTGGGATTTCTGTAGAGAGAACGCAGGTAAGATTACTTTGACTATTTATAGAGGTTTTGATCTTGGCCGATAGGACCGATGATGTGATTGCTGATAGTGAGTAAGCGGGTAGATTATCTGCCCGTGCTCCTCCCTAACTTTGTTAATAAAACATTATTAATGTGCATTATCTGCGTCAGAATGTTACGATTGGTCCAAGGCATTCAGCATATACTGCATCATATTGTACATGCTTTTACCACCAGTAATCCTTATTCGTCATTCACACATCGCCTCACAAAAAATTCAATTTTTGTGATCTGCAATGTCAGTTTTTTAGATTTATGTGCATGCAAAAAAGTAGACTTAATTTATACTTTATTGCCCGGTTTCGTAGATAAAGCTTAAGACTAGTCCCAGACTAAAACAAATGTTAGAGCTGTCTTAACTGAGAACAGTTTTGTCATGATTGGCAAGGACAGAACCCAGGCGCAGGCAGCAGGTGGCGACAAAAAGGATTTTAATAAATAAAGGACACAAAAAACAGGAAACAATAACCCACAATGGGGATAAAAACTAAACTAAAATGACAGGAACAAAACCCACTAGAAAAACTGTAGTACAAAAAAACCCACAAGGGGGCAAAACAGAAAACCAAAGCTAGAACGATCTTTTACCGGGAAACAGCAAGGGCAAAACACACGAGACATGAGACACACTGAACTCACAAAAATGCACCTACACGAGACAGCGAACACAAGGGCTTTAAATAGGGGAACAAACAAGGGATAATGACACAGGGTGCAGGTGTGAATCATCAGAAACATTAACAGGGAAAATTACCGGAGAACGAGGGGGGCGGGGCTAAGACGCGCGACATGAAACCACGCGGCAAAAGGCGGAAGCGCCCGAGCCGCGTGTCTCCCCACAGAACGTAAACACAAAGACAAGATACTGACGCAATCCTGCCCACTAGATCATGAAAACAAGACATAAACAAGGAGGGCAGGATCGCGGAAGTATCCGGGGGGCGTGGTCATGACGCAAGACCGGAGAGCGCGTGACACGGGCGCACCACGCCCAGGCCACGCGCTTCCACGAGTAACAAACACAGAGACATGGCACTGTCATGGCCCTGCCCACAAGGCTCTAGGAATCTACAAGACAGATCGGGCAGAACCATGACAAGTTTGCAGTGACAATTCTTAAAATACATTGTTTTGCCTCAAAATGCACACCAGAAATGTTTTTTTTTTAAGCATGTTTCTAAAAACTATTTAAATGTCCTAATTTAACTAAGGCCAAGTCCTGGCTTAAGCTAATTCTTGTCTGTGAAACTGGGCCTATAAGTTTTATTGTAAAAATGCATATAGGCATTTTTAAGAAAATAATGTGCTGTTAATTAACAAGTTATTGCAAGTTAAACATTAAACAGATGATCTTACTTTATTTCAGGTGGCTCATTTCTTCTGGTGTCTTTGGGCTCTGCTGCAGGCTCAACATTCTACTATTGACTTTGACTTTCGGGGGTATGTTACTTCATGTATTTAGCCACACAAGGAAAACTGAGGGACAATAAAACTCTAGATTAGTCAGATTCACTTAGATTGTGGAGTTGTATTTTCATTTTGTATAAACACATTTGCTGTTTTGAGTTCATAAATGTAAATCTAAAGTGTAACTTAAAGAAACATGATCTAAATTAGTTCTTCCACAAAATCTATCTAGACATATCTGAATGAAATGTATTGATCAACACAACATGGCACTAAAAGTTAAATGCCATTACAACCTTTGTGTTTACACTTAAACCCACATAAGTTATATTTTAAATGTGGGGTTCTGTTACGAGTTGTAGACAGGCAGGAAAACAGAGAAGTGGATCCAAATGCATATAATCCTTTTAATAATATCCAATAAGCAATCCAGAATACACGAAAAACAGGAACAAAACAAAGGTAACACTATGAACGAAAGACACCAGACAACTGAACACATGGACTATATAGACACACAGGTGGAGAGACAAACAGAAAATGATACACAGCTGAAACACTAATGACAACAAAGCATGATGGGAATAGAAGTCCATGAACAGATAGCATACACAAACACAGAAAGACAAGGCACCTTCATGTGGCGGCCAGAGGCACTAACCACAGGGCGTTACAGAGCCCTCCCCTTAAGGGCAGATCCCAGACGCCCTCAGAGCAGCAGTCCAGGAGGGCGGTGGTGCGGAGGCGGAACCGGGGGCGGGACGGAGGGCCTGGTCCGTGGAGCTGAGGTTGACACAGGGACAGGCTTGACACAGGGACAGGCCCGGACGCCTGGCTTGACTTCGGGATCCGGTGAGTCGGCCCCCTTGACTTCGGGATCCGGTGAGTCGGCCCCCTTGACTTCGGGATCCGGTGAGTCGGCCCCCTTGACTTCGGGATCCGGTGAGTCGGCCCCCTTGACTTCGGGATCCGGTGAGTCGGCCCCCTTGACTTCGGGATCCGGTGAGTCGGCCCCCTTGACTTCGGCAGGGAGCTCAGAAGCATCCTCGAGAGCAGCAGAGCACAGCCCAGACACACCCGAAGGCTGCAGCCATGATTGGCCGAACTGCCTCCAGGGACAGCGCCACAGGAACAGACACCTCTGGGACAACCGGACTTGGGACCACCGGATTTGGGACCCTGGAGAGACCAGCCGACCACACAGACGCTAGAGGAGTGTCCTCCCAACACGAGATAAGACACCTGAAACCGGAACTAGCCATCTTGCGGGCAGCGGACTCCGAACTGGAGGCAATCTTGTGAGGCGTGAACTCTGGACTGGTGGCCATCTTACAAGCGGTGGGCTCTGGACTGGCAGCCATCTTGCAAACCGTAAACTCTGGACTGGGCGGCCATCTTACGAGCAGTGGGCTCTGGACTGGCAGCCATCTTGCAAGTAGCGGTCTCTGAACTGGAGGCCATCTTGTGAGGCGTGAACTCTGGACTGGCAGCCATCTTACAAGCGGTGGGCTCTGGACTGCCAGCCATCTTGCAAACCGTAAACTCTGGACTGGCGGCCATCTTACGAGCAGTGGGTTCTGAACTGGCAGCCATCTTGCGAGTAGCGGTCTCTGAACTGGCCCCCGATATAGACTCGGTTGGCTGGTTGCCCCCCCAAAAAAATTTATTGGGTAAGCATCCTCCACCTCACCCACGGTGAAGGGGGACCCACCAGCCGACAAGGCATAATCCATAAACTCAGCAAGTGTCCCTCGAGGACCATACCGGGAAATACATGGTGCAAAATGATCATTTAAACTATCACAAAACAAGTTGATAAGTACACAGTCCGGGTATTGAGAGTGGTGAGCATAGTCCAAGAAAGTTTGAATGTGGTCCTCGAGGGACTCGCTACCTTGGTGCAGAAAAAAGAATGCTGGATCTATATGTGGTCTTTCGTTCTGTTACGAGTTGTAGACAGGCAGGCAGGAAAACAGAGAAGCGGATCCAAACGCATATAATCCTTTTAATAATATCCAATAAGCAATCCAGAATACACGAAAACCAGGACCAAAACAAAGGTAACACTATGAACAAAAGACACCAGACAACTGAACACATGGACTATATATACACAGGTGGAGAGACAAACAGAAAATGATACACAGCTGAAACCGATGAAACACTAATGACAACAAAGCATGATGGGAATAGAAGTCCATGAACAGATAGCATACACAAACACGGAAAGACAAGGTGCCCTCATGTGGCGGCCAGAGGCACTAACCACAGGGTGTTACAGGTTCTCACAAATGTGATGGTTTATATTGCTTAATAAATTAAAACAACTAGATAACTTGTTCTTTGCTTTTTAGTATTGCTTAGTTATAGAATCACAGTAATTTTGCAACTTCAATCAATTGAGAAAATATAGTCCCAAATCACACATGCATGGTTTCAGCATTTATCTGATCTAGAAGATCTGGGCCCGTACTCCTAAAGAGTCTAAGAATCCTATAAAAAATCTCTTAATTTAGCTTAAAAACTTATATGTAGGAGTTTTAGCTTTAAAGCAATTCAGGACCAATCTGAGAGCAACTCTGAGCAAGGAAAAGACAAAAACTTGTATCTTAGTGAGGAGGCGGCACTGACCCTGTTGCTATGTACAGGTATGACACAGTCTTTTGAAGACTGTGATTGGTTGGTTGACCAAGAAGGAAGAAAGAGTGCTTTTAAGTTTTAAGTAATTGTTCTTGTTTTACTGTATTCACGCACACGCACGCACACACATACACTATATATATATATATATATATATTCTTTCTTTTTAATTTAGCATGCTGTTAACATATTTGATAGGAAAGTGACACAATACGTTTGTGTAAGTGCTGTAATTGTTTGTGTGATCACTATAGAAGGTTGTGACAGACTCAAATCATCTCTGCTGCATAGATGCATTTCTCCAGTTGCCAAATATGTTAATATAGTGATTACTTCCATTTCTGGCACAATGGCATGTAAGCGTGTCTCAATAGGATCAGTCACAAACATGAACCCTGCATGATCTAATGTGTTGTGTCTTATTAACTCTCTGTCATTCAATTCAATTTTATTTTATTTTTATAGCACGTTACAATTTGCATTGCATCAAAGCAGCTGTACAAGAAAACCAAAACCAAGAAAAACAAAAGTTGAACACATACAAAAACAATAAAAATAAAAAATCTGATAAACCTTAAATGTAATATGGAAATTGCCATGCATTGTGTGGCGGTGCGGTATGGGAAAAGATTTCAAACAAGAGAAATGTAGCAGACTACGCCACCCTGTTACCAGGGAATTAGAAAGTTACCCACAAAGGGAAGCACAGGTTCAATAGTGTATAAGAAAGGGCCAAAGACGTGGATTTAAAAAAAATACAAAACTTTATTCATTATAATTAATGTAAATATTCTTTGTCACACAACAACAAGGCATAGGCAATAAACACACATAACACACACACGGAGCACAAGGTTTACCAGAGGCAGGTGAGCTAGCCACTGAGCCTAGAGATAGTCACAAATATCGTATCACCAGGTGCACAGGTCACACCACGCACACAAACACACAGTGAGATCAAATATCAATCCACAGCACTCAGTAACATAAGGTCCACCACCAACACGAGGATAGCCGCCTGCCCTGGGCCTCGACCCCTGTAACACAAAATATACCAACGAACACTTATTCACAAACAATAAACACAAAAGATATACTATAAAAAAAATGAAACATTGAAAATTTTGAAATAAACAAAAACAATAACCCGCTTCTATAAAGGTCGAGATTGTCAGTCAGACCCTTTGCACAGGCCTGACATGAAGCGGGATCAATGATAAACAAACAAAAATCCAATATAAATATAAAGCTTTTACAACAGGCCAGAATAACACAAGGCAACTAATTTAATGAAGCGCCAACACGGACCAAGAACATCACCACAGCACAAGACTTTATGTTAGACCACAATCGCACATCCCCCACCACTAATGGGTGGCAACCAGCTAAAACAACCACATCAATGGGGATAAGTTGTGATGAGCCAGATAACCCGTAGATAGTTGGAGGTAAGTTAAGCAGCTGTGAACCAACCCCTTTTAAGAAAGCGGAATTTCGAAACCGGAAGGGACGATCCTCGGGAAAGTGTATAGCGCTACCCCAGCACACAGAGCTGCCCAAACGTTCCATTATTATATGTTCCGGGGGGCCCTATGATTGGACGAACTACACAACAGGCGTGGAAACTAATCAATAAGCAAACCCTGCTGTTTGTCTCACTACAATCGCAAAACATTTCTTCTCACTTTTCACATTTCAGTCCATTTTCTGCTCAAAGAAACTCTTAAGCCTCATAAAAGTCCTCCTCACTGCTCCTAAAATTTTGGACCTTAAGAGCTCTTTAAGATGCTTTATGAATTACTTTTTTCTTTACTAGGATTTTTTCTGTAATTTTAAGGGGAAACGCCCATATTTCTATGGATTTTCTTAGAATTTTGTCACTAGGAGCAACTCTTTGCACTAAGATTTTTCATGAATACGGGCCCAGACTTATCTGGAAAATGTTCACACCCCTGCCGATATTGATGCAATTCAAAAATGTCCTTGTTAATGTGGTATAATCCAGGATTGTGGTGTGATGAGATTAATTCTTGGTTTGTATTTTTGTAACAAAACCCGCCCTATAGCCAATCAAACTAGCCCAAAATAACACCACAACTCAAAATATACATACATAAAATACAAAGTTTACAGTCACTGTTATGCATTAGACACTTTAATCAATAAAATGATTGTGCAATAGTAATAAATGACATAGTATATTTACATAAATAAAATCATCATCTTACCTCAAGATTTACAGCTGAACAAAATCCTTTAGGAAGGGTGGTTACCCATTTTTTAGAACTATTAGAATGAACTATTTACAGATTTATTCTCCCATTCAGTTTTATTATCGTTAGAATATTGTTAGAATAGGAGAAGCGATTAGTCAGCAGCGATTAGATTAGTTTTTCTGCGGACTAATCGCTGCTGACTAATCGCTTCTCCTATTCTAACAATATTCTAACGATAATAAAACTGAATGGGAGAATAAATCTGTAAATAGTTCATTCTAATAGTTCTAAAAAATGGGTAACCACCCTTCCTAAAGGATTTTGTTCAGCTGTAAATCTTGAGGTAAGATGATGATTTTATTTATGTAAATATACTATGTCATTTATTACTATTACTATAGAGAGTCGGACTCGTAACCAGAAGGTTGCCGGTTCGATTCTCAGTACCGGCAGGTAACAACTGACGTGTCCTTGAGCAAGGCACCTTACCCCCGTTTGCTCCCCGGGCGCTGCAGTGTTAGCTGCCCACTGCCCCGGTGTATGTGTGTTCACGACTTGAAGTGTGTGTGTTCACTATTCACTGGTTGGGTTAAATGCAGAGGTCACATTTCGGGTATGGGTCACCATATCTGACAAAAAATAGGTCACTTTTTTTTCACTTTACCTTGTTTATATGGTTTTTAATGTTACCTAGACTGTTGCCTTCTGTTAGTTGAGATAATTTGTGCTTTTTATTTTAATCGGCTTGTTGACTGAGTGCACTTCACAACTTAATTGAAGAGCTAGATGTGCTGCTCTCATGGTTTCCGGAGGACGGCAGCCCTCTTTTAGTTTTTGACAACTTCAATGACATACCTTGAAACCTGCCCAAGTGGGACCCCGGCCCGGAGGAAGGTCAGGTCTGACCAAGGGGCTAGGGTGCAACGACACTGAGGCCGGTGTGCCACGCACTCCAGGGGACTCGACCCTGTAGCCAGTGCTGAAGCGGTCTCGTGTGCATCAATCCGAGTGGGATAATGTCCTAGGAGCCTCTGAAAGTGTTTCAGTGGGACCGCTGGTTGTCACCTGAGAAGCCTCAGATAACTCATCACCGACTTGGCACGCTCGTTGGTGAGGCGCGCTGACATGGACACAGAGTCGAGCTCCATGCCAAGAAAAGAGATGCTCCACGCAGGGGAGAGCTTGCTCTTTTCCCGGTTGACCCGAAGGCCCAATTGGTCTAGGTGCCAGAGCACGAGGTCCCTGTGCATGCACAGCAACTCCCGCGAGTTAGTTGTGATAAGCCACTCGCCAAGTTAGTTGAGGACACACACGCCTTGTTCGCAACCCCTCCCCGGCCAGAGGTACGGGCTTGATCGCATGCTTCACCGGATGGGTGGCTCTGGGGGGACCATCAGCTGGGATGGCGCCGGTACCGAGCTCCACGCAGGAGGGCGGGGCTGCTGGGGTGCAGACATCGCTCGGGATCTCGACTGCTTGGAATCTCACCTCCGTCTGATTTTTCTTGTAATCATGAGGCTGTGCCCAACATGTTTTACCTCATGCAGAACAGGAAAATGTGCTAATAAAGCGGACAGCTCATCGTAACTTAAAGTAGGGCCTACATATAAACACTTTAGATTAGATTAGATTAGATTCAACTTTATTGGCATTACACATGTACTAGTACAAGGCAACGAAATGCAGTTTAGATCTAACCAGAAGTGCAATAGCAGCAAGTGCAGGATGTGCAGGATATGCAGGATGCAGGATACAACTTGAGTTGGTATATGGTTGTCCTATTTATATGGTTTAAATTGAGGTATAACAAGTCTGTCCCTAGCCGTCTGTAAGATCACCTACTAAGAAACGCGCTTGTTCTTTTGCCTTAGCATTTTGCTCGTTTCTTTAATTATAATGAATAAACCATGGCAAAGAACTGGCGATTAAAGATGAGTTTTAACATGTTTAAAAGATAATTAAACTCTTACCACTTTATTCCCCGAACTTTGCATATTGTTCCCCTTTACCTACAGATATGTACTGTAGAGGTACATTATTGTTATAAATAGTTACACTGTAAATTCTGTTTAATTATGCGGTACCTTGCGGGCCGTAATCTAAAGTGTTACCGAATTTCCTTTACCCATACTTTAAGTTTATTCCTGTATTTTGTCTTGAATGTGACCAATGCAGAAAATCCAGCTTCACATTTATATGTTGTTGGAAATGGCATAAAAAATCTCAGAATCTTCTATGATACCTTAGGATATATAGACAGACTATAAATCCCCAAAACCATCAAAGTCTTGCACTGTCTCAAGATAAGTCAAAAAGGCTGTGCCGCTGCTCAGGGTTGCCAACTCTGCGGTTTTCCTGTGGAATTGGGCTACTTTGAAACTGATTCAACAGGTTGAAATTTGACGTATTCATGAATTTTAGTAGACCTAAATAAATGTATTGAACTAATTACCAAATGTGTATTCTCACAATAATAAAACTGAATCAGACAACAAATCTCCAAAAAAGTATAACCACCTATCCTAAAGGAGCTGTTAGTCTCGATGTAGGATGATTTTATTTACGTAAATATACTGTCAATGACCTCAATTGTTGATTTGAAATAAATGATTTACTGAAGGTTTTATAATGTGTAAATAAGTGTCTAGTCTAACATTACCTTTGGGTCTCTTGTTTTGGATTGTGTGTTTTGCTTGAGCAGGCGGGGTGTAGCTCACATTGATTGACTGATTTATGTATTATTCTTTTTCCCACAAAGATATGCTACGGCTAGATTCAACTACTACTTTGAGAAGAAGCATGAGTTTTTTGGAATGACACTTCAATAACTCTTCTGCATGGAGACAAAATGAGTTGCTGAACATGCCAGTTCAAGGATAATGTCTTGCACAAAAACAAATACCTCCCACAAAGAAAACAAATGGACATGGAAGTTCTTGGCAAGAACTTGGCAAACCTATCAGTAAATTTGGAGTTCAAATTGAAAAATGTATTTAGGCGCAACATGTGTGAATGTGCATGTTCAGTTATATTTTGGGCTTTTATACTTTTTTGACAGGACAGTAGAGAGATTTTGACAGAAAAGCATAGGGTGGAGGGGTACAGGATTGGCACAGGATCTCGAGCCTGGATTTAAACTCTGTGTATTGTTTGCAAATTTGCAGAGCAAATTTCATCCAGCTCGTGAGGTAGCTTTTAAATGTATTCATATCCAGAGATGGGCAGTATTTTTAATTAAATGTATTTAAAATACATATTTAATTACTTTTGAGTAGTTTGTAGTTTGTATTTTCCTTACCAAAAAAGTCTAAATGAAATTTGTAATTAAACACTTTGAGGGATTGTATATTAAAATACTTATTCAAAAATTTCATTTTATTCTTGCGTACAATAACTTTCATCACCGGGCAGGGGTGGCACCACTGTTTAAGAAAACATTATTTTAAGACATATTTAAGTACACCTTTATTCCTTTAAACCAATGACCAATTTAAATAAATTTCATGTATACCATATGCAATACTATGGTCAACAAAACTTACATTCCAAAATCTCCATAAAAACGTCTCAGTTACGACTGTAACCTCTGTTCCCTTTCTGTCGGTCACTCGATGTTGTGTCGACAGATGGGGTCTTGAACTTGAGAACCTATCTGAGAGGAATTTAAAAAGGCCAATGAACTTGGCAAATGGCAGCCACATGCCAATCCCCGCCCTGGACTTCCGGGTATAAAAGGAGGACGGCGTGCAAATTTATTCATCTTTGTGCTGAGGAACCGAGAGGCTACTCCCGATCGCTGCAGGTGATTGGCCAAGCGTTGTGGCATGAGGGACACAACGTCTCATTCCCTCCATCATTTCTGTCGGTCACTCAGTGTTGTGTCGACAGATGGGGTCCCTGTACGAAACACCACGGCGCTAGGCTGTGTCATGACTGCCAGCGGAGCAACACTGATTGGCCTGGTCATGTCACAGGTGAAGCTTCCACGAATCGCAACCGTCCAACATATGAGCTATGGACTCAGCTAAACTAGGTAAGGGTACCCTTATCATCGGCCGTCACAAGCGGTGGCTCTGTTTCTCTAGTAGCGAGATAGCCACCCAGCACTGCAAGGGAACACTGGGAAGCGCTACTCCCTCGCAGAGGAAGCGCGCTATGGAAACCACATCCCGTCGCAGGGAGTAACATGTGGAGATGACAGCATGGTCTCACCAATGGGGAAGAGCTACATGGGAATAGGAATGAGAGCCCCACGAGGGGGGATCACGAGACAGTGGAGGAGGTCAAAGTTCACCGACCGGGGAACAAGTGAGAATACATCACACGGGATGGCCCAGCTTGGGGAGTCACTACGTATGGAACACTAGAGGGGTCCGTCTGGATAGGGGTGACTCGACCAATACCTGGCTTGGGGACAGACCGCTCCACCCTGTCGGTCGCCAGTAAAAGTGCTTAGTGATGCATGGAGTACCTAGCCGTGAGAGGGGAGAAGGCGCTTACGGAGGCGTATGCCCACCCAGCCGCAGGTCTCACCAGTTGCCAAGTAAGAGCCGAGCTGATACTGGGCCACGCAGAGGTTGTAGATCCTCGCGAAGGTGCTGGGCGTAGCCCAACCCGAAGCTCTGAAGATGTCTGCCAGAGAGGCGCCCTGGGCAACTGCCCATGAGGAGGCTACACCCCGAGTGGAGTGAGCTCTCACTGCGAGTGGGCACGGGAGATCTTGGGGTCAGTATGCCATGGTGATGGTAGAGCGGCCTCCCCCAGGGTCTCAAAGGGGGCTTTACGCAGGCCCTCGAGGACCACATTGAGGTCCCAAGAAGGTACGGAGCGTGGCTGGGATGGATTCATCCTCCTCGCGCCCCTCAGGAACCTAATGACCAGATCGTGCTGCCCTGAGAGACTTACCCCGATGAGATTGTGATGTACACTTTAAGGGTCGAGGGGGAGAGGTTGCTCTCCAATCTCTCCTGAAGGAAAGACAGCACTGACCTGATTGGGCAACTCCGTGGGTGTGTTCACTACGGTGTGTATGTGTGTGCACTTGGATGGGTTAAATCCAGAGCACAAAATCCGAGTATAGAACACAATACTTGGCCACATGTCACTTTACTTCTATTGTTTTTTCAGCAGGGATATTATTGACTTTTCATGTTAACATTAACAAAAACTTGTTACACTGCAGAAGCTGCATGGCATTTGTTTATTTACACTTGCATTAAACTGTTTACAGAAATAGTAGCCTACAAAGAATGTTCCCTGTCGTTAAAACGGTGAATGACTTTAGATTAATCTCACTACAACTCCCACATGCCTGGCACTGATCACTCTTGCACCCGAATCTCATTCAGAGAGTTATTTAAGGCTCACCTTGACTCTCACTCATTGTGACGTCTTGTTTGGCCATGGTTGAAAATTCTGAGCGTTTATTCCAGTTTAGCCTACCCTTGTATGATCCTTGGACTGTTTATAATTTCTGAGAATTTCTGCTGCCTGCCCTGAACCTTGTGCTGTTTATTGGAACATAAGAGAGACGACTTACGCCTGCTTTTGGATTAACAAGTAATTGCCGAATGCCTCGATTTATGCTGCAATCTGGATTATCTTTTACCTGGACTGTGATATTGTGTTTGCTGTTGTTTGACCCTGCCTGTACGACATTGTTTCAAATAAAGCTGCAAATGGATCCTCAATCTGCAAGTGCTTCTTTACATTTATGATGAACTCATTTAGACGCCTCTGATTGGCCATTACGTTCCTAATCTCAACAGATCCATCTATCACTGGTTGTAATGCTAAACCCAGCAAAAATGTGCCAGCTCGTGCATATCTACATGTAATGCTGTAATCGACTGTTTTGTCGCAATAGTTGTAATATATTTTGTTTTATTGTGCATGGGGCTTTTCTCCCCATTTATTATAGATTTGGGGACATATTGTTTTTTGCCTCAATTAATTTCCGATCCGGTTACTTACTAGTACAAAAAGCACACTGTGGATGCGTCTCTTCAGTTGCTTTACCAACAGCAGGTATCACAATGAATTTACCATACTGTTGTAGCTGATGTGGCAGCATGCGGGTTATTGTTAATCAATTGAAGGTAATTCAACATAACAGTGTGCTTTTTTATTAGCTACTAACAGGATCGGAAATTAATTGAAAAAATTATTTTTTTTCGTTGCAATGGTAGAAAAATGTTGTTATCTAGTATATTTATCACTTTTATAATTAATATAACTTTTTTACTATAAGTATGACCAGAATGGCAAATTTACATTTTGTCAAAACTACACCATTGTCATGATGGAATAGAAAAGGGCTCTTCCCAAACTGTTGCTATTAAATTAGAAGCACACAGTTCCATAGAATATCATGATATGCTGCAGCATTAAGATTTGTACTCATGGAAATTACTAAAGTCATCAAACCTGTTTATTAGATAGGGTGACCAAATACTTTTGGCAATATAGTGTATGTTCCCTGGTAAGTCCGTGAATGAATCCCCAAAAATTATTTTAGAGATAAACCCATTAAAAAACAATGGGATGGAACCAGAAGTCTTAAAATGCTAACTCACTTCTAGGGTTTGCATACAGAAATGTATCATTTCTGAGGCACTCAATTCAAAGGAATCCACTCACAGATTTGCAAATGCAGATTGAACGATCCATAAATGCATGTAACAACATTAACAAATGATGGATGGAAATTAATTTAAAATCTTGATAATGCAACTGAATATACACATCCACTCTGAGGAATATATCGTAATATGAATTTAATGCAGAAGCTTGAACAGAGATGGTGAGCCTTACAGGTAAGTATCTGAAAAAGGCTAGGTTGAATTCAACCATCATTGATCAGTTACATTTACATTTACATTTATTCATTTGGCAGACAATTTTATCCAAAGCGACATAGTTCATGTGCATGTGCAGGTCAGTGAAGCAGTTGATGGCAACTTTTATTTCTTATTACAGCTAGTGATATTAACTTTTTTATTAAAGCTGTGATGGTGACTTTTATTTTATATTAAAGCATTTATTTATTTTACTTATTTATTTACACTGTGAAGCTGGAAATGTGTAAGAAAACTGTTTCTTCTACATAATCTCCTTAAATTTTGATATTCTAAAACAGGCAGGAGTGACTAATTAAGAACAGACAGACAGACAATTTAAACAAAGGAAATAAATAATACAAAAGCAAATTCATAGTTTAACAAATCAATTTAATATTTAATAGCTAAATTACAATTACAGTATAAAACACACTGAATTTGGTGAATGTAACTTATTTAGTTTTACTACAACATTTTTTTGTAGATGGTTTTAAAGATATTGATGGTAAATTATTTTTACTGAGGGTTATGTTTACTTTTTCTATTTATTTATTTATTTGTGTATTTTCTCTGTATCGAAGCTAATATTAGTTCCCGTACAGCAGGTGGCGGTAATGCACATGATGCCTGTAAACGACAGACGGCACGAGCAATAGTAGCTGTGGCACTAAGGACACAGCAATGGCGGCGTGCATGCGCCTCGGGCGCGTCGCTCTGACATTAATAGCGCATAATAAATTCATATCGCCGAGTAAATTAGTGACGCAGAGTAAATATGTGTGGGCATCGAGCTTCAGATATGTGTTTCAGTCTTCGTCAGTTTGTGGTGAGTGTTTGTTCATATTGTCACTTAAAGGACACTAGGACCAATTCAGCACTGTCAGTTCTATATACAATCTGTCACGATTTATCTGTTTATTAAAGCACAGCTGACTTACTGTTTACTTTGCACAGCTTTGACACACTAACGTTAGGTTTGCTAGCCTTCGTTCGTTGCACTCGTATGACCCGTGGTTTCTGTCAGATGAATGTGAATCGTACTGTGAGAGATATAACGTTAGTTTATGTGCTGTATTTACTGTGTGTTTAAAACCCTTATTGTTTTCATACACTGACTGAGGTCATCTGACACAGGATAATGACGTCGACTCATGATCTAACTTTAATTTTCATGGATCATGTCTGTGTTCTGCTTTCATAAGTCCACTCTTCTGCAGAGTTTACTTTCATCCGAGTCAGTTATATGATAACATATTGGAAATCTAAATGTTATATTTAAAATAATACTAAATACAGCTTTTTTCCACAATTGTTGTATGAACATTGGGATGATTATGTTTTTTGTTGTTGTGTCGGGCAGGTGTCGCCCCTCTGAATGTTCAGATGCCAGCACTCTCACCAACCATGGAGGAAGGAAACATTGTCAAATGGCTGAAGAAGGAAGGTGATTTTTCTTGTCCTGCAAATAAATACTGTGAAACACACATCCGATCACTACAAAGGATTTTTCAGAAAGGCTTGAGTTATTTATTACTCATAATAAAGCAATAAACTGATGGATTTGTGTAACAGAGCAGTAGTTTGCTGGATGTTTGTTATCTGAAGACATCATCAAGACATTAGTGAACCCTAGACAAAAGGCAGCAGGTAATCACGGTACGATTTAAAGCAGATTATGGATTTTTCAGCAGGTTGTGACACAGGAGCACTGCTCTACATGATAGACATGATTTAACCGAGCTGGAACATGACAGACCACATTATCTGTTCGTTTTGTACCGAAATCTGTCTCTTGAGGGATTACAGGCCATTCCTCCATGGCAAATAGTTCAAGCTCATCTCGCTTTCATAGTTTTCAAGCTTGGACCTAAATGACCGAAAGAAAGTAAGACCTAACTAAGTGTCCTCCAAATGCTGCTAGAGGTTATTTTCTCTCAGCAGCTACATTAACATTTTTCATTCTTTTGAAGAACTAGTATTTGGGTAAAAATGTTAAATCAACTCTTATTGTGGTCATGGGCCACCTGTTGCTAAATGATAAGCTAATTTCAGCAGAACTGATGCAACAGATTTCAGCAAAAAAGTATTTCAGCAACTGAGATCAAATCCTGTCGAACTACAAACATTCATAGGCAGGAGTATATTGCATTTGAGTGACAGCGCAGTTAATGTTAGAGTGTGATTGAGAAACATGGAGAACAAAATGCAGACAGTTCATTTATTTAAGAAAGGGGGGCTTCTGTGGTGTGGACATGTTTTGGGTTTCATATATTTGACTATATTGTGGTACAGTCACTGCCCTCAAAATTATTAGCACCCTTGGTAAATATGAGCAAAGGCTGTAAAAATAAATCTGCATTGTTTCTTGTTTTGATCTTTTTTTTTTTTTTTTAAATCTACAAAATTCCAACATTTCATTAAAGTAAATTTAACGTTTTTTTTTCTCCCATACATGTTGGCCACAATTATTTGCACCCTTGTATTTAATACATTCTGCAACTCAATTTGTAGGAAAAACAGCTCTGAAGCTTTTTTTAATGTCTGATGAGGTTTGAGAATATATGGAGAGTCATCCGAGTCCATTCCCCCATAAAGAATTTCTCCAGATCCTTCAAATGCTCCCTCTTCTTCAGTTCATCCCACAAATTTTCTATAGTGTTCAGATCAGGAAACTGGGATGGCTATGGCAGGATCTTGATTTTGTGTTTAGTGACCAATTTTATGTTGATTTGGATACTTGTTATGAACCAATGTGCTGATGGAAGGTCTAATTGTGACCCATTATAATATTTCTAAAAGAGCAAGTCTGGTAAAGATTTTTTGATCTGTTGGTATTTGATTTAATCCATGATGCCATGTATCTAAATAAAATGTCCAGAACCTCTGTTATAAATGTAGGGCGATATATTTATCTGTGGACATGGGGCACAGTTATTTCTGCCAATTAATATGGTGGAGTTTATTTTGCATGAGAGCAGAAGATTTGTTTCTTGAACAGTGTCCCAAACAACTTGTACTGATGGAGGTGCAGTTTTCTTTTATTTTTTCTGACACTAAAATTCTAAAACTAATTTCTGCAATTGTCCATCTGTGATATTTGAAACGTTTTTGGCCACTCAAAATCTTCTCTTTGTTGTGCATTAAGACAATATAGACACACTTTCTCTTTCAGGCAGATTTGCAACATCTCCAGTCCATTAAAACTTCATAATTATTGCCCTGATGTTGGAAATGGGAATTTTCAACCATTTCCTTTTAAATCCACTTTCTATTTTGTGTAGCTCAACAATCTTTTGCTGCACATCAGAACTATATTCTTTAGTTTTACTCATTGTGATGAATGATTAAGGGGGTTTGTGCTTTGTGTTATTAATATGTATTCTCCTGTGCAACAAAAAGTCATGACTGGACAACATCATATTTCTAGATACCTTGGGTGTATTAGAGAAATGTGATTTTCCCCCCACTTCAGATAGTTTTACTTAAAGAGACCCTATTGTAATGATTCAAAATACTATTACTTGGGTCTCCAACAATATATAAATGCGATTAAAAATTCAAAAAATGCATTATTCATCTTTTTATTTCCCTTCTTGCTTTGCCTCTTTTATCCTCTCCGTAAAACACTCTGTTTTAGCTCTTGTCTCTTTAATGCCGCCTCATCATACACCCAGTGTCCTCTGATTGGTCAAATGGCCTAATCTACTGTTATTGGTCAACTGTGTTCAGCGTGTGTCGGAAATGTAACCCCATGACCTTTCTCGGGTTTCAGCGACTACATCACTAAATGTAAATGTAAATAGACAGATATCACATTACCGGTGATATTATATAGTTACTGCACTGCAAAAAATGGCTTTCTTACTTAGTATTTTGGTTTTGTTTTTAGTACAGATGTCTAAAAATTTTTAAATCAAGATCTATTTTCTTCATAAGCAAAATGACGTAAGAAAATAAGTCTTGTTTTTGGCAAAAAATATGAAATTTAAGTGTGCTTAAAACAATGGGGCCAATGGGGTAAGAAAAAACAATAACTATGAATACTTACAGGTTGAGATCTTGAAGCGCCCGCAACTTCCAACAATGTAGGAACTGACCCATCTTTCAGGATTAGGCGTTGTACAATTCCTGCTTCAAACTCGGTGCGATTCACGAAGCAGTTATTGCTAAAATGACGAGGGCATAAATATAGATTCTGGTTGTAGTGCGCCGGAATCGTATTAAACACAAATTCTAACCACTGTTTTTTCATACAGTGTTGTTTTACCCTCACACCTAAAAAAACAGCGTCTCCTCGACTTGTTTGAATCACCCAACAACAGTTTGAAACACACTCGGGACAGTTTCCTCTGGTTTGACTGTCTCGGCTAGTAAACACCAAGCGCTTCTGTTTCCTTCCAACCCCAGTGAAACGTCATATCTTTGGGGTGTACCAAAGCACCAAGAGGGCGGACATTATACAAATGTGTAACGTGTCGTCATTGACTTGTTACGACTCCTGGCGTTCACTGTAGAACAAGACATGTGACTTCTGTTAAAGACGCTAACTCGCTTTCTCATGGACTTTCGGATTTGTAATTTTCAGATTGTTTAAACATACTAACACATACTTACACACCAAAGGAAAGGTAAAAAGATAGAAGGCAAAATACGGGCTCTTTAGTAGATATGGAATCAGTAGATATGGAACCAATATGGCGCTGCTGTGTTTGGCATGCCGTCTGTCGCTTTTTCTGCTCTTGATGCTCTGGCTAATACTAAGCGCAGCAATTGACTACGGTTCAAGTCTGCTTGCATATGATCGGAAAACTTTGATAGAAATTGGAAATTCTATCCTTGACGCTGATTATGCTGGCTCGGATGTTCTTCGTGGGTACACTCCAGAGTTCCTGCGGGATTTTCCTGATAACCTGCAGCGACAGCTTTTTTCTGTTCCCTGGCCCAAGCACCGCAAGCGTCGTGGGAAACGTAGAGGGATTTGGGTGAGACAGAGCCACCTTGGGGTTCCGTCGTCGACGGGCTGGTCGCCATTTCGTAGAGGTCGCTAACCGTTGGATTCGCTTGATCGTCCCGGAGGATTCGTCTCACCCCTTCAGTATTCCATTTTGCGGGTGCGCCGTGAGAGGGTTAATGCTAAACTTCTGTGCACGCCTCGGCGCGATGTTCTCCCGGGCGGTGAGTCTCAGTATGGCTTTGCTTAATGCTTGTTTACTACATAACAAGACGTTTGTTCTAAACAACTATTTTACAACGCAAAATCTTGACGGCTTTTTCCTGACCGAAACATGGATTAAGGGCGACGACCATAGTTCATTTTCTGAACTGGTCCCCCCAAACTGTTCTTTTCTAAGTACTCCGAGGTCATCGGGGCGACATGGAGGGGGAATGGCATGGGAATGGAGGGAATCATTAAGTTTTATGCAGTGGGTCTAATGTGAAACGCATAATCTTGGTCATACCTTGGATTTGGTATACACCCTTGGCATTTCTATTTCGGACATTGTAACGTGCGGCACTGGCATTTCTGAGCATTCGACCATTCTATTTACTACGGTCTTCCCAGGCCGTCCTGCTCCAATAACGAATCAACCTCGCTGGTGCCGCTTTTTTCAGGCTGGTGCAGTGGAGGAGTTTGTTCTGAGTTATAATGCCATTGCACCCAGTCTTATGGACAAATGGAATTCTTCAATTGGAAACTTAAACGCTAATGAGTTTCTCTGTTGTTATAATGACACGTGCACAACCTTTTTAGATTCTATTGCTCCTCGAAGGGCCAAGCGTCCTAAAGTTAAAAAAACAGAGTTTTGGATGAATGATTTAATTTGCTCGCTCAGACAGATTTGTAGGAGATATGAGCGAAAATGGCTTAAGGACAGGCTTTAGATCTCGTATCAGCTTTTGCGGGATTCCCTCAACGTTTTTCAAAAAGCAGTGAAGACAGCAAAATCTAATTATTTATCTGACATTATAAAAAGCAACCATAACTGTTTGTAAACACTGTTTTCTACTGTGGACTCTGTTTTAAATCCGGGGGTAAATGTATTTATAAATGGGTCTTTCACACAATGCGAAAAGAAGTAAAGATTCTTCATTGAGAAGGTGGATAGGTTAAGACCTCATAAACTGTCTGACGTGACTTTGGATGAGACAGCATGGAGCCCCGCTGTTTGGTCTTCCTTTGATCCGGTCAGTCTTTCCACCTGTAAATTGATTATTGAGAAACTAAGATCGACTGCTTGTCTTCATGATGTTCTGCCAGCCCGCTTTTTAAAGTCAGTAGTAGATTGTGTCGGCCTTGATATTCAGCACTTTGTCAATCTGAGTTTGAGTACAGGAACGATCCCAGATAAGCATGCGACAATCGCCCCTATTTTAAAGAAACCTGGTTTGGATGCATCAGTTTTATCAAATCTTAGACCCGTTTCCAATCTGCCTTTTATGTTTAAAATTTTAGTGAGAGTGGTGCTGATGCAATTACAAACTTTCCTGTCCTCCAACCATATCTACGAAATGTTTCAATTTGAATTTAGGAAAAAGCACAGCATAGAAATTGCCTGATGCGGGAAAGGCTGTGGCGTTGGTCATGCTGGACTTTAGTTTGGCTTTCGATCTGGTCGACCACAATGTACTTATTTCTCGCCTCCAAAACTGTGTTGTTTTAGAGGGACCATTTTAGACTGGTTTCGATCTTTTTTATCAAACTGCAAGATTTCCGTACATGTTGGACAAAACTGCGCCTTTGACCCAAGGTGTTCCTCAAGGCTCTATTTTATCTCTATTTATTTCTCTATTTATTGCCCTTGGGTTCTATTTTAAAAATGATGGCGTCTCTTTCCATCTATACGCCAATGATGTGCAATTATATCTTCCTCTCAATTCTAACGATAAGTCTTAAATTGGAACTCTGCTCTCATGCATTAAGGAATTGGAATCATGGCTGACTTTAAACTCGCTGACCCTAAATGCTGGGAAAACAAAAGTTTTTCTTTTTGGACCTAGTGATGGCTGTAATACTAGCACCCACTACCTGGGTTCTCTTACAAATCATGTGAACCATAGGGTAAAGAGTCTAGGTTTTTGTCTGCAGTCGTGGCCCAGTGGTTAGAGAGTTGGACTCATGATCAGAAGGTTGCTGGTTCGATTCTCAAGGCTGGCGGGTAATGGCTGAGGTGCCCTTGAGCAAGGCACCTTACCCCCACTTGCTTACTATACAAAATGTACAAATGTATAGTACAATGTAATGTAAGTCGCTTTGGATAAAAGCGTCTGCCAAATGCATAAATGTAAATGTAAATGTTAAGTTCGATAAGCAGATAAATGGTGTGGTTAAATCATGCTTTTTCCATCTCCGTCGCTTATCGAAAGTAAAATCTTTCCTGTCTAAAGATAACTTCGAAACACTCTTTCATGCGAATAAATCAAGTCTTCTCTTGAGCGTTTACAGTTGAGCTGTATACAGTATATCATTACTGTGAGTAACTGGGCTATGGTCATACCTCCCAGTCCCACCACAGAGTGTGTCTGTGCGCAGAATAACTGCTGGAGATAATATTGTTTTCAGAAACACTGATGTGATGTGCATTTGAACAGGTGATGAAGTCGCAGCTGGAGATGCTCTCTGTGAAATTGAGACTGATAAGGCTGTGGTGGTCATGGAGTCCAGTGATGACGGTGTCCTCGCCAAAATCCTTGTGAGTATGTGTGAGAGACAAGAGGTGTTAAATGAATCTCAAGACCTTTTAATGCTGTGTTTACAAAGCTGGTTTAATGTGTGAACACAGATCACAGTGCTCAAACATCATTTAATGTAACACCATCAGCACAATAATATTTAATACGGTTTAATGGTTTAAAGTCCTGTCTTGTTTACTGTTGTGTGTGTTTCAGGTGCAGGATGGCAGTCAGGGTGTGCGTTTGGGAACTCTCATCGCATTGATGGTCACTGAAGGTGAAGATTGGAAACAAGTTGAGATCCCTGCCCTTGACCCCTTAAGACCATCTGCGGCCCCACCTACTGCAGCCGTCCCCACCCCTCCTGTGTCCTCGACACGTCCACCTGGAGCTACAGCACTGAAGCCGTCAGTATCTGTTAGATCGTGTCTGATGCATGTAAAGGATTTTCCAGATGCAGTTCTTAGAAAATAATCTTGAAGAAATCTGAATTTTATTTCATTAGGTAACAGAACATCAATGCAAAGGTCTTCTAAAGCTTGTTTTGCAGTGTCAATGTATTTTTAGTGGCAAAATAGGCAGAGTAAGGTGTAAGCCATCAGATGGTCAGATATAAGCAGATCCAATGAAAGCTGGGATTATTTTACAGCCATGTGCTTTATTTGCTGTGTATTTGAGTTTGGGTGATTTTGTGTTTGTTTAGGTTGCGTTTGAGTCCAGCTGCTAGACATATTTTGGACACGCATGGTTTGGACCCTCATCTGGTGAAGGCTACAGGCCCACGTGGTCTCATTACTAAAGAGTGAGACACACACACACGCACTTTGATACTTTGAGCATTTCAGATGGGTCAGGCATATATAAAGTCTTCTTTCAGTTTTCTGAAATACACATAATTTCAAAAGCCTATATGTACCTAACATTATACGATTATTTAGGGGGTAAAGACATGAACATGTTATTTGTGTCTCTCTTAGAGATGTTCTGAAGCTTTTGAATCAGACAGATAAAGTCCCATCAGCCCCCTCTGCCCCAATCACAGCTGCTCCAGCCCCACCTCCACCTGCTGCCCCAGCCCCACCTCCACCTGCTGCCACCACCACCGGCCGCCCCTCATACCCACCTGTCTCTGTGCCCGGAAAACCTGGAGCTCCGGTGAGTGATTCACTAAACTGAAACTGAAAACATCTGAACAAGCCTTTGACTTAAGATCTGTAGATGTGTGTGACGTGTGATTTGCTGTACACAGAGATTCGAGTGAGATAAGAGATTTAGTTGAAATCAATTACAAATGATTTAATGACATGTAAGCACAAAGACACAATAAGGCAGAGGAGCATCCTGGAATGAACACGCATGAGCTTTTGTGCAAGATTTTGTGGGATTTGTAGCACTTTAGTTTGTTATTTGTAATGAGTACACAGTAACAGAAATGTGCACTGTTCTCAGGGCACGTTCACAGAGATACCGGCCTCTAACGTCAGAAGAGTCATCGCTCAGAGACTCACACAGTCCAAGAGCACCATTCCTCACTCGTACGCTTCAGTCGATTGTGATCTCGGTGCTGTCATGAAGCTCAGAAAAGAGCT
This sequence comes from Oreonectes daqikongensis, assembly GCA_026939265.1. NCBI lineage: Eukaryota > Metazoa > Chordata > Actinopteri > Cypriniformes > Nemacheilidae > Oreonectes > Oreonectes daqikongensis. The sequence continues at coordinate 722,963 of JAOTQM010000153.1, forward strand.
GGCCAAAGGTGAGCGTGCACACACATCACAGCAGAAATAGCAAATCATACCAATCCACACAAACAGAAGCTCTCACGATCGATATTAGACTACTGAGGTTTATTTATTATGCTGTATTAGTGGTGTCATGTTCACCAAATGTTTTCCAAGCGGCTGAAACGCCAGACACTATTCACTTCTGTCAGGTGTGTGCAGTTTGTGTTCACTGTATTTATGTTTGTGTGTTTAGAGAACATCAAGGTGTCAGTCAATGATTTCATCATCAAAGCCGTTGCTGTTACACTCAGAGTAAGTGATGTAACACATACAGTACATGTCCTATACAGTGCCTAGAGTATTTGCCATTTCAGAGTTTAGTGTTTGTTATTTGTTAGTATTTTATACAGACTGATTCAGTAGGGGAAGAAAACGCAGCAGGTTCTGTATAAACCATGGCAGAAAACACTAGTACTGTCAATCGATTAATAAAATTAACGGATTATTTGCGATTAATCACACATAACATTAATGTTTTATTAATAACAGTTTTAAATATACTTTCATTATGATAATTTCATATTTAATCTCCAAATTAATGTAGACACAACACATATCTTTAACAGAAAGCCTGAATATTAGGAAGAAATTCTGATATTAGTACTGCAGCTGATATCTCTATTAAATGGTTTATTTTTTCTTCTAATCAAACCATTATTATATCATACTTCCGTGTGCCCAGAAAATTGAATGAAGTCCCAAACACTTTACTGTCTTTACTGCTAAATTCTAAATTAAATACAGAAGAATCTTCATTAAAGCTACAAAACACGTTGATTTCTTCTTTTCTTTTGTTCTTTGATTAACATTAGTGACAGGAGTCACAGCAGGTTTAAGAAGAATGCAGCCCCTTTAAAGTGCCGCTAACTTGGGTGATTTCTGCAATGTAAAAATAGTCTTTGGTATCCCCAGAATGTGTCTGTAATGTTTCAGCTCAAAATACATCACAGATCTTTTATTATACTGTGCTTTATGTGTCCATTTTTGTCTGTGAGGAAAATCATGCTGTTTTGGTGTGTCTCTCTTTAAATGCAAATGAGCTGCTGGTCTCCGCCCCCTTACCAGCAGAAAGCGCCAGACTCAGAGACCGTGCTTCAGTAACAACAAAACTGAAGAGAATGATCGCATAAAGCGAATAAGAAACACTGTCACATCTTTAAAAACCAAACACATTGCTTTAATAAGTGAAAGTCCACAAGACAAATGCGTTATTTGTCTTTACAATGAGTACATTGCTTTTATCAGTGAAGTTCACTGGAACGCATCATATCTATAAAATCTCTGATCTCTGTCAGTGATAAAAAATAAAAAAGTTGCTGTTGTGTGTATTGCAGGGAGGCAAAACTGAAAATGTATCAGGCACAGTGTAATTGTATATTTTGTTGGGATCTACATGGACAGTTGCCGTTTCTCTCAGCTGCATAAAGAAGTTAACTAACTTTCTTACATCACTAGTTTTAAATGTGTGCAGTTCAATAGGCATGAATAAATCTATAATATTTTTCGAATAAAATATCTTTTTAAATAAATTATTATCTGATGTTAAATGAGTGAACAGATCAGACATATTTCTTTGCTGATGCACTGAACTTCAGTGTTTCTGTTGTGTGTGTGTGTGTGTGTGTGTGTGTGTGTGTGTGTGTGTGTTTGTTTGTTTCTGGCAGGAGATGCCTGAGGTGAATGTGACTTGGTCTGCTGAGGGACCTCAAGCTCTTGACAGCATCCACATTTCCATCGCCGTGGCAACACAGCGTGGCCTCATAACCCCCATCATCAAAGATGCAGCTAACAAAGGCCTTCAGGAGATTGCAGCAACTGCAAAGGTTTATTGTCACAACGTTCAGTAGCGTTACACTGCATGTGGACATTTACATGAGTAATATCACTAATGAAAGCTTTATTAACAAAGACTAAATGCTGTCATGAATTAAAGGCTGACATTTTTTTCGGGAATGCCACGTGATGGGAAACTAAATCACTATTAATAACATGACTGGGACGGGACAGGAAAAAATGTTAGCGGCAGTGGGCGGGACCGGGAAACTTAACAACAACAATAAGATACCCAACTTTATACACAAATATACTTTTTATATAAACATTTCAAACTCAATTCTAGTGGTGCTGTTAGAGTGTGGCAGAGTTTGGCGGGTTAGAGGCTGACATTACCGAGCTGTACACGCACTCTCATGGACATTTATGTTGATGGTTTTGCTACCATATCCTCTAATGTCTTTATTTAGTGCCAAACACACTTCATTTTAACCCTTTCCGCTCCGGGAGCGCCGCTTCTCCCACCATGTCATGTCGCATAAAGATTGGCAGACCCCAAGAGCAGGTGCATAAATAAACACAACACAGGAGTGGGAGGGAATGGAAGTCATCCTTTTGGGATGGGATTGTGGGAGTGGGTTTGGAAATCCTTTCCCGTGTCACCCTCTATCATGAATATGTTGGTTGTAAACAGTTGTTTTTATTCTCTCTCCCTCTCCCCCTCTCCCTCTCTCTCTTTCTCTCTCTCAGGCTCTGGCTCAGAAAGCGCGGGATGGGGAACTCTTACCAGAGGAGTATCAGGGAGGCTCATTCAGGTGAATGGCTCTCTGTTTTAGTTTCTTTTTTTTAACTGACACTGTCAGATTTAAAACTTTTTATTAATGTTTTACTGCACGTTGGGTTTTAACCTAAGCTCAAATGAAAATTTGCTGTTTGCTTTAGGCCAGCCTAGCTGTAGGTGACATTATTAAATAAAACAGTAAAGATTTGTAACTGAAATCATGGTTCTTGGTCATTCTTATAGAATGTACAGTAGGTACTTAACCAGAATAATCCTCACGCCGTCCGTGTGGCGGTATTTCATGAATGTGTGTTGGCTATTGTTTACTGCTGAGTGGCAGTCGATTTACAGATCTTCTTCAATCAGCATGAGTTGACGTGTCAAGCTCATTGTCTTAGGCTTGAGTATAGAGCTATATTGAGTATATAATTTTATTTCGTGATTTCTTTGTTTCTCCTGTTTTCCTCAGCCATTTTGCTCAGTGTTTTGCCACTCAAGGGAGCGTTTCCCCAGGGCGTGTCCCGGCATGTTCACATGGGAAAGTGACGTCAATGCATACCCTCTATAGTCCATCCGCATGACTTAAAGGGGTGATCGTATGCGATATCATGTTTTTCTTTGGATTTAGTGTGTTATTTAACCGTTTGTGCATTTATAAGATGTCCAAAGTCACAAAACTCAAAGCTTTGCACAAAATGATTTACTTGAACTGAAAGCGAAGTCTGGTCCAGATCTGCGTAAAACGCCTCCATCAGTCACGTGCCCACTTTGCCACGTCAGTTCGTGGTAATGTTTGCATGACGTCGCCCAAATGTACACACAAAGAAGAAAGGCATAGCTTCATTTTCTACAGTCGTGGTGCTGCAGCTGCCGTGTCACAGTGCAAATGCATAAGACAGAATAAAAACATACCTCTGTAAAGCGTCCTTCTGGTCGATCCTTCTGCTGATTTTCCTCGTCCTGGAAGTTTGCGGTCACGTTAAGTGGTGTAACGTTTCCGCCTCACGCTGGAGGTATTCAGCCAATCACAACGCACAGCTCAACTGTCCAATCAGAGCACACTGCACTTTAAAGAGCGATGAGCTCCATTACATATCGACTTGTTTCAGAAGGCGGGGCATAGAGGAGATCAAATACAAACAATAATATTGGTTTAAGCTTGGCACTTTGACTCCTTTAATTTTCGTCATCAGGAGGGTTCGTGGTCGGAACACGTACAACTTGGTGACATACTGGGCATGCGTTGAGCTCGTTCATCCACACGTATTCGTGGTTGAGTATGCTTTGAAAGGAATGAGGACGCATGTGTGCGCGTGAGACGGACGTGGAATGTCAACTATACCCTGGCAGCCCTTATAACTGCGCCTCACTCAGCCAACTAGTTTCACATGTAAATGTTTTTTAGCTGGCGCCCTTCCCCATCGGCATGGCAGTAGTAGGCATTCTGGTTGACTACCTGTTGTATTTAAGAGCTCAAAAGTTACAGGCAAAAGTAATTTCTGCAGCTTCTGACAATAATTGAGGAATCATTTTGTGGCAGGAAATATGAATGTGTCTTAAGAGCGGTTACTAAAGATGTTTGTTTGTTTCAGTATCTCTAACCTGGGGAAGTTTGGCATCAGTGGATTCAGTGCTGTAATAAATCCTCCTCAAGCGTGCATCTTAGCAGTGGGCAGCACCAGAGCCGAACTGAGGTTGACACCTCAGAACCAGGACAGCCTGACTCCAGTTCTCTGCACCCAACAGCTCATGACCGCCACTTTATCCAGTGACGGACGGCTCGTAGATGATGATCTTGCCTCACGCTTTCTGGAGAAATTTCGTGTGAACCTCGAGCAGCCTCAGCGTGCGAGTCTGCCATAGAGACAAGAAAACGATAGCAGCAACACTGAAGGGCTTAGGGTCTGTCGATATTTATTCATAAAGTTGTACATAGTTATAAAGTTATTCCAGATCAGAGAAGCACTTCTGTTTTAATTCATGATTCAATGAATAACTTTCAGTGCATACTGTATCTTAACAGCTTTTTCTTACAGTTTCTGAGGCAAAATTAAATCTACTGATAATTATATTTCACAAAACCACCATATTTATGCCTTTTTGCTTTTGCTGACAGTCAATAAAAACCACCTCTGCTGTACTTTATCATCCTGTTTGACTGTGGCAGTATGCTGGGTTTTCCTTTTTTGCTTTGTGCTTTTTTTGCAAACAAGCATGTAAACAATCTATAACAAACATTTGTGTGAATTTGTGTGCATGCGTGTCTGTGACTGTGGGAGCATATAGACCACTTCTGAAAATGAAAACAACACTGGTCCAATGCTGGTCCAGAACAACATTATAGATTATATATTTAAGCCGGACGTGCTGCTTGACCAGTGTGAATTAAAAATGATTCACGAATATATCAACAGAAACAATAATGATGTGGATAAGATTACTACTACAGGTGATAATTATAATAGGGCAGAAAGTGACATATTAATATTGATAACTTTTTTTAACACTTTCCCTTAACACCCCCCTATTGCAGGGGTCTTCAACATGATTCAACAGGACCACCTGATACTAAATGTTTCAAACTGAGCTATTTAAATAGAAACAACCCATATTGTCACAGCAATATTATGTTAACCTCCTAAAAACCCGAGCTTTGGTAACATATGCATTTTACATTTCTCTTAGCTATTTGGTATTAATAGGACCTGATAGGTATAATATCTTTCTTTTATTTATTTATATAGCACATATTCACACAACTTACAGTTGACCAGAGTGCTTTACAACCATCACAAGACACATTACATCATGCATAAAAATACATTCAAATAGTCTAATAAATACACATAATAAACAATAACCATACTTTAAGTTATGGATAGTCATTCCGGGAGGTGGGATTTAATCCTAACTTTAAAATGGGGAGCGAGGAAACTGTCCGGATGTCGACCGGGAGGTTATTCCACAGTAATGGGCGTGTTACAGCAAAAGCTCTATCACCACGATGTTTCAATTTTGATCTCAGAACTAATAGCGTACTTAAAAACGTAGATCTAAGGGATCTCACAGATTTGTGTGGATGCAGCAACTCTATGAGATAGCCTGGTGCAAGATTATGTAAAGCTTTAAAAACTAACGTTAAGATTTTGTATTCCACTCTGAGTTTAACAGGAAGCCACTGCAGTGTAAAGATGGGAGTTATGTGTTGGAATTTACGTGTGCCAGTCAGAAGCCTGGCTGCTGCATTTTGAACCAGCTGTAGTCGTTCCATAGAGGACTGGTTAATCCCATAATACAGAGAGTTACAGTAGTCCAACCTAGTTGTAATAAAAGCATGAATAAATTTTTCGAAGGACTGAGATGAAAGAAAAGGTTTAACTTTAGCCAAACTGCGCAGATGAAAAAACATGTCTTGACCACACTATTTATCTGCTTATCAAATTGTCAAAAGAAACACCTAGATTTTTTTATACAGGGGGTGATAAACTTTGCTAAATCACCAAAAATCGAATCAACAACTTTAAAGGAACAAGCATCACTGGGACCAAATACAATCACTTCAGTTTTAGCTTCGTTTAGTGTCAGAAAAGAGCCAAATTTTAAGTTCTAGAAAGCATGCATGCAGTTTTGCTAAGGCGTTTTGATCATCAGGCTTAAAAGATAGGTACAGCTGTGTGTCATCAGCATATAAATGGAAAGAAATATCAAACTTTTTAAAAATCAACCCCAAAGGCAGCAGATAAATCATAAAAAGTGTCGGAGACAAAGTGGAACCCTGAGGGACACCACAGGACAAGGGAGCATTTGCGGAGGAAAATGTACCTATGCGAACTGAAAACTTACGGTTTGTCAAAAAACTCTTGAACCAGTCCAACACACTACCTCTCAGGCCGACACAGTGTTTTAGATGAGCAAGTAAAACATTATGATCCACCAAATCAAACGCTGAGCTAAGGTCTAATAGGATCAAGGCAACAGCATTACCCGTGTCAGTGGACATTAAGATGTCATTATAGACTTTTAAAAGGGCTGTTTCTGTACTATGGAATTTTCTGAAACCCGATTGAAAACTTTCATAGATCTTATTTGATTGCAGATGAACTTGAAGCTGAGCTAGCACCATTTTCTCTGAATTTTAGACAAGAAAGGTAGGTTCGAGACAGGTCTGAAATTTGACATCTAAATTTGGCTTTTTTAAGATTGGTGATATTGTTGCACATTTTAGACTGTCAGGAACTGCTCCGGTGCTTAAACTCATATTAATGAAGGTTAACACATCAGAACCAACAATGTTTAAAACCTGCTTTAAAAAAGTTGCAGGCAGTATATCATAAAAACAATAAGTGGGTCTTAATTGTTCAATAACCTTCTTACACTCCACGAAAGTAACCGGTCGAAAAACAGCCCATGTCTCAGAACTCCATGGTCTCTCGCTCATATCAGGAAAACAGTGTATTTTTGAGGTCGCAACAAATCTATTTTCTCCACAAAAGCTGTTAAAAACTTTTCGCAAAGTGTATCAGACAAATCAGTAAAGACATTTGACACAGGATTAAGAACTCTATCAATTGTGGAGAATAGAATTTTTGGAGAGTGAGAGTTATTTTTAATAAATTCTGACAAATATTTGCATTTTGCTGACTTCACAGCTTTTTGAAACACCGCCAAAGAATCCCTTAAAAGATCATAAGAGATCTGTAGTCTATCCTTCAGCCATTTCCGTTCGTATCTCCTGCAAGTTCGGCGAAGAGAACGGATAGCGTCATTGAACCATGGTTCAGACTTTTTCTTCAGGCGAGTCGTCTTCATTGGTGCAACCGAATTCAGAGTGTTCAAACATTTGTCATTAAATGAGTTAAAATAATCATTCACATGTAAGTTGCTTGGCCCTATCTCCATAAAATCTTTGGAATCAGAAAGTGTGTACATAGAAGCAAATTCCTCCGCTGTATTTGATTTGAAATAGCGCGACCTTCGTGAATGTGCCACCGAGTGGGTAAATCGCCCGGCAAAAGATGCCGTAAAGCAGATGGAGCTGTGGTCTGCAAAACCGGTCTCATTGATATTAACATCGGTTATAGAAAAACCAAGTGTAAAAACTAAATCCAACATATGACCCTTAATGTGCGTAGGGCCCTGCACCCACTAAACAAAATTTAAAGAGTCTATCAAATTAGTGAAATCCCTGGAAAGCGGCTTATTAGGGCAGCAGATGTGAATATTAAAATCACCCAATAGGAGGATTTTATCAAACGATGTTGATGTATCTCCCATAGCCTCCGCAAGCTTTGACTGTGGGGGCCTGTAAATGATCATAATCATTACAGGGTCAGCCGCTATTTCAATTTGAAACATTTGAAGCTCAAAACTGTTATAGGTTCTCGATAAAATAGATCGACCTTGAAAAGGGTCTTTAAAAACTGACGCTATGCCCCCTCCACGACCTGTAGTCCGCGGGGAGTTAAAGAAGGAACAACCCGGGGGGACAAGTTCGTTGAAAGAGCTAAGGTCTCTGTCGTTCAGTCATGAAAAGAAAATCCAGATTTTTTTGATTAACAAAGTCACATAGGATATAAGTCTTATTTGAGAGAGACCGAACATTTACCAGAGCCATCCTGAGAAGCGTTGAAACGCCAACCGCCGCACTTCCCCTGTTTAGCGAACGGAGAGACTTCAAGTTAACTCCATTTGATCGTGCTCGTGGGAAGGAAAACTGTACCGGCCCGGCCTCGTCCTCAAGGCCAACAGCGATAATCCATCGAACCGAGACATCCTGAATGTGCCACACCGATCGCCGGCCGCCATCTTGGATCTGATCTCTACATGCCTATAATATCTAAGCATTGTCTTTGAACAGGAAGTACTTTTGGGGGGGAAATTATGTCCCCGTATGGGTCTATTTTAATCCATAACACAATAAAGACAAAGTAAAAAAAAATCATTTTAAACTTTTTTCATCAGAACAGAACACATTGCTTTGACAAAACAATTTAGTTGTAAACGTAATCACCAATGTCTAAAAACTGTTAATTTCATTTTCAACTGTTTTCATCAGAACACATTTCTGTGACAAAACAAGTTACAAAACAATCTAGTTTAGTCTAGTGAGCAATGTGTAACAAAGTAAAAAAATGTTTATTTCATTTTCAACTGTTAATCATCGATTCTGTCTGGTGAGTCTCAGTTACAAACTACAACAACTTAATCAACCAACAATAAATGACAAACAACAGTTACAACATAATAAAGTGCAGGTTATGAGGGTGTGAGTGCAAAGGGTGTATAAGAGCTCTCAGCTCTTGGAAAGAAGCTGTTTCTCAGTCTGTTTGTGTGTGCTTTTATAGTCCTATACCTCCGCCCTGAGGGCAGGGGGTCAAACAGTCTATGGCTCGAGTGGGTAAGATCTGAAGCAATGTTCCTGGCCTTCTTCTGGAGGCGTTCTTCATAGACCAATTCCAGGTCTGGAAGTGGATCCCCGACAATCCTCTGTGCAGTCTTGACCACCCAGGCCAAGTCCTTCCTGTCCTGTGCAGCTGGCATACCACACAGTCACACAATAGCATAGGATGCTTTATATAGCGCTCCTATAGAAATGTATCAGCAGCGAGAGGTGAGACCAGTCTGCTTTTACTTCCTGAGGTAGAAAAGTCTTTGTTGAGCTTTCCTAACCAGGTGAGAAGTGTTCAAGGCCCAAGTGAGGTCTGCTGAGATGTGGATACCCAGGAACTTGATGTTTTCCACACGCTCCACCTCTACCGCCTATATAAGCAGTGGTGCATGTGCAATCCTCCTTCTGGATCTTCTGAAGTCCACAATAACATATTTAGTCTTGTTTTTATTCAAATCTAAAAACACCACAGCACTGGCCAAGAAAGCACAACAGCATCTCTACATTTTCCGCAAACTGAGAAGAGCCAGAGCCCCAACCATTATCATGTGCACCTTCTACAGAGGCACCATCAAGAGCATCCTGACCAGCTGCATCACTGTATGGTATGGCGCCTCCAACGCATAGTGAGAGCAGCTGACAAGATCATTGGTGTCTCTCTCCCCTCCCTCCAGGACATTTTTGGTACCCGTCTCACCCGCAAAGCCCTCTGCATTGCAGGTGATCCCACCCACCCGTCACATAGCTTCTTCAGTCTGCTGCCATCAGGGAGGAGACTTCGGAGTCTCCAGGCCAGGACCAGCAGACTGAAGGAGAGCTTCATACACCAGGCAGTCAGGAAGCTAAACTCCCTTCCGACCCTGCCTTGCCACATGCACCTCTGAACACTGAACCCATCCACCCCTTCCCACATCATGTCCCGCACTTGTCACTTTACGGAACATTAGACCGCTCAACCCCTCTTCAGTATTGGTCTGAGCCTTCTCAACTATCTCTTAAGTCAGTTAAACAAGCCTGCTATCTTTGACACTTTAAAACAGACTGATAAGCTTTGCAGTACATTACATCTGCACTGTTGTTATTTCAATATGCTCTGTTGTGTATTTCATCTACACTGCTGTGTATTTCATCTGCACTGTTGTTATTTCAATATGCTCTGTTGTTTATCTCATCTACACTGTTGTGTATTTCATCTGGACTGTTGTTTATCTCATCTACACTGTTGCTTATCTCATCTACACTGTTGTGTATTTCATCTGCACTGTTGTTTATTTCATCTGCACTGTTGATTATTTTTATCCGCACTGCTGCTTATTTCACTGGTTTGCACATTTATCTCGGTTACATATCCCTTGCTTGTAAGTTGTATGTGTGTATATATATAGATTTTGTATTTATCTGTAATTTGATATATTTTTTGATATATGTTTATTCTATGTTATCTGTATGCACCTAGGGTCTGAGAGAACGCAGTTTCAATCCTCTATTTGTATGTACTGTACATGTGGCAGAATTGACAATAAAGCTGACTTTGACTTTTGAAATCCAGATTATTTGCTGAACACCACAGGTCCAGGTGATGGATCTCCTCCCTGTAGAAAGTCTCATCATTGTTCGATATGAGACCCACTACGGTGGTATCATCTGCGACCAAGGCCCCTAACACCCAGTCTTTCTGCATCCTGAACTCAAAGTCCATCTGCTGAAGCTGGCACAAAGTTTTTCATGCCGACTGGATTAGTCTTCAGTGGGACATACTGTCTAAATGGACAGGCTCCACTAAAAGGGATCATCTGTTCATCGATTGACACCTATTCTGGTCGAGCCAGAAGCATGCAGCCTTTTCGAATTCGATCTATGAATGGCCCCACTTTCCAGAATGTGTTCAGAGACCACATTTCTTCTGCGATGTCATCATCAATCACACGCACACACCCACGCACGCACGCACGCACACACACACACACACGCACAAACATGCACACAACTAGACTCTAGAATACAGATTTCTTTGGTGTTTTATAAAATAATTTATGTAGGAAGAGTAATGGATTCTTTCTTATAAAGAGCGTGCTTACATTTTTTTTGTCCTTTCACGTCACAGTCCTGCCTACGGGACACCTAAATTTACTTCAATATTTTTGTGAAAATTCTGATCTTATCATGACAAACTATATATCGTTGGAAAGGTCTAAGACTCTAGAATACAGATTTCTTTGGTGTTTTATAAAATAATGTTTTTTACATATAATAATGTAGGAAGTGTGACAAGAATGTGTCAAAAATAAGCACCGCCTGCGGAACACTTTGCATGTGAATTCTTATCTTATCATGACAAACATTATATTGTTGGAAAGGTCTAAGACTCTAGAATACACATTTGATCAGTGTTTAGAAGAATAATGTATGTAGGAAGAAAAATTTATACATAAATGATAATTGATTCATAAATTAGTGTGCATCAAAAGTATAGTTTCATAATTTCTTGTTTGTGTATTGTTTTGTTTACATGTTCATGTGCTTTTGTATTTTTTTATTGTGTCTGTTAATTGTAAAACTAAAAAACACATGTCTGTTCTGGTCAAATTTCAAAGCAATGGAAAGATTATGGGCGTTAAGATAACAGCAGCTAAAAGACTCACAGATAAGTCAAAATTTGGTATATCAAGACCAAACTTGATACAAAACTTAGTGACACTCGGGACTTTTGACTTTTAACATTTTGGGACTGATACAAAAAAGTATGCCTTTTTTTATAAATGAAAAACACAAACACAAATAAACAAAACTTTTTTTTTTACGGATTTCTTTTTTCAGAAACAATCTGCTAATTTTCTTCTATCAAATGAGACCAACCGTAGTTCTGTACTGTACCATTTTAGTGTTAAAAGTGCAGTTTCATGTGTTGGCTCAAAAAGGGCTGTGCCAGGTAAGAGGATAAACTCTTTTTGCCTCCTGGTTAGCGATAGAGCTGTGGAGCATATTCCCGCTACTATATTCTCCGCTATTTCGCCGCCTGTTAATTATTTGCTAAGGCGAACTCGTGAAATACTAGTTAATAATTGGTGAAAGCTAACCCGTTGGAAGTACTTCTGCTTTGAAAAAGACCTGTTTGTCTGCGAAGGCGAAAGTCACTTGCACTATGTTCTCTTGCTTATTAATAGCGTTGAAAAATGCAATAGGATAAAGACGTTGCTGGGTCACCCTCAGAAATCCGAGCAAGTCAGACCACACATAGGCCTCAGGAGGATCCTGGGGATGAATTACTGACGCAAACGCAAGCATGTAGAAGGGGACATTGACCAGCTTCAGAGGCAAATGCAAGGTCTGCAAAACACAGAAGGATCTGATGCAGCCTCAACAACGGCCGGGTGAATGTCCAGAGCCAGATGAGCCTAAGTTAAAGCGTCCATCCCCACCCGGATGAGGTGTCAATGGCGGTTTCTGGAGAATTTTGGATGGAAGAAGATTTTACTCCATCTGAAGCAGAGGATGTCTCAGAATCAGATTTGGCAGATGGTGCTTCTCGGACCTCAGATCCTGCCCCACTAGATACCTCAGACAGGGCAGTGATTTCTAGAGCGGCAACCCATGCAAACCTGGTTTCCCAGGTTGCCTCTACATCAACCTCTGTGTTTGACAGTGGTTCCCAATGCCGGAAAGGACTGCAAATACTCCCAGACTTCATTTCAGAGTTGCATTCCATGAAGTCTTTGGGGCCCCTTCAGAGGCAGCCTCGAGCAGTCCCGTAAAGCTAGGGAGCTGACACGCTCAGTGCGCAGTGCTCCAGCTGTAAGTGTACCATGGACAACAGTCGGTAGCAGCAGTTGGGCTTAGACATATTCGTCCAACTAAGCCTACACAAGTCAGCGCCAGGCTGTCACCCAAAGGGCACCCTTGGCACTTCGGCAGTCCTTTCGAGGGAGACGTCAGTCAAATCCCTCCAGCGCACGATCAGCTGTCAGGAAAAGCCGTCAGTGACGGTTATCAGCCTCCGGCCCCACGGGTCACCAGTCAACGCCTTCTCCACTGGCACAAAAGCACTTAGTGTCCATGGGTACTCAACACTTTAGGACTGGTTCACAACAGTGGATCTTCAGGATGCTTATTTCCACATCCCAATTCACAAGAATCACAGGAAGTATCTCAGGTTTTATTTTCAGGGTAGCGTATACGAGTACAATGTCCTCCCTTTCGGCCTGTCATTAGCCCCGCGCACTTTCACAAAGTGCATGGATGCGGCGCTCATACCTCTTTGGTGTCAGGGTATATGTATAGCCAACTACCTGGACGAATGGCTAATTTTCTCCCCCACAGAGCAGCAGGCCAGACGGAACACAGACCTGGTTCTGGAAATCCAGTGCAGGGATAATGGGGTGCCACACTAAGAGGTGCACATATAAATCTCCTGGAACTGGAAGCAGTATTTCAAGCACTGATTCATTTTCTGCCTCTACTTCAAGAGAGGCAAGTAATGATCTGGTCGGACAGTACATCGATTGTCTCTTATGTAAACCACTCAGAATCCCTACACAGGAAAGCTCGAGATGTCCTTCTATGGGCACATGCTCACAGGGTGTCCTTAAGGGCCGTGCATCTGCCAGGACAGGACAACACGGCAGCCGATCTCCTGTCCAGAGGAGGGCCCAGGCCAGGGGAGTGACGACTTCATCCGTCGATAGTACAATCCATCTGGACTCGTTACGGAGAGGCCAAAGTGGACCTCTTTGCCTCACAAGAGACCACACATTGTCCCCTGTGGTTTTCAATGACGGGCCCCAAGGGACCTCTAGGGGTGGATGTGCTCCTATATGCTTTTCCACCTTTCCCGCTTTTACCAGCAGTCCTGGCCAAAGTGAAGATCTTGAAAGCGAAGGTTCTGCTGGTGGCTCCAGATTGGCCCCAACAGTCATGGATGTCGGAACTTGTGACACTGCTGGAAGGGCGTCCATGGTGCCTCCCAGTGAGAGAAGACATGTTGTCTCAAGCTCAGGGCCAACTCTGCCATCCAAACCCAGGAGGAGTGTCCATCCCCACCCGGATGAGGTATCAATGGCGGTTTCTGGAGAATTTTGGATGGAAGAAGATTTTACTCCGTCTGAAGCAGAGGATGTCTCAGTGCTGTGTTATCATTGATTTGGTATCTAATATTGTGCGTGTGTGTGGTTTGGGTATTTCTTTATAGTTTTGTAACTGGCTGACTGTTCCATTCCCCCAATTATATATGTTTTATTTTATTTGTGTATGTGATCAATCAAAATTTGCAACTGACCATTATTGCTGGATTTTTTTTAGATATTTAAATTAAAAATGAAAAAAGAACTACTATATTTATACCCATGTCTCTTGCCTGAAATAATATTTTTTATATAACCTGTGTGCCCTAACGGGGCTGATTCCCTAAATTGTGGGGTGGCGTAGTCAACTTATAAAACTTAATTAAAACTTCTTTAGTCTTTAAGAGTCCTGAGCTGCTGCTTGTGCCTTTACTGCTCTGCTACACCCTGTTTGGAGAAAGTGGACAGCAGGATCTGGTGGTTTACAGCAGAGTCAAATGCAGCAGAGAGGTCGAGCAGGATAAGGATGGATCACAGGGACTTGGCTCTTGCCTGCCAGAGGTTTTCAATGACAGACAGGAGAGCAGTCTTCGTGGAATGTCCTTTCTTGAAGCCAGATTGTTGACTGTTCAGAAGGTTGTTCTGTGAGATATAAGCAAAGAGTTGGTTAAATACTATTTAGTACCAATATTACCGGTACCGGATCTGGTACCGTACCTAAGCCAAAAATTTGGTATCAAGCCAACCCTACTCATAATGAAGAAAGATTAACTAGTCAGTAGGTAACAGCATCCTGATGTTTAAGGTAAGTAGCAAATAGTTTTCTTATGACTTATGACTATTGATAGTACCCTACCTTTTTATTCCATTTTTGCTTAAATTATATTCCATCATGCTGTATATAGTGCATTTTTCTGTACATACAATAGTCTATTTTTTATCTGCATATATACATATACACCTGCATAGGTATTACACTCTATATCTTATCTTATTTTTTTACTTCCTATTTTTTTATTCTTCTTTATATATAGATACATCTGTGTATTATATTTTTTATTTGTATTATATCATGGTCTCTGTGCACTGGATGTTTCTTTCACCACAACAAATTCCTCGTATGTGCAGATAAACCTGGCAATAAAGCTCTTTCTGATTCTGATTCTGATTCTATTAAATAAGAAATTAAGTAACTAATTGTTACTTACCTAAAAAATAAGGATGTTGTTACCTACTGATTAATTCATCTTTGTTTCTTACTAGTTATCAGTAGTGACTACAGTGTTAATGCATTACTAGCTATTAGTTCTGCATCAGTTCCTGCATAACTACCTATTAAGTAAGAAACAGTATTATAGTGTTACAGTACCATAAATGTTTAAATACAGCAACAACTTAATCCAGTAATTGTTAGATGACAGCTTCTAAGAGCGGAGATGACAGCTTCTTCTGTGTCCAGCGAAATCAACTTAAACTAGTATGTTAATTTATTTACTTTACGAGCGCGCGCGCGCGCACACGCACGCACACATTAGGTTTCCATGCTTTATGGGGACATTCCATAGATGTATTAGTTTTTATACTGTACAAACTGTATATTCTATCCCCTAACCCTGAACCTAAGAATCACATAAAACTTTCTGCTCTTTTAGATTTTCAAAAAATATCATTCTGTATGATTTATAGGCTTGTTTCCTCATGGGGACAAAAAACACACACACACACACACACACACCTCTGAGGTGACGTGTGACTAAAACTCACAATACCTTCAGTGTCCTGTGTGAGGCAATCTACACAATAGGTGCCTCATGTGAAGATCACTACAGCTTTGTAAGGTTTGTAAGGTGCAGAGAGACATTTAACTCCTAATACCGTTTACATGATAGTGTAAATGTTTTTGTGAATCTTATACAATTATACCTAAAAAATACCATTGCTGAGTAGGACTAACTGTTATAATCCTGATTTTCAGCACGATTTAGATGCATCATAGAAGCTTTCCTGTTTTGCTGTGGGCAGAACACAGCAATACGCAGCAATTGTTACGCTCTGATATTGGTTCATGATATTAGTCAGAATGAAAAACAACACAATTTATTGACAGTTCCCAACTTCTGATTCAGCAGTATTTCCCCAAGCTGTGCCTTCTAATGACTAGTACATATTTCCCTTTACATGTTTTTTCCACCCTGAATGTTTGGGGAAGTTGCCCTGGTACGTTAGATCCATACAAGTTTTCAGCTATCTGTGTTAGCACCTACTAAACACCCACACCACCATCACAGTGCTCAGATGAACCTTTTAGACTAGTGTTGTTTCCTTTTGGGTTGTGGTTACTTTCTTTATGTTAGAAAGTTTTGTTTTGTGATATTAAATCCGTGAATTATGCTACGTTGTTGTGAAATAAAACTGCTATAGTTCATGGGGAGGTTGAAAACTTAAAACAAATGTAGACAAGTACACTTACAAAATGTATGTGTCTTTCTGTTGCCATAGCAAAATGAGCAATACCATGTCAATAGCAACGGCTACTGTAAATTAAGGAAGTGAGAGAAGAGAAGCTTGCTGTGGTAATGTTTTGCAGTACTTTTATGAGTAGAATACAAGCTGTTTGAGATCTCTTATTGATTTCTTTTTTTTGTTTGTTTTTTACTCTTTAGAATGGAAGTAAACTATTCCGTTGTCTCTAAAATAGTAGAAATTATTAAAAAAGTTTTATTAGATAAAACTTCCTTAAAATGATCAATTTCAAAAACAGCTGCGTGGATTCCTGAACGGGGTCATTAAAACGTTGTTGCATCTGTCTATGACCACCCTAAAAATCAAGTTGAAATTAGTCTAAAACATTATTCTCTCTACAATATTTGGGTAACACGTGCATTAGTAAGTCATTAACAAATATTTAATGCTTAACTAATCATTAGTTATGATATATTCACATAGCTAGAAATATGGTTCATGTTTAATAATGGTTTAATTGAACATTACTTAATGAATAGCAGATCATTAGTTAATTTATATTAAAATGTTTACAAATGTTATATTAGTGGGACAGCACATGTGGGACAATTTGGAGATAAAGACAGGCAAGGCTGAAATGGTTTGGGCAATTGCTAAGAAGAGATGAAGGGTACATTAGGATTACGTTAAGGATGGAGCAACCAGGCAGGGTGAGAAGAGGAAGACCAAAGAGGTTTTGCACTCATCTGTCTAAAGAATGGACTTCCAAAAGGGCTCTGGTTTGTCCAAATGCTCACTGGCAAAGTTGAAACGGGCAGCTTTGTTCTTTTTTGAGAGCACAGGCTTCTTTCCTCCCATAAATGTCATGTCTGCTCTATTTTTTCGTCTGATTGTAGATGCATGTACATTTACCCCAGATGCTGCCAGAGAGGTCTGCAATTCTCTAGAGGTGATGTGTGGGTTTGCCTTTACCTCATTATTATTTTTTTTGGTGCTTCTTGATGATAGTTTTGATGGGCGTCCACTTCTAGGCGGAGTTGTGGTCATGTTGAATGTCCTCCATTTGTAGAAGATTTGCCTTACAGTGGATGGATGGAGTTGGAATCTCTTGGAGATGGTCTTATAGCCTTCCCCAGACTGATGGGCTGTCATTACCTTCTTTTTGATGTCCTCGGATATCTCCTTTCCTCTTGGCATTGTTTGACTCTTTGGCACTACAGTGATTTTGTCACGGTACGGGTGTGCAGGCAGGTGAGGACGCCACAAGGGATGTAGAGAAGGTGATTTTATTGACAGCACGGGCACAAAAGGGTAACAGGTAGGTATTCCAAACACAGGTGAAAATGTAAGTGTGTCATGATTTACATGAACAGAACCCAGATGCAGACAGCTCTTTGACGAAAACGTTTATTTAACATATGACAAAACTCAACTTAAAATCCCTCGAGGGGGGAAACAAGACAAAATAAGACACCACTGATAAAACTAACTTCAAATAAAACTTAACTTGGGGAACAGCGACAGGAACAAGACAGGACATGGTAGACAAACGATCCGGCACAGGACAGCAAACTCAAGGGCATTAAATAGGAGAGGAACAAAGAGACATAACGAGGGCAACAGGTGAAGGGCGTGAACTGATAACGGGATGATTAATATGGAAACAAGGGGGCGGGGCTAGGACGCACGACAGGAGAGCACATGGCACACAAACAATGGCCATGTGCTTCCAAACATAGACACAAGACATGGGTCTGCCATGATCCTGTCATTTCAAACTAAAACAACCATAAGAATGGCAGGATCATGACAGTACCCCCCCCCCTTAAGGGATGCCCCTGGCATCCCCTAGGAGTAACACAAGACAAGACAAAACATAACAAACAACCCCTAACAAAAATTTTAAAACATGAACAGGGTGGTGCAGGGAAGTCCAAATCACAAGCTGGGGAGCTTGTGGAGCCTTGGGAGGCCGGCGCGGAGACCTGGTGTCCCACACAGGAACACAGAGGGATGGGCCACACCAGGAACATCCCCCGGGGGGCCTGAAGACAGAAGACACAAAGAGGGAGGCCACAGACATGGGATGACTCCAGTAGGACCCAGCGGCGTCATCCTCTGGAGAGGGAGTCTGGCGCATCAACCCCTGGAGAGGGAGACCGGCGGCATCACCCCTGAAGAGGGAATCCATCGGCATCACCCCTGAAGAGGAGTCCGGCGGTGTAGACCCCTGGCGAGGAATTCCGACGGCCTCGACCCCTGTAGAGGGACCCCGATGGATTCGACCCCAGGAGGGGGACCCCGACGGCCTCGACCCCTGGAGAGGGACCCGACAACTCAACCCCTGGAGAGGGACACGATAGGCACCCTACTGGAGGCATCCCGGCGAGCTGTCTGCTGGGTTCTTGAATGGCCGGATCGTTCTGTCATGATTTACAGATTTACATGAACAGAACCCAGATGCAGACAGCTCTTTGACGAAAACGTTTATTTAACATATGACAAAACTCAACTTAAAATCCCTCGAGGGAAACAAGACAAAAATAAGACACCACTGATAAAACTAAACTTCAAATAAAACTTAACTTGGGGAACAGCGACAGGAACAAGACAGGACATGGTAGACAAACAATCCAGCACAGGACAGCAAAACCAAGGGCATTAAATAGGAGAGGAACAAAAGAGACATAACGAGGGCAACAGGTGAAGGGCGTGAACTGATAACGGGATGATTAATATGGAAACAAGGGCGGGGCTAGGACGCACGACAGGAGAGCACATGGCACACAAACAATGGCCATGTGCTTCCAACATAGACACAAGACATGGTCTGCCATGATCCTGTCATTTCAAACTAAAACAACCATAAGAATGGCAGGATCATGACAAAGTGATCCAAACACAGTATAGGTAGGTAATCCACACACAGGTAAACAAGAACGTAATCCAGTCACAGGTAAACATGGAGATGGTCTTAGAGAGGCTTCAACAGAACAATTTGAAGTTGAAACTTCAAAAGTGTCATTTTTTTCAAGAGGAGGTACGATACCTTGGTCATATTATTTCCTCTCATGGTGTGTCCACCAATCCTGAGAAGATTAGTGCAGTGTTAGCTGAACCGCCCTAGTAAGATGGCTGAGTTGCGCTCCTTTTTGGGTTTTGCTTCTTATTATAGGAGGTTTGTTGAAGGGTTTGCTCACATGCAGCCCCATTGCACAAACTAGTGGGAGAGCTTCAGGAAGGGAAAAAAACGCAGCTCTGGTATCTCACTGGAAAGGAGGTGGACAGAAGTTATGGAAAATGGTTTTTGAAGGAGAAGTAGGTGGATGCTCCAGTGTTAGGTTATGCTGATTTTTCTAAACCGTTTGTTTTGGAGATAACCGTTTGTTTTTGCTAGTCAGGTGGGGCTTGGGGCTGTCCTGTCACAGGACAGGAGGGCAAGAGGCATCCTATTGCTTATGCTAGTCGGGGCTTGCACTCTTTAGAAAAAATATGTCAAACTACAGTTCGATGAAGCTAGAGTTGTTAGGGCTTAAGTGGGCAGTCTCCGAGAAGTTTCGCGAATATTTGTTGGGTGCAAAGTTTGTAGTGTTTACAGACAATAATCCTCTAAGTTATCTTTAAAACCGCCAAACTGGCAGCCGTTGAACAGCGGTGGGTATCTCAGCTGGCCCTGTTTGATTTTGAGTTAAATATCGTCCTGGGGCATCTAATCGCAATGCAGATGCATTGTCTCGTCTGCCAGGAAATTCAAGGTCAGATAGTGTTAGTGTAGTGGTACCGGGCATAACCCTCCCGTTGGAGATTTCATCAGTTTCTGCTACTAGTTTAGTTTCTAATTGTGTTGTGACTGCTGCCATTGCAGCCATGCCTTTTCATGAGAAGGCCGACATGCAAGCCCTCCAGGCTGTAGATCCACATATTGCTGCTTTTAGATTAGATTAGATTAGATTCAACTTTTGTCATTACACATGTACAAGTACAAGGCAACGAAATGCAGTTTAGGTCTAACCAAAAGTGCAATAGCAACAAGTGCAGGATATACAGTGGTTGCATAAGTTACATAAATAATATTACAGAAGTAATTTACAGATGGATATGTACTATGAACATGATTTACAGATGGATATGTACTATGAACATAATATACAGATGGCTATTACTATAAATAGAAATTTACAGGTGGATGTATACAATAAGTTAGGCTATGGTGAGCAGCAGTGCGATGGATATAGAGTAGTGCAAATAAATTATGACAGAAGCTATCTAAGTAACAGTGCAATGGAAGAAGTTATTGCATATTCAGTTAAAGTGTAGGAGTGCAAGATGCATAGTAAACAGTTGGTACTGTAAATGAACAGTTGGCAGTGCAAATGAGCAGTCTGGTAGTGCAAATGAGCAGTCTGGTAGTGCAAATGAGCAGTCTGGTAGTGCAAGTAACAGTGAAGTGTTTAGTGAGGAAAGAGGCAGGGTCGGCTGGTTGAAATCCAAATAATATTTATTCACAATTAAGAAAGGTGGCCTCAAAACGCCAAAACAAACAGAAACCGCCCGCCCCACCCGGCGGCGCTTATGTTTCTCCCCGGAAGCATCCACACATAAATACCCATTAATGTATTAAATCGGGCCAATCTGTCCCCAAAATTAGTGGATGCCGAAGGTGCTGGTTAATGGCCACCTTTACGCTATGCTTTTTACCCCGAAATTTGATATCCACAGACATCAGCGGGTAATTCACCACATCCCCGTGCACACACCTCACCTTAACCATGCAGCTTTTATCCCATGATGTGGACTGAATCAGGCCTGGGTGAATAGAGGTTTGGTTGCAGCCCGAATCCACCAAGGCCTGATATGTACCCCCCTTTGTACTCACTGGTACTTGGTACTGGCCCGCCAGATCGAGGGCGGCCCGCGGCGTGTCGGGAACTCGGATCACCATCCCCGTCCCCGCAACGCCAAAAGGCCGGCCCGGGCTTCCCCCCTACCCCAGCGGTGGGAAATAGGTTACGGGATTGAGGAGAGGGGGTGGAGCTCTGGAAGATGGTTGGCTCCCGCCGTGAGGGGTCCCCCGTTCCCAGCGCGGGACCGTGGTGGCGGGTGGGCCTGTGTTGCCTCTAACCGCGGGTCGCTGTAGGGAAGTTTTCTCCGGCCTGGGAGCGGGAGATGGGGAAGAGAGAGGGAAAAACGGGGAAAAATTAGAAGGGTTTCGCCGACCCCCTGGCACGCTGCCATGTGGTCCTCGGCCAGCTGGGTGGCCTGCGTCAGCGACGTCGGACGGTGGCACTAGACCCACTGGCGGTTCTCTCGTGGGCAACCGCCCCACGAACTGCTTCAGGACCACCGACTCTACCACAGAATCAACGTCGCTGTCCTCGGCCACCAGCCATTTGCGGCAGCGTCCCGGAGCTGCTGGGCCAAAACGAAAGGCGGGGCGCCCTCCCCCAGCTCCAAGGAGCGGAACCGAAGCCGCTGCTGCTCCGGGTTAGTACGACCCGCTGTACAATGGCCTTTGGCAGGTCATCATAGATGCGGAGGTTCGGGACTGGCAGCTGTTGAGCCGCGAGCTGGGCCTCGCCGATCAACAGCGGTATCAGGTGTGCGGCGGCCCAGTCTGCGCGGGGCGCCCGCCCCCCTCCGCGGACCTCTCGAACAGACCCATCTTCTGAAGCAGCAGCGGTGGGGGTGTGTGACTGGATGACGCGGCGCCCGCCTGGCGGTGTTCCGTCACCAGCCAGCTCCGGAGGATCGCGGTTCTCAGTCTGCGCCCGCAGAGAGCCTCGAACCGCTTCTCCTGCTCTAGGGTGGCCTGGTGTTGTTCGGCGTGTAGGACCGCGAGCGCCTGGATCACTCTTCCGCAAACGCGAGGCTGGGGGTTCGTTCTGCATGATGGCAGCGGCGTTTCTCTTTCCTCCCGGGTTTCGGCACCAGTGTAATGAAGTTCGTGTTTAGTGGAGAAAGAGGCAGGGTCGGCTGGTTGAAATCCAAATAATATTTATTCACAATTAAAGAAAGGGGCCTCAAAACGCCAAAACAAACAGAAACAAACAAAGGTAGCTCACACGTGCCTGTGCTCCGTGCATTTTGGGGATCTCTCTCTCCGGTCCACCATCTGCGGCAGTTTTTTGTCTCTCCTCTCCCCATCACTGGAATGAGAGACAGCAGGTTAGAAATCACACGCGACCCATTCACCGCCCTCTGTACTCCGGACCGTAGCTCCTCCTCCCAGACGGAGCGTGGCCACGCCCCCTTGCCACAATACGTGCATAAGTGTTCTTATTGTCCGATGTGTGAGCACAGAGTGCAGTGCCATGGAAACTGCATCTTCTGTGCTCCTATTGCTGCAGTAGGCAAACTGTGGTGGGTCCAATGTGGATGGCAGAAAGTCCTTCAGGTGTGCCAGGACCAGCTGCTCAAAGCACTTCATGACAATGGGTGTCAGTGCTACAGGCGGAAGTTCAGGCAGGCACTTTGGGCTGGAGTGTTTGGGCACTGGCACAATGGAGGTGCATTTAAAGCATGTTGGCATAGTTGCTTGGGCAAGAGACAGGTTGAAGATGTCAGTAAAAACCCCAGCGAGCTGCTCAGCACATGCCCTGAGTACGCGTCCAGGGATGTTATCTGGTCCAGCGGCTTTGTGCGCACTGATCCGGCTCAGTGCGTTGCAGACGTCTATGGAGGAGAGTGTGATTGGAGTGTGATCAGCTGAGGGTTTGAGCTTGGTGGCAGTTTCCTATTGTCTCTCTCAAAGCGAGCATAAAAGTCATTAAGCTCGTTCAGGAAGAGGACATCAGTGGCTGCGGGGGTGGAGTGGGGGGGTTGGTAATCACTGATGGCCTGGATGCCTTCCACATGCTTCGAGGGTCGGAGTTGGAAAAGTGCTCCTCTACCTTAGCTTGTAGCAGTGCTTGGCCTCTTTGATGCCCCTCTTCAGGTTAGCTCTGGATGTGCTGTAGGCTGTGCATCCCTGATCTGAGGCAGTATTGCGTGCCTTCAACAGGAGGCGCACCTCCTTGTTCATCCATGGCTTCTGATTTGGGTATGTGATGATCTGTTTCTGAGTAGTAACATTGTCTATGGTGGTGTTGATGTAATCCAGTACGAGGAGGTGTAGCATCAATGTCCGTGTGGAGAGCCACTGGTGGCCTGAGAAGCAAATGTACTCCAGTCTGTGTGTAGAAACCTTTACTGGAGTGTGAAATCTGCCCCCACAGGCCACACTTTGATGGTTTTCACTGATGGCTTCACACGATTGATGAGGGGTGCATACTTGGGGGTGAGGAAAAAAAAAGGTGATCTGACTGTCCCAGGTGGGGAGGGGGGGGTCGCAACGTAAGCTTCAGCATGTTTGTGTAAAACATGGTCTAAGGCTTTGTTTCCTCTGGTGTGACAGGAAACATGCTGGTGAAATTTGGGGAGCATGTCTTTAGGTTTGAATGATTAAAATCACCCGCAACAATAAACGCAGCTTCCGGTGAGCAGTCTGTTGTTTACTGATGGCTGCATGAAGTTCTTTCATAGCAAGCTTGGCATCAACATCCGGAGGAATGTAGGCTGCAGTTATAATGGTGGAAGTGAACTCCCATGGCAGATAAACGGTCTACATTTAACCATGAGAAACTCAAGGTTAGCTGAACAATGTTTCCGACAATACAGAGTTCGTGCACCAAGCTTTTGTTAATGTAATGCACAATCCACCACCTCTGGTCTTACCGGAGCATCTAACGTTCTATCCGCCCGGAGTGTGTGGCGTCCCGCTAAATCAATAGCATTGTCCGGTATTGCCGCTGTGTAGCCATGTTTCCGTGAAGATCACAACATTACAGTTAAAAAGTCTCTTGCTGTAAGTGATGCTGAGTCGAATCTCCTCCATTTTGTTCACCAGTGACCGAACATTGGCGAGGAAATGCTGGGTAAAGAGAGACCGTTTGGTGTTAGCTTTAGCTTAGCTCTTAGTCCTCCGCGCTTCCCTCGCCTTTGTTTAC